>OX393549.1:83993361-84593361 GCA_947650365.1 Chamaelirium japonicum
ATCATCAAATTCTAAATCTTCTAGAGAGGGTAAACAAGCGATAGGTGCAACAACGATGCTACACCTCAGGTTTAGGCTCCCTGCCCTTATATATATATATATATATATATATATATATATATATATATATATATATATATATATATAGGAATGCTATGCTGCGGCGTGGTAATAGATGCGGCGATTTCTGAGAGCTTTCTCTCTCTCTCTCTCTTTCAGATCTGAGGTCTCTCTCTCTCTCTCTCTCACCGAGCTCAGATCCCTCTCGCTGCCGAGCTCAGATTCCTCTCGCCGAGATCCCGGAGAGGGAAAAGAGATCGCACTCTCTCTCTCTTTCTTTCTCTCAGATCTGAGGTCTCTCTCTCTCTCTCTCACCGAGCTCAGATCCCTCTCGCCGCCGAGCTCAGATCCCTCTCGCCGGAGCTCAGATACCTCTCGCTGGAGCTCAGATCCCTCTCGCCGCCAAGCTCAGATCCCTCTCGCCGCCGAGCTCAGATCCCTCTTGTCGCCCTCTCTCTCTCTCTCTCTCAGATCTGAGGTCTCTCTCTCACCGAGCACGTATCCTACTCTTCTCTTGCATGCGCCCCTCCACCGTCTCTCGCAGCGGGTAAGCGAGCTCCTCCTCTCTATCCTTATCCGTGTCTGCTGTTCTGTTCTTGATGCGGGCATCGAGTTTTGCCCGTTTAATTTCGTTTCGTTTCGTTTTTAGATTTTTTTTTTCTGAACTTTTTCGTTTGAGTTTTGCAGCTGTTCTGATATCTGCATTAGGGTTTTTGAAGATGGGTTTGTATGTTGGAAGTTCTTTTTATATTGGGGGTGAAATCTGTGATTGTATTCAGTGTTTGATTGTTTTCTTCTTCTTTTTTGGGTGGGGTGGGGGGTGGGGTTTAAAGGGTTTTGCTTGTGTTGCTAGAAAACTGACATCTTTGTTCGGTTAATTACTGTGCTTATGGACTGTGTGATGGATGAGGGACACAGAAGTATAGTTTGATTTTTTGAGGTTGGGATTTGGTTTATTAAATTTTCAAAATTCAAACTTTATGAGATGACTTATAGAAATTTGATCAACAAAATGTGGCTAAGATGCTTTAGAAACCTGATGCTTTTAATTTCCAAACTAAAAATATTAATTTTTTTCTATAAATATGTGGGAATCAAAACTTATTTACATACATTTATTATGATAGAATTAGCACATGAAAATGTCTCTTCACTTTTAAACAAGAACAAAATACCTTCTTATTTAAAGTAATAAGTCGAAAAAGTCTCAATTTTCTTCCAAATCACATTTATATTTAATTTTTATCATAATATTTAACTCTATATTTAACCTCATACTTAGTATTACGCTTTATTAGTTATTATATACGAATTCTATCAATTTAACACTTTGCTCAAATATTTAGATTTCGATGGAGTAAGGCGAAGCCTCTCTGAATATTAAAGACATGGAAGATTCTGAAATGTATATACCACAGACTAACGAAGAATTGAAACCAAAAATAGAGATGATATTTGACTCAATAGAAGAAGGAAAAGATTTTTATACAAAATATGCAAGGGACGGAGGGTTTGGCATACGTAACTCGTCTACGGGATATCATTCAAAAACAAAAGAGTTACAATCTAAGGTTATTGTATGCGCTAAGGAGGGAACTCCCAATATAAGGCCAAGGCCTTTGGATGTTGAAGTTAGACGGAGAAGAAATGTTGTAAGAGCGGGTTGTAAATCATATATTCGGTTTACCAAAAATTCAGAAGGAAAATGGTCTGTCACAAAGTTTACGGAAGGGCACAACCATCCTCTTGCAACACCAAGTAAAACTCATTTGTTTCCATCGCATCGTCAAATTACCCCAACAAAGAAGGTATTGTTTAAATAAGCAAGAACAACAAATATAGGCATTTCAAAAACTATCTCACTTTTGGGAATTCAATCTGTTGGGTACGAGAACATTGGTTGCATAGAAAAAGATATCAGAAATTTGAATCAGAAGGAAAAACATGCTGAAAAGGAATATGATGCGTATAATTTATTGGAGCATTTTAAAACTCAGCAGGAAAGTAATCTAGTTTTTTTTATGCTTTCGAATCTGATGATGAGGACAGATTAACACACTGCTTTTGGACTGATGGTAGGGCAAGAAAAGCATACCACTATTTTGGGGATGTTGTTGTATTCGATACAACATATGAAACAAATCAGTACTCAATGATATTTGTACCTTTTTCTGGAATTAATCACCATGGTCAGTCAACAGTTTTTGGTGCTGGATTTTAAAATGATGAAAAAACAGAGTCATTTGTTTGGTTGTTTCAGAAGTTTCTAGAAGCCATGAGTAATAAAGAGCCCGAAGTCATCATCACTGATCAGGATCCGACAATGGCAGTTGCTATTCGGATAGTACTCGCACGAGCACATCATCGATTCTGCATGTGGCATATCATGAGTAAGGTTTCTGAAAAATTAGGTGCAACAGCATATGATAATAATTTTATCAATCCTTTTAAACATTGCATTTGGAACTCAGAGACTCCTAATAATTATGAGGCAAAATGGAAAGATTTGATTGAAAACAATGCAATGCAAGGTAACAAGTGGTTGACATCGTTATACGAAATTCGTGCTAAATGGATACCTACATACTCTATGAATATTTTTACAGCAGGATGCAGGACAACACAGCGTAGTGAAAGTATGAACTTATTTTTTTCCAACTATGTGAGGAAGAAAAACACATTAGTTGAATTTTATACCAATTTTCAAATGGCAGTAAAGAGAATGAAGCATCGTGAGTTAGAAGCCGACCATAGTTCTATTAATAGTAAGCCACAGATGAAAACAACGTTTGCAATGGAAAAACAAATGACAACTATTTATACACGGGGCATATTTAACATATTTCATGATGAACTGGTCGAAAGCATGCAATACGGTGCAAGTCCAACAAATATGGATGATTGTTCTATTACCTATACGGTAAAGAAAAAAAGAGAATTAAAATTGAAAATCGTGAAATATACGAAAGAAAATAATGAAGCAAGTTGTAGCTGCAAAATGTTTGTGACTGAAGGGGTTCCATGCAGACATCTATTACTCGTCCTGAGATTGCAATTTGTCACCTCTTTACCGTATCATTATATATTGAATAGGTGGACTATAAATGTACTAGCTAATCCTGTATTTGATGTTGCCGGTGTCAAACTTCGTGGAAGTCATAATACAGCATCATATACATCTACAGATGAATGGTCTCAAATCCTGCAAAAGTGCATCCTGAAATAGGTCTGCTGCTTGTGCTGCTTTTCTGAGCACCAAGCTTCTCTTTATCTTCAATTCACGACATATTGGTCTCGAGTAGAGCTCTTCCTCGATCATATTTTTGTGAAAATAGGCATTTTTGGCACAGAATTGTTACAATTTGAATTACCTTTACATTTATTTTTTACCTTCTTTATTGCATGAGATACCACAAATATGTCTTGCTCCGTTTTTGTATTTAACATCATACCTTGACACATCCCCAGTGCATGATGCATGAACTGAACATAAACCTGCAATTGTAATTATCAAGGTGTATTACACGGAATTCATCATGTTCTGCGCCTTATATTTTTTCTGTGTACAAATTTCATTCTCATCCAGAACATGCTCCAGACTGGCCTGATTGTTAGTGGATGGGACAAGTATGAAGGTGGTCAAATTTATTCGGTGCCCCTTGGAGGGACAATTTTGAGGCAGCCTTTTGCAATTGGAGGTATAACATTGGACTTCAAGTTCATGCTATATTTTGCTTGACATCATTCAATGCATCATTTGTTTACATTTTTATCGGTCTTTCTATTCATATAAGCAAAAATGGAGTGAGCAAATATCGAAAATGGAGTGAGCAAATATCGAAGTGAGGATGCAAAAATGGAGTGAGCAAATATCGAAATGTTCTAACCCAAAGAAAATAACATCTCAATTGAAAGAAAAAATTGATTTTTTTTTTTTTGCTTTGAATTGCTTATCAAATATTATAGAAAATGCCCTTCCTTATTGCTGAAATGCCAGGATCTCCTGTAGAGTTGCTTGTGTAAATGTGGGCAAGGGCAATGATCCATAGGCCTATTTGTGTAGATTTTGGGACTTTTCTTCTCTTGAAGACGGCTAAGACACATGTGTGAACTGAATATAATCCTGTTTAATTCTTCCGTAAAACTGAATCAAAGGGTTCAGTAGGTGAGGGCTTGATTTAGTTGAATCGGATCTGATTCGGCCTCATTTGACTCCAATTAATCCAGGCTCCAGCCGAACAGGATCTGCACCAAATCGATCGAACTGAATATAAACATCATATACACACAGCAGACCCTGAAACTTTTGGCCTGTGGCAATTAAGCACATGCATGAGTTCAATGGGAAAGCAAGATCAGTTTTATTTTCGCGTGCTGAAGAGATCCAAAATGACATGAAGTTTTCTGTTTTCATGCAGCAGGATAAGGTGGTGGTGACGAAGAAGAGGCCTCAGACCTTGGATTCGCTGTTTGCCGGCATGAAAGAATAGAGGATGAGGGTGATTTCCCAGAAGCAGAAGCCGCGTGGTCTTGTCTCTCAGAGTGATGCACCAAGGCACCGCACCCAGCAGCAGCAGAGGGGGAGTTGGGGTAGAGGTGTAGGTGTAGGTGTAGCTGGCGCTGGCAGTGGTTCTGGCCGTCGATTCGGCAACTTTGCGAGATAGAATGCCAACTGTCGTAATGCCCCACATGTTTTTCAACTGTTCTAGGTGTTTTAGTGAACTCCCCCCCCCCCCCCCCCCCAGATTACGGGTGCTACTGGAGCCTGGCTATTTGCAGTTCTGATCTTCCGGCCACTTCAGCCATTTGTTAGCTGCTTTTTGGTTATATGTACAAGCTCTCTTTCAAATATTAGCTAGTTGCTAGTAATGATGACCTGATGGTTGAATTCTTTCACATTGCTCCCCAAGATCTGTTTTGAATGGGATTGACCTGATTAGCACCAGAATCCAGAAGGCAGGAGTGTTTTTTTTTTGTTCTTTTTTCTTCATGGGGTTTTTGCATATAACCCACTAACAAATATTGATATTTCAGACAACCTCCTTAACTTTTAAGTTTTATAAATAACTCCCTAGTATGTTCTGATGTTTACTAAAAGATATATGTTGTGACCTTTTTGCCATCGAGTTAAATGAATAAAACTTCAAAAATGATGAGCAAATATTAAAGGATATGATGCTTTTGAAGGGCAAATATCTAAGGGTTCTTGCAGAAATATGATGTTTTTGAAGAGCCAAAGCCTTCCAGCTAATCTGGTCCCCTCTCTATCGATCAGGTGTCTAGCAAGCTACTATTGATTGAAACCATATGATATATTTGAAGGGCCTTGCCAATATTGATTGCAACCTCCCCTTGCTTGCCCGTTTTGGGGTGAGTGTGATGCACCGGTTGAGTATGGATGTAATGGACGGCTATAACTTGTGGTAAATACGATGACAGATTAACGGCGGCAGACGATTTGATTACCAAAGCCGGTTACAAAAAAGCCAGGTTACTAGGTCAAATGTTTTTTATAGTTTAAATAAAACATAAATAAACAACACAATCAGTACAAATATTATTTTTTTCTGTCGATTCTCTAGAATATTAATCCTTTTCTCCAGCTGCTCTACCATTATCATCAATTCGTGCTTCACTTCACCACTTGATAACTCACGATCATCACTCCATTCGAAGAAACCGCAACCTCTATCATGAGGGCCCTGCCAAAAACATTATTATTATGGTCCTAAGAGTTCAAATTGATTAAACAAAATATGATAATGTATTAATCCATTATGAGATTACTAAACATACCTTATTAGTTGGACAAATGAAAAATCGTCTCCCTCTACTATGTTCTTTTGATGATGTAAGTTCCTTACATTCACCCATTCCACATGGGCAATGTCTAATCCTTCTTTGATAACCAGACGAATAACTCTTGCTACTAACACTCATCCTATTAAATTCACCAAGTGATACCATTAGTTTGACAAAACGATTATACACATTACGCAAGGATGCACGGTAAAAGAAAGTAAAACGAAGGTAGAGATTTTTGAGTAAAAAAAAAAGGTTTAAAACTAGATCGTTGAGTTAAAAAAAAAAGGTTTAAAGCTAGAGATTTGTGGTTAGTGTGTAACCTGCTGCGATTTGGGGTTTCTCCGATCTGGGTGTTGAAATCTCATACTTAGTATATAATAACTTGTTCTGCTTGGTAAATCAATCTGTGTGTAACCTCATACTTAGTATATACGAAGCACAGATTTAGTGTGTAACCTCATACGAAGCATAGATTTAGTGTGTAACCTCATCCATCACACAGTCCATAAGTACAGTAATTAACCGAACAAAGATGTCAGTTTTCTAGCAACACAAGCAAAACCCTTTAAACCCCACCCCCCACCCCACCCAAAAAAGAATAAGAAAACAATCAAACACTGAATACAATCACAGATTTCACCCCCAATATAAAAAGACCTTTCAATATACAAACCCATCTTCAAAAACCCTAATGCAGATATCAGAACAGCTGTAAAACTCAAACGAAAAAGTTCAGAAAAAAAAAATCTGAAAACGAAACGAAACGAAATTAAACGGGCAAACCTCGATGCCCGCATCAAGAACAGAACAGCAGACACAGATAAGGATAGAGAGGAGGAGCTCGCTTACCCGCTGCGAGAGACGGCGGAGGGGCGCAAGAGAAGAGTAGGATACGTGCTCGGTGAGAGAGAGACCTCAGATCTGAGAGAGAGAGAGAGGGCGGCGAGAGGGATCTGAGCTCTGACGAGAGGGATCTGAGCTCCAGCGAGAGGGATCTGAGCTCCGGCGAGAGGGATCTGAGCTCGGCGGCGAGAGGGATCTGAGCTCGGTGTGAGAGAGAGAGAGACCTCAGATCTAAGAGAAAGAGAGAGAGAGAGAGAGTGCGGTCTCTTTTCCCTCTCCGGGCTCTCGGCGAGAGGAATCTGAACTCGGCGGCGAGAGGGATCTGAGCTCGGTGAGAGAGAGAGAGAGAGAGAGAGAGAGAGAGAGAGAGAGAGAGAGAGAGAGAGAGAGAGAGCGAGACCTCAGATCTGAGAGAGAGAGAGCGCGCGTTCAGAAATCACAGATTTGTACGGGTTTTCTTTTTATAATCCGCACCGATCTTGGACCGTTCGATCAAAACCAATGAGACGGTCCAAACGCCACACCGCATCTATTATCACGCCGCACGCCGCAGCATATCATTCCTCTCTCTCTCTCTCTCTGTATATATATATATATATATATATATATATATATATATATATATATATATATATATATATATATATATATATATATATATATAGGGGCATGCTATAGTGCGGCATGCGGTACGTGCGACACTGCACCGTAGCCGTCTGATGCATGCATTGTATACATGCGATGCACGCAGCGGTGCATCAAACGGCTTTTATGCAGTGCCGCACTTACCGCATGCCGCATTATAGCATACCCCTATATATATATATATATATATATATATATATATATATATATATATATATATATATATATATATATATATATATATATATATATATATATATATAGGGTTAGGATCGGATGACCTAACAAATTTTGACCCAGCAAATAACCCAACACCCTTTGATGCACCTGGAGGTTTTAGAATGGACTGATTTTTTGTAGGCATGTTGTCTATTGGATGTTGATCATCCTCACAAAATGCAGCTCATTCTAAAACCTCTAGATACATCAAATACGCTCTTCAAATCAACGGTTAAAATTGACAGTAAAAAACCATTGATTTGAAGAGCGCATTTGATGCACCTAGAGATTTTAGAATGGTCTGATTTTTGTGAGGATGATCAACATACCATAGACAATATGTCTACAAAAAATCAGCCCATTCCAAAACCTTTATGTGCATCAAAGGGTGCTGGGTTATTGCTGGGTCAACCTTTAGTGCTGGGTTATTGTCACGTCCCAGAAATCTGAAACCGACTCCTGGGGTGTGAATTGAGAAAAACCAAGGGTTTTAGGGTGTTGTCAACTGTCTACTCCAATTTGGGTTTCTCACAGGGCTTCTACTCTCTCAAGGAATATTTTAAAAATTACTTTTTACGAAAATATTTTTATTTTGAAAGAAAATATAGAGATACCGTTTCATCGCCAGAGAGATGAATACACTCGACCCTCAACCGGGCTATCCTATCAGCATGTGCGGCCTGCTAGTGCCCCACATGCTGACAGAAGTCCCTCTGAAGGGAGCACGAGACTCAAGCCTCTAACGGCGAGCCGAGTAGCCTCGCCCGCTTTCTAGCACTCGGGCACTGATTCACATGTCCTATCTAATGGGCTTGTCAATTTGGTAACTTTAAGATTTATATTTTATTGTGAGCTATCCTAGGCTTGGGGCCTTGAGGAGAGGCCTACCCAAAGAGAACACAGTTGTATCATTGCCACTAACAACATACACTAAGCCAAACCTAGTTCGATTACAATGCCATAAAGAAACAGTACTGCTATACGACATACTGCAATCTAAAACTCCACCGCCGTCCTAACTCCGCCGCTGACCTCGTGCTACGGCTACCCCTGAGTCTCCGAACCTGCAGAGGAGCCTACTCGTGGGAATGAGTAGCCCCCAAAATGAATTAGGAGATTAGCCAAATAAATGGCTAGTGACAAGCTAACTGCCTAGGTAATTAATGACGCCATCATTTTATAAATAATTTACTGATTATCCTAATTGTCCCACTACGTTTTCAATCACGTCCTAAGTGTCCATGCATTTTCTACATTTGCATACAATTCCTACTATCACTAGGTTATCGAGAGTACCATTTTACAATTAATAAAATTAAACACACTCAATGTGAACCCCGGATATTTTATTCATCCTGCCCCCGGTTGGGCATTACTATAGGGCCTTTTATTTCGATGTAGAAGACTAACTCTCTCGCCGTGCATACTCCGACACCATGTGCAAAATCATCCATATGATCATAAGGGGTTTCCCGTCTTTCACGGTGGAGCTCTTCCGCCCAACTTGCTTTCCTTGGGGGATTCAACTACCCCGGGACAGGATTGTTAGGCCAATCCCTCTTCGAGGTCACCACCTATTGGCTTTACCACAATCCCTGCCCGTGACCCCCTAGCCTACTGATATTCGGCTGTGCGCGTAGGGTGGTTTCGATATTTTACCCCGGGATTCGCACCGCGCTCACAACCCGTGCATCATAATAACTATAAACTTTACTCTCACCCGTATTCCCGTGTGCCTGGGTCTCCACACTCCATCTAGGAGGGTGAGCCCGATAATTATTATTTAATTATAAATTTCTAGGCTTAAGGGAATTCCTACTTACGGTGTCCAAGCAATCATAAAATTTATTATTTAATTATATTATTAAGCATGCATCGCCGGACTCGCGACTCCGCATGCAAGGTGGGGTCCACTCGACCATATGCGATGATATCCGGCGGGACCCGCATGCAGCGTTATGGACACCTACCCTTAATTTCTATAACATCATAGTTAATTATCTAAACAACGTGCAGTGTCACCTAGAAGGTGTGCTCAGGCTGATGCTACTAGGCATCCTCCGCTCCGTCTCCGACTTGATCCACGCGTCGACTAACTACCAAATATACCAGCGACCTATGGTCATTATGTGCTACCAAAATATCGCTGGCTTAGGTCCTGATTGGCCGAGTTGAGAATTTGTGCGTCATCGAATATTGGTCTACTGGCACGCAAACCGATGCGCCAAAGATAGTGTCATCGGATATCAGTCTACTGGTACGTAACTCGATATGCCAAAGGTAGCATCATCAGACACCGGTCTACTGGCACGCAAACTGATGCTCCAAGGGCATCGTCCCGGTTAGTCGATATTATCAATGCTAGAAGTCTTTTTAGGGTTCAATGGTGCTATTCTGACAAAACGGTCGTAACCGCATTGGTCGATGGAAAAATCGCTAAAGCCGATCACGGTCGGGCTTAGGTGTTGAAGGTCGGTCTCGTGCGTAAAAGGCTATGCGAGGTGGTTTGGCCCGCATCGGTATCATCAACTTGATACGAGCGTGACTCGAGGAGATCGGGCCCGCTAACCACAAGTGTGGGCCCAAAGTGCTTGATCTATATTGTGGGGAGGTCGAGGTTGGTGTGCCAAGCCACAACTTGGCGTGAGATCATCGGGGCTACCTGCCGCCGGTCCATCTGTTGTCAAGCAACCGGCAATGATCGTGCAAGAGAAAGGTTGTGATTTAGCTCGGTCGGCGTGATGGTGGTTGGGTGCGAGATGATGTCGAGCCAAGGGTAATCGGGTGCACTATCCATTGCTCGGCCGCCAACGGGGGTCGTCGGCAACCTCGACAACGAAAACAACCGGGGCAGCGCCTAGCTAGTCGGGCTGGTCGGATGGGGGTTTGACTTGGCTTGGTCAGCCTTGCCGATCGTATTGTCGCCGGTCACTTGGCCGGCAGTCATGACTGCAACCATAGCAAAGGCCATAAGCAAACATGGCCGTATCAAGGTCGATAGGTTCCACAAGAAAAATACCGCCGGTACCGGGTCGGCTTCGCCGGCTGCACAGACACCGGCCACATGGTCGATAGTCGTGCAAATGACCATAGGGGAGGGGTCTCGGCAGTTGCACAGTCGCCGGCCACCGGGCCGACGACCATGGCCATGGCAAGAGGCGAACGGGGTGGGTGGCTGTGGTCGGTCAACCCACAACACACACACACAAAAGAAAAAAAAAAGAAGGAGGGAAGGAGGTCTGACTTGGGGGCTCCTCCCTTCAAGCTCCGGCCGGCGGCTCTCCTCCGGCGCCGGCGCGGGCGCGCTCCGGCTGCCGCACGCCACACACACAACAAGAGGGAGAGGAGAGAGAGAGAGATCGGAGGGGAAATGAGGCTCGGAGAAGGGGGTAAGGGAGATCGGATAGGGTAAGGGGGAGGGGGGAGGGTGAGGGATTTTTAAAGGGAGGGGTACTGGATGTAAATCCATGGTAGAGGCCTACAGCGAAAGAAAAGTGAAGGTCCAAAGATTGTGAGCGGTGTGCGTTACATATCAAAATTTTCATCGAAACGATCTACACGTGCATGTATGAATCTAGCATGACAACTACGCGAACCCCTAACATCGATCTAATACGAAAGAACAATCTAGCATGTATGCATATTCTATCTATACTAGATCTACATGTTAGAGATCATACTTGCGTGTGGATTCTTTCACCGCGACAAATTTCTTCTTTGTCGATGGAGACGGGCTCGGATCTACTCGATATAGCTTCGATGCGACAGCCATAACTTTATGTTCCGAACTCCGATTGGGCTGAAATTTGGACAGCAGGTAGCCAACTTCAAGACACAACTTTTGTAATAAGTTTTACCTTGTTTGGACTTCTGTAGCTCCCCAAATCATAGAAACAACATTTAGTTTTTGTGTAGATTCTGGACTACAAAAGCTTGCGGGAGATGCCTTCTAGTTCACCCGATCTCGCACGATATACGGCACTTTGTCGATGGATCTCTGAGTGCCTTCATCCGATGAGCCTTCTCCTTCTACGAAACCCTACGCAAAAAAGACGAGTCGCCATCCAATGGCGCAGGCGAGGGAGAGAGAGACGAGTGAGGAGAAGAGAAGAGAGGAGAGGGGGCGGCTAGGGTTTCCCCATGGCATGGCCGGCCCTAAGGCTTGTCATCACCGACCCCCCATCTCCCCCATTACTCTTATATAGGGATGCCCTATCCTTATGGATGAGGCTAGTACAAATAAGGTTCAACTAATTCAAACCTCTCCCTATTCATTTATCTCTATCTCTTCCTTGGTTCTGAAAACGGTCAAAATCAGCCCATTTTCTATGCCTCGTGACTGGCCCCATCATTGGAGGCAACAACCTTCTGAAACCAATGGGGCCAGCCTTGACCAATCTCCCAACACTTAGGGCCGGCCCCCTTAGTGCATAGTGGCGCATGGTATGACCAAAACGCCCTTATGTTACTAATTGGTCGTTCCTCATGTACGAGACTTTGCAAGACACACATAAGTGAAGTGCACCATTGATTTCAATATTCTCTGAGGTTCCCGTAGGGTGCCCCTAGTGAAGTCAAGTAGTCAACTCGCAACATATCTCAGTGCATCACACCCATGTGGCAAAGTCCACTTATGGCAAAGAATTGCTACAGGCGTCTTTGCACTAACATAGGGTTTCCCCTTAGTGCACACACGTAGTTACGCATCTACCGTGCACTAGTACGAAGCACTCACGGAGCGTAGGCTTGGACTTCTCGCTTTCTCTAACTATATTCTGTGTTTCGAGGAGATGGTATAAGGACCGTACATAATGTCGATAAGGTGAAACCTTCAGGGACCAGGGTTTATGGCTTCCAACTTAGACTCGATCGATACACTACCCGAGTGTACCATCGATCCTCTGAGTCCGAGTTAGCTTGCGTGGCCACCCAGAGTGCGACACAGGTTGCACTCTAATTTCTCCGGACTTACTATGTTCTCCCTCATACTCATGCTCTCCGCTTAGTATGGTAAGCCCGATGTCCCTCCACTTGGTGCCATGATGCAACTCGAGCAGTGGAGAATACCGTCAGACTTGAGTGCTCATATGACTCGGTTCCTTCCATGTTGACCACATATATCGTACCTCTGATTACTCTGACGAGCAATCGAATCCATCACCAGTCCAACTGATGACCACCTGGCCAGGGTTTAATACGACGAAGGTCAGACCAAAAAACGCACATCTCGTTAGGGGTGTGGATAGTCTGTAGGAGTGACACGCTGATGCAACGCCAACCGGGTAACCCAGTACACCGTGGTTTTGGATCACTGCATCCGGATCCTCACATATTGGTGCGCCAAAGTACCACACAACTGGTTAGTCCACCAGACATGGCTCCTCAGGGTTTAGGACCGTTTTACCCTAAGCAGAAACGCGGCTTAGTGCATCGGTGTCTGCTTACCGATCTGTGCACCGTGTTGGTTCCGTTCGGCCACAGACACTGTGCCTGGTAATGACCGTGGTGGAGACACCCACGCTCTGTCATCCCAATAGCTTATCCTTATAGAGCGACTAACCATAATCAGAGCTGCGAACGTATTTAGGTTACATGGGACCAGTCCCTTGAGTCTCCTACTCAAGTGGATTACCATGTAGCCATGACTCTCTATTCTGTAATCAGAACACGTACTAAGATATGTACCAATATGCAATCCTATATTATCAACCATACATAGCTAAACTATAGGTTTGTACGAGCTGTAGACCTCACCAATTATAACAATCTCCTACTAGGTTTAACGAGGAATAACGGTGTTGAGCTCTGTAGCTTCTACATACTGCCCAAAAGCCTTTGCAGGAATTCCCTAAATGAATTGGCAACATTATCTGTAGATTCTACCTCAGTACCGCTACTTGCATTTCCTTCTATAACTGTCAGATCAAGTAGAGTTTGTACTTGTTGGGTTTCCCCTAACGGTGGTGCCTTGGCTCTTTGGACCATACTTACCACTGTTCTATTATTACAACAGATAACTGAGCATCTAGTACGCATCCCTTGTTCTCCAAAAACTTCCTGAGCCAGACCACTTAGTAGACTACCTCGCACGCAACAACGTGCTCAGTCTTGTGGTAGAGTCTGTGATGCAATTGTTTCACACTCTACCAACTACCGCTTCTAATCCCAAGATAAAAACAATCCCTGAAATCGATTCTCTGGAACACACATCTGACACCAAAGTCAGATCCTGTGTGTCCAATCGATATCAGGACCTATGAAGTTCAAGCTAACTCACAATTCTTACTTGATGAGGACTTCTGAGTATACCCTTTACTTTAGTCCAGTGATTTGGACCTGGGTTTGACTGAAACCGACCCATGAATCCTACCGCGCAATAGATATCTAGCCTCGTGTACCGAATCTGGCTAGAATCTTATCTTTATGCATAACCTGTGACAGCAAGAGAATCATGCTCTGGTAATCTCGAGTTACCTTGATTCCCAGAACATAACTCGCCTCACTAGGGTCTTTCACATCGAATTGTGATGACTACAAACCTTTACGGTAAATAATATTCTTACGTCATTTTCAATCAGTAGAATAATATTAACGTAAAGTACTAAGTACACCCTTGTAGCTATTTCACCTTTCTTGTAGCCACTTGCTTTATCATCATTCTGATCAAATCCGTATGAGCAGATTTCCTTGGTTAAAATAGATATTCCAACCTAGATGCTTGCATCAGTCCATAAATGGACCTTTGCAACTTGCATTCCATATCTTCCTGACCTACTGACACAAATCCTGGGACTGTATTATCCATATATCCTTTCTAAATTTCCGTTAGAGAATAACTGTCTTGACATCCATCATCCAGATCTCCCAACTATAATGAGCTGTGATGGATTAAGAGGATCCGAAATAGACTTAGGCATAGCTACCAGTGAGATGGTTTCGACATAGTCAATCCCTTCTCCTTTGGCAACTAATATAGCTACTTAAGTCTTAACCGAGTGTTCTTCTTATACACCTCCTACACCCAGAAGGGTGATAGTGTTATAAGTGTCAAGACTGTTCCAAGAGATATTGATGCAAGCTTGCCTCCATGGTCTTTTATCAGTCAGAGCTATCGGAAGCTCCTACTACTTATTCGTAGCTCTAGAGATCATCCTCCTGAAACTCTGGATTAACTATCGAAGTTTCTCCATAGTATCTATCAGAAGCTCTGATGCTCCCACAACGACGAGGTGGTGGTGGTACAAAGTGAATCGTTTCTATAGTGTCTGGTATACTAGTTTTTGTATTATCTACTCCCACTATATTTTCAGATGCGCACTCTCTACCAGTACCCAGTAGTTCACCCAGAACTACCTTACCGGTAAACTTATGGTCTATAATATAATCCTGGCCTAGGTAGATGATATTCGTAGAAACGATTACCTTCCAAACCTCAAGATCATAGAATAGTTCACCTTATGCCTCCTTAGGATAACCTATAAACAGATATACCTGGAACTTCATCTCCTTCTCATCCCTCTTGTCCTTCCACTCAAGTGCAGGACAACCCTATATTTTGAGACCCTATAGTGTCAGCTTTCGCTTAGACCATAGCTCTCTATAGGTCTGAGGCACTGATCTAGATGAGAGATAGTTTTAGATATAAGCTACTGTTTTAAGGTACAACCCCACCAGAAGGTGGGTAGTACACTTGGCAATATTCATCATACTACGGACCATGTCAAACATGGTCTGATTCCTTCTCTCGGAGACTTTATTCTTACATGTCATCCTTGGAGCATTTAACTCGGAGATAATCCCATGCTCCCTCAGGATCCTATGGAACCCATCCGATAGGTTCTCGTTCCTTCGATTAAATCAAAGAGACTCCTATCGTCTGAACGCTCTTGGAACCATAGACGTCAAAAATAACTAACACCAATACCTTAGTAGCTCTTTTAGTTATTCTGCCTTTCAGATAACTCTCATAGGTTATAGAAGGATCTCCGATGAATCTGTGAACAGAAACTCGGTCTTCTGTTACCTATGAATTTATCTGAGACAAAATATCTAAATCAGAGGGGTCACAAATGGGATAGCTTCTCCGAAGGAGTTAGATGAATTTTAATTAGATACTGCAACTGTCATGAAATCTATTTCCGAATTAGGATTAAATACAAAGAGATTTTTCTGATCTATTCCTCTAACTATGAAACTATCAATTTAGTTTAAGATACATACCTTACGGTGCTGTCTAAAACTAAAAAACTTTATTTACCAAGGAGGAAATAGTACTAAATCTCTAAAGATAAAAATCCGTGTTTCGGCAAAACTAAGACAATCATATCTAACAGCTTCCGTAGTGGCTTATGACATCAGTACCTATATTAGGATTACTTCACTATAAAGTAGCCTTCTGCTTTCTTTGAATCTCTGTAGATCCGAAGTCTACATTCCAAGAAGCATAAGAACTGCTACTAGATAGCGACTCAACTCCTAACATCCTGAGGCCATACACTATCTTCAAATATCCCTTATACTCGCCAAAGCAAAAACACTTCCGTCCTTAGCATTACCAAACTTAGAAGTCCATACCAGTTTCTGCACTAGATAGTTTTTTCAATCTCTGATAAGTTACTCCATTAGGTTCTTCTAAAGAAGACCTAGGTTAAGCACTAAAGGCATTACCTTTAATCTTGATCCCATCCTTATCTCTTAGAAATCTCCTTAGAAGTTCTATGTTTGTCATCTCTAGCTTGTTAAAGCTAAAGTATCTGACAACGCCTTCGAAGGTTCCAAACAAGGATGCAAGACAGACGACTTCCACCACCTCGTCATCTGGCACTATGTCTTTGGAATCTAGTTCGATCTGGAACTCAAGTATATATTCCCGAACAAGCATACCCTCAGACATCTAGGTACCGATAAGTATCTTAGTGGAAAAGCAATAAGTCTACTAACTTCACCTTCCAGACATCTAATGCAAGTAAAACTTTATTTGAGAAGACTTGGCATATCTCTGACTTGCTTCTAAAGAGTTGTCCGCAAGTCTGCTATAACATAGCAATTGCACATCTCCTTAGACTCTCGCTAGTCGTCATATGCCCTAGTTAGTGCCCTAGTGATATCTGGACCCGTTAGGTCTAGTACAGGGATATTTAGATTGCAAGCCAATGTACGTTTACTACCCTAAGCATAAGCTAAAGATAGCGCTTCCGCTCTACGTAGTTAGAGACCCGATAACTGGTTCTCTTATGGGATAGTGGATAGGGGAACTATATGGTTGAATAAAAGAATGCAAAATAACTTATTTTATAGATTTTAAAAATAGGTTTAATTATATCCAAATGTCAACGCTACCCTCACAGCGAAGACACATCTATGGATTAATTAACCATGTATGTAAGATCTCGGAATCGACTGCACTTGCCCTAGGGGGCATTATGCAGCGTCAATCCGCTTACACGGGCCTTTCCTTGACCCTATTCAAATCTGCCAACTAAGGGCTTTGATGGACCATGATTATCTTTTGGCCAGTGTCACGTGATCCCCGTTGTGCAAGCAACGGATGCCTCACGTCCACTTCGGATGCTTACCCACAAGCCTAGGTAGTTACGACACGAGAGTTCATACGGCCCCCACTAGGGTGGGATAAAAAGCCCTTCTCTCCTCACCCCGTAACCACCATATCCCAAAGGAGACTGCTAAGTCATCTAGCATGGAAAAATATAACCCTCACCCTAGGGGGTGTCGAGCTACGCCCTTCTACCCATACACAAAGTAGCTGGTTGTGGAGGCCAGAGGATCTCTAAAAGTCCTCTCTTACATCCCTTATTAAATATGAGAATTATTTTATGCAAGTATGAGTGTATACTATGGTCACGACAACCTATACACTAGATCCTGGTCTTACCATGCTCCTACTAGCGTTTCAAGCCTTTCGCCTAGCATTAATCGATCTCGGAATATCATAGTCCCTGACTCAAGTGGATTTCTCCACTCAAGGGTCTTATTACATATCCCAAGAACATTGATGCTCTGCAAACCTAGCTATCACGCTAATGCTCTGGAGCCTAGCCTAAGGTCAGACTGACAAGAAAGGTCTTCCACTATCATGGCGCTTTGCTTATAAATTTAACGAATGATGTCATAGTAGAATTCTAACTCATTCTAGGTTTCGATGCCGGCCAAATAGGCACACCCGACTAATCAGGTGTTGACCTAATGGTGACATAACCAAATATGAGGAATTCTTACTATCATTAAGGGTCAATTAAATAATAAGCATCACTAGTGGAATCCTATCCTAATAAGGTCGATAGCGCTCGAGGGGAAATGACACCCCTCTAATACAGATAATCAAATTATCGCATCGGGGTTCTCTATAGAAATATAAAGAACAGAAGAAAGAAACAATCCACACGACTGAATCAAGTTTAGGGTCCGACCCCTGAACCTGACTGGCATAGCGTAGGCTCTCTGTCTCCTTCACAAGGTTCCTCGATCCGGTGCAAGCCTTTGTATACGATCTCCTGACGCTTTTTGCCCTTTGCCGTCATCGTGTACGCTTTGCTAGATCGCCATCGTCCTCTAAGGTTCCGCTCGACCTCATGGTGGTGGATCTCCGCGGTAGATCCTCCTCTTCAATCTGTAACCGAAAAAGATCTAGTACGGTTCGAGCAAGTACTCGCTCGTACATAATTTCCTAGAAAGAAAAAAAAAAACAAGCCTAGCAAAAAACCTGGGAATCAAGGGTGGTCAACTTCCACCTCTTGCCCAACTACAGCTCTAAAACCTATCCACACACAGAAGAAAACATATCCAGACAATATTCGCTAACACGGGGTCTGACCCCCGGTAGCAAGCAATCATATATCCAGATTAATTTTAGAAGTGGTGCCCTGCAAGAACAATTCATAGAACATACAATATATACAATGCATGATCTACTCGTAGAACTCCGATGGCAGCACATACTATTCATGCACGCACATGACGGTTTTATGGAAAACATAAAACGCACACCACTAGCGTGCTCTGATACCAATTACTGGATGTAAATCTATGGTAGAGGCCCGCAGTGGAAGCAAAGTGAAGGTCCGAAGACCGTGAGCGGTGTGCGTTACATATCAAAATTTTCATCGAAACGATCTACACGTGCGTGTATGAATCTATCATGACAACTACGCGAACCTCTAACATCGATCTAACACGAAAGAATAATCTTGTATTCATGCATGTTCTATCTATGCTAGATCTACATGTTAGAGATCATACCTGTGTGCGGATTCTTTCACCGCGATAAATTTCTTCTTTGTCGATGGAGACGGGCTCGGATCTGCTCGATATAGCTTCGGTGTAACAGCCATAACTTTCTGTTCCGAACTCCGATTGGGTTGAAATTTGGACAGCAGGTAGCCAACTTCAAGACACAACTTTTTCAATAAGTTTCACCTCGTTTGTACTTCTATAGATTCTGTATTCATAGAAACAATATTGATTTTCTGTGCAGATTCTGGACAGCAAAAGCTTGCGGGAGATGCCTTCTAGTTCACCCGATCTGGCATGATGCACGGCACCTCGTCGATGGATCTCTGAGTGCCTCCATCCAACGAGCCTTCTCCTTCTACGAAACCCTACGCGAGGAAGACGAGTCGCCATCCAATGGTGCAAGTGAGGGAGAGAGAGACGAGAGAGGAGAAGAGAAGAGAGGAGAGGGGGCGGCTAGGGTTTCCCCATGGCATGGCCGGCCCTAAGGCTTGTCGTCACCGACGCCCCATCTCCCCCATTACTCTTATATAGGGCTGCCCTATCCTTATGGATGAGTCTAGTACGGATAAGGTTTAACTAATTCAAACCTCTCCCTATATATCTCTCCTTTATCTCTATCTCTTCCTTGGTTCTGAAAACGGTCAAAACCAGCCCATTTTCTATGCCTCGTGACCGGCCCCATCATTGGAGGAAACAACCTTCTGAAACCAATGGCGCCGGCCTTGACCAATCTCCCAACACTTAGGGCCGACCCCCTTAGTGCATAGTAACGCATGGTATGACCAAAACGTCCTTATGTCACTAGTTGGCCATTCCTCGTGTACGAGACTTTGCAAAGCACATATAAGTGAAGTGCACCATTGATTTCACTATTCTCTGAGGTTCCCGTAGGGTGCCCCTAGTGAAGTCAACTAGTCAACTCGCAATATATCTCAGTGCATCACACCCATGTGGCAAAGTTCACTTATGGCAAGGAATTGCTACATGCATCTCTGCACTAACCTAGGGTTTCTCCTTAGTGCACACACGTAGCTACGCATCTACCGTGCACTAGTACGAAGCACTCACGGAGTATAGGCTTGGACTTCTCGCTTCCTCTAACTACGTTTTGTGTTTCGAGGAGATGGTACAAGGACCGTACATAATGTCGATAAGGTGAAACCTTCAGGGACCAGGGTTCATGGCTTCCAACTTAGACTCGATCGACACACTACCCGAGTGTGCCATCGATCCTCTGAGTTCGAGTTAGCCTGCGTGGCCACCCAGAGTACGACACAGGCTGCACTCCAATTCCTCCTGATTTACTATGTTCTCCCTCATACCCCTGCTCTCCACTTAGTATGGTAAACCCGATGTCCCTCCACTTGATGCCATGATGCAACTCAAGCGGTGGAGAAAACCATCAGACTCGAGTACTCATATGACTCGGTTCCTTTCAGGTTGACCAAATACATCGTACCTCCGATTACTCTGACGAGCAACCGAATCCGTCACCAGTCCAACTGATGACCACCTGGCTAGGGTTTAATACGATGTAGGTCAGACCAAGGAACACACTTCCCGTTAGGGGTGTGGATAGTCTGCAGGAGTGACACGCTGATGCAACGCCAGCCAGGTAACCCAGTATACCGTGGTTTTGGATCACTGTATCCGAATCCTCACACATTGGTGCTCCAAAGTATCACACAACTGGTTAGTCCACCAGACATGGCTCCTCAGGGTTTAGGACTATTTTACCCTAAGTAGAAATAAGGCTTAGTGCACCGATATCTACTTACCGATCTGTGCACCGTGTTGGTTCCGTTCGGCCACAGACACTGTGCCTGGTAATGACCGTGGTGGAGACACCCACGCTCTGTCATCCCAACAGCTTATCCTGATAGGGCGACCAACCTTAATCAGAACTGCGAACGCATTTAGGTTACATGGGACCAGTCCCTTGAGTCTCCTACTCAAGTGGATTACCATGTAGCCATGGCTCTCTGTTCTATAATAAGAATACGTACTAAGGTACGTACCAATATGGAATCCTATACTATCAACCATACATAGCTAAACTATAGGTTTTTACGAGCTATAGACCTCACCAATTCTAACAAGGGGATGGGTGACGGCCGACGAGATTCAGGTGGAATCCGGGGTGGCGACGGCGGTAGGATTTGGGGCGCGATTCGGGGTGGCGACGGCAGAGGGATCCGGGGCGAGATTCGGGGCGGGGGCGGCGGTGGCGGCGTCCGGTTTGGGGTGGGGCCGGGTCGGATTGGATCGGAGAGAGAGAGAGAGAGAGGGTCGAGTGAGAGTGGGGATCCGAGAGAAGAGATGGGAGAGAAGAAAGGAAGAGAGAGAGAGAGATTAGAAGGGACGGGTCGGGTTTGGGTTGGGTTGGGTGGTGGGTTTGGGTTTTGTTTTTTGTTTAGTTTTTTTTTTGTCTCTTTTTTTTGTTTTTTATTTTTTTATACCGGTCGTTACATCCTACCTACCTTAATAGAATTTTCGTCCCGAAAATTAAATAACACTAGTCATCAAACAAAGATGGGTACAGGGATCGCATCGCGGACTCAAGTTCCCAAGTAGCTTCCTCCTCACTGCAGTGCTGCCACTGCACTTTCACCATGGGGATGGTCTTCGTACGAAGCACTCGATCCTCGCTAGCTAAAATACTGATCGGTCGCTCCTTATAGGACGCATTTGAACTGAGTGCCAGGTCCTGCCAATCCAGCACGTGGGATGGGTCCGGCTCGTACCTCTGTAGCATCGACACATGGAAGACACCGTGGACGCTAGAGAGCTGTGGAGGCAGTGCCAACCGATATGCTACCTCACCAACTCTCTCCAAGATCTCGAAGGGGCCGATGAATCTTGGAGCCACCTTCCCTTTCTTCCCAAACCTCGTGATGCCTCGACGAGGGAAAACCTTCAAGAAGACATGATCTCCAATGGTGAACTCGAGCGGGCGTCGACGAACATCAGCATAGCTCTTCTGTCGGCTCTGCGCCGCTCGAAGTCGCTCCCTGATCAACTGGATCTTCTCCGTCGTCTCCTGAATGAGCTCCGGTCCCAAAAGGCTCTGCTCTCCTACCTCCGCCCAACAAAGAGGTGACATACATGGCCTCCCATACAAGACCTCATAGGGGGCCATGCCGATACTGGCTTGGTGGCTATTGTTGTAGGCGAACTCCACAAGAGATAGATGCTCCTCCCAACTGCCTCCAAAATCCACCGAATATGCCCGCAACATGTCCTCCAAAATCTGAATCGTCCTCTCGGACTGGCTATCTGTCTGAGGGTGGAAGGCTGTGCTAAAACTGAGTTCAGTCCCCAAGGCTGTCTGCAGGCTCTCCCAAAAGTAAGAAACAAACCAAGAATCTTGATCTGAGACGATGGAAACTAGAACTTCGTGCAGTCTAACAATCTCCCTCACGTACAGCTTTGCTCGGTCGATGGACGTCATCGTCATCCACACAGTAAGAAAGTGCACTGACTTCGTCAGTCTATCCATGATCACCCAAACAATGTCATGCCTGTTCCGGGTCAAAGGCAATCCCGAAACAAAGTCCATCGTAATATGCTCCCATTTCCACTCAGCTACTAGGAGTGGTTGCAGCAATCCAGCCGGTCTCTGGTGCTCAGGCTTGACTTGCTAACAAGTCAAACATCTGGACACAAAGGCGGCCACATCCCGCTTCATGCCCTTCCACCAGAACTACCTCCGTAAGTCATGGTACATCTTGGTGCTGCCGGGGTGCACCGAGAATCTAGATCGATGCGCCTCTGATAGCACCTCCTCTCGAACCTCCTCATCATTGGGAAGGCATAACCTCCTCTGGAACCTCAGACCTCCATCAGCATCAACTGACCAGTCTGGAACAGACTCCCCACTATCGCACCGTACTCTTATCTCCTCAAGCTCTGAATCCAATCTCTATACTGCAATCACCTTCTGAAGTAGGTTGGGCTGTACTCGCATGGTGCACAACACGGTACAAGATGGTTCCCATTGAACCCAAAAATCAAAACCTTCTATCGTAGCCAAAAAGTCATGTCGATCTGTTAACAATCTGGCAAGCTGACTACGGGACTTCCAGCTCAGGGCATCTGTAACAACATTCGCTTTACCAGGATGGTAAAAGAGCGAATAGTTGAAGTCCTTCAAGACTTCGATCCACCCCCTCTGCCGCATGTTCAGATCCTTCTAACTCGTGATGTACCGCAGGCTCTTGTGATCGCAATACATCTCAAACTCCTCACCGTACATGTAATTCCTTCAGATCTTCAAGGCAAAGACCACCGGTACCAACTCCAGATCATGGGTGGGATAATTCTTCTCATGAGTCTTCAGTTGTCTCGAGGCGTATACAACCACTCTGTCGTCCTGCATCAGAACTGCTCCAAGCCCCATCAGTGAGGCGTCAGTGAAGACCACATAACCCTTGCCGCTAGCTAGAATCGTCAGCACTGGGGCCGAAGTGAGACGCCGCTTCAACTCTCGAAAGGACTTCTCATAATCTTCCGACCACTCGAACTTAACACCCTTCTTAGTCAGACAGGTGAGAGGTGCAGCCAGACGCGAGAATCCCTCCACAAAGCATCGGTAGTAGCCTGCTAGCCCCAAGAAACTCCTGATCTCGAAGACATTCCTTGGCTGCTCCCAGTCCCTAACAGCCTCTATCTTCGCTGGATCCACCGAGATACCTTCCTTCGAGACTACGTGTCCGAGGAACTTCACCTCCTGCATCCAGAACTCACACTTATTGAGCTTGGTATACAGTTGGTGATCTCTAAGGGTCTGCAATACTGCGCTCAGGTGCTCTTGATGATCTTCCTCCATCTTGGAGTAAATGAGGACATCGTCCACAAATACCACCACAAATCTATCCAGGAACATGCTGAAGACGCGGTTCATCAGATCCATAAATGTTGCAAGAGCATTCGTCAGACCGAAGGGCATGACTAAGAACTTATAGTGCCCGTATCACGTCCGAAACACTGTCTTCGGAATATCCTCTGCCCTCACAGCTAGCTGGTGATATCCAGTCCTTAGATCAATCTTCGAGAAGCAACAATCACCCTTTAGCTGATCAAACAGATCCTTTATTCGCGGTAACGGGTACTTGTTCTTTATCGTGAGGCTATTCAGCTTGCGATAATCAATGCAAAGCCTCTTCGTCCCATCCTTATTCTGAGCAAAGAGGACCGGGGCTCCCCAAGGAGATGTGCTGGGACAAATGAAGTCTCGATCAAGCAACTCCTCCAACTAGGTCTTCAGCTCCTTCAGCTCAGCAGGAGCCATCCGGTACAGAGCAATCGAGACTGGTGCTGCTCCCGGTACTAGATCTATAGCAAACTCGACCTCTTGAGGTGGAGGTAAGCCTGGGAGCTCATCTGGAAAGACGTCTAGGAACTCACGAACCATCGGCGAGAGTACTACTGGGTTCCTATCTCGATCCCTGCTTGGTAGTTGCGCCAGTAAGCTGAGGGAGATCTGCTGCAGTGGTACCGGGCACAGAACCTTCTGCTTGTCTCCCATAAAGTAGAAGACCTTACTCCCCGGAGGTGAGAAGGTGACCTTCCTCGAGAAGCAGTCAAGGGTGACATGGTAAGCCGACATCCAATCCATCCCGAGCAACACGCCCACTCCTCCCAAGTCTAAGATAATCAGGTCGGCTGAGAGCTCCCTATCTCCAACAAGAATGATGCAGTCCCGGCAGACTCGGTCCACATCGGTACTCACCCCGAGCGGTGAAAACACCGACAGAGTGTGACCCAATGGGACCGACTCCAGTCCCAAAGTTTTGACAAAACTAGGGACAATATAGGAGTATGTGGACCTACTGTCGAAAAGAACGTGAGCCAGGGTCGAGAAGACGGGGAGGGTGCCTAACAATAACGGAAGAAAGTAAGAAACTAAGCTAGCTAATGACCAGTACTAGTCCTAACAAGTCTCAAAGGAATCAAAGGCAGCAAAGCAGCTACGACTAAGAATTGAACTACTAAGTTCAGGGTTACCTTCGATCGCTCCCCCAGAAGCCTCTGGGTCTTGACCGACCAACAAGTATGCTCTGCCCTGAGCCTGATTTCCTCCACCGCCCTGACAGGGGAAAGGCCTCTACTATTGTGGCTGGGGAGGACGCTGCTTCTGAGCTCTCTGTGGGGGCCTCTGCTGCTGCACAAGTGGTGCCGGCAGTGCAGGCCTGAGAGGTAGAGCTGGTAGAAGCGGCTGCCGACGGAGCTGTGGGCAGCTCCACTTTCGATGCTCAAGCGAGCCGCAATAGAAACAGCTACGCCTCTGGGGTCCAGGAATTGGAGGACCATGGAAATGCTGAGGCTGGCAAGGCGGGAGTCGAACCTCCGTGGGTCTGAACCTCTTCTGGGTCGGTGGGCCATGACGACTGCCATTACCCCGCTTCTCCAAGATAGCACGGGACTCCTTCAACTCTTGCTCCACTGCCAAGGATCGGTTGACCAACTCCTTATAGGATTGCCCTAAGAAGGCAGCAATCCTACCCCTGATCGCCGGGTTCAGACCATGCTGAAACCGCATAGCCCTCCTGCCATCGGTCACCACCTGGTGAAGAGCATACCTTGCAAGCTCTGAGAATTTGGCCTCATACTGTGACACAGTATGAGACCCCCGGTAGAGCGCCAGAAACTCCATCTCCATCCGGTTCTGCACGGTAACCGGAAAGAACTTCTTCCAAAAGATTTCCTCGAACTCTAGCCAAGTGATCGCTCCTCGATCTGCTGCTCGGGTGTGCTGAACTGTCTGCCACCAGAAGTCTGCCTTAGCCTCGAACTGGTATGAGGTGAAGGTGACTCTCTTGTCGCCGGTGATGCCCAATGCGTTCAGTATCTTCTCTGTCTGCTGGAACCATCGATCGGCCTCCAAGGGGTCTGGCTTACCCCTGAAGCTCGACGGTCCCATCGCCTTAAAGTCCTTTAGTAATTTCCCCTGCCGCTTGCCCTTGGCCTGCTGCCAAGCCTGGGCCTGGGCAAGGGTAGCCTGAGCTAACTCAGCCTGCTGCTGAGCAGCCGTCTGCTACTGGGCAACAGCAGCTTGCTGCTGCTGGACCATGGCGGCCATCCCTTGGAGCATTTCCATCATCATCACCGTGCTATCTGACGCCCAGCGGACGATCCTGCTCCGTTGTTAGCACCATTACCACTTCTGGTACCCACCATCTGAAAAGAAAAGGGATTAGTCTAATGCTAACCTCCTAATAAGACTCTAGACCAAACTAGAGACTGCCCCTAGAAACATATCCCTAGGCTCTGATACCAGCTGTCACGCCCCAGAAATCTGAAACCGACTCTTGGGGTGTGAATTGCGAAAAACCAAGGGTTTTAGGGTTTGGTCAACTGTCTACTCCAATTAGGGTTTCTCACAGGGCTTCTACTCTCTCAAGAAATATTTTAAGACTTACTTTTTACGAAAAGATTTTTATTTTGAAAAAAAATATAGAGATACCGTTTCATCGACAGAGAGATGATCACGCTTGACCCTCAACTGGGCTATCCTCTCAGCATGTGCGGCCTGCTAGTACCCCACATGCTGACAGAAGTCCCTCTAAAGGGAGCACGAGGCTCAAGCCTCTAACGGCGAGCCGAGTAGCCTCGCCCGCTCTCTAGCACTCGGGCACTGGTTCATATGTCCTATCTAATGGGTTAGTCAATCTGGTCACTTTAAGATTTATATTTTATTGTGAGCTATCCTAGGCTTGGGTCCTTGAGGAGAGGCCTACCCAAAGAGAACACAGCTGTATCATTGCCACTAATAGCATACACTAAGCCAAACCTAGTTCGATTACAATGCCAGAAAGAAACAGTACTGCTACGCGACATACTGCAATCTAAAACTCCACCACCATCCTAACTCCGCCGCTGGCCTCGTACTGCGGCTACCACTAAGTCTCCGAACCTGTAGACGAGCCTACTCGTGGGAATGAGTAGCCCCCAAAATGAATTGGGAGATTAGCCAAATAAATGGCTAGTGACAAGCTAACTGCCTTGGTAATTAATGACGTCCGTATTTTATAAATAATTTACTGATTATCCTAATTGTCCCACTACGTTTTCAATCACGTCCTAAGTGTCCATGCATTTTCTACATTTGCATACAATTCCTACTGTCACTAGGTTATCGAGAGTACCATTTTACAATTAATAAAATTAAACACACTCAATGTGAACCCCGGATATTTTGTTCATCCTGACCCCGCTCGGGCATTACTATAGGGCCTTTTATTTCGATGTAAAGGGCCAACTCTCTCGCCGCACATACTCCGACACCATGCGCAAAATCACCCATATGATCATAAGGGGTTTCCCGTCTTTCACGGTGGAGCTCTACCGCCCAACTTGCTTTCCTTGGAGGCTTCAACTACCCCGGGACAGGATTGCTAGGCCAATCCCTCTTCGATGGCACCACCTATTGGCTTTACCACAATCCCTGCCCGTGACCCCCTAGCCTACTGATCTTTGGCTGTGCGCGCAGGGTGGTTCACGACCCTTGAGCGTACGGGGTCCAAATCTTTTCACATGATAGAATATCACACAATTATGATAATAAAGTGGTTTTGATATTTTACCCCGGGATTCGCACCGCGCTCACAACCCATGCATCACAATAACTATATATTTTACTCTCACCCGTATTCCCGTGTGCCCGGGTCTCCACACTCTATCCAGGAGAGTGAGCCCGATAATTATTATTTGATTATAAATTTCTAGCCTTAAGGGAATTCCTACTTACGGTGTCCAAGCAATCATAAAATTTATTATTTAATTATATTATTAAGCATGCGTCGCCGGACTCACGACTCCGCATGCAAGGCGGGGTCCACTCAACCACATGTGACGATGTCCGGCGGGACCCGCATGCAGCGTTATGGACACCTACCCTTAATTTCTATAACAGCATAGTTAATTATCTAAACAGCGTGCAGTGTCACCTGGAAGGTGTGCTCGGGCTGATGCTGCTAGGCGTCCTCCGCTCCGTCTCCGACTTGGTCCACACGCCCACTAACTGCCAAACATACCAGCGACCTATGGTCATTATGTGCTACCAAAATATCGCTGGCTTAGGCCCTGATTGGCCGAGTCGAGAATTTATACGTCATCGGACGCTGGTCTAATGGCACGCAAACCGATGCACCAAAGGTAGTGTCATCGGACGCTGGTCTACTGGCATGCAACCCGATGTATCAAAGGTAACATCATCGGACGCCGGTCTACTGGCATGCAAACCGATACTCCAAGGGCATCGTCCCGGTTAGTCGATATTGTCAATGCTAGAAGTCTTTTTAGGGTTCAATGGCGCTATTCCAACAAAACGGTTGTAACCGCGTCGGTCGATGGCAAAATCGCCAAAGTCGATCACGGTCGGGCTTAGGTGTTGAAGGTTGGTCTAATGCGCAAAAGGCTATGCGAGGTGGTTTGGCCCGCATCGGTATCATCAACTTGA
This sequence comes from Chamaelirium japonicum, assembly GCA_947650365.1. Lineage (NCBI taxonomy): Eukaryota > Viridiplantae > Streptophyta > Magnoliopsida > Liliales > Melanthiaceae > Chamaelirium > Chamaelirium japonicum. The sequence continues at coordinate 84,021,644 of OX393549.1, forward strand.
TACGAGCGTGACTCGAGGAGATCGGGCCTGCTAACCACAAGTGTGGGCCCAAAGGGCTTGATCTACATTGTGGGGAGGTCGGGGTTGGTGTGCCAAGCCACAACTTGGCGTGAGATCATCGGGGCTACCTGCCGCCGGTCCACCGGTTGTCAAGCAACCGGCAACGGTCGTGCAAGGGAAAGGTTGCGGTTTAGCTCAGGCGGCGCGATGGTGGTTGGGCGCGAGATGACATCGAGCCAAGGGTGATCGGGTGCACTATCCGTTGCCCGGCCACCAACGGGGGCCGTCGGTAACCTCGGTAACGAAACCAACCGGGGCAGCGCCTAGCTAGTCAGGCCAGTCGGATGGGGTTTGGCTTGGCTTGGTCAGCCTTGCCGACCGTACTGTCGCCGGTCACTTGGCCGGCAGTCATAACTGCAACCATAGCAAAGGCCACAGGAAACCATGGCCGTATCGAGGTCGATAGGGTCCACAAGAAAAATACCGCCGGTACCGGGTCGGCTTCGCCGGCTGCACAACCACCGGCCACATGGCCGATGGCTGCGCAAATCACCATGGGGGAGGGGTCTCGGTAGTTGCACAGTCGCCGGTCACCGGGCCGGCGACCATGGCCGTGGCAAGAGGCGAACGAGGTGGGTGGCTTTGGTCGGTCAACCCACAACACACACACACACACACACATACAAAAGAAAAATAAACAAGGGGGGAAGGAGGACTGACTTGGGGGCTCCTCCCTCCAAACTCCGGCCGGCGGCTCTCCTTCGGCGCCGGTGCCGGAACGCTCCAGCTGCCACGCGCCACACACACAGCAAGAGGGAGAAAAGAGAGAGAGAGAGATCGGAGGGGAAAGGAGGTTCGGAAAAGGGGGTGAGGGGGATCGGATAGGGAAAGGGGGGAGGGGGTCGGTTGAGGGATTTTTAAAGGGACTGGACGGGTGGCGGCCGGTGAGATTCGGGACAGAATCCAGGGCGGCGGCAGCGACAGGATTTCGGGCGCGATTCGGGGTGGCGACGGCGGCAAGATCCGAGGCGAGATTCGGGGCGGGGGCAGCGGCGGCGGCGGCGGGTTTGGGGAGGGGCCGGGTCGGATCGGATCGGAGAGAGAGAGAGAGAGAGGGTCGGGTGAGAGTGGGGATCCGAGAGAAGAGATAGGAGAGAAGAGAGGAAGAGAGAGAGAGATAAGAAGGGACGGGCCGGGTTTGGGTTGGGTTGGGTGGTGGGTTTGGGTTTTGTTTTGTTTTTTTTTTCTCTCTTTTGTTTTTATACCGGTCGTTACATATACATATATATATATATATATATATATATATATATATATATATATATATATATATATATATATATATATATATATATATATATATATATATATATATATATATATATATATATATATATATATATATATAGAGAGAGAGAGAGAGAGAGAGAGAAAGAGAGTAGTGATACATTACGGCCGGTGTTAACGTGCGACGAGCCGGGTGGCGTACGGTCCGTCCAATCGGCGTGAATCAAACGACACAAATCCTTTCCACCCCGGTTAAAAGCTGTAGCCGTTCGATCATCCGATCGAACGGATGAGATCCGTGAGAAACAATCAAATAGGACAAAAAATAATCATGATTTTTTGTCCTATTCGATTGTTTCCCACCGATCTCATCTATTCGATCGGATGATCGAATGGCTATACCTTTTAACCAGGGCGAAAAGGATTTGTGCCGTTCGATTCACGTTGATCGGATGGCCGGGGTTCACCCGGACTATCGAAAATCGCTGTTACTGTGGCCACCACACAGTAACAGCAATTTTCGATGGTTCGGGTTAATCCCGTTCATTGGATCCATCGATCGGACGGACCGTATGCCCCCCGGCTCATCGCACGCTCGCTGCACGTTAACGTCGGCTGCAATGTATCACTACTTTATATATATATATATATATATATATATATATATATATATATATATATATATATATATATATATATATATATATATATATATATATATATATATATATATATATATATATATATATATATATATATATATATATAGAGAGAGAGAGGAGAGGAATGTTACAATGAGCTGTGAGCTGCCGGTTTAGAAAGTGAGTTGCGGGTATTTTGACCCCACTAGGAGTTTTGGAATTTGATGAAATTTGGTGAGGGTGTTGTCTAGGGTAAGATGATCATCCTCACTAATTTTTATCAAATTCCAAAACTTATAGGGGGATCAAATAGTCGAAGCAAGATCTGTCATCGGCAGTCACCGTTAAAATCTGCAGATTTCATCAAATTTGAAAACTTCTAGGGGGGTCAAAATACACGCAGCTCATTTTCTCCTATCGCAGCTCACAGCTCAACGTAACAGCCCTATATATATATATATATATATATATATATATATATATATATATATATATATATATATATATATATATATATATATATATATATATATATATATATATATATAGAGAGAGAGAGAGAGAGAGAGAAAGAGAGGATACGGGGTATAGGCTGGCAGCCTATTTCGACGAAATGGGCAGCCGCCCATTTGACACCCCTAGGAGTCTTAGAATGTGCTGATTTTTTATGAGCATATACACCTTACCTTAGATAGCACACCCACAAAAAATCAGCAAATTCTAAAACTTTTAGAGGCATCAAATGTTACATTTTAGATTGACGGTTACAACGGACATTCGATAAAACTTTTAACATTTGAAGCCCATAGGAGTCTTAGAATGTGCTGATTTTTTGTGGGTGTTCTATCTATAATAAGGTGCTTATGCTCACAAAAAATCAGCACATTCCAAAACCCTAAACCCTTAACAACACCCTAAACCCTAAACAACACCCTCACCAAATTTTATCAAATTCCAAAACTTCTAGGATAGTCAAACAATGCCTGAGGTGCAGCAACGATGCTGTACCTCAGGTCCAACATCACTTTTCCCTATATATATATATATATATATATATATATATATATATATATATATATATATATATATATATATATATATATATATATATATATATATATATATATATATATATATATATATATATATATATATATATATATATGGGAGCGTGACTTTGTATACCCATGCATTGAAGGCTTCATTGTATCCAAACTTGCTAATTTTTTATTGAGATGATCATCCTCACAAAAAATCAGCAAGTTCTGAAACCTCTAAGCATTTCAATTAAGTTAAAATAGATGACTGATAAAGCTTCTAATATTTTGATAGACCTAGGTTTCAGAATTTGTTAATTTTTGGTAGATATGCTATCTATAGCAAGATGACCACCCATAAGCATATTCTAAAAATCTTTAAATGTATCGAAATGATAGAAGTTGTATCATCTGTTTATTTCAACCGTTAATTTAATGAGTTTATTTGAAATACTTAGAGGTTTCAGAACTTGTGGACTTTTTGTAAGGATGATCATCTTAACATAGATATCTTCTCCCAAAAAATTAGAAAATTTGGAGACCTCTATGTATATTAATAGAGGATCATACTTTGAAGTTTTCAATACATGGGCATAAAAAGTCACGCTCGCATATATAAACAATTTAGCCAACACGCTAGTCCTTCCTTCATTTTGGGTGCCACATGGTACTTTTTAACCGGGGATAGGTGTTGGTTAACGTGGTTACACCCCTCCTAACAATGATCATAAAAAAAAATTTGGGAAAAAAATATATCAAGTGGCATTTTTAATATAACCATATCATGGGTTATTTGTCCAGTTTACCGTTAAATTTGTCGACCATTGATCTGGTTGTTTTAAGTTTTTTTTTAGAATTCTTTTTAAAATCGTGATCTAAGTAGAGTGGATTGACAATCCTTAAAAAAAAAATTGATTAAAAAATGGTATGTGACACCCAAATTGATGGGAGGACTAGCGTGTTGGCTAGTCGGGAGGACCGTGTTCCCTATTTCCATATATATATATATATATGTATATATATATGTATATATATATATATGTATATATATATATATATATATATATATATATATATATATATATATATATATATATATATATATATATATATATATATATATATATATATCGGTTGACAACCCAAAATGGGAGGTAAATTTACCTCCCATTTTAAACTTGATTCAATCAGTGGATAGAGGCTTCCGAATTTGCTGATTTTTTGTGAGGTTGATCAACATGGCAAGTTGATCATCCTCACAAAAAATCAGCAAATTCGGAAACTTATAAGGGCGTCAAATGTGTTATTCAAATTAACGGTTCAAATAGACGGTTCAGAAAATCTTGATTCAATCGGCTCCCTTAGAAGTTTCAGATTTTGTTGATTTTTTGCGAGGATGATCAACTTGCCATAGTGATCATTCTCACAAAAATTCAACAAAATCTGAAACTTCTAAGGGCGCCGATTGAATCAAGCTTTTCTGAACAGTCTAATTGAACCATTAATTTGAATAACACATTTGACGTCCTTATAAGTTTCAGAATTTGCTGATTTTTTGTGAGGATGATCAACTTGCCATGTTGATCATCCTCACAAAAAATCAACAAATTCGGAAACCTCTATCCAATGATTATTGCGAGTTGTAAGTGGGAGGTAAATTTACCTCCCATTTTGGGTTGTCAACGGATCCCACCCCTATATATATATATATATATATATATATATATATATATATATATATATATATATATATATATATATATATATATATATATATATATATATATATATATATATATATATATATATATATATATATATATATATATATATATATATATATATATATATATATATATATATATATATATATATATATATAGTAGTGATTGGGTGCGAAACCTGCGAAAATTCTTTATTTGCGAAACCCAACCGTAGCCGTCCGATCAACCGATCGAACGATCGGTGTTCACCCCGCCCACCGACCGCAGCTGTTACTGTGCCGGGCACAGTAACAGCGATTTCGGTGGATGGGGTGAACCCTGGCCGTCCGATCGGCGTGAATCGAACGGCCAAATATCTCTCCGGCCGGTTAAAATTGTTAACCGTTCGATCGAATGATCGAACGGGTGAGATCCCGTGGGACACCATCAAATAGGACAAAAGGTAATGATTGTAATCATTACCTTTTGTCCTATTTGATTGTTTCCCACGGGATCTTACCCGTTCGATCATTCGATCGAACGGTTAAAAATTTTAACCGGCCGGAGAGAAATTTGACCGCTCGATTCACGTCGATCGGACGGCCAGGGTTCACCCCACCCACTACCTTTTATCCTATTTGATGGTTTCCCACGGGATCTCACCCGTTCGATCGTTCGATCGAACGGTTAAAAATTTTAACCAGCTGGAGAGATATTTGGTCGTTCGATTCACGCCGATCGGACGGCCAGCGTTCACCCCACCCACCAAAATCGCTGTTACTGTGCTCGGCACAGTAACAACTGCGGTCGGTGGGCGGGGTGAACACCGATCGTTCGATCGGTTGATTGGACGGCTGCGGCTGGGTTTCACAAATAAGGGATTTTCGCATCTAAACCCGGTTTCGCAATAGATCGGCCCTCTATATATATATATATATATATATATATATATATATATATATATATATATATATATATATATATATATATATATATATATATATATATATATATATATATATATATATATATATATATATATATATATATATATATATATATATATATATATACAGAGAGAGAGAGAGAGAGAAATGCTATAATGCGATATGCGGTAAGTGCGGCACCTCACCGCAGTCGTCTGATGCACCGCTGCGTGCATCGCATGCACGCAGCGCGTGCATCAGACGGCTGCGGTGCAGTGCCGCACGTACCGCATACCGCATTATAGCATGCCCGTATATATATAGGATAAAATGAGCATCCTCACCAATTTTTATGGAATTCCAAAACTTCAAAGGTCATCAAATTGTGGAAGCAAAATTAACGGTTACTACGGAAGGTGGATAAGGCTTCTACCGTTTGATGACTCTAGAAGTTTTGGAATTCCTTGAAAATTGGTGAGGATGATCATGTTACAATAGACAACACACCCTCTAATTTTCACGAAATTCTAAAACTTCTAGAGTGGTCAAAATGATCGTAGGTCATTTTCTCCATCCGTAGCTTATAGCTCACTGTAACATTCCTCTCTCTCTCTCTCTCTCTCTCTCTCTCTCTTTCTCTCTCTCTCTCTCTCTCTCTCTCTCTCTCTCTCTCTATATATATATATATATATATATATATATATATATATATATATATATATATATATATATATATGGGAGCGGTTCAACAGACACTAATTTTGCACCTAATTTAATTTTTTACACTGTTCAGCCACCGTCGGATCGATTGTGATCCAACGGTTCAGATCCATTCATTTCTACCCACAGCTCCAGCCACCGCTCCTCCCGATCCATTCATTTCTCCCCACAGCTCCGGCGTCAGCCCCTCCGGCAGCATCCCCGACCTTGACCCCGATCGGCGTCCGGCAACAGCCCCGATCCCGACCGGCCTGCACTCCGGCGGCATCAAATCCGGCAGCAGCCCCCTCCGGCATCACCCCCTCCGGCAGCAGCCCCGACCCCGACCCCGACCGGCTTTCGGCATCAGCACCAGCCCCCTTTCCCTCCCCCTCCGGCGCCGATCCTCCGGCGCCGATCCTCCGGCACCGGATCTGGTAGCATCCCCCTCCGGCGTCAGCCCCTCCGGCAGCATCCCCGACCCCGATCCTCCGGCATCGGATTTGGTGCTGTTGCCGGAAGCCAGTCGGGGTCGGGGCTGCTGCCGGAGGGTGTGACGCCGGAGGGGGCTGCTGTCGGATCCGGTGCCGCCAGAGTGCAGGCCGGTCGGGGTCGGGGCTGTTGCCGGAGGGGCTGACGCCGGAGCTGTGGGGAGAAATGAATGGATCGGGCGGAGTGGTGGCTGGAGCTGTGGGTAGAAATGAATGGATCTGAACCGTTGGATCACAATCGATCCGACGGTGGCTGAACAGTGTAAAAAATTAGGTGCATAATTAGTGTCTGTTGAACCGCTCCCTATATATATATATATATATATATATATATATATATATATATATATATATATATATATATATATATATATATATATATATATATATATATATATATATATATATATATATATATATATATATATATAGAGGAATGTTACAATGGGCTGTGAGCTGTCGGTTTAGAAAGTGAGTTGCGGGTATATTGGCCCCCTAGGAGTTTTGGAATTTGATGAAATTTTGTGAGGGTGTTGTCTAGGGTAAGATGATCATCCTCACAAATTTTTATCAAATTCTAAAACTTCTAGAGGGGTCAAATGGTCGAAGCAAAATCTGCATATTTTAACAATGACTATCGATGATAAATTTTGATTCGTCCATTTGACCCCACTAGAAGTTTTAGAGTTTGTAGAAAATTAATGAGGATGATCATCTTACTCTAGACAATACCCTCACCAAATTTCATCAAATTCCAAAACTCCTAGGGGTCAAAATATCCGCAGCTCATGTGACGACCAAGATCCAATAGGCCAATAGCCAAGAGCCAAGACTCCTGAGGCGGGAATGCCAAGATGGATGAGGTGAGGTGAGGTGAGGTGAGGTGTACAAGGCCATGAGTTAACCCCACATCGTCTGGAGAGAAGGAAATCCTGAGCTACTTATATAATTTCCCCTCCCAAACATAGAAGACGCATTTTAAAACCGTGCGCCGCTACGGATTTCGTAAGAACTCCGTAGTTAAGCGTGCTCGGGTGAGAGTAGTACCAGGATAGGTGACCCCCTGGGAAGTTCTCGTGCGGGCACGGGCAAAGCGGATAATATCTTGTGTGTTTGAGGTGGATGTTATAAGCTGGTATCAGAGCCTAGGGATATGTCCCTAGGGGTTAGTTTCTAGGATTATGAGTCAGTCTAGAGTCTAAATAGTTGGTTAGTAGATGGTTGACGTTAGGACTATCTTTTCAATTTCAGATGGTCGGTACTAGGAGTGAAAATGGTGCGAGTAACGGAGCAGGATCGTCCTCTGCGTCTGATAGCACGGCGAGGATGATGGAAATGCTCCAGGGGATGGCCACCATGGTCCAGCAGCAGCAAGCTACTGTTGCGCAGCAGCAGACGACTGCTCAGCAGCAGGCCGAGCTAGCACAGGCTGCTCTTGCCCAGGCCCAGGCTCGTCAGCAGGCTGAGGGCGAGCGGCAAGGGAAATTGCTGAAAGACTTCAAGGCGATGGGACCACCGAGCTTCAAGGGTGAGCCAGACCCCATAGAGGTCGATCGATGGTTCCAGCAGACTAAGAAGATACTGAACGCGTTAGGCATCACCGACGATAAAAGAGTGACCTTCGCCTCGTACCAGTTTGAGGCTGAGGCAGACTTCTGGTGGCAGGCAGTCCAGCGCACCAGAGCAGCAGATCGAGGAGCGATTACGTGGCAGGAGTTCGAGGAACTCTTTCGGAAGAAGTTCTTTCCGATTACCGTGCAGAATCGGATGGAGATGGAGTTTCTGGCGCTATATCAGGGATCTCGTACTGTGACACAGTATGAGGCCAAGTTCTCGGAGCTTGCGAGGTATGCTCCACAGCAGGTGGCGACCGACGGTAGGAGAGCCTTGCACTTTGAGCATGGCTTGAATCCAGCGATCAGAGGTAGGGTTACCCCTTTCTTGGGGCAATCTTATGAGGAGTTGGTCAACCGGTCCCTGGCAGTGGAGCAGGAGTTAAAGGAGTCCCGCGCTATCCTGGAGAAGCGGAGTGGTAGCAGTCGCAACGGTCCACCGACTCAGAAGAGGTTTAGGCCTATGGAGACTCGACCCCCGTCGTGCCAGCCTTAGAACTTTTGTGGTCCTCCGGCTCTTGAACCGTCGCGGCATGGATGTTTTCAGTGCGGTTCGTTTGAGCATCTGAAGTGGAACTGTCCACAGCTTCGTCGGCAGCCACTCCTACCAGCTCCACCCCAGAGGCCTGCTCTGCTGCGACCACCTGTGCAACAGCAGAGGCCTCCATAGAGAGCTCAGCAGTAGCAGCGTCCTCCCCAGGCACAACAGCAGAGGTCTTTCCCCCGTCAGGGCGGAGGAGGCAACCAGGCTCAGGGAAGGACGTACATGCTAGTTGGTCAAGACCCAGAGGCTTCTGGGGGAGCGATCGAAGGTAACCCTGGACTAAGAATTTCAATTCGTAAACGTATTGGTGTAGTTGTCTTTGCTATTAGTTTTGACTCGTTAGAACCTGCAGCAACCGGTAGCTAGATTAGTTTCTTACATATTTCCGATAACGCTAGGTACCCTTCCTGTCTTTTCGACCCTTGCTTTTGTTCATTTCGATAGCGGGTCTACTCACTCCTATATCGTCCCTAGTTTTGTCAAGACTTTGGGACTGGAGTCGGTTCCATTGGGTCATACTCTGTCGGTGTTTTCACCGCTCGGGGTAAGTACCGATGTGGACCGGATCTGCCAGGACTGCATCATTCATATAGGAGACAGAGAGCTCTCGGCAGACCTCATTGTCCTGAACTTAGGAGGAGTGGACGTACTGCTTGGGATGGATCGGATGTCAGCCTATCACGTTACCCTCGATTGCTTTACTAAGAAGGTCACATTCTCACATCCGGGGAGCGAGGCGTTCTACTTCTTGGGAGACAAGCAAAAGATCTTGTGCCCGGTACCGCTGCAACAGATCACCCTCAGCTTACTAGCGCAGCTACCGAGTAGAGATAAAGATGGGAATCCAGTAGTGCTACCACCGATGGTTCGTGAGTTTCCGGATGTCTTCCCAGACGAGCTTCCAGGCTTGCCTCCACCTCGAGAGGTTGAGTTTGCTATAGATCTCGCACCGGGAGCAGCACCGATCTCAGTTGCTTCGTATAGGATGGCTCCCGCGGAGCTAAAGGAGTTGAAGACCCAGTTGGAGGAGTTACTTGATAGAGGCTTTATTCGTCCCAGCACGTCTCCTTGGGGAGCCCTAGTCCTGTTTGCTCAGAAGAAGGATGGGACGAAGAGGCTTTGTATCGACTATCATAAGCTGAATAGCATAACGATCAAGAACAAGTACCCTTTACCTCGAATTGAGGACCTATTTGATCAGTTGAAGGGGGCTTGCTATTTCTCGAAGATCGACCTGAGGATCGGATATCATCAGTTGGCTGTGAGAGCGGAGGATATTCTGAAGATTGCGTTTCGGACACGATATGGGCACTATGAGTTTTTGGTCATGCCCTTCGGTCTAACAAATGCCCCTGCATTATTTATGGATCTGATGAACCGAGTCTTCAGCATGTTCCTGGACAGATTCGTTGTGGTATTTGTGAACGACGTTCTCATTTACTCCAAGATAGAGGGAGATCATCGAGAGCACCTGAGTGCTCTGTTGTAGACCCTCAGAGACCACCAACTGTATGCCAAGCTCAGTAAGTGGGAGTTTTGGATGCAGGAGGTGAAATTTCTTGGACACGTTGTCTCACAGGAAGGCATCTCTGTGGATACATCGAAGATAGAGGCCGTGATGGACTGGGAGCAGTCGAAGAATGTATTTGAGATCAGGAGTTTCTTGGGGCTAGCAGGCTATTATAGACGTTTTGTGGAGGGATTTTCTCGTCTAGCAGCACCTCTCACCTGTCTGACAAAGAAGGGTGTCAGGTTCGAGTGGTCGGAAGATTGTGAGAAGTCCTTCCGGGAGTTGAAGAGGCGTCTTACTTCGGCCCCAGTGCTTACGATTCCGGCCAGTGGCAAAGGTTATGTTGTCTTCACCGATGCCTCACTGATGGAGCTTGGAGCTGTACTGATGCAGGATGGTAGGGTGGTAGCCTATGCCTCTAGGTAATTGAAGACTCACGAGAGGAACTATCCCACCCATGACTTGGAGTTGGCTGTAGTGGTTTTCGCCCTGAAGATATGGAGTCACTACTTGTACAGTGAGGAGTTCGATATGTATTGCGACCATAAGAGTCTGCGATACATCGGGAGTCAGAAGGATCTGAATATGCATCAGAGGAGATGGATCGAGGTCCTGAAGGATTTTAATTATTCGTTCTTTTACCATCCTGGTAAGGCGAATGTTGTTGCAGATGCCTTGAGTCGGAAGTTCCACAGCCAGCTTGCTAGATTGGTGACTGATCGATAGGACTTTCTGGCCACGATAGAAGGCTTTGATTTGTGGGCTCAGTGGGAGTCCTCTCATACTGTGTTGTGCACCATGCGAGTGCAGCCTAGCCTACTTCAGAAGGTGATTGCAGCACAGAGGTTGGATTCTGAGTTGTAGGAGATTAGAGTGCGGTGCGACAGTGGGGAGTCTGTCCCGGATTGGTCGATCGATGCTGATGGAGGTCTGAGGTTTCAAAGGAGGTTGTGCCTCCTTGCTGATGAGGAGGTTCGAGAGGAGGTGTTATCGGAGGCGCATCGATCCAAATTCTTGGTGCACCCTGGCGGCACCAAGATGTATCTTGATTTGAGAAGACAGTTCTGGTGGAAGGGAATGAAGCGTGATGTGGCCACCTTTGTGTCTAGATGTTTGACTTGTCAGCAAGTCAAGGCTGAGCACCAGAGACCGGCTGGATTGCTGTAGCCGCTTCCAGTAGCTGAGTGGAAATGGGAGCACATCACGATGGACTTTGTTTCAGGGTTGCCTCTGACCCGGAACAAACATGACTCAATTTGGGTAATCGTGGACCGACTGACGAAGTCGGCGCACTTTCTTCTGGTGCGGACGACGATGACATCTATCGACCGAGCGAAGTTATATGTGAGGGAAATTATCAAGCTGCACGGAGTTCCAGTTTTCATTGTCTCGGATCGAGATCCTCGGTTCGTTTCTCGATTTTGGGAGAGCCTGCAGACAGCTTTGGGGACGGAGCTCAGTTTTAGCACTGCGTTTCACCCGCAGACGGATGGCCAGTCAGAGAGGACGATTCAAATTTTGGAGGATATGTTGCGGGCTTGCACAGTAGATTTTGGAGGCAGTTGGAAGGAGCACCTACCTCTTGTAGAGTTCGCCTACAATAATAGTCACCAAGCTAGCATCGGCATGGCCCCCTATGAAGCTTTGTACGGGAGGCCATGTCGGTCACCTCTTTGTTGGGCAGAGGTAAGAGAGCGGAGTCTCTTGGGGCCAGAGCTTGTCCAGGAGATGACTGAGAAGATCCAGCTGATTAGAGAGCGACTTAGAGCGGCGCAGAGTCGATAGAAGAGCTACGCAGATGTGCGTCGACGCCCGCTCGAGTTTACTGTCGGAGACCATGTCTTCCTGAAGGTTTCCCCTCGGTGAGGCATCACCAGATTTGGGAAGAAAGGGAAGTTGGCTCCGAGGTTCATAGGTCCTTTCGAGATCTTGGAGAGAGTTGGCGAGGTGGCATATCGTCTGGCACTGCCCCCGCAGCTCTCTAGCGTCCACGGTGTCTATCACGTGTCAATGCTTCAGAGGTATGAGCCAGACCCGTCGCACGTGTTAGATTGGTAGGACCTGACCCTCAGTTCAGACGCGTCCTATGAGGAGCGACCGATTAGGATCTTGGCTAGAGAAGATCGAGTGCTTCGTACAAAGACCATCCCCATGGTGAAGGTGCAGTGGCAGCACTGTAGTGAGGAGGAGGCTACGTGGGAGCTCGAGTCAGCGATGCGGTCCCAGTACTCTTCCTTGTTTGATGATTAGTGTTAGTTAATTTTCAGGATGAAAATTTTAATAAGGTGGGTAGGATGTAATACCCGGTGCGTTTAATTTCAGGGCAGCCCAGTTATATTATTATTTTTTATTGTTGCTAAATTGATTGTTTTGTTTTCGTATTTATGATCATCGATGGTGTGTGCTTGAACCTGAGTTGGACCGGGCAGTGGGCCCCGGGTCCGGGTCGTTAGGCGACACTGGAGGCATGGCATGAATGTTTTGATAATTTAAATTAATTAATATAATAGATTACAAGGCGAGTTTGCTGGACTCGTAAGGGTTGCGCACCGGCACGTCCCAGTGCGATGCGAACTCCAGTGTGAGCCTTGCTTAATTCCGAGCAATGATTGTTTGGTGGAGAAAACAAAAATTAAAAACCGAAACCCAATCTCCACCCAACCCAACCGTTTCTCTCACTATCTCTCTCTCTCTCTCTCTCTCTCTTTATCCTAAACCCAAACCCATTACAACCTGATCCCATCTCTCTCCCTCTCAAAACCGATCTCTCTCTCTCTCTCTCTCTATCTCTCTCTCCCATCACCGTCCAGCCCTCGCTCTCTCCCTCCATCTCTCAGCCGTTTCCCCCTCAACCCGATCCGATCTCCCCGCACGATTCCCCCCTATCCCGCAGCCCCTATCAAACCCGATCCAATCCCCTCAACAGCCCATCACCCTCCGATCTCCCTCTCAATCTCGATCCTCTCCCTCTCAATCCCGATCCCGTGATCCCTTCCCTCTCATCTCTATCTCCCCATTAGCCTCGATCTGATCCCCTCCGAGATACCCGCAGCCCCCTCCCCTATTTAACAAACCCTAGACCCAGCCCGATCCCACCCCTGTCCGACCTCTCCCTCTCTTTTGGATCTCTCCTTCCCTTCCGATCTTCCCCTGTAGTCTGTGAGCGCAGCAGCCGACCGGGGAGGAGCAGGCGGAGGAAGAGCTATAGCCGACGACCCCGACTGCACCAGGTCAGCCTCCCCTCCATCCCCTATTCTTTCTTTTTCTTTCTTTTTCGGCTCTGTTGGGACCAACTCGACGAACCCCTGTATTTTTTTCTTTTTTTTCTGTGCTAATCCGACCAGCCACCATCGACCTGTCCCTACCTTCACTACAACGTCTGTGTTTTGTGCCCGATGGCCCAACGAACCCAGTCAACCTTTGGCTTTGCATGACCCCTGACCTGCCGGTTTTGGCCGAGCACTCGAAGCTGAAAACCTAGGGTAGAATTGTTATATTCTTTTTGGTGGTATTGTTATTGGCAGTCGGCCCGATGGCGGATTCGCCAAGCCAAACCAGGTCACACCCAAACAACCCTCGTACCCATCCGGTCGTTCCCAGATTCGACCCAATGAGACTAGTTAATTACCCCCGATCCGATTTTAGACCCTGTAAGGTCCTAAGGTCCGTCTGTAAATTATTTTCTGAACCCAAAACCCTAGCCCGAGGACGTCTTGGGCAAAAGACGAACCGACCCCCGACTTGGCTTTCTCACCCTTGTAGGGACCCACCGACTTAGATTTTAATATATGCTCATGTGATTGAATTACTAGTTTGTACCGGGACGATCCAGCCGTGGACAGAGTAGAGGCCAGAGATAGGAGTCCGTGCACGTCGACCAGGTGACAGCACGTTTTCTTTAATAATTAATAATGTCGATATAGAAATTAAGGGTAGGTATCCATAACGCTGCATGCGGGTCCCGCCGGACGTCGTCGCATGTGGTCGAGTGGACCCCGCCTTGCATGCGGAGTCACGAGTCCGACGATGCATGCATAATAAGTTAATAGTTTAATAATGAATATTCTATTGTTTGCATGGACACCATAGGTAGGTATTCCCTTAAATTGAATAAATAAATAATTAAAGAATTACCGGGACCCACCTTCCTGAGGGGAGCGTGATAACCCCAGTAAATGGATTTTGGGCGAGAGTACTTTTATTACATTTAATTATGATACTGGGTTGTGAGTGGGTGCGAATCCCGGGGTAATCCATTGAATATGATTAAACACTGTTTAGTTCTATCAATGCCATTTGGTATGTTAATGATTGTTAATCTATCTGGTTAGAGGGTAGGGATCCCGTGCGCGCAAGGGCCATGAACTACCTAGCGCGTACAGCCGAAGTTAAGTAGGTTAGGGGTCACGGGCAAGGGTTGTGGTAAAGCTAATAGGAGATGCCCTCGAGTAGGGATTGGCCTAGCAACCCTGTCCTGGGGAGTTGAAGTCCCCATAGTAAAGCAAGTTGGGCGGTAGAGCTCCACCGTGAAAGACGGAAAACCCCTTATGATCATCTGGATGAATTGTGCATGGAGTTGGTGGATGCACGGCGAGAGAGTTGGCCCTCTACATCGAAATAAAAGGCCCGATAGTAATGCCCGACCGGGGGCAGGTTGAACAAAATATCCGGGGTTCATGTATGAGTGTGTAATTGTCTGATTATAAATTTTGAATTGTATGACTATTCACACGATGACCTAGTGACAGTAGGATTTGCATGTGAATGTAAAAATTGCATGGACACATAGGACGTGTTTGGGAACATAGCTTGACAATTAGGTTAATCAATAATTTGTCTTAAAAATTTAAGCGTTGTTAATTATTAAAATTGTTAGCTTGTCACTAGCCATTTATTTGGCTAATCTCCCAAATGCATTTTTGGGGGCTACTTATTCCCACGAGTAGACTCTTCTGCAGGAGCTGAGGCACAGGAGCAGCAGGAGGAGTCCAGCAGTCAGCTTAGGGTAGCAGCTTATTTTTCTATTTATGTCAATCTTAGTAGTGGTACTTTTTCATTCGATGTAATCGAATTGGATTGGAATAAGATTTTATTAGTTAGTTAGTTTGATAAGTGGTAATGTGCCAGCTGAATTTCTTTGGGTAGGCCACTCCTCAAGGCCCCAAGCCTAGGTTAGATCACCACAAAGATATAAGATGAATAATTGACCTAATTTGACAAGCCCAGTAGATAGGACCTCCAGACAGATGCACCATATGTTCGGGAGCGGGTGAGATACTCGGCTCGCCGTCGGAGGCTTGAGCCTCGTGCTCCTTTAGAGAATATTCTGTCAGTATGTTGTAACACCGTTGGGTCGCATGTACTGAACGGATATCCCTTTTGCAGGTCGAGCCTGGCCTAATGTTCTCTCGGTTGATAAATTTTAGTTCTAAAAGAAATACAAATATTTTCAAGTTTCAAACCATCCTCTTTCGTTTCTTCCTCTTCTTTCATTTGCTTGTGTGTGAGCGTAGCAGGAGCCCAGTGAGAATCCTAAATTGGCATAGTTAAGTAACCATACCCAGAACCCCCTTCCTTTCTCACCTCACACCCCAGGAATCGGTCTTCAGATTTCTGGGGCGTGACAGCTCACTTTCTAAATCGGCAGCTCACAGCTCACTGTAACATTCATATATATATATATATATATATATATATATATATATATATATATATGGGCATGCTATAATGCGGCATGTGGTACGTGCGACACTGCACCACAGCCGTCTGATGCACGCGTTGCGTGCATGCGATGCATGCATCAGTGCATCAGACGGCTACTATGTGGTGCCGTACTTACCGCATGCCGCATTATAGCATGCCCCTATGTATATATATATATATATATATATATATATAGGAATGATAGGCTGCGGCGTGCGCTGCCCGGCCTATAAATGCGGTGGCAAAATCTGGCCGTCCGATCGCGCGGATCGCGCGCAAATCCCCCGCCCGCCCCCCGCCCGTCTGATCATCCGTATAGACCATCTGATCCCGTATAAATCCAGTCGCTCCGGTGTGTTTCTATGATCATTTGATTCTCATCCGTTCGATCGATGGGATCTAACGGACTAAAAAATTTTTGATGTTACTGTAGCGGCTACAGTAACAGCGAAAATCCCTTTAGTCCGTTGGATTCCCATCGATCCAACGGATGGGAATCAAGTTGATTCCCATCCGTTGGATCGATGGGAATCCAACGGACTAAAGGGATTTTTGCTGTTACTGTAGCGGCTACAGTAACAACGAAAATTTTTTAGTCCGTTCGATCCTATCGATCGAACGGATGGGAATCAAATGATAAATGAAACACACCGAGCGACTGGATTTATACGGGATCCGACGGTCTGTACAGATGATCAGACGGGAGGGAGGTTTGCGGGCAGTTCGCAGCCGATCCGCAGCCGATCCGCGTGATCGGACGGCCAGATTTTGCCACCGCATTTATCAGGCCGGGTACCGCACGCCGCAGCCTAACACGCCTCTTTCTCTCTCTCTCTCTCTCTATATATATATATATATATATATATATAGGGAAAAGGGAGCCTGGACCTAAGGTGCATGATCGTTGCTGCACAGGCATTGTTTACCTATCCTAGAAGTTTTGGAATTTGATGAAATTTGGTAATGGTGTTGTCTAGGGTAAGATGATCATCTTCACAAAAAATCTCCAAATTCCAAAACTTCTAGAGGGGTTAAATGGTCAAAGCCAAATCAGTCGTCCGCAGTCACCGTTAAAATCTGTAAATTTTGCTTCGATCATTTTACCCCTCTAAAAGTTTTGGAATTTGATGAAAATTGGTGAGGATGCTCATCTTACCCTAGAAAACAACCTCACCAAATTTCATCAAATTCCAAAACTTTTAGGGAGGTAAACAAGCGAAAGGTGCAGCAACAATGCTACACCTTGGGTGCAGGCTCTCTGCCCTCGTGTGTGTGTGTGTGTGTGTGTGTGTGTGTGTGTGTAATGTGAAATACAAAATTGCTAGTACAAAAGATAGATACTTTCGATTTGATATAATTTTCATTAAATCTCATAAATAAAAAATAATAGTATAAAATAAAGGTACAAAAAAACATTCAATTGTTGGCTTAAATGTCTTTTACATCGCTATCAAAATATTATCTTAATTCAACATTTAGAAGCTAACAATAAACAGACGCAAATAAGAAATCTGACACACGTTTATCTATTGATGTGAATCATGAAAAAGGTTAATATATCTATTTATTAATAGAAAAAAGGTTTCATAGATTATTGGTCCAGTGAATTTGCTAGACCAGTGGTCCGGATGACCACCCTATAAGTTTCATAAATTTTTGAAATTTAATGGGTGTGTTATCTAAGGTAAGGTGACTATCCTCACCAAAAGTCCGTAAATTCTAAAACTTCTAGGGTCAAATGTAAGAACTTTTATTGATCGTTTACTGTAATTGTTAATTTTTCATAGCATTTTTTATTACTGTAAATGCTTTATAATTTTGGATTTTTCATAGCATACAAAATGTGTTATTTTACTCTAGATAACACACCCATTAAGTTTCAATAAATTCTGAAACTAACCTGTAGGATGGTCATCTTGGTTATTGGTCTAGTAAATTTGATAGACCAGTGGTCCAGGGTACCGGTCCCCATATTTATATATGTATATTTGAATATCAATTTCGGATTGGATTGGTCAAACCAGACCCTCAATCCGAGCCCGTCCAAATATTAATAAGGTTAACCTTTTATTAAACCAATCCATGGAACCCATCCTACAACTGCCCAAACCCAACCCAGTGTTGGGTTGAGCAAGGCTGGCTAGGTTCGACCCATCCAAATTTCAGCCTTAGGGGTAACGATTACTCTTATTATGTCAAGGAAAAGTCTGAAGCATCCCCACGGTACCCATTTTTACTATTTATGCTGTGAACCCAGCGGGTAATGAATATATAAGTTGTACAGGCCTATCAATGGAGCGGATCTTGATCCGAATCCAATCCGAGTATTCCGGATCTGGTAGTTATTTTTTGATCTGATATTCGACTAAAAATTATCCGATCCGATTTAAAACATAATCGAATCGAATCTGGGTCTACCCTGATCCGATTCGATTAAGATTCGATCCGACACTATCTTACATAAGCATTGAAAAATAGCATTTGGATCTAGGTATTATGATTATCAAGCGTTTAGGTTTAAAACCTAACCTCTCTATTATATAAAATTGACAAGTGTGCTCTTTACCAAATCTCTTTATTATTTCTTGGCATTGAGAAAGAAAATAAATAGAACTTGTTTTGAATCCATAATTTGAGGATGATTTAGTAATTTTCATTTTCTTGGTTCTAAATGATATCCAAATTTGGATTTCGGATTATCCGAAGGATTCAAACTCAAACTAAAGGTTGCAAATATCCATCGGATTTGGATCGTGCATATTCCAATCCGGATCGGATTTCAATATATCCTGATCCTGCCAAAATCTGACCCATTGACAGGGCTAAAGCTGTATTCTTTTTACAGCAATTTTTAAAAAATGAATTAAAAAATAATTTGGAAAGAACATACCCAAAACTTTTAATTTGTCAACAACGGACTTATACGGCAATTGAATTGCCGTATAGGCAGTTTAATTGATGTGTGCCTCGATATGCAACAATTTAATTGATGTGTGCCCCGTTATACGGTAGTGTGTTGTCGTATAAGGGTGTAAAAAAAGCCCATCGGTCCAAACCCGGCTCGAAAGTCAACTATCCGAATCCAGCCCGGCTCGAACACACCATGGGCTAGGCTTGGGCCGCCACCTTGACCACGCAGCCTGGCCTGAAAGGAAGCCCGAGAGTCCGATCCATAGACTGTTTATTTCTTCTATATATACAGGCTACATATATTAAATACAAAAGTAAACATAGTGCAATGGTTATAGTACTCTTCAAACTTCTAGAGGTTAAGCTCTCAAACCCCCCCACATTTACTATTGTGTTCATGTTTTTATTTAAAAAACTTTTTTTAGCCCAAATTCGGCCCGGCCTGGTCCGAAATTCTGATGTATATGTATACCCGGGCCTGGTCCGGGTTACCCTTGGCCCGACCAGGCCTGAGGTATTTTATGCCTGGCCAGTTTATACGACAGTTTGACTCCCTTATGAAGACCAACGACTATTTATGCGGTAGTCTAATTGCTGTATAAAGACTCCAACGACTAGTCTTGACTTTATACAGCAATCGGACTACCGTAAAAAAGCTAATGGGTGGTTTCGCGGAAAGTAAAGTGCTATTTTTTTTCTTATTCGGCAATTGAACAGCTGCATAAGTCCGTTGTTGCTAAATTAAATTGTTGTTCTTTTTATATAGTAGAGACTACTAGGTTAGAAAACAAGTGCCCGATGCACGAATGTGCAGTGGGGATGAGGCATCCAAAAATTATAGGGTAATATGGGGTAAATTACACATAAACCCCTAGAAGTTTGAACGATTATCACCTAGACCCCTTACGTTTAAAATCCTAGAAATGCTCCTTTATAGTTTGAAAAACACATCACTTGTACCCCCTCCAGAGTGCCTCCAGAGTCCAAAGGGATCTGTGTTTGGTTTTTCAAATTATAGGGAGGCATTTGTAGGATTTTAAACATGAGTGGTGTAAGTGATAATCGGTCAAATTACAGGAGGTCTATGTGTAATCTGACGAAAATAATAATGACTCTACACACATGACAGGCGGTGATCAGACATCTAGCCGGGTGCGTTTGCCCACAACGGCGACCAGAGCCCGCATAATAAGAAGAAAGAAAAGAAAGGAGAAAAAGATGACTCGTGAAGTGGCTCCAACGGTCTCCTCACCTCTCGACCGATGACCGCTCCCTTCTTGCGGAGTAGGGCACTAATTTATTATCAACAACCCCCTTTGAATTTTTCCATCAAAATTAACTATGTCCCTAATCCCTAGACGGCGTAGTGCTCCTTCCCACGCACCCTATTGCCCATCGCCAACCCCCTCATCCCCCTTCTCATTCTTCCTCCTCCGCCTTCCTCCTGCTCCATCTTCTACTTTGAACCCTAGGAAGAATAAGGAAGGAGGAGGAATGAGGTGGAGGAAGGACGGTGGGGGAGGGACTGATGGCGGAATCAGAAAGAAAGGGGGTGACAGGGTGGAGAGAGGAATTGGAGGGGGCTGAGTGCCAACTGCCAAGGGAGAGGGTATTTTGGGATTTTGAGTAGGGGTGGCAATGGGTCGTGTCGGGTCGGGTTCGTGTCGGGTCTAGTTTCGGGTCGTGTCAAAAACCCCTAGACCCGGACCTGACCCGTTTAACTAATCGTGTCTAGATTCTAAACCCGTACCCGACCCGTTTATAAATGGCTAGACCCGATAAGACCTGCTAGACCCGTTTACCACACGGGTTTATCCAGTTGACTCGATCCGACTCAACCCGACATTACTCGATAGACCCGCTGATACTATATATTATAATATCGGATTGCGGGTAGACCGGACCCGACACGACCCGGTGAATTTTAAATGGGTCTTCCCGGGTCTACCGTGTCCAGACCCTAAACCCGGACCTGACCCGTTTATTAAACGGGTCTATCGTGTCGACCCGTTTATGACCCGAACCCGTTTAGACAGACCCGCTAACGTGTCCGATTGTGTCGGGTCTACCGTGTCGGGTCCGAATTGCCAGCCCTAATTTTGAGTGTCAATATAGGCCCACCTAACTGCATTGGGTGCCAAGAGTATTGTGGCCGTCGATATTGAAATGGTGGGTGGATACAGAGTCACCTTGTGGTAAAGATTGGCCTTTTTTCTCTGATTTTCGGCACCGATTGTCGTATTTGTGATGGTGAGGCAGTTATTGTGGCATTTTGAAACCCAATGGAGGCAGTTGCTGCTACCCTGTCAGCAGGTCGGATTCAGATCAAATCATGGTAGATCCGAATTTGATCAGATTATATTTCGAATCCTGCTAGATCGTTTTTAATCGATTCTTATACCAAAATACTAATAATGAACTTAGAGTTTTCGGATTCAAATGGGACTTCATTCATGATTCGATAGAAAAGTCTAACAAAAACTCATGAATTCTTTAAATTATTGATTAGCTTATGGATATGGATTTAGTGATCCATAGATCCAACGGTTAAAATAAGATGGTTGGATAGGCATCAGATGGTTGAAATAAGATGACTAAGTTTGGCATCGGATGGCGAATTTGATCTTGTCAGAACGGTTTTAATCGGATCTGAGACCAAAATACTAATACAAACCTTGGACTTTTGGATCGGGTTCAGATCATTAACCGATCCATTGACTTTTTTTTAGTTGCTGGATGAGGACACACACACGCACGCGCGCACGCGCGCGCGCGCGCACACACACACACACACACACAGAGAGAGAGAGAGAGAGAGAGAGAGAGAGAGAGAGAGAGAGAGAGAGAGAGAGAGAGAGAGAGAGAGAGAGAGAGAGAGAGAGAGAGAGAGAGAACCAAGCATCTACCCCTTTTTATTTTGGGGGACTTAGTGAACGGTCCAAAACAAGAGATTAGTTTTAGCTAAAGGACAGAGGACGAAAATGTCCCTCACTGTGCTTTAAATTTTCATTTCAATGCCACTACTTTCTAAACTAAACCAAATCCTAAACCTAAGATCTATAGTCCCTGGGATGAACCCTAGACCTAATCCAAATCTAACCCCGTTTGCCGCCCACCTCTCATCTTGGCTGCTCGTCATCGCTATTGGTCACCATCGTTGCTACTCACGCCGTTGAGGAGGAAGGAGGAGGTGGATGCCGAGGTTATCGCGGGCGTTGAGGACGACGGAGTGGAGGAGGGTGTGAGTTGTAACGATTCTTATAGTGCTCACTTACCTAGCACTTACCGTATTTCTACCATAACTCAATCTAACACTAAGAGCATCTCCAACCATGGCCCCTATTTTTGCAATTACCAAATGGAAATATTCTAAGAATATTTCTATTTGGAGGCCCTTTATTTTGATTAGCCTCCAACCATGGCCTCCATTTGGAGGCCCTCCATTTTGATCAGCCCTTCATTTTTTGGATATGATGGTCATTACATTTAATGTATACAAATTTTAGAGGGCCTTTTCGGAATTAATGGAAAGGAATAGTCAAATAGCAGCCTTGCTATTTTGACTTGAATCTCGACAAATATACCGGCCAAACCCCCCTTGCATTTATACAGGGGGCTATAGCATGCGGTTGGAGGAGCCCGACTGCCACTTATGGCAAAATGGCAGACAGTTAGAGATGCTCTAAAAAGCTATAGCCAGAGCTAGGGCTGGCAATTTTGGACCCGACACGGCAGACCCGACACGAAGTTAGCAGGTCTAGGTTAGGGTTAAACGGGTTAGGGTCGTAAACGGGTCGACACGATAGACCTGTTTAATAAACGGGTCGGGTCCGGGTTTAGGGTATGGACACGGTAGACCCGGGAAGACCCGTTTAAAATTCAACGAGTCGTGTCGGGTCGGGTCTACCCGCAATCCAATACTGTAATATGTAGTACCAGCGGGTCTATCGGGTCAGGTCAGTTCGAGTCGGATTGGGTCGGATCGGGTCAACTTAATAGACCCGTGTGGTAAACGGGTCTAACGGGTTTTATCAGGTCTACCCATTTATAAGCGGGTCGGGTACGGGTTTAGGATCTAGCCATGATTAGTTAAACGGGTTGAGTCCGGGTCTAACGGTTTTGGACATGTCCCGAACCTAGACATGACACGAACTTGACCAGACACGACCCATTGCAACTAGGGGTGCAACTTGGTCCGGGTCAAACCAAGAACCAACCCGACCCGACCGCATTGGGTTGGTTTGGGTCGGTTTTCTAGTTTATAATGGGTCGGATCCGGTTTCGTTATTAGCAGACCCGATCTAAATCGGTTCGGTTATGGATACAGGTTTGTATTACCCGACCCGACCCGACTTTGTTTTACTTAATACTTTGGTAAGATATGCATTCAACTTACTAATGGTGTTGATTCAAATATATGTTATACTGATCACTTAAACACTTCGTTTCTAATCCATCTTTAGGATAAGCAAATGAATGGTCTTGTTGAAAAGCTTTGCAATATGTTTGCTGGAGTCACTACTATGCTTTCTTGTTTATTTCTTGATGCAAGTGTCTGAATGTCCCATTTTTCACGATGCCTTTGTCTGAACCGTTTCCACTTTTTAGAGGCTGGGTATATTATTTTTGTTTTCCTTCGGTTGATTTCGGATTGCCCAAAAAAAAGTCTTAAACCCGATCCGACCCGAACTTTTTATGGGTTGGGTTGGGTTGGTTCAATAGATCAATGGTTTGGTTCCGACCCTAGGTTGGGTTGGTTTTGGTTTGAGGCTAAACCGAACCGAACCGACTTGCACCCTAATTGCAACCCCTAGCCAGAGCCCACGGAAGCCATGCCCACCCATCGCCTACACATCAATCTCCGCCCGCTGGAGTTCTCGGTCTCCACCTCGTTTTAGTTAAGACCTCTTCTTATTTATAAATTTATTAACCATCACTCAAGGCCCTTAATTTTCTATCTTTTGTTTTTCCATTGCAGTAATACGCAATCATGGGTTTAATATATTGTCGCTAACAGATCCTCGCTAATTATTTCATCACCAAAGGCGACCGACTTTGCTTTGTCGCCGAAGACGACCGCCACTGCAATGCCGAGATGCACGACCATTATATTATAATAAAAGATCATACATGCGGCCCAGATATATAACATAAGATAAAAGATAAAAGACTTTCTTTTCTCGTTCTGATGATTGTTTTTCATTGTTTTACTTTCTCTATGAATTTAGTTTTTTTAAGATATTTTTTTGTTGTTTTAGATTTTTTGCATCATTGGATCTTCTTGTTCTTTGCGGAGAACACCACATCATCGGAGGTGTTCGAGGTGTATCTCGTGCTTGCATGCTGTGAGTCGATATTTTAGAGTCGTCGTGGAAATCCGAAGCACAAGTAAGCCATACGAAAGAGACGTTTATGGACTCTGATGTGGAAGAGCTTCAGAAGTTAAGTAAAGGAGGCTAGGTTGTCGGGAGGATAATCATTGGAATGGTTGCTGACTGCCAGTGTCACTCGTGTAGGGTTGTAAAAGTATCTCGATCGCACGTCAAGAATAACACTATGTCTTCTGGTTATAACTCTTTTACTCTCTAGTGGATTGATGTGTGCGTATCTAAGCTTGCTTGGGATGGTTTTTCCTGTTTGGTTTCCACCTAAAATTAGGGGTGGCAATGGGTCGGGTCGGGTCGGGTTCGGGTCGGGTTGAGACATAGATATAAGGGCAAAACATCCAACCCGAACCCGACCCGTTTAATAAACAAGTCAAAAACTTAAACCCGAACCCGACCCTCCTAATAACGGGTTGACCCGACCCGACCCGACCCGTTTAACCCGTTTACTAAACAGGTCGGGTCGTGTCGGGTCGGGTTAGCTCGGGTTGGGTCAACAAAACCTATGTAAACCTGTCGGGTTGGGTCAAGACGGGTGGGATTGGGCCGGGTTGGGTCAACAGAACCTATGTAAACCTGTCGGGTTGGGTCAAGACAGGTGGGATTGGGCCGGGTTGGTTCAAGTTGGGTCAGGTCGGTTCGGGTTGGCTCGGGTCGGGTCAGGTCGGGTTGACACGACCCATTTGGTAAACGGGTCAAGTCGAGTCAATCGGGTTGTAAGGACAAACCCGAACCCGACCCATTAAATAAACGGGTCAATCGGGTCGACCCGTTTATGACCCGAACCCGTTTAGAGCAAACCCAAACCCGCTAACTTTGGGTCGGGTTCGGGTCGGGTTGGCGGGTCGGGTCAAGGATTGCCACCCCTACCTAAAATACCTCTCGTAAGCTTTCCTTAAATAAACCCATGTGGTCTAATGGGTCTTATCGGGTCTGCCCGTTTATAAATGGGTCGGGTACGGGTTTAGGATCTAGACACGATTAGTTAAACAGATCGGGTCCGGATCTAGGGGTTTTGGACACGACCCGAAATTAAACCAGACACGAACCCGACCCGACCCGACCCATTGCCACCCCTATGCACGATGCAAGGTCCAGGCTATGCATCCTTATGCCGACCCCACCTAGCTGGAATCTTGATCTTGCCCAAGTCTCCCCAGGCATCATCCTGGCCACCGGAACAAGTATGTGAAAGGAGATTCGTAGAAAACTCGTAGACATTATATGTTTGTGAGTGCGGACCCTCAGTTATTTAATAAAAATAGCAGTTATGTTGCCCTTTTTGTTTCTATCTTCACACGTCTTTGAGCCCATGCTCTAGCTTCCGGTCCTCTAATCGTCTGTATATGCATATATTTTTTGTAATCAAGTTACAACCTACTGGTAAAATCTCATGAGTACCTTGTTGGGTTAGCCGCTTGCGGCATGAGGATGGCCCGGTACAAACCCACTATGGGCTTTTGGGTTTAAAACCTAATGGGCCTTAACTAAAGATGTACCCGTTAATGATGTGGTTAAGTGATGAGTCCTAGCCCTTAGATCAATCCAGTGGATGGTTGGATTGACTCCGGTTATTAGGGTTTTGGGATGGTGTCCTGGTTTAGTTATAAATAAGATGCCTCCCATCTATAAGGTATCTGTCTGATGTCATCTAGTCTCTTGACGGCCAAGAACTAAACCAGAAACACCTCTCCCTCTCCTCCCTTCTCTTCCGATCTTGCGACGGCTTCGGCGTGAGGAGAACGTCGACGAGGATTTCGGCTACGTGGGAGACGCATCGCATCGAGAAGTCATCTACCTGCGGTTCGTCACCCGGTTCGTTATGGCCGGAGGTACATCTCTTCGCTTCCGCTGTGGGTAGATCCAATATTCGTGTCGGATCCCATTTGGTTTGATGAGATCTCCCATGACGGAGATTACATTTTCTTACACTGGTATCAGAGCCATGGTTTGCTCGATCTTAACTACTACCCTCTATTTAACATCAAACCCACTCGGTTAAACCCTTGAGCATGCAGCGGGTGGCGGCTGATGTTGTATGTGAGTGGGTGGTTTGATTAGGGTTCATTTTAAGTTTTTAACCCTAAACCCATTTACTTTACCCTTTTGCCCAATTTTCAAGATTACACTCAGTCACCACCTATGCATTCTCTTGGCTTTAATCCGATCCGATCCAACCCGACCCATTAAAGGCTTTAGACCCATAAATTTTGAAACCTCATTCAGGCCCAAATTTCATTCCGATTTTTGCCCATGAATAGTTGTTTCGAAGCTCTTCTCGAGAGCTATAATTCGACATATAGTATGGACTCAAATGGGATCGATGTTGGACCATAAAATTGGGCTTCTAAATTTATGTGCCTATTAGCGTGCTATTTTTCGAGCGATTCAGAATCGATCGAACCCGGTAGTAGTTAATGAGTTAACATAAAGATTGGGCAACTTGAGTTTGTTGCTTGGGCCGGCCAGGGATCGAATGTGGCTTGCATATATGGATTGCTTTTCACAGGTGCGAAGGAGCCCGCACAGAGCTTTGATGCAGCATAATTATTATTATTTATGGGGTCTGTATGTACAGTGCTTCCAATTTGTAATAATACAGGGTTGCGCTCATGCTAAATGTGAATGTCTGTGTTGTATATGATTGTGGGATCCCTGGCCAAGCCCTAATAGCCCAAGTTAACTCATTAATGCTATTTGTTTATTTTCCAAGCTATTTGATTATAGTAATCTTACTTGTTCTTGATCATCGTGACAGTAAAGATAATCATCAAAACTGATTCAGGATTGGCCAAAGCGTCATGGGTTAATTTTGATGAGTGATTCCTAAAAGGTGCATCATAAGATGCACAGGGTCATATAAAGTTACTGTGATGGTCACATTCTAATTATATGATAATGACCGTTGCCCGGCCCCAAATGGAGGCAGCTGTCAGCATCATGTAATTAGGATATGGCAGAGTGTTGCATGGTGAAACGGAGACAGTTCTAATGCCCACAGGTAATGGATTGTCAGTCCATTTCACGGTACAACACTCTGGCTCTATTGGAAACCTTGTAGTTTCTAAAGAACACAGTGGAATTCATGTAGCTTACGACCTTTGCCCAAAGGGAGGTCTGAATTCCCACTGACTGACCTTAACATGGGTTAATTGTCAGATATAGTTTGTTTCCTCTTATTAATGTAAGCTTTGTATGTTTCTTTTCAGCTATGTCCTTTATTAATGACCCTACCCAGCGCCTTCCATTTTTGTCTGGTGACAATTATTTGGATTGGAAGGACAAGATTCTCTTGGTCCTGGGGTGTATGGATCTGGACTTGGCGCTCCGTGTGGAGGAGCCTACTCCTCTAACGGAGAAAAGTACGCCAATTGAGGTTGCATTATACGAGCGGTGGGAGCGATCCAACCGCTTGAGTATGATGCTCATCCAGACCCATATTGATAAAAGCATCAGGGGTTCTATCCCTGAGTGCCGACTGGTCAAGGACTTTATGAAGGCTATCGAAGAGCAATTTAAAAGCTCTGATAAAGCCTTGGCCAGTACCCTAATGGCCAAACTATCATCCATGAGGCTAACTGGCGATAAGAGTGTGCGAGAGCACATCATGCAGATGCGTGATGTAGCATCTCAGCTGAAGGGCATGAAGATAGACATCAACGAGTCATTCCTGGTGCACTTCATACTGAACTCCCTGCCCGCTCAGTACGGGCAATTCAAGATCTCCTACAACACTCATTCAACCAACTGGTCAGTAAATGATCTATTGGTTATGTGTGTTCAGGAGGAAGGGAGGCTGAAGCAAGAGAAATTGGAGGTGGCTCACCTCGTTTCTCATAAGGCAGGGCAGTCCAAGTCTCACAAGGCTTTTCCCAAGAAGAAGCAAAGCCATGGAGTGTCAATAAAGAAAACTGATGGCACCCATAAAGAGGTGAAGTGCTTCTTCTGCAAGAAAAGGAGACATCTCAAGAAGGACTGCACCAAGTACCAGAAGTGGCTCGCTAAAAGAGAGTCTGAAGGTAATCTCATGACCCTAGTGTGTTATGAATCAAATTTGGTTGATTCTCATAATGTCTCCTGGTGGATTGACTCCGGATCTACAATCCACGTTTCTACCATCTTGCAGGGGTTTCTCAATCTAAGGGAACCAACTGATGGGGAACACGTCATCTACTCTGGCAATAAGATGAGTTCAAGAGTTGAAGGTGTTGTGACATACAGGCTTCGTCTCCAGACAGGATACACCTTGAACATAGAGAAGATATTTTTTATTCCTAGTTTCTCTAAGAATCTAGTATCTGTATCAAGACTAGTTCCATATGGCTTTGATTTTCAGTTCAAAGATTCGTCTTTTCTGATTATTAAAGATAAAGTAACCATTGGTTCAGGCTCTTTGATAGATGGTTTATATTGTCTTTCTCTAAGTTCTTCTCTTGAATGTTCTATGATGACTGTGAATGAAAATTCCTCTACATTGTGGCATAGGAGACTGGCTCACATCTCCATAGAGCGCCTAAAGAGGTTAGTGAAGGATGGAGTCTTAAAGACTCTTGACTTCACTGACTTTGGGACTTGTGTAGACTGCATAAAGAAAAAGCAGACTAACAAGTCCACTAAGGGTGCCACGAGAAATAATGAGAAATTAGGGATCATACACACTGATCTCTGTGGACCATTTAGTACACCCTATCTGAATGGTCAGAGGTATTTAGTACACCCTGTCTGAATAACCATACTCGATACATATATCTCTACCTCTTAGATGATAAGGCTGAGGCATTTGATACTTTCAAAATCTATAAGGCGGAGGTAGAGAAACAATCTAGAAAGAGTATCAAAATTGTAAGATCAGACAGAGGTGGAGAATACTATGGAAGGTACACAGAGAGTGGACAAAGACCTGGTCCATTTGCGAAGTTCCTAGAAGAACACGACATTGTGGCTCAGTACACAACGCCAACGGTGTTGCTGAAAGGAGGAACCACACTTTGATGGACATGGTGAGGAGCATGATTTGTAACTCCTCCCTTCCTCTCAATATGTGGAGTGAGGCCTTAAAAACCGCTGTGTATGTGCTTAATAGGGTTCCATCTAAAGCCGTTCCTAAAACACCCTTTGAGTTATGGAATGGATGAAAACCTAGTTTAGGACACATGCACATATGGGGTTGTCCAGTTGAGGTCAGGGTGTACAACCAAATGAGAAGAAGCTTGACCCTAGGACTGTGAGTGGTTTCTTCATCGGTTATGCCGAGAAGTCCAAGGGTTATAGGTTCTATTGTCCCTCGCACACTCCTAAAGTTGTAGAAGCTAGAAATACCAGATTTCTTGAGGATTACAACCTCAGTGGGAGCGTTCCAACACAATCAATTGTGTTTGAGGAAATACGGGTTCCGGTAATCATACCCGTAATCGAGGGTGGACAGATTGCTCATCAGGAAGAACCACCCCAGGTGATTCACGAGCAACCAGCCCAGGACCTCCCAGCCCAAGAGGAGCAGGTTGCCATAGAACCTATTGAAGCTGTTGCTCCGGAACCACAAGTTGTGGTACCAACAGAAACTAGGAGATCCTCAAGAAAAAGGAAACCTGCGATTTCTAATGACTACGAGGTATACCTACAAGAGTCCGATGACTCAGTTGGACTTCAAGACCCACAAACGTTTTCACAAGCCATGAGTGGAGGTAACTCCACGAAATGGTATGATGCCATGTTGGAAGAGTTGAAATCCATGGTTGACAATCAAGTCTGGGATCTAGTAGAGTTACCTAGAGGTGCTAGGCCAATTGGCTGTAAATGGGTCTATAAGACCAAAACGGATGCCTCTGGTAACATCGAAAGACATAAGGCAAGACTTGTGACCAAGGGTTTCACTCAAAGAATCGGCATTGATTATCATGACACCTTCTCTCCGGTTTCAAAGAAGGATTCATTGAGGATAATCATGGCTTTGATAGCTCATTATGACCTAGAGCTACAACAGATGGATGTGAAAACGGCCTTCCTGAATGGGGATCTTGAGGAGGAGGTATACATGCTCCAGCCTGAAGGCTTTACTTCAGATAAAGGGAGTCAGCTGGTTTGCAAACTTAAGAAGTCTATATACATACTGAAACAGGCTTCCCGACAGTGGTATTTAAAGTTCCACAATGTCATAACTCCTTTCGGTTTTGTGGAGAACATTGTGGATGAATGTATATACCTTAAGACTAGTGGGAGCAGTTACACATTTCTAGTCCTATATGTTGACGATATTTTGCTAGCTAGCAACGACTTGGGGATGCTACGTGAGACGAAGTAGTTTCTCTCACAGAACTTTGATATGAAAGACTTAGGCGAAGCATCCTATGTTATAGGGATAAAGATCCATAGGGATCGATCCCAAAGGGTTCTAGGATTATCTCAAAAGGCCTATGTTAACAAAGTTCTGGAAAGATTCAATATGCAGAACTGCTCGCCCAGCATTGCTCCCATTATCAAGAGTGATAGATTCAGTTTGTCCCAATGCCCGAAAAACTCTCTTGAAAGAGAGGCTCTGGCTAATATTCCCTATGCATCTACAGTTGGCAGTTTGATGTATTTGGAGGTCTGCACAAGACCAGACATCGGATTTGCAGTAGGGATATTAGGAAGGTACCAGAGTGATCCAGGCATGGATCACTGGAGGGCTACTAAGAAGATCATGAGATATTTACAAGGGACCAAGGACTTCATGCTTACATACAATCACTCTGATCATTTAGAGCTGATCGGGTACTCTGATTCGGACTTTGCGGGTTGTATAGACTCCAAAAAGTCAACATCGGGTTATATCTACCTTTTAGCTGGTGGTGCTGTCTCCTGGAAGAGCACCAAGCAGACCATTACGGCATCGTCGACTATGGAGGTAGAGTACGTTGCACTTTACGAGGCAACCACCCAGGCATCTTGGCTAAGGAATGTTATCACAGGGATAAGGATCATGGATTCCATATCCAGACCTCTAAAGATCTACTGTGATAATCTTGTTGCAGTGTTCTTCTCCAAGAACAACAAAAGTGGAAGCCGAAACAAGCACATCGACATAAAGTACGTTGTTGTTAAAGAAGATGTAGCAAAAGATAAGGTTCAGATTGAGCATATTGGTACTGAGCTTATGGTGGCTGATCCACTGACCAAAGGATTACCACCAAACCTTTATAGAGGTAATGTGGATCGGATGGGTCTGATTAGCTCATTGTATTCTTAAAGATTATGCATTATGAACCTATTGTTTCTTTTACTGCAGTGAATAAAGTACAATGTCTCTATTTGTGCACTAAAGTTTGAGACATATAGTTTTGACACAGAGTGAAGCATGCATTCACTCATAAAGTAATTCATCACATAAAGTGTTTAACTGGACTGATCATGCTACATAGTAATATATGGAAGGAAGTGTCTATTTGTTAGGACACGACCGCCATGATTCATGTAGTTGGTGTCTTCAGTTTAAACTAAAGGATACCACATAAGGCATTACGGGTGCTTTTGTTTTCTGGAATTTTTCGTATGCGCATATTAAAGTTTTCATTGCTTTTGGCCCATTAGAGTTTTGTTTTCTTTAAAACAAATGGTTGTTTTCGAATGTGTGTTTGTAGGTCCAAGTGGGAGAGTGTTGGGTTAGCCGCTTGCGGCATGAGGATGGCCCGGTACAAACCCACTATGGGCTTTTGGGTTTAAAATCTAATGGACCTTAACTAAAGATGTACCCGTTAATGATGTGGTTAAGTGATGAGTCCTAGCCCTTAGATCAATCCAGTGGATGGTTGGATTGACTCCGATTATTAGGGTTTTGGGATGGTGTCCTGGTTTAGTTATAAATAAGATGCCTCCCATTTATAAGGTATCTGTCTGATGTCATCTAGTCTCTTGACGGCCAAGAACTAAACCAGAAACACCTCTCCCTCTCCTCCCTTCTCTTCCGATCTTGTGACGGCTTCGGCGTGAGGAGAACGTCGACGAGGATTTCGGCTACGTGGGAGACGCATCGCATCGAGGAGTCATCTACCTACGGTTCGTCACCCGGTTCGTTATGGCCGGAGGTACATCTCTTCGCTTCCGCTGTGGGTAGATCCGACCTTCGTGTCGGATCTCATTTGGTTTGATGAGATCTCCCATGACGGAGATTACATTTTCTTACATACCAACCTCTCGGTAAGGCCGGTTTGAAATGTAACTTAGTAACTACATCTTTTTCTGCCGACTTGACCACGCCCATACAACTGTTGCGGTCGTGGCTCGGCCGTGGGATTCGAACTGAGCATCTACTCTCCAAAGGGTGCAACGTAACACCAACGATGATTAACAGGTGGGTACTAAAGTGTACTATTCGGTCCTATGTTTTTTTTCTTGCAGGAAACCAAGGGGGTTTTATTTATGGCACCCCAGCCCCAAGCCCAGAATGAGATCAAAGCATGCTACACCGTCTTGGTTAACCAAATCCGAGGAAGGTTCTTCTTCTATTACATTAATAACCGACAAAAAAAAGTCACAGCCACTATCAATATACTGAGCAGCCACATCACGCGCCACCTGGTTTGCACTTCTAAACACATGACTCATCATGCAGTAGGAATAGATAGAGCTTCGATAATCTCTTGCATTCCGTAATATCATTATCGATACGTCATGAAGGGGAGACTTCGTCGTCCAATAAGAACATGATCACTATAAAAGGAGACATCGATCGTCGTCCAACAGGAACATGATCACTATAAGATTATCCCCTCTCAGGACCACTTTGTTCACATCCAACCTCAAACAAGTTTTTTTTTTTAATTCTTTTTACAATTCAAACGAGTTTTAATACCCACTTCAAGGTCCTATATATGTATTTTGCACCAGTTAAGTACTTCCCCATCCAGTTTTATTTCTCGAGCTCCCATCTATTCGGATATCAAGTATTTGTTCCTTCTTCCTCCGTATATAGTCTCTCTCTCTCTCTCTCTGTCTCTCCAAATTGGATGATGGGACGTGGAATGAGAGAGGAGGAGTATGGATATGTGATGGGACGTGGGATGAGAGAGAGAGAGTGGCCGATATATACATAGAGAGAGAGAGTGGGGGAGGGGCTGTGAGTGAGAGAGAGAAAGAGAGAGAGGGGAAGGAGGGGGCTACTGTCGGCCTGGACAACGATTTTGTTTACAGCACGTCCGGACAGGTGGTGAAGCATTACCTCCCAATGTAACAGTGGGATGCACATGATATGACACCACTGACGTACGATATGCAACCGGTGATGTGCATCAAACGGTCTCTGTTGGGAGGAGGTAATGCTTCACACCGGTTGGTGGGCCTGGCGCGCATCATTGCCTCATGGAGTACGATTCACTTTCGGATCCCCTGCTATCGTACGGCTGTGGTGCGTGCTGGTCCCACCCAGTGGGGCGGATCTGCAATTGAGATCACAGGATCCAACGCGGCCACACACAACCTTAACTAACTATAATCCTCGGTGCATCGGGATCTCTGCGCCGTGATTGTGTGGGGACATCAGCCAGCGCTCAGTGTATCGGGATTCAAGCCAAGCAGACACTGATCATTGGCCTAGTGCCACCAACCCACGCCACCACGGGTTGTCCCCTAGTATACAGCATTGCTCGGGAAATAGCCATCGAGGCACGAATCCTAATTTCTAAACGGGCTCTTGCAAGGCCAGTTCTGAGATTTTTGGGAAATAGGACGAAGATAGAAAATATGATCCTTTTATACATACTAATAGACATAAAACTAACATTGAAGTAAATAAATCGATAAAAATAAAGTATTACTTTATAGCCCGACCGCCTAAAGACTTTTCCGCATTATGGATCTTCAAAGAGAGCTACCCTGTTGAGTTAAAAATACCATAAGTAAAATATTTAAACAGTAAAATTATAGAAAAAAAGTTAAAACTAACGTA
Organism: Chamaelirium japonicum; assembly: GCA_947650365.1. NCBI lineage: Eukaryota > Viridiplantae > Streptophyta > Magnoliopsida > Liliales > Melanthiaceae > Chamaelirium > Chamaelirium japonicum. Next base: position 84,056,014 of record OX393549.1, read on the forward strand.
CAATCATTTTATATATCTTGTTGAATTTTTTAAATAACAAAATTGACATCTTCATCCACATAATTATTTTTTTTAAAAGAAGTTTATTGTTGCAGAGCGATTAACGATTAGCGAGAGACAAAAAATTAGATGAAAAACAAAAGCTACCTTGGACTTGAGTGAATAGCGATTAGCGAATCAATGATCAAAGTTGGATTCGAGACGGCTTTGTCGCAAACACACACACAGATCGAGTGAGCGAGAAAGAAGCCTGTTGTTGTAAAGCTGTCGGCCATGAGCGGTCGTCGATCACAAACAAACACACGAAGAGCAAGCGAGAGCGCACGGGCGAGAAATAAAGGGAGAGAAGAGAGAGAGAGAGAGAGAGAGAGAGAGAGAGAGAGAGAGAGAGAGAGAGAGAGAGAGAGAAGGGGGATCGACCGCTACAGCAAAGCCGCTGGCCACCAGCCATTAGCAGTCTCTAGTCGCCAGTTATAAACACACACACACACACACATACACGGAGAGGTTGTGGCTTATCACCTGTGGCATATGGCTGTGGAGCTATCGTCGGTGTCCATAGGCAGTCACACTGCATGACAACGAGAGAGAGGAAGGGAAAACACCGACGAGATGACCCATAGGACTCGAGGATGGTGAACCATGAATGGTCGAACATATCACAGTCACCGAGCGAACAAGAGAGAGCGAGAGAGGCATGATAATATTTTTGGTAACCGTGCAGATTTTCGGCGCTGATGTCTTTCTGTTTCGAGAATATTGAGTAGTTTTAATAGGTACCAGGCATAATTGTTTTGCATACTGCACATGTGGCCCCGTGAAAAGCCTACAGCTGTTTGTTTAGGTTTTTGGGACCCAAATATAAGGCAAAAACCCAAAGATTGGGGGCCTTCTTAGTTCTTCCCAAGTAGGACATGCCTGCTTTGAACCCTTTCTCAGTCACTGACGTTAGGTGCCCAATTTGTCCTAGAGTAGATATAAATAAAAAAAAATTAGGGCCCCCTAATAGCGGGGCCCTTGGCAGTTACCCACAGCGCCCATGCTCAGGGCCGACCCTGGGCTCTTGGCCTGGCGGTACTCCCTCTCTCTCATATTGGAGAGGTTCCCTGATATGGATACTGTGGAGCAAAGTTTTCCTCAAAGCCGTTGTGCTATTTTTTGCGCATACGAGTCTTGACCGTTGATGTCATGTTCACGGGATTATGAAATTGGTAAAGAGCAGCTGCTGCCTCCCCTACTTTAATCTTCGGACCTTTTTGAGCCCTTGCTAGCTTTACCGCACGGTTTGTCCTCTGATCACTTGGCCGGTCCAATAAAAAAAAACAAAGACTAGATAGTTAGGTGTAATATACTAGTAATGCTCGTGCTTAAGGGCATACAAAAGATATTGAGGGTGACACAACATTTCAAGGGCGGGAACAATATTTCGAAGAAGGTGACAATATTTTGAAAGTGGCAACAAAACATTTCAACATCGGTGACAATAATTCAATGGAGATAACGATATTTTGTGAGCGGTGATAATATTTTAAGAAAGGTGACGATATTTCATATGCAATGATAATGCTCGTGTCTGTTGGCACTCAAACGGGGCAAAAAAAATTTTCACGGCACCCACAATCGACGGGGGCACCAACATATGATGAAAAAAACTAAACAAAAGCAGTTTACAAAACAAAAATTAAACAAAAAACAGTAAAATAAACTTAAACAATAGTGTGCAGTTTCAACATACAAGAGAATTAAGGGTGTAAGCACAACTGTTTACCAAAAAAAAATTAGACAAAAACAATTTATAAAAAAAATAAACAGAAGCAGTTTAGAAAAAAATTAATGAGGCTAAATTATTTCATTGGTAAAAAAAACAATATAGCCATCTACATATTGATGAATCTTCTTTTATGAAAAAACCATAAACCATAGAACCAATAAAAAAATAATTATTATTGTATAATTTGCATGTACAACATTCGAACTTGAAAAACAATATGGCCATCTACATATTGATAAATCATTACCCTATGTGTATTACTAAAAATAAAAACTCACCCTCTCAGCTCCCACAATCCTCCTAAATCTTTCCTCTTATTGTTCAAAGAGTCCCCTTACATGGAAATTATATGTTGAGGCCTATATTTTCCTTCCCTGTGATCATTGTGATCAATCCAAAATTAATAATCATGAAGTCATGGCGTCACATAAGTAGATTTGTAATGTATTAAAATATAATTAATATATGTAGGTATTGAAATTGATTCGCAATCCATTACAGTGAAAATCTCATTTGCACCTATGTAACGGATATAACTCTCCAAATGATTTCGCATACGTCGACCATGTAGAATTTTCTAAATGAAATGGATATCCTGCACGGAAAAATAAAATAGATATCATGCACTTTGTCTGCCAGATTACGTACTCTCGCCTCCTCACTCTTGTCGGCAATTTCCACCAATCCACTCCTTAAAACAAACAAAAAAACATGATACGTCTGTGCTCCTAACAAAAAAAATAGTTGGCTGAACTTTTTAGAAACCACTAAATTATAGTAAAAAATAAAACACAGCATCAATCCACGAGGGTGCAGGCCCCAATTGGGAGTTAGTGCTGTTCACTCGAGAGCAATATTGTTATCCAGACTGCAATGTACACTTGCTTATCAAAGTCTGCCACTTGGGCCACTAAGGGTGTAATTGGGCTACACTTGCAATCGAAAGATGGGAACAAATGATCTGCCTTCGGAAGGGAGTTGGGAACTCATGTTCCAAAACTCCAATGGGGGTGCCCCAACCAAGATATATTTTGAGCATGTTCTAAAGAAAGAAGATATACTTTGAACATGATCACTGATAGGTAATTTGAAAAGCATGCATGATGATTGATGCTCTTTCTATACCTTGAAATCTGGGGCATGGTGGAGTCCAAAGAAATGCAATGATCTCTTGTGTTAAATCGAATCTTCAAAGTCAAACAAAAAACAAATCAACGACAACAAATAAGAGAATAATATGATCATCATATAACAGATTTCAACAAAGAAAAACAATTGAAGGATAAGACATGACCTCTTTCTACTTGCTCCTCCTCCCTCCTGCAGAAAGGTTTTCCTTGACCACAAAGCCCTCCAAATCCTCCTCATCCGATCTAAGCCATGGAAGACCACCACCATCATCCACTAACACCACCAAATCGATCTAGGTTCAATCAGTGTCTTCCTCTACACCATGTACACTTTTCGATGGGCTGTGACTGTAACATAAACTCATGGATTATCAAAACTATAATTTTATCGATAATAAATGAAATTTTCCATGCTTAATAAATCTGATATCACCAACAGAGACGAAAGAACAGGAAATGAATCAGAGGAAGAAAAGAAAAAGAAAAGGAAGGGAAGGAGAAGAAGTACCAGGTCTAAAGGTGGCTCGAGTGGCTGCCTCCTCGGAAGAGAGAAGAATCAACAACAATGAAAGAGGGAGGGGCGGCAATGGCCAGTCTATGTTGGTGCGTTGCTGGCCGGAGAGGATGGGGAAAGCCTCTTCCAATGCCCTCGGAGACTAAAGGGTTCTGGTGGGTTCCGACGCTTAGATCCAAGAGAGAGAGATAGAGAGAGACAGAAGGGTGGGGGGCTCGAGTGTGGGAGGATAACAAAGGAGAGAGATAGATAGAGAGAGACTTGGCATTCAATCACAACGTCCCTTTGCCTTTCGGTCTGGACCAAGTTCGATTCATTGGTCAAGCTAGGTGAACGAATGGTAGTGATAGCAATTACAGCTTTACAACAGCTTCTTCTCTAAGATAAAAGATAGAGATAGGTTCCTTGAAAATTCAAATGAATCTCTACAACTCTATTTGTCTTTGACTACAGCTGTAGCTAAGTTTTGAAAATTCAAACTTGTAAGGGGAGGAAAGAGGAGGGAAAGAAAGGGGGATGAATTGTAGCCCTTGTTATGTTTATCCCTCCCTTCAAATGAATATAAACCAATAATTATGTTTCCAAATTATCCCCTATCCTTCCCATGTTTTAGTAGATATAAGTGTGTTTTTAGCTATTTTGAAGAAACTCCTTTCTTCTTATGTGGGATTGTTTTCGACGTTCACCCTCCACACGAAGAAAAACAATTTGGAATAAATTTAAAGAAGATATAAACTTAGGGAAGATATTAATTAAACACATTTCTTGCAATGCTATGCTTTTAAATTTTGAGAAGATAAAGCTTTTTTTATTTTTTTGGGATGGGGGGGAGGGATTAGCAAGAAACTCATCTTATGAGATGGTTTCGAGCTGTAATCCCGACAACATTTTCATTTGAGCTCAAACCCCTATGGACGAAAACCGAACCCCCCGCCGCCACTGGATCTAACCAACACCCCCCCCCCCCCCCCCCCCCCCCCCTCACCCACCGCCGTCGGACCTAACCGTCGCCCCCGCCAGACCTAACTGAACCTCCCCACTAATCTACAGACCATGGGATGAACCCTAGACCTAGAAATCCCAAACCTAAACTCCCCTCCATCATCGTTGCCGCATCCGCCACTCATGCCCGCAGCCGCTGCCACCTTCGCCTCTGTCGCTCGAGCCCGCCTTCGCCGCTCGCGCTGTCGAACCTGACGACCTGAGAGGAGAGGATTTGAGGGTGGTCTGAGGATTAAAAAAAGAGAAAGGGTTTTGTTAATGTATAGAGATGGGTCAGGTTACATGTACAGTCGGGTCGGGTTGTATGGTCATACATGTACATATATATTGGGCTTGAGTCCCTCAATAGAGAGCATTCTATTCCTCTCCAAACCCTAGCCATCATCTCCTAACATGGTATCAGAGCTGGGTTCACCATCTCCTGCTCCCGCTCCAGGTGCTCCCCACCGATAGTGTCTTGCCATGCATGCTCTGCGTGGGAGGATCCTTGTCACGCGTGCTCCACGTGAGGGGGAGTGTTAACGGATAGTCCCACATCGGTAAGGGAGGCACCCATCACCCACTTAATATACCCCCTGTGGACCTCCCCTTACAACCCGGGTTTTGGGGTGTGAGGATATCTAACATGGTATCAGAGCTCTAGGGTTTTCCCGCTTGGCGACGACGACGACGGTCTTCCCCCTCTGGCAGCACCTCCCCTCCGGCCTCCCTTCACCCGATCGGCCCCCCTCCTTCCTTCACCCGATCAGCCCCCCCCCCCCGCCGCCCCTCCTCCTCATCCGCCCGACCCCCCTCCTCCACCTGCCCACCCCGCCCGGCCCCCCTTCCGCCGCCCGACAGCCCCCCGGCCCCCTCCTCTACCCGCCCGACAGCACCCCCCCCCCCCTCTTCAACCCGCCCGAACCCCCTCCTCCACCTGCCCACCCTGCTCGGCCCCCCTTCTCTACCCGCCCAGCCCCCCTTTCGTCGCCCGACAGCCCCCGGCCCCCTCCTCCACCTACACGACCCCCCTCCTCCACCCGCCCACCCCCTCGGCCCCCCTCCTCCACCCGCCCGGCCCCCCTCCTCCGCCCGACAGCCCCCCCCCCCCCCCCTCCTCCACCCGACAGCCCCCTGGCCCCCTTCCTCCCCCCCTCCCCCCCCGACCCCCCTTCATCCACCCGACCGGCTCTCCCACCCCTTCCCTCAGCCCATCCGCCCCCCCTGGCCTCTCTCCTCCGCCCGCAAGGACCCCCCAACCCCTCCCCTCACCTCCACTCCGCCGTTCGGCCCCCCCGCACCACCCTTCCGCCCGGTCGGCCTCCCCGACTCCTCCTCTGCACCCCGCCGGCCCCCCCTCCACCCTTCCCTGCACCCCCACCCCCTCCTACACCCCCTGAAGCCCCACCGCCCCCCCTTCTCCTCTGTCCCGAACTGCCCGTCTCCTCTGTACGGACTGCCTCAGACCTTCGTTGTGCCGGCTCACCCTCGTACTTCAGGGGTATAGCTGCCTACAGTATCTCTCGGCTCCCATATTGCCTGCACACCGTCGCTGATCGTCGAGTCCCTCTGTCTCCTCCTTTTGATGGTATTCTCGGGCCACGTCCCTCCACCACATCAGTCGACTGTGGACGTCGTCCGGGTCTCCTCCACCATAATGGCGAGACTGCTGCTGCTGCTGATCTCCCTACTCCAGCACCGCCTGCCACCACTCCTGCTTCATCTTGGTCTTACTCTGACCGCCTCCAGTGCCTTGAGGAGTTACTGTTGCGATACCTCGCCTCTACCAGCTCTTCGATAGATCACAGTCTCTCTGCCACTCCGGGTACTTCTGCTCAGTCTCGGTCTTACTCTGACCGCCTCCAGCGCTTTGAGGAGTTACTGCTTCGGTACCTCGCCTCCACGAGCTCTTCGACAGCTCAGAGTCTCTCTGCCACTCAGGGTACTACTGCTATATGGATCTTCGACTCGGGTGCCTCCTATCACCTCACCTTTGACTCCACTGTCCTTACTGACTGTTCTCCCACTACCACCCACCAGGAGGTTCGCACTGCGGATGGGAATTTCGTCACTATTCCGCAATGTGGGTCTGTCACTACTACCTCTGACCCTTCTGGTCGCCTGACCCTACCCCATGTCCATCATGCCCTCCGTTTTAACATTAATCTGATCTTCTCTATCAGTTCTCTTTGCGACTCTGGCCTGACTGTCACCTTCACCCCTTCTGTTTGTGTTGTGCAGGATTCACGGACAGGTCAGAGGGTTGGGCTGGGCCGTAGAGCAAGAGGACTTTACCAGCTGGACCATCTACATGTGTCGTCCGTTCCTATTGTGTCTGTCATGTCTGTTACCTCTGATGCCGACCTGTGGCACAGAAGGTTAGGTCATATATCGAGTGATCGACTCAAAAGCGTATTCCGTTCGGGCACTTTAGGTCGAGCATCCTTCTCCCCTCTCTCTGTTTGTACGAGTTGTAGACTGGCAAAGCATCTAGCTCTTCCATTCTCTGCTAATGCTTCTCAATCTGATACTTTATTTGATTTAGTATATTCGGACATTTGGGGTCCTGCACCTGTTGCATCCATTGCAGGTTACATGTACTATGTGTGTTTTATCGATGACTACTCTAGGTGCACCTGGGTTTATCTTATGCGTCATCGGTTTGAAGTCCTTCATATCTTTAGGAGATTCACCACTATGATACACGCTCAGTTTGGTCGGCGCATCAAGACCTTTCGGTCTGATTGTGCCAAGGAGTATCTCTCCTCTGAGATGCGTGAGATTCTTTAATCTCACAGCACTCTTTACCAGCAGTCTTGTCCCCACACCCATGAGCAGAACGGCGTTGCCGAACGCAAGCATCGTCATGTCCTTGAGACCGCACGAGCCTTGCTTTTCTCTGTGTCTGTTCCTCACTCTTACTGGGCTGAAGCTGTCATGACGGCTGTCCACCTCATCAATATCACTCCGTTATCTGCTCTGTCCGGTGTCACCCCATATGAGCGCCTCCACTCCAGCCCACTTGACTACTCTCTTCTTCGCACGTTTGGCTGCACGTGCTTCGTTCTTCTTCCTCCCCATGAGCGCACCAAACTCTCTGCGAGGTCTGTTAGGTGTGTTCACTTGCGGCTCAGTCGGGAGCACAAGGGGTATCGTTGTTACGATCCCTTAGCTCGCCGGATCCGTGTCTCCCGTCACGTTTCCTTTGTTGAGGATGTCCCGTACTTTTTCCCTGAGTCTCGGGATCTTTCCTTGCCTCCGGTGTCACCCTCCTCACCTTCATTACCTCTCTACATCCCCGTTCTACCCCCATTTTTTGTTGCCCCACCCACGCCTACTCCATCTCCATCTTCCCCGCCACCACCACCACCACCACTACCTCCTCCGTCTCCCTCGCCGCCTCCACCACCACCTGTTACTCGTGTCTATGTTCATCGGTCTGCAGCTCCTCCTCCAGAGTCGGTTCACACTGGTACTCCCTCGCCTGATGCTGCTGCCCCCTCCTTCCCGGTCGTGGATCCTGCTCCTGTTCGGTGCTACCCAACGCGCGAATATCACCCTCTTGACAGATATGACTACTCTCCGGACAGGTTTGGCTACTCTGCCTTTACCTCTGACTCTCCTGACTCCTCTGGTTACTCTACCATTGCATTCTATTCTCCAGCTTATCAGGCTTTTCTTACCGCACTTCACACCCACCGGGAGCCCCAGTCGTACCGTGAGGCAACTTTATACCCAGAGTGGCGGCAGGCCATGTCCGTAGAGCTTGAGGCTTTTCAGCGAACCCAGACATGGGATTTGGTGCCTTGTCCCTCAGGCGTGGTGCCTGTTAGCTGCAAGTGGATCTTCAAGGTCAAGACTCGTCCTGACGGATCCATTGAGCGACACAAGGCTCGCCTCGTTGCTCGTGGCTTCTCCCAGGAGTATAGGATTGATTACAAGGAGATGTTTACTCCGGTTGCTCGGATGACTACTGTGCGCACCCTCTTAGCTGTGGCAGCTACTCGAGGGTGGCCTCTCCATCAGATGGATGTCACCAATGCATTCCTCCACGGTGACCTCTCTAAGGAAGTCTATATGGCTCCTCCTCTGGGCGTTTCAGTTCCTCCAAGGCACATGTGTCGTTTGTGCCGAGCCATCTATGGGCTCAAGCAGGCCCCTCGTGCCTGGTTTGAGCGATTCCGCAGTGCAGTCTTGGCCGCCGGGTTTGTTGAGCGCCACTCCGACTATGCCATGTTCACTCGCTCCTCCAGTCAGGGTATTGTAGTTCTTCTTCTCTATGTGGATGATATGATCATCACCGGGAATGACAGTGCCACCATAGCATCCCCTCAGCGTCACCTCCAGAGTCAGTTTGAGATGAAAGATCTGAGCTCTCTTCACTATTTTTTGGGCCTCGAGATTGCCCGGTCAGCTCGTGGCCTGTTGGTCTCCCAGCAAAAGTACATCTCCGATATCTTTGCTGATGCTGCTCTTACTGACTCTCGCAATGCTGATACACCCATGGAGCTCAATTTAAAGCTTCTACCTATAGATGGTAAGCCGCTCTAGGATGTCTCCCGCTACCAGAGGCTGGTTGGGATGCTCGTCTACCTCACTATGACCCGGCCAGACATTGCCCATGCTGTTGGCATTGTCAGTCAGTTTGTTCAGGCTCCACGTTCAGTTCACTATGCAGCTGTCCTTCGGATTATCCGCTACCTTCGAGGCACCGTCACCAGCTCACTACTGTTTCCCTCCATCTCTCCGTTGGTGCTGCGTGACTACGCCGATGCAGATTGGGCAGGAGATGTAGCCACTCGCCGCTCTACTACAGGATACTGTGTGTTTCTGGGTGACTCACTTATTTCGTGGCGCAGCAAGAAACAGGAGTCTGTTGCTCGCTCCAGCACCGAAGCCGAATACAGGGCTATGGCTTCCACCACCGCAGAGATTGTCTGGCTTCGCCGCCTTCTGCTCGACTTGGGAGTTGTGATATCCATGCCCACGCCTCTCTTCTGTGACAACCGGAGTGCTATTCAGATTACTAGCAACTCGGTCTTCCACGAGCGAACAAAACATATTGAGGTTGATTGTCATTATGTTCGCCAGGAGTTTCTCGACCACACTATCTCCTTGCCATTCATTCCATCATCGGAGCAGACTGCTGATTTTCTGACGAAGCCCCTTACGATTGCTCGCTTCCGGCACTTTATCGGCAAACTCTCGGTTCATGATCCATCGTGAGTTTGAGGGGGAGTGTTAATGTATAGAGATGGGTCGGGTTACATGTACAGTCGGGTCGGGTTGTATGGTCATACATGTACATATATATTGGGCTTGAATCCCTCAATAGAGAGCATTCTATTCCTCTCCAAACCCTAGCCGTCATCTCCTAACAGATTTAACCTAATATTTGGTTGGTTAGAGGGGCTGGAGCTCAAATGAAAAGGTTTCAATGGGTCTATCCTAATGTTGGGTTGGTTAAATAGGCCTTAGGCTAATAACCCCTTCTTCTTTTTTTGATACATGATTACACCCTACTAGCTAGCCGAGTACCAAGGCCCTGGTCAGAGCAAGAAGGTGCTACACCAATAGAGTCATCAGAAGTCCAAAGAAGGTCGTCACACGAGTGGAGTCAGCACAAATCATCACACTAGCGGAGGGGACAGAAGTCACCACACGTGGGCTCAAACCCAAATGGAGAGGGATGTGACAAGGACAAAAGGGTTGTCCTTTATGTGGAAGTGGCAGTACTAGTGATAAGGAAGTGGGTAAATATTATTTTATTATTAGAGTGTTAAGAGAGAGAGAGAGAGAGAGAGAGAGAGAGAGAGAGAGAGAGAGATGGATGGAGATGGGGATACAGCCCGATCCTTGTGCCCTAGTCTTGTCCTCAAACAATAAAACATCAGTATCAAGCCTTCCAAAGAAAAATCCTATCATCCTCTCGCTATTAAAGTTTGGATTCCGCACTAGTAAATAGGTGGAGGTCAATTCTGATAAATTGATTTACAAAAAAAAAAAAATCTGATAAATTCAGAGAAAATTTGGGAAAAAGCAGGAGTTTTTCAGGAATTTTTGGGGTTTTAGGATTTTCAATGACCTTTTAGAATTATTTGTGGCTTTTTAGAATTATTTGTGACTTTTATTATTATAAGTTGACTAAATATAGGTGGATTAGTAAAAAATAGTATAAATTGACTCAATACAAATTGATTAGTAAAAAAATATTGTAAATCGACTAAGTATAAGTGGATTAGTAAAAATATATTATAAGTTGGCATAATATAAATGGATTAGTAAAAAAATATTATAAGTTGGCTAAATATAAGTTGATTAGTTTAAAATTATTATAAGAAAGCTTAATAGAAGTGGGTTAATAAAAAATATATATGAGTAGACTAATTTAATCATATTCATATTTAAACTTTATGAAAAAAAAAACTCAAATTCAATATTTAAATAAAAATAGTAGAAGGGTAATATAGTCATCGGTTAAGATTTCCTATCTTATTTTCTGTGCGAACCAAAGAGCTTTAGACAATGGAAATAGATGCTCCTCTGATTTCCCCTCTCATTTGGCAATCAATTAAATTTTCATAGCAATCAATTCCGTGAAAATGAAATTGATTGCCGAGAGGCAATTCCGCAAACCAAATAGGGCTCGGATGTCTTTTCTTCCGCTCCCGCTACATTATTAGCTAGTATTACAGTGCCTCAGACTTTCTCTAGTGTACTTTTTTTTTTGCTTTTGCTAATCGCATGGGGTCTATGTCTTGGTTTCTACGATTAACTTTCCAGGAGATTGCTTTTGCTTTTGCTCTTGCTCTATGATTATTTCTAATCAGTACAACGATGATGCTCCCAAGCATTATCTCTCTATCTCAATCGATGTGGGGGCCTCCCTGGATGTGATGAGTGATCCATGGATTCATTTCATCTGTCTAGTGGCCTACGATCCTTAATATGGATTTAATTGGCTCTATAAGTATTCTTGCGGAGTTAGTGTGTAAAATTCTGAATTGCTTTTGTTACGATTCCCATGCCCCTCAAAACCGGTGATGAGAGGGAGGGGGTAACAATATATAAAGATGTGGAATTCCCACCCCTTTATCGATGTGGAACTATTATCAACACCCGCCCGCACGCAGAGCGCCTCTCGATCGGACGGAGGAAGAAAATATCAATCGGAGGGAGAAAGAGGGTGCGACGGGACCACATCGAGGGACAGGGTGGGACCTAGCTCTGATACCATGTTACGATTCTCATGCCCCCTCAAAACTGGTGATGAGAGGGAGAGGGCAACAGTATATAAAGACGTGGAACTCCCACCCCTTTACCGATGTGGGACTATTCTCAACAGCTTTCTTAGTTATTCCATCCTTCCCTTCCGATGTACCGAAAAAAAAAAAAATCCTTCCCTTCCAAGCCTAATTCTATAGCTACCTATATTATCATTTAAAATCCATCGATTCTTCGGATATGGGGTCCTTCTAAAGCAACCACCTTCAAGGTCCACGACTTTTTTTGGGGCGATGATGGTCATCCAAGAACCCTAGCTCTAGGCATTGATGCAAATACTGCTGATGATGAGTCGATTCTTCTCGCCCATCATTCCTTTACTTCTTTTTTTTTATTTTTGAGAAATTCAGAGGGGGGGGGTTCAGCCTAGACCCCTACCAGTTTATTATTAAAAGGAGGGGGGGGGGGGGGGGGGTGAAGAAACTTCAAAAGAAATAACGAGAGGGAAAGAGATGGAAGAGAATAAAAAAGGATACAAAGGAGAGCGCCGAGAGTTCGCTCCTCCTCCCCCTGGAGCGCGACCTTCCAGCTATCTAATCGAGCGCCGATTGAGCGCATGACTGCTTCTCTAGTTTTCTGTTTCTAAGAGAAGGTTCTCCGACTACGCACCAACTTGAAAGGATCTTTGGGCTACTTCTGCTCCTTTCTCTGTTTTAACTTTTTTTATAGAAAATTCTTCATAAAGCTTTACTTACACAAAGTTTGTTGGTTCGTAGAAGTATGGCAATACCCCTAAGTTGTCCCCGATGTGGATCTTTGCTACTCTATACACTACATCAGCTATTGACTCAGAGATTCGTGCTTTTTGGGAAGGCTTTCAACTTACAGTACAAAAAGGTTGGGTGACTTAGTGAACAGTCCCCAACAAGAGATCAGTTTTAGCTAAAGGACAGCCATATTTTAAGGATGGAAATACCCCTAATTGTGCTTCAAATTTTCATTTCAATGTCACTCATTTCTAAACTAAATTGAATCCTAAACTCTAAGATCTATAGGTCATGTGATGAGCCCCTCTGTTTGTCACCCGCCTTTTGTCTCCGTTGCTCGTGCCCATTGCTCGCCACCTTTTCTCGAGAGAAAACGGAGAAAGAGGAAGAGTATTTTCAGGTTTTGATAGTCCTTTTGACCGATCCGATCTTTTGACCAAAGACCTTATGTGAAAGATATTTGCTGCCCGTTCTTTTCACCCCACCAACTTGTTGTCAGAGACCTTAGACAAATTACCCCAAAAAAGTTCCTTGTCAGAAATTATGGAGTGAAGGTAGGGGTGTGCAGGATCCAAACCAAACTGATCAAACCGACCAAACCAAACCAAACCAAACCGATCAATTTTGATCGGTTTCGACACACTCAATGGATTGGATCCGATTGGGTTTTTAAAAAACCGACATGATTGGATCGGTTGACAGATTTGTAAATTTAAAACTGACCTAAACCGAACCGAACTGACATGTGTATATACATATAATATTTTATTAAATATACCATACGTCCTCATATACTCTTGCAACCAACAGCCATTGCAATATTGTAGGATGACTCAAAATCAGTTAAAAATCTTATTTAGGCTATTTATTTGATAACAATTATTATTTTTCAAATTTGAACTAGATCCTAATAGAGGGGAAGCCCAATAAGAACATGGTCCAAAGCCTAAACCGACCATCCAATCCAATCCAAACCGACTTTAATTGGATTGGATTGGATTCCAATCTTAGTTCGGATTGAAAATCCTCAAAACCGACCAAGGTTGGATTGGTTTGGGTTTTGCCTAAATATGTTGGTTTCAGTTAGATACCCTCGCACCTCAAAACCCGGTTTGTAAGGGAAGGTCCACAGGGGGTATATTAAGCGGGTGTTGGGTGCCTCCCTCACTGATGTGGGACTATTTGTCAACACTCCCCCTCACGCGGAGCATGCATGGCAAGAATCCTCCCACACGGAGCACGCGTGGCAAGGCGCAATCGGTGGGGAGCACCCGGAGCGGGAGCAGGAGCAGGAGACAGTGAACCTGGCTCTGATACCAAGTTAGATACCCTCGCACCTCAAAACCCGGGTTGTAAGGGGAGGTCCACAGGAGGTATATTAAGCAGGTGTTGGATGCCTCCCTCACTGATGTGGGACTATTCGTCAACAGTTTCGAACCGATGCACACCCCTAATTGAAGGGGAATATACTTGCCTACGTTTGGCACGGGGGTGATCATTTCCTTCTCTCTTCTATTCGCTCTATTCCCCACGCTCTGCCTACTGTCAGGATTTCACATCTGCATCCCCAAAGGCAACCAACCAGCAAACTAGGTAGCAAGTGAAGGAAAACATATGGTTCTGTCATCAGACACAATTTCGTGATTTCCCAACTGCTTTATGTCAACGAGTTACTGTGGATAACTCATGTTGTGTGGTTTTTTCGCTATCTTAGGGTGTGTTTGGTTGCCCGAAAGTGTAGCCCCGAAGTGGTTGAAGTCGGCGAAGTGGGCGAGTTCTGGCGTTTGTTACACAAAAGTCCAATCCGAAGTCAAAACTGGGACTTCCAGTGCCCCTCCACTTCCTTCAAGTAATTGCGACTTCAGCCCAGAAAGTTCCGTAGCTGCACTTCCGGCTGGTTGGGGAAGTGATAAAAACGCCACATCAGTATATAAAATTCCCCAATGGTCAAAACCTATCCACTTCCTGGCAACCAAACAACAAAATTGGTAGAAGTCTTGGAAGCCAGAGTTTGAGTCTGCCCACGTCCTGGCAACCAAACAACTGAACTGGAACTTCCATACGAAAGTCCCAGTTCATGGAAGTACTGGTTCCACCAATTCTTCCATTTCCTCACGACTTCAGACAACCAAAAATCATTACACAGATTTAAAACCAATAGTTCTACTCACCTCGGGTGGTATCTTTCTCATTCTTCCTGTTGTCGCCTGTTCGCCAACACTTCAGACTATTAGGTATCAAAGTAGTGAGATGTTCGGCGGGAAGTCATTCGAAGGATTTTCTCGACAACGGGTACAAGTTGGACCTTTTACTAGGGAAAAAAATGAAATGGTTTCAACAGCGGAGAACAATCTCGTTACGCCGAAAAACCGCTGCTATACAGTTTCCTCACCCGTCCCTTCCTTATTACGAAACTTTTCATCGGGGATTAATATCGAATAATGCTTCAACAAATTATATATGCAGATTGTTCTCACTCTTATCTTCTCTGAAAGTTGAGGTATTTGATCGCGAGACCGAAAACCACAGCGAAGATCACGCAGAAACTGATCACCACAATTCCGGCGACGCCCAAGAATTCGTGCCTGTACCCAAAGTGGTCCCTGAGAAAAAGCTTTATGCTCTTCGAGTGAACGCCATCCGAGAGCATCATGGGCTTGTCGATGTCCCCGAATTGGGAAGTCAGAAGGCCATATAGACTCCAAGCTATTGGGTTGGCCCAGTAATACCATCTCCACCATCCTGGTATCCTCTGCATCCAAGAATAAGAAAATTCTATCAGCTTATAAATTCTTTCAGAAGTAAAATAAAGAACACAATGCATTTACCGGGGAAAAAAAAAACGGATCGGCACAACGTGTCAAACAGAGTCAAAGCGAAATATTGATAGTATGGTGCTAAAACTTTGCAAGATCTATATTATGATATGATTAGCGATAAATGTATCTTCAAGCAAGGTGGGTTTGTGTCGGTGAGGAGAGTAGAGCATGAGGCATTGCTCAGTTTGGCATCCCTTTTATTTTTTTATTTTAAAAATTGGAAATGTTTTCGGTTTTACTTTTTTTTTTTTAGATTTTTAAAATTAGAAAACATGTTCAGTAATGCAATTTTGTTGCCTATTTTTAAAAACAGAATACAAAAACACTCATTTGGTGGCTACAAAACACATTGACTAACAATCTCAATAATTATTCTCTGCAGCATTTTCTCTCTACGATATTCTCTATAACGTTTTCTCTATCACATTCTAGCTTTTTTTTTTTTGAGATATTTCTCTATCACATTATCTCTATCACATTTTGCTGCCTATTTTTAAAAACAGAATACAAAAACACTCATTTGGTGGCTACAAAACACATTGACTAACAATCTCAATAATTATTCTCTGCAGCATTTTCTCTCTACGATATTCTCTATAACGTTTTCTCTATCACACTCTAGCTTTTTTTTTTTTGAGATATTTCTCTATCACATTATCTCTATAACTTTTTCGCTCTCTACGATATTCTCTCAACAACATTCTCTCTAAAAAATTGTCTCCTTATGACCCTTCTCTACAACTTTCTCTATATAGCTTTTTTAGTCTATAGTCTCTACAATATTGTCTCTTACTAGTCCCTACGACTTTCTTTTTTTACAACTTTTTCTCACCCTATCGCTTTTTTACTCTACAGTAGTTTCTTTCTACAAACGTCTCACTATATCTTTTCTCTACAACATTCTCTCTATAATATTCCCTTTCTATAACTTTTTGATTTCCATGATTTTCTTTTTATAAGTTTTTTCTCTACAGTACCTTGTTCGCTCTTTATGACATTTTCTCCCTACAACACATTCTCTCTCTATTATGATCTCTCTAATATTTTCTCTACAACTCTCTATGACTCAAACTTTCACTCCATGATATTCTTTCTAAACATTCTCTAGCTAAGATGTTCTCTAACTTTTTTTTTGTTCTCTCTACAATATTCTCTCCATAATATTCTCCTACAACTTTTCTCTCTATACCATTCTTTTTTAAACACTATGACATTCGCTCTCTACAACATTTTTTCTCCGAGGTTCTCGCTGTACAACTTTTTCTCCCTACAATAATCTCTCTACAACATTCTCTATAATATTTTCCCTCTAAGCATTTTCTTTCTATAATATTTTCTCTCAAAACATTTTTTCTCTATAATATTTTCTCTCTATGAAGTTCACTCTATACAACTCTCTATAAAGTATTTTGACTATTCTCTCTCTAAACCATTCTCCATAACTTTTCTCTCACAATAATGTTTTCTCTGTATAACATTCTCTCTACAAACGTTTTGCTCTGTGATATTCGCTTTATGATAGTTTCTCTCAATACAAATATTATCTCTACAATAATCTTTCCATAACTTCTTTTCTATGAAAAAATCTCTATAACTTCTCTCTACGACATTCTCACTATAACTTTCCTTTCTATGGCATTCTCTCTATTACTTTTTCTCTCTCTAACATTCTCGCTACTCTTTTTCTTTCTCCATGACATTCTCTTTTTGCAATAATTTTTCTCAGACATTCTCTCTATAGTTTCTCTCTACGACATTCTCTCTATAACTTTTCCCTCTATGACATTCTTTCTCTACACCTTTTCTCTCTATGACGTTCTCACTCTATAACATTTTCTCTAAATTGTCTCTCTATAACTTTTTATTTCAATAATATTTTCTCTCTAAAACATTTCTCTGTATGACTCTCGTACCACTTTTCTCTATTAAAATATTTTTCCTCTACAATAATCTCTTTCTACAATATTTTCTCTATAAATATTTTCTCTCTATAACATTATAATATTTTCTATCAACAATTCTCTTTTTACAAAATTTTGTGGGAGTCCTCACTTTCAAATTCCACCAAAAAGTCCCCAATGAGCAACCCTCATCCCTTCCCCAAGTAACGATAGACAACAATCACTTTTGTTTCCTGCTTTTGAAAACAATGAACATTATTTTTATGTTTATATTGTTTTTCAAAAAATTTACTTTCAACTTTAAAAAACAAAAAGTATAAACGGGTTACCAAACATTTTTTTACTTTCAGTTTTCTATTTTTTGTTTTTAAAAATAGAAAATAAAAATGATGCCAAAGAGGCCCTTAGTTTTTATTGTTTCGATTTTGATGTAGGGTTTGTGTGTGCCTTTGTTATATATGTATGTGCGTGTATGTGTGCATATTTGTATATATACAAGTCATTTTTGTTTTTGTTTTTGTTTTCTTTTTTTCCTTTTTATTTTATTATTGTTAGGAGATGACGGCTAGGGTTTGGAGAGGAATAGAATGCATTCCATTGAGGGACTCAAGCCCAATATATGTACATGTATCACTATACAATCCGACCCGACTATACATTAAACCCGACCCATCTATATGTGCATTAACACTCCCCCTCAAACTCACGGTGGATCATGAACCGAGAGTTTGTCTAGAAAATGCTGGAAGCGAGCAATCGTCAGGGGCTTCGTCAGAAAATCAGCAGTCTGCTCCGATGAGGAAATGAAAGGCAGGGAGATGGTGTGGTCGATAAACGCCTGGCGAACATAATGACAATCAACTTCAATATGCTTTGTTCGCTCATGGAAGACCGGGTTGCTAGCAATCTGAATAGCAATCCGGTTGTCACAAAAGAGAGAGTGGGCCCGGATATCACCACTCCTAAGTCGAGCAGAAGACGGCGAAGCCAGACAATCTCGGCGGTGGTGGAAGCCATAGCCCTGTATTCGGCTTCGGTACTGGAGTGAGCAACAGACTCTTGCTTCTTGCTGCGCCACGAAATCAGTGAATCACCCAGAAACACACAGTATCCTGTAGTCGAGCGACGAGTGGCTGCATCTCCTGCCCAATCTGCATCGGAGTAGGCACGCAGCACCAACGGAGAGGTGGAGGAAAACAGTAGTGAACGGGTGATGGTGCCCCGGAGGTAGCGGATAATCCGAAACACAGCTGCATAGTGTACTGACCGTGGAGCCTGAACAAACTGACTGACAATGCCAACTGCATGTGCAATGTCTGGCCGGGTCATGGTGAGATAGACGAGCATCCCAACCAGCCTCTGGTAGCGGGAGACATCCTGGAGCGGCTCACCGTCTGTAGCGAGAAGTTTCAAATTGAGCTCCATGGATGTATCAGCAGTGCGCTTGTCCGTAAGAGCAGCATCAGCAAGGATGTCGGAGATGTACTTCTGCTGGGAGACCAACAGACCACGAGCTGACCGGGCAATCTCAAGGCCCAAAAAGTAGCGAAGAGATCCCAGATCTTTCATCTCAAACTGACTCTGGAGGTGCCGCTGGAGAGAGGCGATGGTGGCACTGTCATCCCCAGTGATGATCATATCATCCACATAGAGGAGAAGAACTGCAATGCCCTGACTGGAGGAGCGAGTGAACAAGGCATAGTCGGAGTGACGCTCAACAAACCCGGCGGCCAGAACTGCACTGCGAAATCGCTCAAACCAGGCATGAGGGGCCTGCTTGAGCCCATAGATGGCTCGGCGCAACCGACACATGTGCCCTGGAGGAACTGAAGTACCCGGAGGAGGAGCCATGTAGACTTCCTCGGAGAGATCACCGTGGAGAAACGCATTGGTGACATCCATCTGATGGAGAGGCCACCCTCGAGCAGCTGCCACAGCTAAGAGGGTGCGCACAGTAGTCATCCGAGCAACTGGAGCAAACGTCTCCTCGTAGTCAATCCCATACTCCTGGGAGAAGCCGCGAGCAACGAGGCGAGCCTTGTGCCGCTCAATGGATCCGTCAGGTCGAGTCTTGACCTTGAATATCCACTTGCAGCTAACAGGCACCACCCCGGAGGGACAAGGCACCAACTCCCAGGTCTTGGTCCACTGAAAAGCCTCAAGCTCAACTAACATGACATGCCGCCATTCTGGATGTAACGCTGCCTCACGGTACGACTGGGGCTCCCGATGGGTGTGTATAGCAGTAAGAAAAGCCTGAAAGGATGGTGAATAGGAGACACTGGCAGAGTAGCCAGAAGAGTCAGGAGAGTCAGAAGGAAAAGCAGAGTAGCCAAACCTGTCAGGAGAGTAGTCATATCTGTCAGAAGGGTGATGTTCGCGCGCCGGGTAGCGCCGAACAGGAGCAGGATCCACGACCGGGGAGGAGGGGGCAGCAGCATCAGGCGAGGGAGTACCAGTGTGAACCGACTCTGGAGGAGGAGCTGCAGACCGACGTACATAGACACGAGTAACGGGTGGTGGTAGAGGTGGCGAGGGAGACTGAGGAGGTGGTGGTGGTGGTGGAGGTGGTGGTGGTGAGGGAGACTGAGGAGGTGGTGGTGGTGGTGGTGGCGGGGAAGATGGAGGTGGAGTAGGCGTGGGTGGGGCAACAGAAAAAGGGGGTAGAACGGGGATGTGGAGAGGTGATGAAGGCGAGGAGGGTGACGCAGGAGGCAAGAAAATATCCCGAGACTCAGGGGAAAAGTACGGGACATCCTCAACAAAGGAAACGTGACGGGAGACACGGATCCGGCGAGCCAAGGGATCGTAACAACGATACCCCTTGTGCTCCCGACTGAGCCCCAAGTGAACACACCGAACAGATCTCGCAGAGAGTTTGGTGCGCTCATGGGGAGGAAGAAGAACGAAGCACGTGCAGCCAAACGTGCGAAGAAGGGAGTAGTCAGGTGGGCTGGAGTGAAGGCGCTCATATGGGGTGGCACCGGACAGAGCAGATGACGGAGTGATATTGATGAGGTGGACAGCCGTCATGACAGCTTCAGCCCAGTAAGAGTGAGGAACAGACGCAGAGAGGAGCAAGGCTCGTGCGGTCTCAAGGACATGACGATGCTTGCGTTCGGCAACGCCGTTCTGCTCATGGGTGTGGGGACAGGACTGCTGGTGAAGAGTGTCGTGAGACTGAAGAATCTCACGCATCTCGGAGGAGAGGTACTCCTTGGCACAATCAGACCGAAAGGTCTTAATGCGCCGACCAAACTGAGTGTGTATCATAGTGGTGAATCTCCTAAAGATGTGAGGGACTTCAGACCGATGACGCATAAGATAAACCCAGGTGCACATAGAGTAGTCATCGATGAAACACACATAGTACATGTAACCCGAAATGGATGCAACAGGTGCAGGACCCCAAATGTTCGAATGTACTAAATCAAATAATGCATCAGATTGGGAAGCACCAGCACAGAATGGAAGAGCTAGATGCTTTGCTAGTCTACAACCCGTACAAACAGAGAGAGGGGAGAAGGACGCTCGACCCAAAGCGCCCGAACGGAATACGCTTTTGAGTCGATCACTCGATATGTGACCTAACCTTCTATGCCACAGGTCGACATCGGAGGTAACAGACATGATAGACGCAACAGGAACGGAAGACACATGGAGATGGTCCAGCTGGTAAAGTCCTCCTGCTCTACGGCCCAGCCCAATCCTCTGACCCGTCCGCGAATCCTGCACAACACAAATAGAAGGGGTGAAGGTGGCAGTCAGACCAGAGTCGCAAAGAGAACTGATAGAGATCAGATTAATGTTAAGACGGGGGACATGATGGACATGGGGTAGGGTCAGGCGACCAGAAGGGTCAGAGGTAGTAGTGACGGATCCACATTGCGGAATAGGGACGAGAGTCCCATCCGCAGTGCGAACCTCCTGGTGGGTGGTAGTGGGAGAACAGTCAGTGAGGACAGTGGAGTCAAAGGTGAGGTGACAGGAGGCACCCGAGTCGAATATCCATGGAGCAGTAGTACCCGGAGTGGCAGAGAGACTGTGAGCTGTCGAAGAGCTGGTGGAGGCGAGGTACCGAAGCAGTAATTCCTCAAAGCGCTGGAGGCGGTCGGAGTAAGACCGAGACTGAGCAAAAGTACCCGGAGTGGCAGAGAGACCGTGATCTGTCGAAGAGCTGGTGGAGGCGAGGTATCGCAACAGTAACTCCTCAAAGCGCTGGAGGCGGTCGGAGTAAGACCGAGACGGAGCAGGAGTGGTGGCAGGCGGTGCTGGAGTAGGGAGATCAGCAGCAGCAGCAGTCTCGCCATCATGGCGGAGGAGACCCTGACGACGTCCACAGTCAACTGATGTGGTGGAGGGACGTGGCCCGAAAATACCAGCAAAACGAGGAGACGGAGGGACCTGACGATCAGCGACGGTGTGCAGGAAATATGGGAGCCGAGAGATGCTGGAGGAAGCCATATCTCGGAAGTACGGGGGCGAACCGGCACAAGGAATGTCTGAGGCAGTCCGTACAGAGGAGACGGGCAGTTCGGTACAGAGGAGAAGGTGGGGCGGTGGGGCAGCAGGGGGTGCAGGAGCTGGCGAGGTTGCAGGGGAGGGGGCGGGTGAGCTGTCGGGGCAGAGGAAGGGGGGGCGGGGTGTCTGGGAGGTGTCGGGTGGGCTGCTGGAGCAAAGGAGGAGGCCGGAGGGGGCAGCCGGGTGGTGCGGAGGGGGCGGAGGGGGCTGCGGGTAGGAGGGGGGCTGTAGGGTGTTGGGAGGGGATCGGGGGGGGGGGGGGGGGGGCTGTAGGGTGGCGGGGGGTGGCGGGGGGGCTGGAGGGGGGTCGGGGGGGCTGTATGGGGGTCGGCGGGGTGCTGTAGGGCGGAGGCGGGGCCGGGGGGGTGGGCGGGTGGAGAAGGGGGGGCCGGCGGGGTGCTGGAGGCGGAGGAGGGGTGCCGGGGGTTGGGCGGGTGGAGAAGGGGGGGGGGGCGGCGGTGGCTGTAGGCCGGAAGGGGGGGCCGGGGGGGTGCTGGAGGCCGGAAGGGGGGGGGCCGACGGTGGCTGTAGGCCGGAAGGGGGGGCCGGTGGGGTGCTGGAGGCCGGAAGGGGGGCCGGGGGGGTGCTGGAGGCCGGAAGGGGGGGGCCGGGGGACTGCCGATCAGGTGAACGGAGGCCGGAGGAGATGACCGTCGTCGACGTCGCCGCGAGGGAGAACCCTAATGCTCTGATACCATGTTAGGAGATGACGGCTAGGGTTTGGAAAGGAATAGAATGAATTCCATTGAGGGACTCAAGCCCAATATATGTACATGTATCACTATACAATCCGACCCGACTATACATTAAACCCGACCCATCTATATGTACATTAACAATTATTATTATTATTTTTTGGGGGTGGGGTGGGGGGTATGTATGTGTAGCTATGTGTGTACATATGTTTGTACCAAGTTCTTTCTTTTAGAGGTAAGGAGTACACAGGTTCACTGAAAGCATAAATGTAGAACACATACGAAGAAAAGTTCAGTTAGAAATTCCACTCAGGGATAAAACAAAAACGCAGAGATTTATAATTCTAACTAGAGGTGAAAGCTCCTTGACTAGAAATTTAGAGCTTAGCTACAAAACTCCTATTAGATGTAGAGTTACTATTAGTCCGACCTTAGTTGTGGTATTGTAATGGTGTGTGTTCTCTCTCTATATAAGGAGAGGTAGTCTTATGTAATGGTATATACAGTGAGATAATACTTGGAGTTTTCTCCCCAAACCTTAGTCTCTCTCTCCCTCTCTCTGTGTAACATGGTATCAGAGCCAACCTAGGGTTTCAGAGATCCCATCTCTGGCCTCGGCCTCCTCGGTCGCTGTTGGCGATCTCGGGGAGGCCGGGCATAGTAAATTTATTTTTTCTCTCGTCTCAATCTCAAGATTCCATCTCGATCTCGCGATCACCGACCCCTCCAGCAACCCGCCGGCCTTCACCTGCCCTCCTGCAGCCTGCCGGTCTTTCGCCGGCCCCTCCTGCGGCCCGTCGGCCTTCCTGTAGCTTGCCGGTCTTCCACCGGCACTCTTGCTGCCCGGAGATTATCCGTCGGCCCTCTTGCAGCCCGTCGACTATCCTCCGGCCCTCCTGCAGCCCGTCGGTCTTTCGCCAGCCCCTCCTGCAGCCCACCAGCACGCCGCCGGCCCTCTTGCAGCCCGCTGGCTATCTGTCAGCCTTCCTGCAACCTGCCAGTGTTCCGTCGGCCCCTCCTACAGCCCGCCAATCCTCCACCGGCCCCTCCTGCAGCCCGTCAGCCCGCCATCGGCCCTCTTACAGCTCGCCGACTATCCGTCGGCCCTCCTGCAGCCTGTCGATCTTCCGTCGGCCCCTCCTGCAGCATGTCGACTATCCGCCGACCTTTTTGCAGCCTACCGGTCTTTCACCGGCCCCTCCTGCAACTCGCCAGCCCTCCGTCGGTCCTCCTGCAGCCCGTCACCGACCCTTCTGCAGCCCGCCAGCCCTCTATTGGACTTCCTGCAGCCCGTCGCCTGCCTTCCTGCTGCTCGCCGACTATCCGCCGGGCCTCCTGTAGCCTGCCGGTTTTTCGCCGACTTCTCTTGCAGCTCGTCGTCGGCCCTCTTGCAGCCTGTCGGTCTTTCGCCGGCCTCTCTTGCAATCCGCCGTTGTCGACCTTTTCTGCAGCCATGCCGGTCTTTTCGTCGGCCTCCCTTGCCTGCCGGCTTGCCTACGCCTTGCGCTCTGTCGGCCTGCCTATCTACGACCTACTTGCATTTTTGCACTTTGCCAGCCCGCCAGCGCTTTGTCGTCATGTTAGTTTACATGTGCCTTGCTCTCTGTCGACCTGTTTGCGCCTTGCACTCTGTTGGCTTGCCTACGCCTGCACTCGTGCCCTGCGCCCTTACACTCTGTCGACCTACTTGCGCTTGCACTCGCGCCCTGTGCCCTTGCGCTTGGTCGGTACGCTTGCGCCCTGCATTTGTGCCATGTGCATGTGCGCTTTGTCGGTACACCTACACCCTTGCGCTTTGCCGATCCGCCTGCACCTTGCGCTCTGCTGGTCTTCCTGCACCTTGCGTTCTATCGGCTTGCATGTGCCTGCACTTGTGCCATGCGCCCTTGCGCTCTGTCGGCCTGCCTGTGCCTGCACTCGCGCCCTGTGCCCTTACGCTTTGTCGATATGCCTGCACCCTGCACTTGCACCCTGTGCCGTTGCGCTTTGTCAGTATGCATGTGCCCTGCACCCTTGCGCTTTGTCGGTCCGCCTGCGCCTTGCGCTTTGTTGGTCTTCCTACGCCTTGCATTCTATCGATCTGCCTGCGCCTGCACTCGTGCCCTGTGCCCATGCGCTCTGTCAGCCTGCCTGCGCCTGCACTCACGCCCTGTGCCCTTGCGCTTTGTCAGTATGCCTGCGCCCTTGCACTTTACCAGTTCGCCTTGTGCTCTACTAGCCTGCCTCCCTACGTCCTTGCGCTTTTTTGGTACGCCTGCGCCTGCACAAGCACTAGTGCGATGCGCTTTACTGGTCCGTCTACTTGGGCCTGCGCCTGCACTAGTGCCCTGCGGCTGTGATCTACCGGTTCGTCCACCTACGCCTGCGTCTGCACTAGTGCCCTGTGCTCTACTGGTCCATCAGCGCCTACACTAGTGTTATGCACCCTTGCGTTCTACCGGTTTGCCTGCACCTGCACTCGTGCCCTGCCCCCTACGCTTTATCGATCCGCCTACGCCTGCACTAGCACTAGTGCCCTGCGCCTTGCGCTCTACCGGTTCCTCCGTCTGCACTTTACCGCTCCACCTGTGCCTGCACTCATGCCCTGCGCCCTGCACTATGTCAGCCTACCTGCGCTTTACGCTCTGACGGCCGACCTACACCCTTGCGCTCTACCGGTCCATCCGATCTTCTTCCGATCAAGCCTTTCTCCCTTTGGCTTCTCTTTCCTTGGCTGTCATCTTATCCTCTTTCTCTAGTCGCACGGGCTCTCGGATCTCCTCTATCCGGTCACACTTGTGCTGACTCTTGGATCCTCTATTCCTGGTTATGCGACCCTATCAGAGCTATGGCTCTATTTTCTCTCGAATCCTTTCTCTCTGGACACATTTGTTCCGGTTTTCGGATCCTCTCCCTTTCCTTTGTCATGTGATCCTATCTTTTTTCTCTTTCTTCATTTGTGATGATTGAGATCTTCTAGGAGGTGTCAAGTGCTTGATTCGACCGAGTGCTTGCCTCCTATGAGGTCTCACACATCCACACCTTTTTATTTTAGCCGATCTCTCCCCTTTCGGCCTCCTTTATTGCCGGCCTTCATCACCGTCGGTTTCCTCCGCTCCAATCCTTAGTGATCTTTGTCAGTTCCTCAATTGACCTGATTTTAGGTTGGCCGGGTTTCCCCGGTTGTCTTGCTCGCAGGTCAATCGGGTTTCCAAGACGACTTTCTTACAGGTCGCCCTGGCACTATTTTTTACTTTACAGCATAAAAATGGGATATTTGATGTAATTTTTTCTTTTCTTTTTCCTTTCTTTTATTAAGCAAACTGATGTCGGTTTATAGCTTACATCAGTTTGACGGGGGGTATTAGATGTAGTTACTATTAGTCCCACCTTAGTTGTGGTATTGTAATGGTGTGCGTTCTCTCTCTATATAAGGAGAGGTAGTCTTATGTAATGGTATATACAGTGAGATAATACAAGGAGTTTTCGCCCCAAACCCTCGTCTCTCTCCCTCTCTCTTCTTAACAGCACCAAACAGTAAATTGTACATTCTACATGTCAATATCAAAGAAAACATTAATGGCTGGAGGTAATTTCCTATAACTCGAACCTACAGGAAATGAACTTTATGAACTCCATGTCCTTCTCATAGCAACCACAATGCATAATAGAAAGAAACGAGATATAATCCTAAGAAACATGAGGTTTTGTACCTCAAAAAAAAATGAATTACTCGCCAAGTTGCCAAAGCAATTGTAAATCAACCACGGACTTAAGGAAAATTGTAGAACTAAAATTGTTAGATGAAATAATGTCAACTTCCTAGTCCACGGATTATGGGATCAATAAATGCAGATTGCCTTTGAGGAGGCATTTGGGGTCAAATAAATGCGCATCTAACAGAGGTTTTGAGAAAAGAGACCATCAGAAATGAAACAACTACTGGGGTAATTAGCCACGAGGGAATTTATCATGGTGGAAATGTTTTAAGTTTAGTTTAAGTGAAATAAAAAGAGGCACAATAAAAGCCAAGGGAGGAGAACTATGTTCAAGCAGAGGGAGGAATAGAGATTATGCGTGGAGAGGAGAGAGATGAGTGTAAGGGAAGCTTATACTATTTAAATATTTAGGGGTTTCTTTTGAGGATAATCATGGATCAGATGGTTTCCAACATTTATGTAGAGGCGCCTCCCGATGTGCTATCATGTTGGTACAAAGGTAACATAAATGGGAGTGCAGTGTTCTTTACCTTGCGTGTAATCATGAATCCACTAAACAGATTCCACAGCGTGTAGAATGGTGCAGCAATGATTGGTGCCACGTTATGATTCGGTGTGACTGCAATTGTCATCATGCCGAAAAAAGTGAAGTAGAGCAACGTGAAATACATAAAGAATGTATACCATAAAAACTTCGTCATGGTCCATTCGAAAGAGCCCATACAATAGAAAATGGTCCCATAAATAAGTGTCTGTACAAACACATAAGGGAACTCAATCGAGACCTGCTCACAGAACAAAATCCACCATCAGCTAATTTGTACAAAACTATCTTGTAAATCTAAGTTTCTGAGATTATTCAGACCTGTGCAAATGCAAATGGTAACGCTGAGTACATCCCAGCTGCTCTCTCTCGGTACGTAACAAACCTTTCAATGGAAACCACAGGTTGAACAGCTGAGGCATTGGTAATTCCAATGAAGAGGACAGCAGCATACATGGATCCCATGGCATTGAAGATATCCTGTTGGGTCTCTCTGTATATTTTGAAAGAAAAGAACTAGGTTATCTACCAGAATAATTAATTCGAAGAGAATATTCAATCACAATGCTCGAAGTGACAGTATCTCGAAACAGTGGATGGAAAAATTGATGATTCTCGTTTATGTAAAATATGTTCAACAAATGTTACATGTTATTGATTAATGAGTGTTTATGCTATGATTCGCAAATTCCATTAAAAAAATCAAACATAAGAAAATGCCATAAACAGGGCTGCACATAAGACCTCCAAACAAGTAGAGCATAGTACATCTCGATAGTTATTGATTAATACCTTTTAGAACCGAATCCCCAACAGATCGTTCCAAACATCAAAGAAATTATGACAGTATAGAAGAAACGGACTGCTGTATACTGAGGGTTCCTCCAATATGATAGGTTCTGCTTCCAGAGGCAAGCAAGAAATTGGCCTAAAAATGACTGGCAATACTTTGTCGGAAAGCTAAGCTCTTTTGATTCATTGTTTGGTCTGCCTAAACTTTCTACTAGTTCCTTATTCTGTCTGAGGCAATGAAGGGAGAAGTATAAGAAAAAGAAAAGGTTGATAAAATCCTTGGCAATCCATACAAGATGATACATACTGGAATAGTTTAGATCGACGGTAGTATTCAGCAAAGTCCACACCAAGATGATTTTCCATCCCTGTAGAAGTCACCTCAAGCATCCATGCAGCTGGGTTATAACCATCCTTGATCTTAGGCACTCCTGGAATTGCCTAAACATTCAAAAGTAAGGTACTTGCATAGATAGAGATTAGCCTTTTTTTTGCAATTAACAAGGAACATACCTCAAAAAAGTCAACTAGGTTACGAGAATTGCGACCAAGTTGACCAGCATATATAAGTTCTCCTCCACGCTTCATGAACAACAGCTGTCAAAATATAGATAGAACTCACAACATAGAAAATGATTCTGAGATAGTACCCATGCTTGCAAATCATAATGCCTTGTGTTAGTTGTTAGTCATATGTATTTGAGTATTTCTTAGTGCAGATATCCTTTCTCTGTACAAAAGCCTCATATGGCGAAACTATATATGTTGGCGCAGTGACCCTAATGAGAAGGCATTGCTTCTCCCAAAAACCCTAGTCTATCTCTCTCTCCTAGGGTTACTCGTAACATGGTATTAGAGTGAGCAAACCGACCCTCTTCCGCACACCAGTGCTCTCCCTTCCCCCTCGGTCATGACAGACTCTAGATTCGTCGATCCCCTCTCACCGGTCGTGACAGATTCTAGATTCATCGATAAGAACTCTCGCAAAGGAAAGAGAAAAACCTCATCAAATGATTCAAAAATGTCTATGCTTGGCTGATGAATCGTGCACACAATTGTTCGCCCAGTGTCCACAATGTTCCTTACGGTTCTCATCACAATGGCTGCAGCCCTCGCATCCAATCCTGACGTTGGTTCATCCATAAACACGATAGAAGGATTCGCAACAAGCTCCACAGCAATGGTCAATCTTTTGCGTTGTTCAGTTGACAACCCATTGACCCCTGGTAGGCCAACAAGGGCACCCCTTAACAAAGTGAGCTCGACAAGTTCCATCACCTCATCTACAAAAACCTGCAAAAGCACCCATATAGCATTAAAAATAAAAGGTGTTCAAACTCAAATATAATGATATTCAAAGTAAAAAACTTTTACCCTTCGAGTCTCCAAGTCAACATGGGAAGGTAACCTGAGCCATGCTGAGTATAGCAATGATTCGATAACAGTAATGCAAGGAGAATGGACATCATTCTGCTCGCAGTACCCAGAGACTCTAGCAAAGGTTTCTTGGTTTTTTGGATAGCCTGAGATGATTATATTCCCTTCTATAAGCCCACCGGTCTTCCTACCAGCTAAAACATCCATGAGGGTAGTTTTCCCAGCACCACTGACTCCAACAAGCGCCGTGAGTACTCCAGGCCTAAATGCTCCGGTGACATTGACCAGCAATTGCAGTCGATCCTCTAAGATGCCCTTTTGTTTAAGTTCCTGCTAGCAGTACTGGATAAGACCAAGACAATCTTAAAGGTTTTTACGTACGAAGTGCAAGAGCGGTGGCCGGATAGACCTACCACAGGCACGTCCACATAGTAGTTGATATTGCTAAAACACATGGAAAGAGGCTGAAACGGTAGGACCATGCCCTTCTGTTCCTTGCCATCGCTTCCTACACCAACAAACAAGCAGTACTGTGAGTAGCAGCAAGCAAAAGATGGATGTAACATGTGCCGTTTAATCAGCACGATGATAAAAACCAAGCAAACTCATTAAAATGACACAACAACCAGTTTACAAAAATATTAAATAAAGAAATAATCTTTCCACCAGAAAAAGCATATCTGCGTTATAGAGTTAAACCTACATTCAGAACCAATGAACCAAACGCTGCAATTATAGCTAGCATGAGATATCAAGAACTATGATCCATGTACTCTATGTTTGCAGATAGTATCAAAAAACAAGAAAAAATCAGCAATGATATTGCCTTTCAGGTGTTTCCGTGCATCACTCAAACTGTCTTACATGGATACTTCTACATGCCCAATGTGCTGGTTTGGACACATATGGACACAACAATGAGAACTCGTACTTGAAGTCATCATCATCACCAACCAAACGTACATCTCATCAAGATGGGGTCATTTGGCGCCAGTACTGATACTAGAAGTACATCTCCAAATTAACTCAAATGAAGAATCTCGATTCAATATGGTGGAAACCTGCAAGCCTAATCTCACAGAAGCAATTACCGACTGACATTCTTTTGCTACCTCTTATGCATTGCTATACTAGAAACATTGTTAAAGAACATAGAACATATCTAAGAAACACTGGGGAAGTAATTTTGAGCAGTGTTTTTAGAAGTGGGGGCAAAAGGCGGGGTGTTTTGCCTGCCGTAGGGAGGGGCGTAAGCCCCACGAATTTTTTATTTTTAATTTATATATATATATATATATATATATAGTGAAAATAGATTTTAAAAAATAGAATAAAAAATACTATGAGCAAATTAGGCCTGTAAACATGGTTGATAAATCACAAAAATACAAAAATCATAATAAAAATAAATTTGTCATTCTTTCAATATCATCTAAGATCTAATTCTAAGTTTCTAACCAAATTTCAAACTATCGATATCCATATTCCATAGATTCTATCATTTCATACATGATATAGAACCAATTTAAAACAACTTTAGTTTCCAAATATATCATAAACGTCATTC
Organism: Chamaelirium japonicum; assembly: GCA_947650365.1. Lineage (NCBI taxonomy): Eukaryota > Viridiplantae > Streptophyta > Magnoliopsida > Liliales > Melanthiaceae > Chamaelirium > Chamaelirium japonicum. The sequence goes on from OX393549.1 coordinate 84,086,315, forward strand.
AAGAGAGTAAGACGCATATAAGAGATCACATGGTGGCAATCAAATAAAAAATTGTCAGCTATGCAGATTGACTCCAGTGGGGCGTAAGCTCTAGATCATTGGGACGTAAAAGGTATGTCTCGGGCATTTAGGGCATACACCCCAGTGGTTCGGGTGTACGCCCCACAGGTAAAAGCAAAACACCCAGAATTGAGCCGCCTTGGGGTTTTTTGGACCGCCCCGCCCTGGGGCACGTTTTTTAAAACGCTGGTTTAGAGACAAATATGATATTGACATAGTATCCATCTGGACTTGCATTCAGATCAATTGCATCCTTAAGACATCCTTCATCTAGAGGATAAGCATGCCATCTTTTAGCATAATCAATGATAGATGATTTATAGAGTTATTTGTATATATCGGGCTATACAACCTATACATCATATATTGTGTATTGAGACTCATACCCTACTCATATCCTCTTGTATATATATTGGGCTCTTGCCCTAATGAGATTAGAGATTCATTTTCTCCCAAAACCCTAGCCTCCACCTCTCTCTCTCTCTCTTCTAGGGTTATTGGTGACATGGTACCAGAGCCTTGATCCGACTCCTCTCACCGACACGCGGCACGCGAACATTGGCGCCTCAAACTCCTCTATCTAGAATTTACAAGAGATCATTCACCTGTAGCGTCTCCTTGTGGATCTAGGAGTTGAGATTTCTGGACCTACAGCTCTTCACTGTAATAACCAGAGTGCCATACAGATCGCTAGCATCCCGGTTTTCTACGAGAGGACAAAGTACATTTAGCTCGATTGATACTTCTCCTGACAGCACTATGAAGCCCGGAATATCTCTCTCCCGTATGTTTCCTTAGCAGAGCAAATCGCTGACTTCTTTAAGAAGTCACACCGAGCTCTGCGCTCTAATTCTTACTTAGCAAACTCATGGTGCATGATCCGCTTTAAGTTTCAGAGGGGGTGAGTTATTTGTATATATTGGGCTATACATCTTATACTGTGTATGGGACTCATACCCTACTCATATCCTTTTGTATATATATTGGGTTCTTTCTCTAATGAGATTAGAGATTCATTCTTTCTCTTTATATATATATATATATATATATATATATATATATATATATATATATATATATATATATATATATATATATATATATATATATATATATATATATATAGGGTCAGGATCGGCTGACCCATCAAAATTTTGACCCATTAATAACCCAGCACCCTTTGAGGCACCTAGAGGTTTTAGAATGGGCTAATTTTTTGTAGACATGTTGTCTATGATATGTTGATCATCCTCACAAAAAATCAGCCCATTCTATAACCTCTAGGTGTATCAAAGGGTGCTCCTCAAATCAACGGTTAAAATTGACAGTCAAAAACCGTTGATTTGAAGTGCGCATTTGATGCACCTAGAGGTTTTAGAATGGGCTAATTTTTTGTGAGGATGATCAACATACCATAGACAACATCCCTACAAAAAATCAGCCCATTCTATAACCTCTAAGTGCCTCAAAGGGTGCTGGGTTATTAATGGGTCAAAATTTGCTGGGTCATCCGATCCTGACCCATATATATATGGGTCCAGGAAAGCTTAACTCGAGTTCACCATTCAAATGGTGAACTCGAATGGAGAAGCTGTCACGTGTCCTGAAAAGTCAACAATTGTGGCTGGAGGTATTTATATATACACATATATGAGGATATATATAAATATATACACAACCGCAATTGTTGACATTCTTAGGACACGTGGCATCTTCTCCATTTGAGTTCACCATTTGAATGGTGAACTCAATTTCACCAAACCCTTCCCCCCCCTCCCCCCCCCCCCCCCCCCCACACACACACACACATATATATATATATATATATATATATATATATATATATATATATATATATATATATATATATATATATATATATATATATATATATATATATATATATATATATATATATATATATTTATGGGTTATTGGTGACACATAGATTGATATGCAATTAGCCTCTATTATTATTAAACCAAGTACCATTACTTGTAAAAAACACATTGAAACTTATTTCACTTATTTCTTTTTTTTGAAGGGTAACTTATTTCACTTTCGTTATATTGAGAGAATAGTCCCACATTGGCCGATTAGTAGGGTGATGAGATCCTTATAAAGCAGTGTTGGGACCTCAACCCTTGACCCGAGTTTTGTGGTTAGAGGAATTCCACATGGTATCAGAGTCAAGCAGTCACATCCACTTGCCAAGTGGAGGCCCACACTACTACACCAACGTGATAAGGACTAGAAAAAAAAAATTTAGCTTGCACGTGAGGGGGTGTGTTGAGAGAATAGTCCCACACCAGCTGATTAGGAGGGTGGTGAGATCCTTATAAAGAAGTGACGGGACCTCAACCCTTGACCCCGGTTTTGTGGTTAGAGTAATTTTCACATGTCATTAATACAAACTCACATTATTCAAGTACAAAAACACATCATATATAAAAATAAAGCTTATAAATGAGAATTTTCAGTCTCCAGAATATATGATGCCTTGCACAAGTGTCTAATACCAAGTACCTTGCCAACATCCAAGTGTCATCGAAACCAATGTTTTCATTGTTACGCCAATAAAGATAATATATCTAACCTGTTAGAATGTCTGGATGCAAATAGGATCTTAGCTCAACAACGAGGCTCTTCTCCCCTTTCCTCCTCTGGTCCCTCTCTCTGAGTTCATCTTTGGACACAACTGCCTGTTGCCTCCCCAGAGCTGTGTTATAATTAGAATATGACAGCTGATCAGAGTTCCCAATCTGAATAAAATCTGACATTAGCCTTAAATGTATTGGTAAATTTGAAGAGAGCTTACGATTGAGGTAAGTCAGGAACAAGGTGAATAGGATGTTTAATATGACTGTGTAACCAAACAAGGCACCAACACCAATCCAAAACCAATAACTTTCTGTAAATAAGCCGTATCCTTTCAATACAGTCCCACCTAATGATTTATTATGCTTCCCAACTTTCTGCAACAAAAGTATGCAACGTTATCTCAAACATCCATGCACAAATATGAGTTCGAAAGTCATAATCATGTTGCAACATGAGCTGAATCCATGTGCACATTAGCAAACAATAAAGTTAACAGAGAATGATCAGAACCAATAAGGTTATGATAAAAGAAAACAAATTTACAAGGTACACAAATATAGTCTGAGGCATTAGCTAGCAAAGGTGGATTTATGCATGGCATTTCCCCTTTTTTCTCTACCTTATTCATTGAAAGGTGGTTCAATGCATGCTTTTGTGTAGAACCATATACAGTACAATATGCTCAAGATGGGTGATGCACTGTGAATATTATAGTCTGCCATTCCCTACCATCAACACATTCGTGGTAACATCTGACTTTCCACATCAAATTTGTTTTCATGTTGGTTTCATGAACATTCATGTTTTTTTATCAAACACGTGTTTTAAAAGAATGCATTTGGTGCTGCAGTTGAATGTTTATTTTCACCAAATAATGTCCACAAGGTTAGTGGTCTTGTAGTGCATACTAGAGGTCATGGGTTCGAAACACCTCACCTCGCAAATATTCTCAAAATAAATTCAAAACCCGTGCAAACGGTAGCTTATGCCGAGAGCTAAAGGGCAGAATGTGCACATCAGGCACCGGGCACTTTGCAGGCAGACTGCACTCGGCACGATGCCATCATTGTAAAGTCACGTTTTTGGGTGCTCATAGTGGGCTCCCTTGATGCGACCTGAGGCGCAGGCTTGAATGGGTGGCTCAGCGTTAGGTAAACATTGCTTCGGTATGAACCGGTCGAGTTTGATCCAGTTTAGTCTAGTACATCCATATTCAGTCGGATTTGTCTAATCCGATCTGGTCTAGTTTGGCCCGATTGACTCTAGTTCAATAGCCACACACACACAGTGGCGGCTCCAGGAATTTTTATCAGTGGGGTCAAAAATTGCATTAAAAACTATTTTACACGTGACATCATGAATTAGGGTTCAGTGAATCAATGGAGTGGGGTCAAACCAACATTCAAAACTAAATAAATTATAATAAAAATAAAATTTTAATATATTTTTTAATAGATTTGAGTCGGTGACCCCACTCACCCATATGTAGCGCCACACACACACACACACACACACACACACACACACACACACACACATATATATATATATATATATATATATATATATATATATATATATATATATAAACCTCTTACATGCGAAACCTTGTGCAAAACCAACCTAGAGGTTTCAGAATTTGATGAAACTTGGTAGGCATGCTACCTATGCCAAGTTGATCATCCTCACCAAAAATCATCAAAATCTAAAACTTCTAGGCTTATCAAACATGCTATTTAAATTAACAGTTTTTATCGACGGTCGATAAGTCTTTTAACATTTGATGCCCTAGAGGTTTTAGAATTTGATAATTTTTGGTGAGGATGATCATCTTGGCATATGTAGCATGTCTACCAAGTTTCATCAAATTCTGAAACCCCTAAGTAGGTTTCACACAAAGTTTCTCATATAAGAGGTTTCTCACTAGATCGGGACCCATATATATATATATATATATATATATATATATATATATATATATATATATATATATATATATATATATATATATATATATATATATAGGGTCCCGATCGGGCGAGAAACCTCTTATATTCGAAACCAACCTAGAGGTTTCAGAATTTGATGAAACTTGGTAGGCGTGTTACCTATGCTAAGTCGATCATCCTTACCAAAAATCATCAAAATCTAGAACCTCTAGGCTTATCAAATATGCAATTCAAATTAATGGCTATTATGGATGGTCAATAAGTATTCTAACATTTAATGTCCGAAGAGGTTTTAGAATTTGATGATTTTTCGTGAGGATGATCAACTTGGCATAAGTAGCACACCTACCAAGTTTCTTCAAATTCTGAAACATCTAGCTTGTTTTCGCACAAGGTTTTGCATATAAGAGGTTTCTCACCCGATCGACAGCCTATATATATATATATATATATATATATATATATATATATATATATATATATATATATATATATATATATATATAAGGGAGCGTGACTTTGTATGTCCATGCATTGAAGGCTTCAATGTATGCTCCTCTATTAACATACATAGAGGGTTCCAAATTTGCTAATTTTTTATGGAGATGATATCTATGTTGAGATGATCATCCTCACAATAAATCAGCAAGTTCTGACACCTCTAAGCATTTCAAATAAGCTTATCAAATTAAAGGTTGAAATGGATGGCTGATAAGGCTTCTAACATTTTGATGAACCTAGATGTTTCAGAATTTGTTGATTTTTGGTGGATATGCTATCTCTAGCAAGATGATTACCCTCACCAAAAATCTGCAAATTCTGAAACCTCTACGTGTATCAAAATGATAGAAGTTGTATCGTCTGTCTATTTCAACCGTTAATATGATGAGCTTATTTGAAATGCTTAGAGGTTTCAGAACTTGCTGATTTTTTGTGAGGATGATTACCTCAACATAGATATCATCTCCATAAAAAATTAGCAAATTTGGAAACCTCTATGTATGTTAATAGAGAAGCATACATTGAATCCTTTAATGCATGGGCATACAAAGTCACGCTCTCCTATATATAGGGTAGCGATCCAGTGAGATATGAGATAACTTTGAGAAACCTATCTATAGCTTTTAGAATTTGATGAAAATTGGTGGGCATGCTCTCTATGGCAAGTTGATCATCCTCACAAAAAATCATCGAATTCTAAAACCTCTAAGGGCATCAAATGTTAGAAGATTTATCGACCATCCATTAAAACCAATAATTTGAATTGTGTATTTGACGCATCTAGAGGTTTTAGAATTTGATGATTTTTTGTGAGGATGATCAACTTGCCATAAAGAGCATGCTCACCAATTTTCATCAAATTTCAAAACCTCTAGATAAGTTTCTCAAAGTTATCTCATAGAAGAGTTATCTCACTAGATCGCTATCCCCTATATATATATATATAGAGAGAGAGAAAGAGAGTAGTGATACATTACGGCTGGGGTTAGCGTGCGGCTTCCGTGCGGTGGGCCGGGGGGTGTACGGGCCGTCCGATCAACCGATCCAACGATCGGGATTCACCCCCTCCACCAAAATCGTTGTTACTGTGGCGGGCACAGTAACAGCGATTTCGGTGGGGGGGTTGAACTCTGACCGTATGATTTTTTGTCCTATTCGATTGTTTCCCATGGATCTCATCCGTTCGATCATTCGATCGAACGGCTACAACTTTTAACGGGGGCGGAAAGATTTGTGCCGTTCGATTCAGGACGATCGGACGGTCGGAGTTCAACCCCCCCCACCGAAATCGCTGTTACTGTGCCTGCCACAGTAACAGTTGCGGTCGGTGGTTCGGGTGAATACCGATCGTTGGATCGGTTGATCGGACGGCCTGTACACCCCCCAGCCCGTCGCACGAAAGCCGCACGCTAACCCGGGCGGCAATGTATCACTACTCTATATATATATATATATATATATATATATATATATATATATATATATATATATATATATATATATATATATATATATATATAGAGAGAGAGAGAGAGAGAGAGAGAGGAGTGATAAAATGCAGCGTGCGTGCGGTGTCGCACCGCAGCCGTCTGATGCACCCGTTGCGTGCGTGCGATGCATGCAGCGGTGCATCAGACGGCTACGGTGCGACACCGCACGCACCGCATCCTAACACCCCTATATATATATATATATATATATATATATATATATATATATATATATATATATATATATATATATATATATATATATATATATATATATATACCCTATATATATATATATATATATATATATATAGGGGAATGTTTAGGTGCGGTCTGCGGTCCACGGTCCGTAGCTGTCTGATGCACCGGCCGGGTGCATCCGATGCATCCGACGTAATTTTAACGGTGACTGCGGACGGCAGAAATTGCTTCGACCATTTGACCCCCCTAGCAGTTTTGAAATTTGATGAAAATTGGTGAGGATGATCATCTTATCCTAGGCAACAACCTCACCAAATTTCATCAAATTCCATAACTTCTTAGGGGGTCAAAATACCCGCAGCTCACTTTCCCCCCCGGCAGCTCACAGCTCACTGTAACAGCCCTCTCTCTCTCTCTCTCTCTCTCTCTCTCTCTCTCTCTCTCTATATATATATATATATATATATATATATATATATATATATATATATATATATATATATATATATATATATATATATATATATATATATATATATGGGTCAGGATCGGATGACCTAGCAAATTTTGACCCATTAATAACCCAGCACCCTTTGATGCACTCAGAGGTTATAGAATGGGCTGATTTTTTGTAGACATGTCGTCTATGGTATGTTGATCATCCTCACAAAAAATCAGCCCATTCTAAAACCTCTAGGTGCATCAAATGCGCTCTTCAAATCAACGGTTTTTTACTGTCAATTTTAACCGTTGATTTGAAGATCTCATTTGATGCACCTAGAGATTTTAGAATGGGCTTATTTTTTGTGAGGATGATCAACATATCATAAACAACATGTCTACAAAACATCAGCCCATTCTAAACCTCTAGGTGCCTCAAAGGGTGCTGGGTTATTTGCTGGGTCAAATTTTGCTGGGTCATCCGATCCTGACCCTATATATATATATATATATATATATATATATATATATATATATATATATATATATATATATATATATATTAGGGCTGGGATCCGTTGACAACCCAAAATAGGAGGTAAATTTACAACCCGCTTACAACTCGCTTCAATCGTTGGATAAAGATTTCCGAATTTTTGAATTTCCGTAATGATCATCCACACAAAAAATCAACAAATTCTGAAACTTATAAGAGCATCAAATGTGTTATTCAAATTAACGGTTCAAATAGACGGTTAAGAAAAGCTTCTAACATTTGGCGCCCTTAGAGGTTTCTGAATTTGTTGATTTTTTTTTAGGATGATCAACTTGCCATAGTGATCATCCTCACAAAAAAACAAAAAATCAGCAAATACTAAAACCTTTAGCACCTTTAAATGATGGGTTATCAACGGAACCCAAAGCATATATATATATATATATATATATATATATATATATATATATATATATATATATATATATATATATATATATATATGGGTCAGGATCGGATGACCCAGCAAATTTTGACCCATTAATAACCCAGCACCCTTTGATGCACTTAGAGGTTATAGAATGGGCTGATTTTTTGTAGACATGTCGTCTATGGTATGTTGATCATCCTCACAAAAAATCAGCCCATTCTAAAACCTCTAGGTGCATCAAATGCGCTCTTCAAATCAACGGTTTTTTACTGTCAATTTTAACCGTTGATTTGAAGATCTCATTTGATGCACCTAGAGGTTTTAGAATGGGCTGATTTTTTGTGAGGATGATCAACATATCATAGACAACATGTCTACAAAAAATCAGCCCATTCTAAAACCTCTAGGTGCCTCAAAGGGTGCTGGGTTATTTGCTGGGTGAAATTTTGCTGGGTCATCCGATCCTGACCCTATATATATATATATATATATATATAGGGGGCGGGGAGCCTGCACCCGAGGTGTAGCATCGTTGCTGCACCTCTCGCTTGTTTACCCCTCTACAAGTTTTGGAATTTGATGAAATTTGATGAGGGTGTTGTCTAGGGTAAGATGATCATCCTCACCACTTTTTATCAAATTCTAAAACTTCTAAGGGGATCAAATGTTCGAAGCAAAATCTGCAGATTTTAACGGTAACTGCGGACGGCTGATTTTGCTTCGACCATTTGAACCCCCTAGAAGTTTTGGAATTTGATAAAAATTGGTGAGGATGATCATCTTACCCTAGACAACACCCTCACAAAATTTCATCAAATTCTAAAACTTCTAGGATGGTCAAACAATGCCTGAGGTGCAGCAACGACGCTGCACCTCAGCTCCAGCATCCCTTTTCCCATATTTATATATATATATATATATATATATATATATATATATATATATATAGAGAGAGAGAGAGAGAGAGAGAGGGATACTTACTCATGGCCTCTTACTCATATAGTTACCTATGATCCGGGCCGTCCATTAGATCCCGACGTACGGTTCGGATTAGATGGGGAGTTAAAGCAATGGTGTCCGCATTAAATGCCCGTATTAAAAGTCTGCATTTAATGCGGATACCATTGCTTTAACTCCCCATCTAATCCGAACAGTACATCGAAATCTAATGGACAGCTCGGATTATAGGTAACTATATGAGTAAGAGTATCCCTCCCCATATATATATATATATATATATATATATATATATATATATATATATATATATATATATATATATATATGGTCAGGATCGGATGACCCAGCAAAATTTGACCCAGCAAATAACCCAGCACCCTTTGAGGCACCTAGAGGTTTTAGAATGGGCTGATTTTTGTAGACATGTTGTCTATGATATGTTGATCATCCTCACAAAAAATCAGCCCATTCTAAAACCTCTAGGTGCATCAAATGAGATCTTCAAATCAACGGTTAAAATTGACAGTCAAAAACCTTTGATTTGAAGAGCGCATTTGATGCACCTAGAGGTTTTAGAATGGGCTGATTTTTTATGAGGATGATCAACATACCATAGACGACATGTCTACAAAAAATCAGCCCATTCTATAACCTCTAAGTGCATCAAAGGGTGCTGGGTTATTAATGGGTCAAAATTTGCTGGGTCATCCGATCCTGACCCATATATATATATATATATATATATATATATATATATATATATATATATATATATATATATATATATATATATATATATATATATATATATATATATATATATGGGAATAGGGAACATGGACCTCCCGACCACCCAATACGCTAGTCCTCCCTTTAATTTGGGTGTCACATGACACTTTTTAACCATATTTCTTTTTATGGATGGTCAATCCACTCTACTTCGATCAAGATTTATAAAACAAATTATAAAAAAAAAACTTAAAACAACCCGATCAACGGTCGACAAATTTAACGGTAAACTGTAGCGTGCAAATAGCCCTTGCTATGGTTAATTTAAAAATGCCACTTGGCATATTTTTTTCCCAATTTTTTTTTCATGATCATTGTTAGGAGGGATGTACCCACCTTGACCAACCCCTAACCCCGGTTAAAAAGTGCCATGTGGCACCCCAATTAAAGAGAGGACTAGTGTGTTGGGTGGTCAGGAGGACCATGTTCACTATTCCTTATATATATATATATATATATATATATATATATATATATATATATATATAGAGAGAGAGAGAGAGGGAGAGAGAGAGAGATAGAGAGAGGGCTGTTATAGTGAGCTGTGGGCTGCCGGGGGGGAAAGTGAGCTGCGGGTATTTTGACCCCCCAAGAAGTTATGGAATTTGATGAAATTTGGTGATGTTGTTGCCTAGTATAAGATGATCATCCTCACCAATTTTCATCAAATTCCAAAACTTCTAGGGGGGTCAAATGGTCGAATCAATTTTTGCCGTCCGCAGTCATCGTTAAAATTGCTTCAACCATTTGACCCCCCTAGAAGTTTTGGAATTTAATGAAAATTGGTAAGGATGAGCATCTTATACTAGGCAACAACCTCACCAAATTTCATCAAATTCCATAACTTCTTGGGGGATCAAAATACCCGCAGCTCACTTTCCCCCCCGGCAGCCCACAGCTCACTGTAACAGCCCTCGATATATATATATATATATATATATATATATATATATATATATATATATATATATATATATATATATATATATATATATATATATATTTATTTATTTATTTATTTATTTATTTATTTATTTATTTATTTATTTATTTATTTATTTATTTATTTATATGGGGAAAGGGAGCCTCCAGACATTCTAAGGAAACTTACCTCCATATGCGGTAATTTGATACACCTAAGAGTTTTAGAATGTGTTGATTTTTTGTGAAGATGATCACCTTACCTTTGATAGAACACAAACAAAAAATTAGCACATTCTAAAACTTCTAGGGGCATCAAATGTTAAAATTCAAATTAACGGTTAGAACGGACGGTCGATAAAGCTTCTAACACTTGATGTTCATAAGAGTATTAGAATGTGCTGATTTTTTGTGAGTGTTATATCTAAGGTAAGTTGTTTATAATCACAAAAAATCAACACATTCTAAAACTCCTAGCTGCATCAAATAAGAGACATATAGAGATAAGCTTCCTCCGAACATATGGAGGCTCCCTTTTCCATATACATATACTAGTGCATGCCCGTGCCTGTCAGCACTGAGGCGGGCCGCCTTCGGCGGCAAAACACCCCCCGGACATCACCACCCCCACCAACACCATCGTATTCGCGCAGCAACATATCTGACCACCTTCGGAAACAAAACACTTTCGGTGGTAACACCGGCCTACAACAGCTAGCTCATGGACATCGTGACTAAGTGATGGATATTCTCACGACGAGTCGATGGAGGATGCACAGCTCGTTTGGAGGTTTTTTGAAAATTAATGAAAAAAAGATCGAATAATTGTGGTATTCGATCGAGAAATGAAATCATCAGATCAACGCATCGCATGATTCGAACAAGAGGAGAACCTCGGACGTTCTACGAAGCTTAACGGAGTATGATGTTGGCTTGTGAATGTGGCACGGAGAACACCCAGGCCTGCCACCATTTCTCTCCTTTATTTTTTCCTTTCCTTTTTCTTCTCTTTCTCTTCTTTTTATTTTATTTTCCTTTTCTTTCTCTTTTCGTTTCTTAATCCTTTTGCTCATAACACCCAACTTAACCCATTTCAACCTTGCACAGCTCGCATGCAAACCAACCGTCCAAACCCAACCAGCCATGCATGTCCAAAAACTCCACACAACTCAACCCATGCATGTGAATCTAAAAACCCGAGTCTCTCGCATCCAGCGCTCATCCGAGATCCCCTTGGGATTCTCTCTCTAGTCCGAGCCGATACCCGATCAACGGGAAAATTTCCAGCACAACCTGTGTACGCTAGCTACAACCGTTGCCCAGAGCCTTTCAGCACGCTCCAAGTACTAGGGGCCACTACACCCATATGTTGGGGCCGGCTATATCATGTTTCTTGAATCGCAGTGAACCCCGCGGTGGTAGCGTACGCAGGATGTGCTGAAAAATTCCCCCCTATCAGTAGCCCACGCATCCCCATCTCCGAGCCATGCACGCAGACCTGTCTCTTCTCCCGTCCGAATCTCTCTCCTTCCTTATTAGATAGAGAGATCGGAGGAAGAGAGAGACGAAGAGAGGAAGATCTGGGGAAGAGAGAGACAAAGTGTTTTGTCTAGTCAGCGTTCCCTTTTATCTAGTCAGCTTTTTTTTCCATTTTATCCTAGTCAGCATGTAAACCGTCGTCCTTTGTTCGTGTAGACAGTCTATTGGGATGTTGTTCCTTGCCGGTACTTTCTTCATGTGTGGTCGCGGGTTGTGGACCTTGTGATGCTGGATGATTTGGATATTGCCACGTGAGTATCCCCTCGTGCGATCGTACGGCGGGACTATCGGTGACCTTTGTCAAGTTGAGTATAAATTTGCACGTGGTCGTCGTAAATTGGAGATGGTACTGAATAACGTGACTTCACGGCGAGGAATAGGGGATCGATTCCAGGACTCCGCATAAACTCGAAGCACGACGTAGATCATCATTTCATTGAGACAGATGGACGGTGGATATCGAAGCCGGGGAGGAGATTAACGTTGGTTGCTTTCTCTGAACCTGACAACCACGGCTAGATCGATGGGTTCATTGATGTGGTCTCTGCATATAAGCAAGCACAATCGGACGGCTGCCATCGCACCATTGGGTTGTTAGGGACTAATATGGTTTGCATGACCAAGAGATTTATGGGATTCTCTCTCTCTCATCCCTTTTATGACCTTCATTGCTAGTATACTAATATGGTATTAATGTGATTTATGCACAACCAAAAGAGGGAGTTAATATGGTAATAATCATTTAATATGAGATATTCTCTTTCTATCTTTCTCTTTGTATATTGAACGGCCATGCAAGAGAACAATTTATGGGATTTGCTCTCTTTCTCTCATCCCTCTTTATGATCTTCCTTTTTTTCTAAAATTATAAAAATTTAAAAATATAAAAGTGAATAATTGAATCTTGATCGATGGCCGGATTTGCCTATTTTTGTCTAGTCAGCTTGTTCCTTTTTGTCAAGTCAGCTTTTGGTTCCATTTTGTCCTAGTCAGCACAAAACCTTCGTGCCATGTTATATATATATATATATATATATATATATATATATATATATATATATATATATATATATATATATATATATATATATATATATATATATATATAAAGAGAGAAAGAAACAAGATGCTACCTTCGAAAGCAACATTTTTTGCTGCTTTGACAGGTCGCCGGTGGCTATCAAACCCGTGAACGATGACAAAGGTCATCCGAACTCACAATCGGAAGGCGCTGGAAGTAGGGGTGGAACTTGGGCGGGTCTGACCCGAGCCCGACCCGCCCAGCCCAAACAATGGACAAACATGGGCAAAGCTGGTTAAAAACTTGGACGAGCTTGGACAAAATAAGATCAACCCGATTTCAATTTGGACGGGTTTGGGCATCGATCTTTCCAACCCGAGGAACCCGAGGAAGTGGTACACTAAGGTTGAATGCTTTGTAGTTTTTTTTTATGGAAATCAAAGACTGTTTGTCGGATGTTGAATGCTAAGAATTCGTTTGAAATATGTGCGGATATGGGTTGGATTTTATGTTTTCGTTATGCAAATCAAATATTTCTTTTTTATGCAATTCAAAAATCTGTTGTGTTTTTTCCCCATCTATTTATGTGCACAAGCATTTCTAATTGGGCAACCCACCCAACCAGCCGATTATTTTGCAAACTGGGCAACCCGAGTAACCCGAACAACTAGAATGGGCAAGCATGGGTTGAGCTTCCACGGGTTCCACGGGCAAAACGGGTTAAGGTTTGTGCAAGTCGGGTTGGGCATGGGCAGTGTAACATCCACCCCAAACACACAAGATACTGTCCGCTTTGCCCGTGCCCACACGAGAACTTCCCAGGGAGGTCACCCGTCCTAGTACTATTCTCGCCCGAGCACGCTTAATTACGGAGTTCTTACGAAATCCGTAGCGGCGCACGGTTTTAAAACGCGTCTTCTATGTTTTGGAGGGGAAATTATATAAGTAGCTCAGGATTTCCTCCAGGTGATGTAGGGCTAACTCGTGGCCTTGTACACCTCACATCACCACATCCATCTTGGCATCACAGCCTCAGGAGTCGTGACTTTTGGCTCTTGGTCTATTGGACCTTGGTCGTCACAATCCACCCCCCATAGGGCTACACGTCCTCGTGTAGGGTTAGACCCCCCCATCCCGAGGAGAACCAGCTCTGATATCATTTTGTAACATCAGTCCCAAACACACAAGATATTGTCCGCTTTGCTCGTGCCCGTACAAAAACTTACCAGGGAGGTCACCCATCCTAGTACTATTCGCGCCCGAGCACGCTTAACTACGGAGTTCTTATGAAATCCGTAGCGGCACACGGTTTTAAAACGCGTCTTCTATATTTGGGAGGGGTAATTATATAAGTAGCTCAGGATCTCCTTCTCTCCAGGTGATGTAGGGCTAACTCGTGGCCTTGTACACCTCACCTCATCCATTTTGGCATCACAGCCTCAGGAGTCTTGGCTCTTGGCTCTTGGCTCTTGGTCTATTGGATCTTGGCCAGGACCCTTCAACCCGCCCAAGTCCCACCCCTAGCTGGAAGTCGGCGGAGGTGGTCGCCGGCTGTAGATGACGTTGGAGATAGTCGGATGAGGTGAGGTGATAAATGGACGACACACAATAGGAGTAGTTGTCGGAGACCTCCGTTAATGGCTGCCGACAGGTGGTGTCGGAGATCTCTTGTGTGGGTGATCAGAGGTTGTCGGTGGTGATTTCGGTTGGAGATCTCAGGTGAAGTGACCGTGGTAAGTTGTCAAAGCTGCGTGAACCAAGGTTTGAGAACTCGGTTTCAATTTCAGTATCGATCCAAACCATGGGGATCGGTTTCGATTTTGTTTCCATATTAAAATAAAAAATAAAAATAGAACAAAAAAATTAAAATTATTTATTCTTATTTTTATTGATTTTTTATGATTTTTAATGATTTTTTTGTAAATGTTTTTATTTATTTTCTAATTTTCAATATTTTTTCTAATCTTTCCCTATTTTCTATATTTTTTATAATTTTTTTTCTTATAATAGTATTATATATAATATATTTTATAAGTTATAAGTTATAACTTATAACTGATAAGTTATAACTTATAACATAGCAGATTTAAAAGAGGTGGGGGTGGGATCGGGTTAGGGTTTTAAACCCTTTTGCAACGGTGACCGGGAGGAGGAGAGAGAGAGAGAGGCGGCGGGTAGTCGAGGACGACGGATTAGGCGACTGGGACGGTCGAGCAGGCGATGACGGCGGCCGGGACGGCAGATTGGGGAGGCAACGACGACAGGCTGTTTTTTTTTTTTCTTTTTTTTCCCTCCTCTCCTCTTCTCCATCTCCTGTGGACTGAAACCACGCGGAGGGGGATTTATGGGCCGAAACCACTGCTTTTCAGGTCGATCGGGTTTGGCTCTGGCCGAAACCGATCCAAAACGGATCGGTTTCGGCCGAAACTTTAAACCATGGCATGAACGCTACTTTCAAAGGGAGCACACCGCCCCTCATATATATATATATATATATATATATATATATATATATATATATATATATATATATATATATAGAGAGAGAGAGAGAGAGAGAGAGAGAGAGGAAACGGGAAATATGCTGCCAGCCTATTTCGAAAAAATGGGTAGCCACCCATTTGATGCCCTTAGGAGTCTTAGAATGTGCTGATTTTTTGTGAGCATAAGTATCTTATCTTGGATAGAACACCCACAAAAAATCAGCGCATTCTAAAACTCCTAGGGGCATCAAATGTTAGAAGTTTTATCGAGCGTTCATTGTCACCGTTAATGTGAAATATTACATTTGATGCCCCTAAAAGTTTTAGAATTTGCTGATTTTTTGTGGGTGTTCTATCTAAGATAAGATGCTTATGCTCACAAAAAATCAGCACATTCTAAGACTCCTAGGGGCATCAAATGGATGGCTGCCCATTTCGTCGAAATAGGCCGCCAGCCTATACCCCGTATCCTCTCTCTCTCTCTCTCTCTCTCTCTCTCTCTCTCTCTCTCTCTCTCTCTCTCTATATATATATATATATATATATATATATATATATATATATAGGGGATGCTATAATGCGGCATGCGGTACGTGCGGCACTATACCGTAGCCGTCTGATGCAAGTGCTACGTGCATCACATGCACCGCTACGTGCATCAGATGGCTGCGGTACAGTGCCACACTTACCGCATGCCGCATTATAGCATGCCCCTATATATATATATATATATATATATATATATATATATATATATATATATATATATGGGTCAGGATCGGATGACCCAGCAAATAACCCAGCACCTTTTGATGCACCTAGAGGTTTTAGAATGAGCTGATTTTTTGTAGACATGTTGTCTATGGTATGTTGATCATCCTCACAAAAAATCAGCCCATTCAAAAACCTCTAGGTGCGTCAAATGCGATCTTCAAATCAACGGTTAAAATTGACAATCAAAAACTGTTGATTTGAAGAGCGCATTTGACGCACCTAGAGGTTTTAGAATGGGCTGATTTTTTGTGAGGATGATCAGCATACCATAGACAACATGTCTACAAAAAATCAGTCTATTCTAAAACCTCTAGGTGCATCAAAGGGTGCTGGGTTATTGCTGGCTCAAAATTTGCTGGGTCAGCCGATCGTGACCCTATATATATATATATATATATATATATATATATGTGTGTGTGTGTGTGTGTGTGTGTGTGTGTGTGTGAGAGAGAGAGAGAGAGAGCACGCTAGAAGGAGCATATTTGAACCATTTATTTATAGCTTTCTACCAATTAAATTAAGGAATTTTTACAAATCAGCCCCTGAAATCTATCCTGCTCACATATAAACCCTTGTCAAACCAACATTTATATATGACCCCTCAAAATATCCAAACCTTTCATATTGACCCTTGGAGTTAACGGACAAAATGAGATAATATTACTAGAATATTCCTTCATTTAGTTGTTAGTTTTAAAACAGCTATTTCTTTTCCTTTTCACCCTTATAAATCCCCTAAGTACCCCTCCAAAGTGAGAATATTCTGGATTAGGTCCAAGTTAGATTCAGATTTGGTCAAAATCATATTCAAGTTAAGTTCTTGACTCCTTGGTCAACAAAAATGGGCCAATCTAAATACTTAAACTCAAGTGTAAATTGGTCATTTTTTATTTAGGTTAATAGTTCGCTAGTGGTTGTTAAGAGAGTGGTCGAAATGAGAGATTAGGATAATTTGAGGGGTTTATATGTAAGTATTGATTTAACACGCGATCTAGTGTTGGGGAAGGTTTGAAGAATCGATCTGTAAAAAATTCCTTAAATTAATTTGGAGCCACAATGTAGACCAATAGTATTAAAAAGGCATATGTAGATCTGAACATGCAATTAATAGATTTGCAGACAATGCATTCTGCTAAGTTCCATAAGAAGTCTACAGTAAACACCATCTCCCATCATATAGTACAATTAAGAACTTTGTATCTATGTGTTTTATCCCTACAAACTAACTGATGGCATACTTCCTGCACACTACTAAATCCTCCCTGCTCCATCCAAATGAATTGGTCTGTATAAAATGGAATATTCACGAATCAAGGTATAATTATTTAGTTCAATTGAACTTCTCTCTTATCCATATAAATAAAAGAACAAGATAATCAATGCAATGACTAATTATCGTAGAGCAATGCATCTCGAACATGTCTTGGAGACATAACATAACCAGATACCACATTTTGCAAGATTAAGAATAATTCATTAATTCACATTACCTTGTCCCAAGAATGCCCAAGGAACTCATTAATCGAAATAGCATTCTGAGCATACATCAAAGGTGAAATCCAGTAACCCCAAATCCACCAGCTTGGGATGCTATCTGTTACAAGGACATCAACATACCAACGATGACAGGTGAGAAAGGCATAGGTAATATTAGAGAAAGGATTAGGTTATACATCTTTCTATTGTGAATGGGACTCATACCCGCTTGTATATATATTGGGCTCTTGCCCTAATGAAAAGACATTCATTCTCCCCCAAAACCCTAGCCTTCTCTCTCTCTCTCTCTCTCTCTCTCTCTCTCTCTCTCTCTCTCTCTCTCTCTCTCTCTCTCTCTCTCTCTCTCATCTCTCTCTCTCTCTCTCTCTCTCTCTCTCTCTCTCTCTCTCTCTCTCTCTCTCTCTCTCTCTCTCCCCCGGGTTATTGGTGGCATAGTATCAAAACCCTCAATCCGGCCCTCTTCCGCAGACCGGTAATCGGCTTCTCCCCTCCAAGATCGATGTTGTCTCACTTTCCTCTCTTTGTGTTTCATGCTCCTCATATTTGCATGAACCTAATTTCTATTAGCAGCATGTGCGATTCTGAATACAAAGAGACTTTTGACCCCTTCTCTTGTGTTGTGAAAGATCCTCGTACTGGTTGGGTGATCTGTTCGGGTCACAGGGTAGGTGGGTTATACCACCTTGAACATCTTCACCTTCCCACTCCTTTTGGTTCTGTGGTGACGTCACTTCTGATACTGATATGTGGCATCGTCGATTGGGCCACATGTATGAACCTAGGCTTCGGCGCCTCTTTCAATCTTGAGCTCTTGGTCAAGGTCCTTTCTCTACTTTCTCTATTTGTCCAGGGCTGCAAGCTCGCCAAGCATGCAATTCTTCATTTTTCTTCTAGTCTTGCTCGCAATAGTGGTCCCTTTGTCCTTGTGCACTCCGATATCTGAGGTCAAGCTCATCTCCCTTCGATGTGTGGCTAGCGCTGCATTTCTTTTGTCGATGACTAATGACTCAGCAGGTACACCTGAGTTTACCTCCTCCAACACCGCTCAGAGGTTCCCTAGGTTTATACCAAACATTTGCCTCGATGGTCCACACACGCTTTAGTTATCGCATCAGGACCTTTTGGTCGAATTGCACCCTCGACTACTTCTCCGCTACTATGCAGACCCTTCTTCAGTCCCACAAGACCCTCTTCTAGCATTCATGCCCTCATACTCACGAGCAAAACAGAGTAACCGAGAGGTAGCACCACCACATCCTTGAGACTACATGTACACTTCTCTTTGCCTTCGTTATTCGCACCTTCTGGGCTGAGGCTTCCTTGACTTCAGTCAACCTCCTCAACATCACCCCTTCGTCTGTTCTCCAGAGTGGTGTGTCCCCTCACGAGCACCTCTTCGCCTGACTATAATCTACTTTGTACCTTCGGATATACCTGTTTTATCCTCCTCCCAACCCACGAGCACACAAAGTTGTCTGAAAGGGCAGCTATGTGCATCCTCTTGGGGATCAATGCCGAGCTCAAGGGGTACCGTTGCTATGGCCCCTTGATTCGTTGTCTTCACATCTCCCAACAAGTCTCCTTTGTCAAGGATGCCCCGCTCTACTCCTCTGCAACTCAGGACGTCACCTTTCTAGAGAATCCTCCCACTCTGTCTCTGACTCTTAAGCCTCTTCCACCACCTTTCCCGCTCACCTCTGTCACTCTCCACGTTTTTTGGGACTCTTCCGGGGACGCCTCTCCTCCTTTTGTATCGACCTCTCTCTCTCTCTCTCTCTCTCTCTCTCTCTCCTCTCTCTCTCTCTCTCTCTCTCTCTCTCTCTCTCTCTCTCTCTCTCTCTCTCTCTCTCTCTCTCTCTCTCTCTCTCTCCTCCTCTCTCCAGATTATTGGTGCGGGTAACTCATGCTCACAGACAAAAAATATAGCCACTCAAGCATGCAAAAAAATAATAAATTTAGATAAGCTTTGACCTTTAGAAATAATAAATCCTCCAAGAATCATGACAACCAACATTGCGAAAGATCCAAAGGTGTTGGCAACTATCATATTTCGCGCCAAGGATGCTATCACACGGAATAGAGCCAAAGACATTTGGTGCAAAGAGAAAAGCAACAGGAATTGCCCAAGGAATCTGCAGTCAACACATTCAAATGACAGTTAAATTACAAAAGTAGTCTTTAAAGCCCAAGAAGAAGAAGGGAAGTTCTTACCTAGTTATTTCTGGATCAAAGCCAACAACATAGTATGTAACCACCACCCAAATGGCAGATTCTATAAGTGAAGTTGGAATGCTCAAGACCCAAGAAGGAAGTGTATAAGTCCAGGGTGGATAAAAGTGCAAGTCCCTGTGCTTGTAAAGCACAGGAAGCTTTGTTATCAATAATGACACTTCTGTAAACCCATTGAACAGAATCATTATTATTGCAAAATACAGGGCCCCAACATAGACAATTCCATCATCTACTGTGTCATGGTGCATCGTTGTCCGAAAAAATACTGTCATTGTAATAACAGCGACAATCAAAAGCTGCAAAAAAAAAAAACACTGGAGGTCACATGCAGCTTTTTCAAAATAAGAGTTTGTATGCAATGATACTCAAATCACACTTCAACATAGCCATCTACCGAGCCACCGAATGAGAAGTTCATTAGTGCACAGGTCAGATGAATAAACATTGTAGTTAAATTTAGGATCACCTTAAATATTTAGAACATCCAAAATTTAAATGATACCCAAGTCACACATACTGATAATAAAAAAAAAGGAATCTGAACATCAAATCACTGACCCATATGCTAACTTCGATACAATTACCTAGCAAACATGCCCAACAAAGTGGCATAGTAGTCGAGTACAAAAGCATCTTCCGAAAAGCTCAAGTCAATTAACTTTTGATGTCCTTTCTCGTATTAATATCATGCCCGCTTTTGAATTAAGTAAATTTTTTCTCATGTTTAAAATCTCCTTGCCAAATGGATTTCAAATAAAGTAATTTGACTTGTAAAGTAACTTGAAAGCATTAAAGATGCTATAATTGTAAGTTGAGTTCCGAACTTCTAAAATAACTTGAAAACATTTAAACATGCTATAATTGTAAGTTAAGTTCCTAGATACATTAGTCAAGTCTACCTGAATAAATTTGAAGACATATATAAATGAATTCCGTTTCATCAATAACAACTGCCAGGCGAAGTTGGCCTTGAGAAGCTCAAACCTTTTAACACCATAGCTAGAAGTTGAAAGAGCTGCTGGATGGTTATGATGTCTGTTATATGGAACAGCCAAATCCTCAGACAATCTTTTACCAACACAGAATGATTTGAAAGCTTCTGCAAACTTTAATACAGGTATGAATTGGTATGGACGGTCATAAGCATACCAATACTGTCGCTGATCTTTCTTGGATGTAACCTAGAATGACAAAGAGCATAAGAAAAGGAGGAAAAGAAATCTAATGAGATGTAGGATTCTGAAATTCTCCAAATACTTGAGGTCTGGTTGCTTACTTCTTGCAAAAAGTCAGCCACATTTTTTCTCTCAGGGCACCTAAAGCCCATGGTGGCAAAGAAGTCAACTGCAGCATCACGGGGTCCCTGATAAACAATCTGGCCCTCGGATATGAGAATGATATCATCAAATAACTCATACGTTTCAGGAGCTGGTTGCAGCAAAGATATGATTGTGGTCGCATCAAGCGCATGGGTTGCATGTCTAAGATACTTGATGATTTGATAAGTGGTTGCACTGTCAAGCCCAGTTGATATCTCGTCCATGAATAACACTCTAGCTGGCCCAACTAGTAATTCACCTGCAAAACCAACAGATCTATTTACCATTGAAACAAGAACCAATGAAACCAATATTACCAGTTTTTTTAAAATCAATGAAAAAAGAAGACATGAAAAAGTAAAAGGGGAACAAATTATGTTTGTACATTGATATAATAGCTATTAACCTGTGGTAAGACGCTTTTTCTGCCCCCCTGAGATCCCTTTAATCATCTCATCTCCCACCAGTGTGTCAGCACAGATGTCCAGCCCTAAAATCTTTGATAGGTGAAATTTCGCACTTTAGAAAACTTAAAACAAGTTACAACACAGCATAGATCCATTATGCAGCTCATACCAGACAAACCAACATAGCATAGAACTATAGAAGTTCCATAAAAAGGAATCAACTCATAAACAGAACATGTAACAACAAATGTTCATCTGAATGGAACATACTGTACTTCAGCACCTTTTGTCAAACATAAATATGAATAAATCATGATCTCAATCAGCAAGTAACTGCATAAAGTTTTTTTCCAGGAATATTAAATTTGACTGAAAATATCTGACAGAGTTCACCAAATTTCAATGTATTTATAGATTTCTTATTCACTCCATGTTGTCTACATCACATATTTGGTTTGTGCGAGCAGGGATCTCTATCGCATATGTGATTGTGCGATTGCATAAATGTTTTCAGTGGTTTTCTAAAATCTTTGAATTATGTTTGAAAATACTTTAAAAAAACTCAAATAAGGCACTTGAGAATGCTACTGAATCATCAGATCTCATTCATAAAAAGTTGGAAACATATTGAAGTGCATGATGTGCATCGCAATAGTGGTCCAGGTACACAAGATAATGCATTCATATAAATCAATTCAAGTACATGTTTTCAGGAGTGTGCATGATCCACCTCATGCTTATGTCTGGTTAATGCACATTATGAGGCCCTTCTTGACCCTTGGCATCATAGATACCACTGATTTTCTTTTTTCACTGGTTTTGTATCGGTATTTGGATGGAATTTTCACATTTTTCTTTATTTTGGAGTCGGTACATCCAGTAGCATAGTGAGATCCTTGGCCCTCCAAGCCTTGATCTCTAGTCCACTATTTTTTGGTATTGACTATTGTCTCTTCTTCTTTTATAGATTTAAATTAGGGTAATAAGAACCCAAAAAAAATGGACAGACGATTAAGGAGTCCAGAGTCAAAGGTCTATGTGATTGGATATACCGACTCTTAGCCCAAAAAGATGGAGACCATATCTAAATCCCGATAGCAACCCAATGAAGAAGAAAAAGGGTGGTATCTAAAATGTCGAAGAGTCAAAAAAATATATGGCATCTCCTAATATGCACTACCCAGTATACAAATCTATTTTTGCCATCACAAACAAGTCTTCTCCTTCGATTTCTCTGGTGGGGGCCATGTTGATGAAGATGCATCCTCCTCATTGGTCTCCTCCCACTTAGACTATTCTTCGAATGTGTAAGAGGTGGTTCTGTGGATGTTAAATTTGTATCCATGTAATATTTCGCTTGAGATTTCAGCATTTACCTTATGGCATGTTCTTGCATTAGCCCCGGGTGCATAATTGTCATTTGTGTCGTGCAAATGCACTAACTAGTGGTGACAAAGCACACAAATTACTCACTATAACCTTTTTCTATGTGGGACTCATATAATGGTCGTTGACAGCTTGGAGAAGAGAGTTGAGACTCAAGAGCTTGAAAAAGAAGAGAGCTTAGAGATCATGGGGTTGGAGATAGCTTGGAGTTAGAGGGTTTATAAAGGACTTTAAAAGTTTTAGAAGAGGTAAGAAAAAATTTGAATAGTTATATTTTCTTTTTTTTTCTTTGTTTGGTGTGCGTGTATGTGTGTGTGAAAGGGAGATGGGGATTGGGGAAAAAGAAAATTATATAATAGATTCATATATAAATTCAATCCAATGGCAAAAGATCTAGTCGTTGGTGCAACCGCACAGTGGTATATTCTGCAAGACAATGTGATGTGCGGCCACGCAACCTCAAGGGGTAGATTTTTAGCTATTAAAGTTGGGCCTGTGCACATGCAACTCGGAGCCGCAAACTCCCAATATGCATCCGTGCAAAGAAATGTGCGACCGCACAACTCAATAACCCCTTGTGCGGAGACCGTACATGCAATTTTGCTACCCGGGACCACATACCCTACCACATATGCAGGCACATAGGATAATGATTGATTCAACACCATCCAAAATGCAGGCCGGTGTCTCTACAAAGCCACCATAACTAGCAAAAAAAAAACCTAGCAACTGCGAAAGGAATAATACATTTAGTCATATGTTAAGCACAAGAAACTTAAGATAAACCTGACCAGTGGATCAACCATAGATGCAGTCAAAAGAAAGACACCATCAAAGACACCCCAAGATGATTAAAGATAAGCAAACCACATTGGAACTCTTAAAGAGAAGATACTTTGTTCTACGTATACGTAAAAAGCTTCTCAGACCAAATCAATTTAACTAGCAGTTTCCCTATTGCCAGAAGTGTTCATTATTTTATACAGCAAACTTGTTTATCAGACAACTAGCAGTTTCCCTATAGCTTTGCAATATGGGACTAAGATCATCAGGCTTTCATGGTATCAATGGTGAAAAAAAAAAGACTCACAGGGCTTGAACGGTAGGACTGTTGTTCTGCTCTGTCTAAAAGAAGTCGCAAAATTATAGATGGCAAAAAGTAGCAAGACTTCATGACACATACCCTACACAACCAAACCTCACCAACTTGATAGGATTACTTTAAAATTCCTTGACTTTTCAGCAATCATCATATTGCCAAGAGGTGAAAGCAAACATGTATGGGACCGAAAGTTGACAATTGGAGAATTCTCTACTGATTGGCGACCAATGAGTAATGACTTACACTTCGATTAATAAGAAAGTGATAAGTGATTGATTCAATCATGTACCTTTAATATATACTCCACTATTAAGCTTAGTTGCTTGCCCTCGAGAGCTAATGCCTGAAAAGAGTAGAGAACAATAAAAAGTATATACTTTTAACTAATAACTCCAGAAGGTAGGATATATAACATTTATAGCTGCGACAATGTACCTTCATAAATAAATCGAGATCTTCGTCAGGTTTTATTCCTGTATTCTTCTCTCTTCTTGAAAGTTCCATAAGCATATCTAGTGCAGGGTTCATGTTTCAGCTACAACTTTAACAAAAAACACAACGTAAATGGTGAATTCGCAAACATTACCATATTTTATTCCAACGCCTTGACAACGTCCAGCAAATTCAACAGTTTCTCTAACTGTCGTCTCTGCAACATGCCAGTCCTGCTGACTGACATAAGCTGATGTTCTTTGAGGAACAAACTCATTTAGATTGTGCCCATTATAAGTAATGTTTCCTGACATCTGTAGAAAATTGGACTATGGTGAATAGGAAAGATCAGATGAAGCACTATTTAAGGGTATACTGCTATATAATAATTGTATGTTCATGACAAGGCATATTAAATGAGTTGATGGTTTCTTAATCTCAATGGAGTTGAAACAGATGAAATTGAAGATGACAATGATAGAAATAGTGGACAGCAAAAATGTAAAATTGTATATCTTTGTTAGATATCCTCACACCCTAAAACCCGGGTCGTAAGGGCCCCAAGGGGAGGTCCACAGCGGGTATATTAAGCGGGTGATGAGTGCCTCCCTCACCGATGTGGGACTATCCGTTAACACTCCCTCTCACGCGGAGCACGCATGGCAAGGATCCTCCCACGTGGAGCACTCGTGGCAAGGCACGATCGGTGGGGAGCACCCGGAGCGGGAGCAGGAGCAGGAGACGGGTCAGCTCTGATACCATGTTAGATACCCTCGCACCCCAAGACCAGGGTTTTGGGGTGTGAGGGTATCTAACAATCTTAAACCAACCAATTTGAACCAGATGCATCACCAATTGGTCTGACTGGTTTCGGGTAATGCCAAAACCTTCTTCTGCGTTACCCCTCAAAAAAAAATCTTCTTCTGCAACAGAGTATTGAAGGTGAAAATGAATGACTGGAAAAGACCATGAGAGAGGGAATTTTGGAACAACTCAACAATGGTATCCTTGCATAAGCCAAACATGACCATTGTTTTGTATTATTTTTTTGAAATGGCTCATCATTCATCAAAGAGTTGATGAATAAAAGGATCTATGGTAAACACCAAATGGATTATAACACGAAACTTGCAGTGAACTTTCACATATGCTACAGTTGTGGCAGTTGCTTATCAGGTAAAGCAAGAAAAGATTGCATACCTTCAGACCAGAACAAAGTCGTCCAGCAAGTGCCAAGAGTAAAGTTGTCTTTCCAGAGCTCGGCGGGCCCAAGAGCAGCGTCATTCTGCAGCAAACAAACATCGGCATCCAATGAGTACTAACTCACCATTTACGGAGAAAAAGCTTTCTTTTCTATTCCAACTTCACCTAGAAGGTCGAATGATCCCGCTAATATTATCCAGTATTGACAACTTCTTTCTTCTGCCTGGGAAAATCCTCAACTGCCTCAGGAAGGCCTTGCCAAGATGACAAATGCAAGATCAGAAAGGGCCAAACGAAATATTCTCTATTCCTCAGAAATATAACTGATGTTCAGGTACTCATATGCAACGTTTTAAATATATTTTGCTGATGATTGGTCAAAAAGAGAAAACTTGTCGGGCTTCGGTCAAATGTTGATGGATATTTTGTATCTTTAAGGAAAGATTTGGCAGGAAAGTTATCAGATTTGGGTCCTATTTCAATCAAATTCGGTCAAATGTCGGTCAAATAGTTGTCTGTAATGAAAAAACATTGGAATGGAGAAAAAGATGGATTTTTCACTAAAAAGATGGAATTTTTTAATGACAATGAGGAATTTTTCAATGAAACAGTCCGAAAATACGGAATGTTGGATTTCGGTCAAGTGTCAATCATTTCAGCCTATAGTTTGTGATGTCGAACAGAAAATGGGTATTATCGGAAATATGGATAATTTCTATGTTTGATCCTAAAAAAAAGACCTATTTCAGTCAATTCATATGAAATTTGTCGACATTTGATTCCATGTGCATATATCTGCTCGAAGATTCATTTGGCTTCTTGACCAGGATCATCTCCAAGTTAAGATGTTTAAAGTTAGTCAAAAGTCAAAACTAAAGAGGCCAAGCAATTTACTAGTTCAGCTGGTTTTCTATGCACAATGCTAATTTGCCACTAACTCCATCAAGTCGCACGAAGCTCACACGAATTGAAGAATAATTTATATCTCATAATTAAATGACGTGCAAGTTATTCAAATATTAAAAACGAGACCAGTCCATACCTCTGTCATGTTAGAGATAAAATTGGGGATCGTGGGTAGTGCTCTGCTACCAACATGAACATATGCATCCACTTTCAGGTCCTTGAATCGAACCTCGATCTTGGGAAACTCCAGAAGTACTCTGTAAAACCAACGTAGAAGAGAACATGCAATCAAAAAAAAACCTCAAAGCTGCATAGAATGAGAGCAACTAGAAAAGAAACAAAAGCACCTAAAAGAATGCATCAAAATAATTCTTTTAACTGAACCCACAACGAAATGCCCTGATATTTATGAGATAACGTGTAACAATTGGAGAAGAATCAACACTAAGGCACAAACTAGGGGCATAAACTATAGGGCAAATTCCATTAATTACACTATGCCCCCCTGAAGTTTAGCTCAAAAACACTTGACCCACCTATAGTTAAAAACTACATTTTGCCCCCTTCAATTAAGTTTTGATCAGATAAAAATTACAAAATGAGGATATTAAGTAGTTGACAAAAGGGGCATTCTGCTAACATTTCAAACTTTAGGGAGCGATTTGGAACAAAATAAACTAAAGGGGGGTTAAATGTTTTTTAGCTAACCTTCAGGGGGGGCAAAGTATAATTTACCATAAACTATATATACGAGTATACAACTACACCTCTAAAATATCAATAAATTGAAATGCATTAATAGATATTACAGCGAGCGCATGAAATTACAATTTTGCCATCCACTTTAGATGAAGAAATGTGAACAAATTACCTCTCAAAAAAAAAAAAGAAGAAGAAAGAAATGTGAAACAAATAACAACCATGACCTTTTTGGCAACTAAATTACAAAATTAATTCAGCAAATAAAAAAAACAAGGAAAATTCAAAATTGAAAAGAGAATTCACCTCAAAGATCATAGATCAAGTTCCTAATCGTGCAAAACAAAGAAAATCAAGCCGTATAATCAGAAATCTACTAAAAATTCCCAAAGATGAGCTAACAAGAGAGACAAGACTGTACGGGATGCAGCTATGAAACCAAAAACGAAGTAAGAAGTCGGGAAGCTATCGTAGCTCACGCGTCGAATCTCTGCCGGATCCGCTGGAAGAAGCGCTCAGAATCTCCGGATTCGCTGAGGAGACGGTCGATAATGCCCGCGCGGTCCCCAGGGGCGAGGCTGGAGACCTCGATCTCGGAGTATCTCCCGGCGTCGGAGCGGAGGATCCCGCGTCGGACGCGGGCGAAGGTTGGGAGGCGCTCGAGCGCCGCCCACCGGAGCGCCTCCTCATCGTTGTCCTCTCCGGCGCACTCCCTGTACGAGCTCGACCTCGAGAACGCCGCCTCCGCCGAGCTCCACATCTCGATCCTGAGACCGCGAAACCCTAACCCTATGGAGGAGGAGGAGGAGGGGGGTTTTAAATGCGCGTGACCAACAGAGAGAGAGAGAGAGTGAGTGAGTGAGAGGGGGAGGTGTTGATTGGATCCAACGACTTCGAAGGCAGTGTGGGCTCTTCAAGCAGACAGAGCATTTAATCCTCTCTCCTCTCTCTTCTCTCTCTCTCATAACTGCTGAGAGATGAGAGAGAGAAGAGAGAGAGGAGAGAGAAGAGAGAGAGAAGGAGACAAAAGCCGGGAAGCGAGGTTTGGGAGGGTGGGAGGGAAAAGAAGGTTTAACGGTTGGGAAGTAGGGATTAAGGGGTTTTCCTTAAAAACGGTTGGGTGGGAAAAGCGGAAAAGATGACGAGGGGACTAACAGAGATGGCGGTAACCCGTCCCGCGGAGCAGATTGATCAGTGAGGAATCGAAGGTATGGACCGTTACGATGGAATGGGGGAAAATTTTCAGCACATCCTTCTTACCATACAACCGCGGGGCCCACTGCCCTCGGAGCCTATAAACACGCTCAGAGTATTGGGGACCGCCACCCCCCCATGTGCTGGAGGGAAAAATTTTCAGTACATCCTGCGTACGAGAAAAACTTTGGTATAACCGTGATACCAGCTAATCAGGCATCACGGCCAATCACGAACATCGGAGCCAACCCCTCTCTTTGTAATCACAGTTTAAATCAAAGAAGCCTACGAGATGCAATTGGGGCTTAGTGCAATGCACCTGTCGTGGTGGCTGTCATCGTGTGGCAACGATGCACCTGGCCTAGTGCATGAGAGATGCTCCGATGGTTGTGAATGCCTTGTGACATCAGTGATATGTGTTGGAAATCTAATCGTTCTAAACTTGCAATTTTAGGACTTGATCAAAACTATATAACATGGCACGGCGGTTTTGTGCTGACTAGGACAAAAAGGAACCCAAGACTGACTAGTAAAAAAGAAACGTTGATCATAGTCGTCGATCTCTCTCTCCCCCCTGATCTCTCTCTCTCTAACTCTCCGTCTCTCTCTCTCTCTCCTCCCTCGTCTCTCTTTCTCTCTCTCTTTCTCTCGGTCTCTCTCCCTCTCTTCCCCCGACTCTCTATCTCTCCTCCGTCTCTCTCTCTTCCCCGGACTCTCTCTCTCCTTCTCTCTCTCTCTTCCCCCAACTCTCTATCTCTCTTTCCCCCCGGTTCTCTCTCTAACTAACTCTCTCTCTCTCTCCAATATCTCTCTCTCCGGTTTTCTCTCTTTCTCGCTCTCCCAACCGGCACCCACTCCCTCCCCGGCTCTCTCTCTCTCCCCCCCCAGTTCTCTCTATCTCCTCCATCTCTCTCTCTCTCTCTCTCTCTCTCTCTCTCTCTCTCTTTCTTTCTTTCTCTATCTTCCCCCGACTCTCTCTATCTCTCCCCCCGGTTCTCTCTCTCTAACTAACTCTCTCTCTCTCAGTCGCTCTTTCTCTTTCTCTCTCTCCGATCTCTCTCTCTTCCTCCGACTCTCTCTCTATCTCTCTCTCCCCCCGGTTCTCTCTCTATCTAACTAACTCTCTCTCCGATATCTCTCTCTTCGGGTTCTCTCTCTCCCACCCGACACCCACTCCTTCCCCGGCTCTCTCTCTTTGTCCCCTCGGCTCTTTCTCTCTCTCCCATCATCTCTCTTTCTCTTTCTCTCTCTTCCCCCGACTCTCTCTATATCTCTCTCCCTCCCTGATTCTCTCTCTCTAACTCTCTCTCTCTCAGTCGCTCTCTCTCTCTCCGATCTCTCTCTCTCTCTCCCACCCATTCCCTCCCCGGTTCTCTCTCTCTCTCTCCCTAGTTCTCTCTCTCCCCCTCGGTTCTCTCTCTTTCTCCCTGGTTTTCTCTCTCTCTCTCTCTCTCTCTCTCTCTCTCTCTCTCTCTCTCTCTCTCTCTCTCTCTCCGGTAGGGCTGGCAATTTCAGACCCGACACGAAGTTAGCAGGTCTGGGTCAGGGCTAAACGGGTTCGGGTCGTAAATGGGTCGACACGATAGACCCGTTTAATAAACAGGTCGGGTCCGGGTTTAGAGTCTGGACACGATAGACCCGAGAAGACCCGTTTAAAATTCAAAGGGTCGTCTCGGGTCGGGTCTACCCGCAATTCGATACTATAATATATAGTATCAGCGGGTCTATCGGGTTAGGTCAGGTCGAGTCAGATTGGGTCGGATCGGGTCAACTGAATAAACACGTGTGGTAAATGGGTCTAACGGGTCTTATCGGGTCTACCCGTTTATAAACGGGTCGAGTACGGGTTTAGGATCTAGACACGATTAGTTAAACGGGTCGGGTCTGGGTCTAGGGGTTTTGGACACGACTCGAAATTAGACACGACACGAACCCGACCAGACACAACCCATTGCCACCCCTACTCCCTGGCAATGTTTTTAAAGTCGAACCAGAAGGCAAATCGAAAAGGCATCCGGTTCGGTCCAAATCAGTTCAAACCGCTAGCTCAACTGTTTGAATTGCATAAAATAGGGTTTTTTTAAGTAGATATTTACTAAATTCTCCAATAAAAATTTTGATTCCTGGGTTAACAGGCAAACGGGTTCAGGTCGTAAACGGGTCGACATGATAGACTCATTTAATAAACGGGTCGGGTCCGAGTTTAGGGTAGACCCGGGAAGACCCGTTTAAAATTCAACGGGTGGGGTCGGGTCGGGTCTACCCGCAATCCGATACTAAAATATATAATATCAGCGGGTCTATCCGGTTAGGTCGGGTCAAGTCTGATTGGGGTCAGATCGGGTCAACTGAATAAACCCGTGTGGTAAATGGGTCTAACAAATCTTATCAGGTCTACCCGTTTATAAACGGGTTGGGTACGGGTTTAGGATCTAGACACGATTAGTTAAACGGGTCGGGTCTAGGTCTAGGGGTTTTGGACACGACCCGAAACTAGACACGACACGAACCCGACCCGACACGACCCGTTGCCACCCCTACTCCTCGGCAATGTTTTTAAAGTCGAACCGGAAGGCAAACCGAAAAGGCATCCGGTTCGATCCAAATCGGTTCAAACCACTGGCTCAATCGTTTGAACTGCATAAAATAGGTTTTTTTAAGTAGATATTTACTAAATTCTCTAATGAAAATTTTGATTTCTGGGTTAATAGACAAATTGGTTTATTGAAATATCGAACCGAAACATGTTCCGGTTCCGGTTCCGGTCCAACCCAATCGGATTGCCCGATCTGGTCCGGTTTTCAAAACACTACTCCCCGGTTCTCTCTCTCTCTCTCTCTCTCTCTCTCTCTCTCTCTCTCGCGCGCGCGCGCGCGCGCGCGCACGCGCGCACCATCTCTCTAACTCACTCTTTCTCTCTCCCATAATCAACAAAATCTATGATGTAACTGTGATGCTAGATCGCTGGTATCACAGGAAAATCAAACCATTTAGCACAACTATAATTGCATCATAGCCACACGATGGCAGCCACCATAGATTCCTCTCTCTCTCCCCATCTCTCTCTCTCTCTCTCTCTCTCTCTCTCTCTCTCTCTCTCTCTCTCTTTTCAAGGGTCGCAGGGGAGGAACCCAAATCTTCTGCCCTATTTCTCTGCACCTAAGTCACAGCCCTACGTTACACCCATACTTGACTGGTGCATCGCACTCACCCCAACCGGCAGGCAAAGGGACAGCAGTGATTAGGTACATATTGGTGCCTATGTCGCTGGTCCAATCAGAGTCATTTCTTTGCTTGCCAGTTGGGACTGAGTGTGATGCACCGATCGAGTACAGTGCAAGGGACGGCTGTAACTTGGGGGGCAGATAAATGGGGCAGAGGATTTGGGGGGATGGGGGGGTGAGGGGAAGGGGGTAGCAATACCCAGGGACTGTGTTGCCACCGAAGGCGGCCCGCGACAGTGCCGACGGGCACGGGCATTCACTAGTTGTTAATAGGCAAATGTTATTTTGTTTAGCAAATATTATTTTGGTAATCAAAGATAAGTCACAAAATTTCTTTTAGAAATGGTTTGCCAAGGAAGGTCGAGTTCTATGGAACTGTCATTTACCTTGCCGAACTTTTCTAAAGAGTGAAAGATCATATCTAAATTATCTCTAATTATTTAGAGTTTTATATTAGATGCAAATCGATTTGGTTAGATCTAAGAATAGGAAAAGATGAGAGTTAGAAACTCTAGCCTGATGGTCGAATTGCGCTAGGCGCTGTCCCAAGAATCTTATTATCCCCTCTCATGTCAATCATGTGGCAATGGATCTCAGAGATACGACGACCCCGGTTAGGCGACCTCCTTTTCATCAGCATGGCTTCAGGAAGGATATGCGAACCTCGAAGAGCTTTCAGGAATCCAGCAACTTGACAGCAAGAGAAGATCCTTTCGGAGCAAAGAGGCAGCACCGCAGCACAAGCTCGATTTGAGAGAGAATGAAAGAGAAAGACAGGGAGCAATTTCAGAATTCGAAGTGTAAATTTTCCATGACTGTGCCGGGCCTAATATAGGCCTTGGATTGTTAATGAAAGGCTAAAATAGGGGAGCCGATTTTGGGCTGCGATCAAGCCCATTAACCCCGAACATAACAGCTCGCAGAGAGCATCCACATAATGGCTAGCATGCAGCAACGGTTCGCATGCACAACGGCTAGTAGCCAAAATTGAAAGAAATAAAAATATTTAAGGGAAAGAAATAAAAACTAAAATAAGCCAGGTACGGGCTAGCCCATTTAGGAGCGGCTATCGTGCCCGGATCCGTGGGCGCACACACACACGTCGCCCAGCCCATGCCCATGCCCAAGCCTGGCTCGGCACGGCACGCACTCGCGAGTGTGTGGTGTGGTGCAACCCTACCTTTAAGCTCAACTAGGAGGGGAAATGAGGGAATCCCTTTTAAGTTGGTAAAAGGGTTTTCTCCTTATCGATATAGGATTAAACCCAATATAGGTTTTGTATGGTTTTCAAACACACACCCAACAATCCCCCATATGTGTTTAAAACCACCAAATATTAAATAATCAATAAGATACTCAAATTATAAAATAAAAAGACTTTGTTTGATTCCTTATACTACGCAGTAAGTGTAGGTACCTTTCGGTTTGAACCTATACTTAGTACAATTGTAGACATCCATAAGGACTTGGTGGACTACGCCTTGAACCAGTCTTATTTATCGGGTTCCTACAAGTAGTACACGTAGTATAGCTTTCGATGGTTCTAATCAAATTATGTTTTTAATGGTCTTGCGTATATATCTTTTCGTGTATGTTTCTAAGGAGCAGCCCTGATCCCAGAGTTGCGGGCTCACAACTACATACATATAGGTAAGTTCTAATATGGGTGTGAGCAAGACGACACTCCGCCTCATGGGTCTTGGACTTATTAAGAGCTTTAAACTTATCATATCTTCTGCTTTTAATAAGTGCTAGCGTCATAGGGATGGGAACATTATCCAATGCTCCTCGTTTTCAATTACTACTACAGTTTATTTTTACCCATTGAACCTCCGTGAGGTTGGATTCCCACTGTGGTGATTTATCTTATAGGCCTAATCTCATCCCCCTTGACAATTCTAAGATCATTGTCCTAGAAAGACCATTAGTTAGATGATTTGCTAAATTCTTTTCGGATCTAACAAAGTTTAGGGATATTATTTTATTTTTTATCTTATATCCTGAGAGATCTATGTCTCACTTTCAGATATGGATTTATTTTCACATCAGCATTTTCTTGATTATATTTATCAATCGCTGATCAATAATCACAATGAATAAAAATAATCGATAGGGGCTTTTCTATTAATGAGATCTCATATAGAAGATATCGAAGTCATTCTGCTTGTGTGCTAATGGTATCTAGCGCTATCATTTCTGATTTCATGGTGCTTCTAAGGATAACGATCTATTTGTTAGATTTTCAAGATATGGCTCTCCTCCTAATAGGAACACAAACCCGATTATGGATTTTATATCTATTGAATCATTAATCCAGTTGGCATTAGAGTATCTCTCTAATACAGTTGGTTATCCACTATAGTGGAGTCCATATAATAGGATTCCCTTAAGGTATCCAAAAAACTCCTTCTAGCACATTCCAATAGATCTTATTTGGGATAAATATGCAACGACTAAGTCTGTTTACTACGTAAACAATGTCTAGTCGAGTATTATTTCCTTAAAAACCTAGCGATTTTATGATTTGAGCATACTCGCTCTGTAGTGTAGGAAGTCCTAAGTTCTTTGTCAAATGGGTATTTGGATCATAAGGTGTGGATACCGGTTGGCAGTCGAAGTCGTAGAATTTTCTAAGAATTTTCTCAATATAATGGGATTGGGATAATACTAGTCCATTATCTTTACTAAAGATTTTAGTGTTCAGAATAGCGCCAACTTGTCCTAGATCTTTCATATCGAAGTTTTGGGATATGAAGTGTTTGATGTCATTTAGGACTTGTTTGTTTGATTCGAATATAAGGATATCTTTAACATACAGATATAGGATGACAATATTGTTATCACCTACTTTATGGTAGACATATTCATCCGTGGTATTGATATCAAATTCATATGATAAGATAATTTTATCGAATTTCATGTGCCATTATTTTGAGGCTTGTATAAGACCATAGAGGGATCGAATTAACTTACACACCTTTTCCTTTCGTCCAGGTGCAGTGAGTCCCTTAGGTTGGTCCATATTGATTTTCTCATTTGGATCGTCATTTAAAAAACCAGTCGTAACATTCATTTGACATATGACTAGCTTATAGATTGAAGCTAAGGCGATGAGGATTCTAATCATAATTATCCTAGCGATAGGTGAGTAGACATCAAAGTAGTCTGCCCCATATTTTTAGATAAAGCCCTTAGCTATAAGACGTGTCTTAAATTTATCTATGGTGTCGTCGGATCTAATTATTTTCTTAAACACCCATTTACATCCTATGGTTTTGCAACTAGGGATAAATCGGTGAGTTTCCATATATGGTTTTGAACTATGGATTTGATCTTGTTATCTATGGCTTCCTTTCAAAAAGGTGAGTCTATGGACTTTATTTGCATTTGTATAAGTTGAGAGAGAGTCCTCCACCAGAAGTGAATAGAAATCATCAAAGACTTTTTCTACGTGGGCACGTTTACTTTTTCTAGATTTGGTTTGAGTTACCGGTTCAGTCTAGTCTCAGGTTCTTATCAGACTTCTGGTTCGATCTTGGTTACCGAATTTGAACTTGAGGTCTGGTTATCGGTATTGATCCTAGTCTTATAAGAGAATATGTTTTCAAAGTATGAGGTATCTTTAGGTTCAATTATGGTGTTATTGGCTATCTCGCTTATTTCATAGTTAAACACTAAAAATCAATTAGCGTTATTGTTTAAAGCATAGTTAATAAAAATAGCATCTACTGTCTTTGGTCTTATATTCTTCCTTTTGTTATCAGAGATCTTCACCTTAGCTAGACACCCCCATACTTTTAATTAATCTAAGTTGGGTTTTCTATGTTTTTATATCTCGTATGGGGTCAAGTCATTATATTTGAAGGGAATTCGGTTGAGTATAGTATAAAATAGGCCGTCATTAGGGCTTCCCCCTATAAGTTCTTTGGCACTCCAAAACTTATTAACATGGAATTGACCATGTTCATTAGGATCCTGTTTTTCCTCTCAGCTATACCGTTCGATTGGGAAGTATAAAGAGCTGTGACCTTATGGAGTATTCCATAATCTTCACAGTACTCTCTTAATTCGTTTGAGGTATACTCCCCTCCACGATCTGACCTAAGAATCTCAATGCTTTTGTCTAATTAGTTCTCAACCTCAGCTCGATAGATTTTGAATTTACTAAATACTTCATTCTTAGTCTTAATAAGGTATATATGGCAATATTTTGAAGCATTATCTATAAAAATTACAAATATCTATTCCCACCTCTTGAGGTTTTTCCAGAATCACATACGTCGCTGTGAATCAGTTCAAGTACCTTGGAATTTTAATCGATGGTTTTGAAGGATTTCTTAGATTGTTTATTTCTACGCATATCTCGTACTTGTTAAGATTCTTAGTGTCAGATTTTAGAAATAATATTTAAGGTTATAAGTTTTTTAATGGAGTTAGAGTTCACATGACCTAGTTTTTGGTGCAAGTAGCCGAAGACTCGACTTTCAGAATAGTAGAAGAAGGATTAAAGACATTCAATTTGAAAAGACCATCACAGAGAAATATTTTTCCAATAAAATATATTCCCTTAGTGATTACAACATTTTTAGACTCGAATACAAGCTTATAGCCATGTTGTACTAACAAAGACTCACTAATAAGATTCCTCTTAATCTCTAGAACGTGGTGCACTCCGCGCATGGATAAGGTCTTCTCTAATGTCAGCTTCAGCTCGATCCATCCTATCCCTAGTACACGAATCTTAGTATTATTACATATGCTTACAGGACCTTCACCTGAGATCTGATAGGTGGAAAACAAAGATTGATCAGAACAGACATGAATGTTAGCTCATGTGTCAATCCACCAATCAAATGCTTGAAATATCATTTTAATTTTAGGAGTGAGAAGAACAAACCTAAAAGCAGTCCCAGAAGAGCCAGCTCTAGAAGTCACTATGTTGACTTGGGAGTTAGGTGGTGTTAGACCATTCTTTCTTGGATTTGGAGGTGGTATTGTCCTCTTATAGAAGCATTTATTGGCCATATGATTAGTCTGACCGTAGACGTAGCAGCAACAAACCCCTTTCTTCTCTTGGTCATTGGGATGATTTGGATTGTGGTTGCTATGATAGGGCTTCTTGGTATAGGGCTTAGGCTTAGGGTGGAAGGGTTTCTTCTGAAACTTATGCTTAAGTTTCTAGAATTGTTTGGATGGTTAACTCTCTACATTGTTCACCTTGGGTTTGGTTTCAGATGAACCTTTTCCCTGAGCCTATGTTGCTCGTCAATTCAAATTAAGTTTAGAACTTGAGTTAGAGTTATGTCACTTTGAGTATGACTTAGGTACTTGAAAAACTCTGACCAAAAAGCGAGTAGTTTATCTATAAGGCAAGTTATTTGGAATGTTTTATCATGGGTGGAACCATTAGTTCTCAGGTGTTGGACTAGGTTCTCAAACTCATGATTCTAATCATTTATGGGTTTGACATCAACCATCTTGAACTTGTTAAAGTCTGACGCTTTAAAACGTTTTACACCAGAATCATCTACACCATACTTACGCTCTAGGGTATTGTTGAAATTGATGTGTTCTTAACTTATAACAACCTTTTATTTAGAGAAATAATAGAGAGGTTGTATTTGAATAAGAATTGTATTATTGATACGTGATCATATCACATATTCTAGGATAGAACAGTAAGCCATGGTTTATGTAGATCTGCTGAGAGGAAGGCTCAATAAATTGGAAACATATAACCTAAATTGTTCACAGCTATGACAAGGTTGGTTTCCCTATCGTGAGAAGCTGTTGGAATGACAGAGCATGGAACCTTCATCATGGTCATCGCCAAGCACAATTACTGTGACCGAACAGAGCCAACATGGTGCATAGATCAGTGAGCAAACACTAGTGTATTAAGCCGTGTTTCTGCTTAGAGTAGTTGGTCATAAACCCTAAGGAATCATGACCGGTAGTCTAACCAATTGCGTGGTGCTTTGATGCACCAATATGTGAGGGATCTATTTATGTGCGATCCAATACCATGGTGTGTTAGGTTACTCGATTGACATCACATCGGCGTGTCACTCCTACAAGCTATCCACAACCCTAACTGATAGTGTGTTCCATGGTCGAACTCACATCGCACTAAAACCAGGCCTTGTGGTTATCAGTCGAGCTGACGACCAGATCCCCTAGCTTGGCCAAAGTAAAGGGAAGTGCGTTGAGATTAGTTTACCTGGATGGAACCATGTCAAATGATCACTCGAGTCTGACGGTATTCTCCACCGCTCGAGTCGTGTCATGGCACTGAGTTGAGGGATATCACACTACTTTAACTGAGCAAAGATCAGGGGTATGTGAGAGAACATAAAAAATCTAGGAGGATTGGAGGTCAACTTGTGTCACGCTCTGTTTAGCTTCGCAAGTTAACCGGGGCTCAGATAACAGACAAAGACACCTATAGGGTGTGTTGGTCGAGTCCTGGTTGTTAGCCAAGAATCCTAGTCCTTGCAGGTTCCACCTTGTCCATATTCGAAATCGTGTCTACCATCTCTTCCCATACTTGCACTACATTAGTTAAGAAGACGATCATCCCACGGTGCTTCGTACTAGAACGTGAGAGAGAAAGAGAAACAAAGTATGCTTCCAGGGGGCAACCCCAGAGTGGTTAGAGACATAAGTAAAATATCTAACACCCCTCATAGGTGCAGACTAGCTGAGCGTGCATCGCACGGGAGCTCGGTAGAGTTGCTTCAGTAAATTTTACTAAAGGCACCCCATGTTTTACTAAGGGCACCCCCAAGTATGGACAAATTACTGATGGCACTCCCAGATGAGAGAACAATATTTCCATATCAAGAAGACACTAGAAATTCTAGGGGTCCTACAGGTTCGAACGGTTTCACAATCGGAGCCTGGTACACGAGTGTACGACCATTAGAAGCATGGGGGGTATTTTGGTCTTTTCCCAAATGGCCCCCGCATGCCCTAATGGTCGGCCACTCATGTTAGGGGCGCCCATTTGCAGCCGTGACCTGATATGGGGAGGATCTGAGAAGATCCTCCCCTAGATATGGGTTGTTGCATCGTTGGAAACCGCCCCCCTTAAAAACTAGGGGGTGATTTTCAGGTTGTTGGATAAGATAGGGTCGACCACATCAAGGGGATTTTTAATTCCTATGGTCGGCCATTTAGGAGGTATGTGAAAGGAAATTTCGTCCAAGAGGTTTTGAGGGTATTTGCTGCAATCTATTGCTCCAAACCAGCCCTTCTTGCGCCGAAAATCTGCACACTATTCCTCTATCTTTTTCGTCTTCCTCAAGGCTTTTGCAAGCATCGGAAGAGGCTCGTTGGCGAGAGGCATTCAGAGATCGCTCAACAAGGACGCGGCTGGAAGGTGAGACTCGGTGAACTCAATGGTGGATCTTTATCCGTACCTCTTCATCCGGACCTCGGCATCCGTCTCTACCAACAAAAAAAAAAAATCCTCCGCAGTGAAAAAATCTGCACGAAGGTATAATCTCTCTATCGCTCATTCTAAGTTTTAATGCATAGGTCATCGATGTATGTTGCATCATCTCGTTAGAATGACGATTAGGGGTTCGTACTATTCCATCATGTGCAGATGGTAGGATTATATAATGTACAATTTTTGTAGCTCATACCCGGCAACGTGGTCCTACGACCTCTGCCCGACTCCCGCTGCGCAAACTTTGATCTAGGAAATTTATTTTTCCCAACAGGTATCCCATAAGTCCTTAGGATTTTGGATAGTATAATAGATGTCATAGAGTCTATCAGATAGGACCCCTAGATTCTATGAAGGCCATGGTAGTTGATTTCTTCTGGGGTCCTAGTGGGAATGCCATAAGTTGGTTCAGGATCAGGTTGGGAAGTGGAGGCTCGGGTATGACGAGTTTGGCTTGACCTACTGGTAACTCTTGGTGCAGTTTCACCTATGACTGATAGTAACCCAAGTGTGATTAACCAGAATCACATCTGGTTTTGCCACATCTTGAAGTTAGACCCGTCAAATTTCTTGGGTTTGGCACTAAAGGTTTCACGGTTTGGTGAGGTCATTTTAGACAATAGTGAGGAGTAGAAATCTATGGATAGAAAAGTAATTTTGTTAATTTTAAAGCACACTTGAATAGATTTGACTTTTAGAAGCCGAAATAAAATTTTCAAAACCTAACGGCCAAATGGGCTCCAGGTAGGAGGTGGAGCACTAGGCTCACACAAATATCATGCTACCTTGAGCAATTTAATGCCGGTTTGTCAAGCTCTTCTAGACACCGTAGGCAGTGGAATATTCAGGGGATGACTTTTAATCTTTTTCTAAAGTGTATGCTTTTAATTAACTTTGTAGAAAATAATTTTGCAACTAGTAGCTAACACGCAACTTTTAAAGACTAATAGATGATTGAGCAAGCTTTGTAATCTATGATAACAAATCTAATAATTCTAACAAGCAAGTAGTAAGCACAATATAAAATGATGATTAATCATTTTCATTAGTTTGAAGGTTTTTGAACAATTAAATAATAATGCAATAAGATTCTTGGATTGTTGAAAATCTAACCGTTCTAAATTTGCAATTTTAGGAGTTGATCAAATTGTTAATAGGCAAATATTATTTTATTTAGTAAATATTATTTTTGTGAGTAAAGATAAGTCACAAAATTTCTTTTAGAAATTGTGTGCCAAGGTAGAGCAGGTTTTATGAAACCGTCATTCACCTTACAGAACTTTTTTAAAAGAGAGAGATCCTATCTAAATTATCTATAATTATTTAGAGTTTTATATTAGATGCAAATCGATTTGATTAGATCTAAGAATAGAAAAAAAAAAAAAAGAGTTAAAACCTCTGGCCTAATGGTCGAATCACGTTAGGCGTTGTCCCTAGAATCTTATTGCCCCCCCCCCCCCCCCCTCATGCGGGTCTTATGACAATGGATCTCGAAGATACGACGACCCCAGTCAGACGATCTCCTTCCCGTCAACACGGCTTCAGAAAAGATATGCGAACCTCAAAGAGCTTTCAAGAACCCAGCGACTTGATAGTAAGAGAACATCCTCTCGGAGTAAGGAGGCAACATCGTAGCACAGACTCGATCCGAGACAGAGAAAGACAAAGTGCATGCAACAACGGGTCGCATGCATAATGGCTAGTAGCCAAAATGGAAAGTGATAAAAAAATATTTAAGGGAAAGAATAAAAACAAAATTAAGGCTGGTACGAGCCAGCCCATTTCAGAGTGCCTATTGTGTCCGGGTTTGCAGGCGCACACACGCGCCGCCCATGCCCAAGCCGAAGCCCGGTACGGCACGGCACGTGCGCGCGCGCATGCGTGGTGTAGTGCAGCCCCACCTCTAAACTCAACTAGGAGGGAATCCCTTTTAATTTGGTAAAGGGGTTTTCCCCTGACCAATATGGGACTAAACCTAATATAGGTTTTGTGTGGTTTTCAAACACCTACCCAACAATATGGTATCACGGTTATACCAAAGATTTTCTCCTTACGTATGCTACAAGTGGGGGGCCCACTGTGATTCAAGAGACATGAGGTAGCAGCCCTAGCACCTGGGGGTAGTGGACTCCAGCACATAGAGCGTGTTGATAGGCTCTGGACAACGATTGTACCGTACGTAGGATGTGCTGAAAATTTTCCCGTGCTAGAGCTGAAATTTTTTTCAATACATCATGTGAACCATACAACCGCAAGGCCCACTGCGATTCGCCGATTCAATAGACATGGGTAGCGGGCCCCAGCACATGGCCCGGCTCATGGCCCCTAGGGGTGCAACTCGGGTCGGGTTGGTTTGGGTTTGAGCCAACCGGGAACAGAACCAAACTAGTTCAATTCTGTCATATTGAAACCCGAACCAACCCAACTTGGCCATAGACCTGAACCAACCCAATCCACACTAAGGTCGAGTTGGTTCTGTTCATTTCTCGGGTTGGTAGTTGGTCTAAAAAATAATGGCCATCAGCTATTTGCAAGCAAGCTAGTGGTCCATGTAGGGTTTTATGATTTAGCCACCCGTTGAGCTCTCTTGGTAGTTGGCTCAACGTCGACAAACAACTAATATTTACTCAGGTGCTCATATTATATGGCCCAAAAGTTTAATATATGAGTTTGGTTCTCGGGTTGGGTCGGATCTACACGATCCCTAACTCGGAACCGACTAGCATTTAGTCAGGTCTATAAAACTTTGAACCGAGCCAACCCATTTAGTCAGAATGCCCAGACCCACTTAGGTCGGGTTGGATCGGTTCTCGATTTTACTCGACTCAAGTTACCCAGCTAGTGGGCCCCAGTACTTAGAGGGTGTTGATAGGCTCTGGAGTGGAGGCAATGGGCCCTGCGGTTGTATGGTACTCAGGATGTGCTGAGAATTTTCCCGCCGGAGCCTCCTACCCCATCTCTCTTGAATGGGAGTGAGCTCCACGGTTGTATGGTACGCAGGATGTTCCGAAAATTTCCCATGCCGATGGATGGGCTCATCGAAGAAAACTTTGACAAAGTAAATGGGCCAATTCCCATAGCAACGGGTTCCAACTAGTTTGCCAACTTTTGAGTTGCCAACTTTACGTAGCATCCGCCTAGGATGAGTACAAATCTTCTCCAGTAGATCGCCCGGTTGGTGATCCTCACAATCACAGCCACACGATGGCAGTTATCAATAAGTGAATCGTACTCCAACGGCTGTAATGCATGCCGGGCCCACCGATCGACCGACTGACTTGAGGATATCCGAAGTTACCTAGGGCTTATCCCATGGCCCCTACAAAAGTGCTCCCATCAATGAGGACCTGCCAGCACTCCATATTGCGTGAAGTTGGTAAAAAAAGTTGACAAAAGAGTTGGCTATATACCATCACTCCTAAAAATATCTTTGGCCTAGAGTGATAATGTGGGCCCAACATGATAGCCTTTGAAGTAGTAGACCAGTATTAAGTGGGTATGGTCGAATCATTGATCATCATATCAGCTGTTGGAGTCCGTTGCTCTGACACCTGTTGGAGCCGAGTATTGTTCTTCCCACATTATCCCCCGAAGCAAGTAATGCTATCTGTACCATCTCCATCGACAAACACATTGAAAAATCATACCCATGAAGAGGTGGCAGTGCCCAGGCCGGGGACGAGTTCAGATCCCCTCAAGCCTCTCGGCCCAGTCGGTGGGCTAGGCGTGCATCACATTCGCCTGCAATCGGCTGGAGTATGATTCACTTTCAGATCGCTAGCCATCGTGCAGCTGTGATACATTGTACGCACTGGGTCCATCGACCGAGGCCAACCAACTGAAAGAGATCTGAACTCCCAGGTTCAGTGCGCCCGGGTCCCGCCACCACCTCACGGGCCTGGATTGTCAATGTGTTTGTTGATGGAGATTGTACAAGTAGCATTACTCCCCCAAACTAGGTGTGAAAGGATACTAATAAGAAATAAAGAGGTTCAATACTTCAATGGTAGTTGGGCTGCCCCCATAAAAAAAAAAAAAAATCTATCTAAGTTTGTAAAGACCTTATAAGCTTGCAGGGT
This sequence comes from Chamaelirium japonicum, assembly GCA_947650365.1. Taxonomy (NCBI): domain Eukaryota; kingdom Viridiplantae; phylum Streptophyta; class Magnoliopsida; order Liliales; family Melanthiaceae; genus Chamaelirium; species Chamaelirium japonicum. Next base: position 84,130,104 of record OX393549.1, read on the forward strand.
CAAGAAGTAGTTGGGAGATTGGTTTTGCATTTACGCGCAGAGGAAGGCCTTTTTCGCTGCCCAATTGATTTGTTGCACTTACTAACGGCCCAATAGCGGTATGCCACGTGGTCCATTAGAAAGGTCACACGATAACACTTGCTACCGGATTTACGCTACACTTTATGCCCCTTCTAATGGACGATGTGGTAGACCCCGATGCAGCAAATCAATCGGGTACCAAAATTTCTCAAAGTGTGTCACCAATGTAGTGCAGAGAAGGGTGATACGCGCTTTGAAAATGGAAGGGTTTCAAGGGACATGGTTGCATCTAGGAATTCCAATAGATGGCGCTCGGGTTGCGGTATCAAATTATCAAAAGCTCCTGTCTCGTATGGAGAATATGTTACAAAAATTGGTTTTGATAGAATAATGAAAAAACCGGTTTTTGGTTTAGTCCCATATTGTCCGTGGGGAGATCTTTTAATGCGTTTTTAATGGAACTCCTTTCATTGGGCTTTGTAGCTTCCCAAGAGCCAGGCCATAGCTCACCACACACGCGCGCGCGCGCGCCGAGCCGAGCCGGGCTCGGGCCGAGGCCGCGGCTCGCGAGCCGTGTGGACGCGTTCGGGCTTCGGGCCTTGTTTTACACTGGGTTTTAATTTTTTAATGGAGATTTATTTCTTCCGTTACACTATTCACGAGGCTGAGCTAGGTTCATTGAACCTGGACCTCTGCACTGTCACATGCAACCGTTTCACTTGACAGAGCAGTGAATGCTCATCAGTGCGTTGCATGCAATGGCTGAGAGTGTGGGGACGTTATGGCTAAGGACCTCTATATAAGAGAGGGTCCGGTGAAGCCAGAAACACACCAAGCTAAGAGCTCTCTCCACTTTCTCTTTTCTTTCTCGTTTTCTCTTGTCTGGAGTGTCTGGAGTACGCTGAGAGTCCAAAAGGGGTTCCCTTCGGTGCTGAAGAGGAGTCCAGTCGTTGTACCCTGGGGAGCGTTCGTCGGAGGCCTTGAAGCACCTACCGAGGCGGCGAAATAGCTTTCAGGGCATTGTGCTAGCACAAGCCTCGACAACTGCTAAGTACCTTGTTCTTCTTCCTTCTTCCACCTCTTTGCCATATCTGTAGACAACCTTAGGACAACCTAAACCTTGTTTGATTGTTGTGTTCAAACCTTGCATGCTAAACCCCTTTAGATTGTTCAATTTCTTTTTGCACTAGATTTGTTTCATCTCTACATTCTGTTAGTCATCGTTTGATTGTATTCATAGAGTAGAATACCCAACAACTGAAAGCTATTTTCTTCGTTCTATTCTATTCCGGTTAGATCTAGATCCAATACGAGAGTGTTTAGATCTAGTCTCTTGTTACCTGTTAGAATTCCTTTGATTTTTCATAAGTTTGACGGTGTCGAGGAAAGCTTGACAAACCGGCATTAAATTGCCCTAGGAAGCTTGGTACTTAAGCGAGCCAAGTGCTCCACCTTCTTCCTGGAGCTGACCTGGCCGTCAAATTTTTAAAAATTCAAAAGGAACTCTTCCTAGATGACTACTGAGATGGAGAGGAAACCTAGCAAGTCTAGTGAGAAACCTGAACCATTCGATGGGAAGAACTTTAAGAGATGGCAGATGAAACTTAGGTTCTATCTGACTGTCCTTAAGGTTGTCGACTTTATCTCTTCCGAGAAGCCTACCCTTATCTCTAAGGATGATGGCTCATCTAACCAAACCGACTTAGACTCCTGGGAGAGGCAGGATTATCTGTGTAGGAACTATATCCTCAACTGCCTTGTCCCCGACCTATATGATGTTTACTTCACCTGCAAGTCCGCAAAAGACCTGTGGAACTCCTTAGAGAAGAAGTACGCCACAGAGGACGCCGGGTCGAAGAAATTTATGGTCGGGAAGCTGCTAGAGTTCAAAATGGAAGATGGGAAATCTGTAGTCTCCCAACTTGAGGAGATACAGATTATCATCCATGAGATCATTGCTGAGGGGTACAAAATCTGCGAGGGATTCCAAGTTGCAACTATCATAGAGAAGTTGCCTCCCTCGTGGAAGGAATATAAGAACAGTTTGAAGCACAAGAGGAAGGAGATGACCCTGGAAGACCTTGTTGTCCGAATCCGTATAGAGGAGGACAATCGAGTGTCTGAGCAAAGGGAGCGAGCCTCTATGATGAAAGGAAAGGCCAACCTCGTGGAGGGGAAGTCTTCCAAAAAGAAGGCTCTTGCTCCTAAGCCCTGGGAGAAGAACAAGCAATCCAAGCCCCAGTTCAAAAAGAAGCCGAGGGGAGACTGCTTCGTTTGTGGCAAGCCAGGTCACCTGGCTAAGGAGTGCCGCTTCAATGCAGCTAATCGGCCGAAGAACAAGTCCGAGGCGAACGTGGCACAGAGCGGCTACTTCTCGGCAGTGGTGACGGAGGTCAACCTAGTCAGCAACCTTGCAGACTGGTGGGTGGATACGGGAGCTACCCGACATATATGTGGGTCGAAGAGCTGCTTCTCCACCTACACACCTGCAGAAGAAGGCGAGTCGCTGTACATGGGGAACTCCTCAGTTGCTCAAGTTGCTGGGAAAGGGAATGTGACTCTGAAGTTCACCTCTGGAAATCTTCTGACTCTGAAGGAGGTGCTTCACGTCCCAGACATCCAGAAGAATCTGGTCTCCGGAGCAATGCTGAGCAAGAAGGGCTACAAGCTTGTATTTGAGTCGGACAAATTTGTCCTGACTAAGGGAGGGTCTTTTGTGGGAAAGGGTTATCTTGATGAAGGCTTATTTAAGCTCAATGTAACCTCTTTCAATAATGATAATAAAATATCTTCTTCTGCTTACTTGTGTGATTCTTTTGATCTGTGGCATGCTAGACTAGGACACGTTAACTCTAAAACCCTTAAAAGGTTAGTTAACTTAGGTAGTGTACCTAAATGTGTTCCATCCTCAAATGGAAAGTGTGGCATATGCGTAGAGGCTAAATATGCCAAGAAACCTTTTAAGAGTGTAGAGCGTAGCCTAGAAACCCTAGACTTGATCCACTCAGACGTGTGCGACCTTAAAGGTTACACTACGAGAGGAGGGAACAAGTACTTCATCATATTTATTGATGATTGTTCCAGACATTGTTCAATCTTTCTCCTTAAGAGTAAGGACGAGAGCTTGTCCAAGTTTAAATCCTATAAGTCTGAGATAGAAAACCAGTTAGGGAAGAGGATCAAAGTCCTTAGGTCGGACAGAGGAGGTGAATATAAGTCCGGAGAATTCACTAAATTTTGTGAAGACAACGGTATAATTCATCAGACCACTGCTCCATATTCCCCTCAGTCTAATGGAGTAGCTGAGAGGAAGAACAGGACCTTAAAGGACATGGTCAATGCCATGATGATCAGTTTAGGGGTACCTACGAACCTGTGGGGGGAAGCTGTGCTCTCAGCAGCACATGTTCTTAATATAATCCCATTTAAGGAATCTGAGCAGACTCCTTATGAGATTCTGAGAGGTAGGAAGCCATCCTATAAATACCTCAAAGTGTGGGGTTGTTTAGCGAAGGTATCCATACCTAACCCTAAGAGGACCAAGCTAGGTCCTAAAACAGTTGACTCTGTATTCATAGGATATGCCCAGAACAGTAGTGCGTATAGGTTTTTAGTAATACATTCTGAAAACCCATACATAGATGATAATACCATCATCGAGACTAGGGATGCCGAATTTTTGGAAAATCGGTTTCCTTATAGAGAGAGGTCTGAAAAACCTCAAGAGCCCAGTACGCTTGAGAGGCCTGCTCCTAGACAGAGGGATGACTCTTCAGATAATGAAGAGATCGAACCTAGAAGAAGCAAGCGAGCTAGGACTGGTACTTCATTTGGGCCTGACTTCATTACATATCTAGTGGAAGAGGATCCAACTAGTTATAATGAAGCCATGACCTCAGCTGACTCCATCTTTTGGAAGGAAGCTGTAAACAGTGAACTTGAATCCATAACATCCAACAACACCTGGGAGTTAGTGGAGCTTCCTCCTGGTTGCAAAACTGTTGGGTGTAAATGGATATTCAAGAAGAAGCTTAGGGCAGATGGATCTATAGAGAGATATAAGGCTAGGTTGTAGCAAAGGGCTATAGGCAACGAGAGGGAGTGGACTTCTTTGACACTTACTCTCCTGTGACCCGGATTACATCCATTAGGGTGCTTATAGCCATAACCGCTATCCATAGCCTTGTGATTCACCAGATGGATGTAAAGACTGCATTCCTGAATGGTGAATTAGAGGAAGAGATCTATATGGATCAGCCAGAAGGCTTCGTAGTGCAAGGTTTAGAGCAGAAGGTTTGTAGACTAAAGAAATCTCTTTATGGTCTCAAACAGGCTCCAAAACAATGGCACGAGAAGTTTGACCATGTGTTAACTTCAAGTGGTTTCAGAATTATTGAATCAGATAAATGTATCTACACTAAGGTCAATAACTTGACTTGTGTGGTCATATGTCTCTATGTAGATGATATGTTGATCTTTGGAACCAACTTAGAAGTAGTGGTCAAGACCAAGGACTTCCTGAGTAGGCACTTTGATATGAAAGACTTAGGAGCTGCAGATGTCATTCTTGGAATCAAAATTAAGAGAGATTCCAATGGCATAACTCTATCTCAATCTCACTATATCGAGAAAGTGCTTAGGAAGTTCGGTCATATTGATTGTCTACCTGCTAGAACGCCATATGATCCTTCAGTACACCTGAAGAAGAATTTAGGGCCTAGTGTATCACAACTAGAATATTCTAGGGTAATTGGCAGTCTCATGTATATCATGAACTGCACGAGACCCGATATTGCCTATGCGATAGGTAGACTTAGTAGATACACTATTAACCCTAACCAAGAGCATTGGGATGCTCTAATCCGAGTTCTAAGGTACTTAAAACATACATTAGATTATGGCATTTTCTATAGTAGGTATCCAGCTGTCCTAGAAGGATACAGCGATGCTAATTGGATTGCGGATTCCTCAGGAACCAAATCCACTAGTGGGTATGTGTTTACCCTTGGAGGGGGTGCAATTTGTTGGAAATCATCCAAACAAACATGCATTGCCCGATCCACTATGGAGTCGGAGTTCATAGCACTAGATAAAGCTAGTGAAGAGGGTGAATGGCTAAGGAATCTCATTATGGATATTCCTTTTTGGCCAAAGCCTATTCCTGCTGTCCCAATTCATTGTGATAGCCAAGCAGCTATAATGAGGGCCAGGAATAACTCCTATAATGGAAAGTCACGACATATTCGTCGTAGACATAACACTGTTCGACAGATGTTGAAAGATGGGATAATTACTATTGACTATATTAGGTCAAAAGATAATTTAGCAGATCCCTTAACTAAAGGACTAGCTAGAGAGTTAGTTCTAAGTACATCGAGGGGGATGGGGCTGAGGCCTATAAACGAATAAGTCTTCAATAACGGTAACCCAACCTACGTGATTGGAGATCCCAAAATCGAGGTTCAATGGGAAAACAAGTTATTCGAGGGATTTGTGGGGGTGCTATCAAATTCTCCCCTCCCTATGATGTGATAGTACATTCTGTATCGCTGAGAGGCTGAGTTTTAGACTCTTAATGCTAACTATAGCTGGCATACCAGTGGGGTGTATAGATACAGAGCACTCTTGATAGTAAGCACCTATATGAGTGTAGAAGTGTGGCCGCTTCTATGAGAATTGAGGCTAATTCTCTAGAACACTCAAGAAAACTGGGGAAGGCTCATGACCATAAAGAGCACAACCGCATGGGACTCTATGATGTATATGAAAGTATGGGTGAGACTTGTCGACTAGACTTACAATATATATAGCTGTACAGTTCAAGACGTAAGTTCACTATCAGCTAGTAGGTCCTGCAGTCTACACTAAGCAAAGGTTCAAGTCGAAAGACACCTTATGTCTATACATACTTTTATAAGTACTCCAGACTACTTCTTTCGATTTGGTTTTCGATATTTTCATTATTGTGGGGGATTGTTACAAAAATTGGTTTTGATAGAATAATGAAAAAACCGGTTTTTGGTTTAGTCCCATATTGCCCGTGGGGAGATCTTTTAATGCGTTTTTAATGGAACTCCTTTCATTGGGCTTTGTAGCTTCCCAAGAGCCAGGCCATAGCCCACCACACACGCGCGCGCGCGCGCCGAGCCGAGCCGGGCCGGGCTCGGGCTCGGGCCGAGGCCGCGGCTCGCGAGCCGCGTGGACGCGAATGGTCTTCGGGCTTCGGGCCTTGTTTTACACTGGGTTTTAATTTTTTAATGGAGATTTATTTCTTCCGTTACACTATTCACGAGGCTGAGCTAGGTTCATTGAACCTGGACCTCTGCACTGTCACATGCAACCGTTTCACTTGACAGAGCAGTGAATGCTCATCAGTGCGTTGCATGCAATGGCTGAGAGTGTGGGGACGTTATGGCTAAGGACCTCTATATAAGAGAGGGTCCGGTGAAGCCAGAAACACACCAAGCTAAGAGCTCTCTCCACTTTCTCTTTTCTTTCTCGTTTTCTCTTGTCTGGAGTGTCTGGAGTACGCTGAGAGTCCAAAAGGGGTTCCCTTCGGTGCTGAAGAGGAGTCCAGTCGTTGTACCCTGGGGAGCGTTCGTCGGAGGCCTTGAAGCACCTACCGAGGCGGCGAAATAGCTTTCAGGGCATTGTGCTAGCACAAGCCTCGACAACTGCTAAGTACCTTGTTCTTCTTCCTTCTTCCACCTCTTTGCCATATCTGTAGACAACCTTAGGACAACCTAAACCTTGTTTGATTGTTGTGTTCAAACCTTGCATGCTAAACCCCTTTAGATTGTTTAATTTCTTTTTGCACTAGATTTGTTTCATCTCTACATTCTGTTAGTCATCGTTTGATTGTATTCATAGAGTAGAATACCCAACAGAATAGACTGGCGGGTTGGAAGGCCAAACATTTATCCCAAGCAGGGTGGTTGACGTTGATGAAATCGGTTCTAGCGGCAATCCTGGTCCACTTGACGGTAGCTGGAAATATACCATCTACCATATTAAATTCGATGGATAAACTGTGTAGAGCGTTCTTTTGGGGACACTCGATGAAAGAAACGTGAATGCACCTAGTGACCTGGGAGAAAATCACTCAAACCTAGGATAAGGGGGGTTAAATATTAAGACGTTTTTCACTAGACAGAGGCAGATGGATGTAGCAACGCTGGAGTACATCTTGCGTAGCCCGCTAGCTAGGCCTCGGTGGATACGGAGGGAGGAGATGTTATTCGAATCCAACTGGCAAGAGTGGGCTACAAACCACCGAGCGAGCAGGCTCAAAGGGGTAGTTCGCCGAGTGATACAAGTGGGTGTGGAAGCTGGGGAGTTCAGGCCTAAATATCGTTGCATTATTCAGTCGTTGAGGAGGAATGAACAGGTTGAGACGGCACGGGAGGGTGTAGGAAACAAATGGGATGGGGTCAGTATATGGGATCTTCGGGTTCCGACAAGGGTAAAGCTATTCCTATGGAAACTGTTACAAAGGGCTTTACCAACTTCTGTGATTCTTCGATAGGGAGTGAAGATGGGGTATGCTTGCTGCCCTTGGTGTGGTGATACTGAAGAAGATGAGGACCATATTTTCTGGAGTTGCCCGACTGTGAAGGAATTATGGCAGGTATTTAGAGGCAAAACGGGGTTGGATGGTTATCAATTACCGGTTTTAGAGAAATTGTCGGCGAAGGTAAACGAAAGCCCTAAACCTATACCTAGTGAGGTGATTGGGATGGTTGTGTAGCATCTCTGGAAACTAAGGTGTGATAAGCTCTTCAATAAAAGAGTAGAATCAATCAAGGGAGTTGTGAATAGTAGTGTGAGGCTCGGGACACAATTTGTGAGATACTCGGTGAAGAAACATCAATCGATGTGGGGACCCAAAGTGGGGCCCGTGCTATGAACGGATGGATCGTTTGGCAGTCATGAGGAAGTAGCGAGTGGAGCTTAGGTGTTGGCAAATCGACATGGAAGTGTAATTGCTGCATCAACTTTTTGCTGTCATGCTTCATCTGTTTTACATGTTTTTTTTTTTACTCATTTTTACATGCTGAAATGTGGGCATTGACGAGTGCTTTCCAAGAGTTAGTTAAAAGAAGCAGTAGTAAGGTTTTGATTCTCGAGATGCATTAGTACTGAGTAAGGCATAAACTGAGGAATTAAGTCCGTTAACTGTTTTTTGTTTACAATCATGGAGCCAACTGCAAGAGATTCAAATTAAATGGGTAGATAGGTACGGGAACAGAGCAGCGGACTAGCTTGCCAGAGAAGCACGATTGTATGGTCATGAAGGGTATTGGGTTTCAGAATTCCCGCTTGATTTGTATGGTCTTGTACAGGAAGACATCAAGATCATAATGTAATGCCCTCTTTGGAGTACCCAAAAAAAAAAATATTGCTCCAACATCTCAGTATGCACGTTGATCAGGAATATCCTGATGTGGCACCAAATCACAGCCACCCACTCCTACCAGTGAATCACACTCATCATAATTGTCAGGTATCAGACAGTTGCCACATCAGGATGTTCATGATCGATCGCATGCTCGATGTTGGAATATATGCCAAAAAAAAAATTATCCACGGCTACAATAGCCCGTGCATCAGTGGATGCACGAATCTTAGCAAGGCTGACATCAGTTAGGTACGTGGTAGAGAGTTTATAGTAAAATTGACCTTTGTAACACACTAGGTTTTGTTTGGCTAAGCTTAGCATGTTTGGTTCGTGTAGTTGGAAGTCTTGGGACTCATTCAATCAACATTGTGTGTTCCCACCTATTTGGTTCCATGTAGTTGTCCAAAATGGACGCATTTTGTAACGTCAGCCCAATCGATTTTCTGTAGAAAGTAGTTGGAACACATAGTTTAGAATGTTGGCTTGAAACAAGTCATTCAATGGTCTAAGGTTTGTGCTCGAAGGAATGACAGAAGATGGAGCGAAGCGGAACGACGGAACATGATACTGCCAGGAATGGGAGCCCGGGCGAAATGACTAGCCCGAGACCATAACCCATTGTCAGGAAAATTCGCTCGGGCGCCAGTAGTGACGCCCGGGAGAAATCTGGCTGGCAGTGCAGGTTGAGGCTATATCCGGTGGCGTATTCGCACTGGTTTCCTCCGACAACTCATATAAGATCAACGTGTGCTTATAAATATAAGGTCCTAGGATGAACCTGGATGATTAAGAGACTTTTCTAGGGTTTAGATAGTGGTAATCATCAAGAGAGAGGAAACCTACTGGAGGCTCTAGGGCTTTGGCGAGGCTGCTTCTTTGTTCTTCATGGTGAGAGGGCTACAGATTTTCTTCTCCTTGTGTGATCTTTTCAAGGGTGTGTGAGGGATTGGAATTAAACGGATCTGAATGGATTCGGGATCAAATGTCTTAAAATAGTCGCCCCAAACCACGGAATCACCGTAGTTCATGGTCCAGCCATCGACACATGTCCCCACCCGTTTGATCACCCGGTCCTTGTGATGATAGCCCCTTGGGGTTCTCAACAATCCGAAACCGTCCAAATTGACAGAAATAACAATTGTCGATGGCCGGACCCCGAACCGTGGTTCGTGACGACTAAGTTAAGGGTTTTAGTTCAGGATTGTTTGAAAGAACCCGATTAGGTTTGAAACGGAGTTAGATTCAACCTACCCAATCCCGAACCCGAACCGATCATCGTCACTACGCGTTAACTACCAGATGCAGGATTCGATCCCAGATCTCGAATCCCAAAGACTTCACCAACTCAGCTAGCTGCCACTTCCACTCCCACCATCTTTCTGAGTCAAGATAGGCTTAGCTAGCAAGAGGCACAGCAGCAAGCCATGTGCCCGCCCAGCTACCCAATGAGCCCGCATTGAACGAGTGTGTACTTTTCCGTTTGTCCAGATCTGCTGCACACGGGAAGCGTATGGCATTTCGTCTCTGTGGAAAGAGATGGCTGGTCCTGAACTCATATGGAGCTTGACGTGAAACAAATCGCATTGAAGGAGGCCACCGAATTGTCGATTCTAGATCGGCCAGCAATTAAAAAGGTTGATCGAGAATTGAAGGTTTACAGATCATCGGAACTGAGCACCGTCCGACTCGCGCCGCCACCCCGACGGCATTGCGTCCCCATATGCGTTCAAGAAGTAGCGCTCGAGCAGTCGAGCACTGGCTCGATGCATGCCGTGCTCCTCGCTTGTATCTCCCGCTGCGTGTTGTATTGGATGGAGCCTGATGGTTTTGCTAGACAATCTGTAGTCCCTCGACGTGCTGAAGACCCCACGGATGAGGCTGGGCCCACAAGGGGAATGGAGTTATGGAAGTAGGACGCGGGATCGATCGACCGTTAGGTCTAGTATGATTCCAGGGATTTTTTCGGTATTATTTTGTGCGGTTCTATGTATAAACTCTAATTACAGGGGTATATATAAACGTGGCGGCTTCAGGATTTTATATAAGTGAAAATAAAAATTATATTAAAAAATATTTTTCACCTGACAATGTGATGAAGTAGGGTTCAGCGAATCAGTGGAGTGGGATCGAATCAATTGTCAAAATTAAATAAATTATGATAAAAATAAAAATTTATGAAGGAATTGGCCGTGATGAAGGGTATTTATGTGAAATTTTGAGAATATATACTCTAAGTCAACTAAAAAGAGAAAGAACTGAGAAAGTAAAGATTATTGTCTTACAGAAAAGCTACTTAAAGAAACCTTTTCTCAGAAGAATATTATTTTAATTTCACTTAAATATATTTGAATTTTCTGCTTTGGAAACAAACATATCCTGAATAAAGTAAGATTTCTTATTCACAAACCGAGTACTGGGTTTCTTAGTAGAGACCTCTTTTGTCAATTTCCTTGGTCTATGAAGCAATGAGGGTTGGGATTTATTTGACCTAAGACTCTAAGTGCACCTTAGACATTACTAGTTGTAATCTCGTGCAATACACGGACGGTTACGAATGCTGCTCGAACGGATTGTGTATATGACATCGAATCCAGCCCGAGAGAGAGAGAGAGAGAGAGAGAGAGAGAGAGAGAGAGAGAGAGAGAGAGAGAGAGAGAGAGAGAGAGAGAGAGAGAGAGAGAATAATTAATTTTAAAAAAAATTAAGGAGATAGAGATAGGAGAGAGAGGGAATGGAGAGGCTGCAACGTGGAACCAAAGGCATGAGCTTTGTTAATGTATATACCGGGTCGGGTTCTATGTACAGTCGGGTCGGATTCTATGTGTATACATGTACTTATATATTGGGCATTAGTCCCTCAATGAGAACTACTCCATTCTCTCCAAACCCTATCCGTCATCCTCTAACATGGTATCAGAGCTCTAGGGTTTCTCCGCGGTGAAGGCGACTCCTCCGGCAGCCCCTCCAGCACCCTCCTACACTCGATTCCCCCCTCCGGCAGCCCCTCCAGCACTTCGGCAGCCCCTCCAGCACCCGATTATCCCCTCCGGCAGCCCCTCCAGCACCCGATTACCCCTTCCGGCAGCCCCTCCAGCACCCTCCTGTACCCGATTCCCCCTTCCGGCAGCCCCTCCAGCACTCTGGAAGCCCCCGTCGCCCTCTCCTACACCTCCTGCATCCCCCACCGCCCCTCCAGCACCCGATTCCCCACTCCGGCAGCCCCTCCAGCACTCCGGCAGCCCCTCAAACCCCCTCCTGCACCCGATTCTCCCTCCGGCAGCCCCTCCAGCACCCTCATACACCCGATTCCCCCCTCCGGCAGCCCCTCCAGCACTCCGGAAGCCCCCGCCGCCCCCTCCTGCACCTCCTGCAGCCCCCGCCGCCCCCTCCTGCACCTCCTGCAACCACCGCCACCCCCTTTCTGCACCTCCTGAAGCCCCGCCGCCCCCCTTCTGCACCTCCTGCAGCACCCCGCGCCCCTCCTCTTCCAACAGAACCCCCCCTATAGCCCCTCCGACCCCCCCGCCATCCCCTGAAGCACCCGGCGCCCCCTCCTGCACCCCCTGACGCCCCGCTGCCCCCCTTCTGCACCTCCTGCAGCCCACACCGCCCCCCTCCTGCACCCCCTACTGCCCCCCATCGCCCCACCACTCCTCCCTTGGCCCTCCTCCTCCGGTCCGTCTCCTCTATACCGGACTGCCCGGGACCTCCCTAGTGCTGGCTCGCCCCCGTACTTCAGGGGTATGGCTTCCTACAGCATCTCTCGGCTTCCATACTGCCTGCACACAGTCGCTGCTCGTCGAGTCCCTTCGTCTCCTCGTTTTGATGGTATTCTCGGGCCACGTCCCTCCACCACGTCAGTCGACTGTGGACGTCGTCAAGATCCCCTCCGCCATGATGGCGAGACTGCTGCTGCTGCTGATCTCCCTACTCCAGCACCGCCTGCCACCACTCCTGCTCCGTCTCGGTCTTACTCCGACCGCCTCCAGCGCTTTGAGGAGTTACTGTTGCGATACCTCGCCTCCACCAGCTCTTCGACAGATCACAGTCTCTCTGCCACTCCGGGTACTTCTGCTCAGTCTCGGTCCTACTCCGACCGCCTCCAGCGCTTTGAGGAGTTACTGTTTCGATACCTCGCCTCCACCAGCTCTTCGACAACTCACAGTCTCTCTGCCACTCCGGGTACTACTGCTCCATGGATCTTCGACTCGGGTGCCTCTTGCCACCTTACCTCCGATCCTTCTGCCCTCACGGACTGTAGCCCTGCTCCTACCCACATGGGGATCCACACTGCTGACGGGACTCGTCTACCCATTTCGCAGTGTGGATCCATCACCCATGCCTCCGATCCCACTGGTCGCCTAACCTTACCTCGTGTTCACCTTGCTCCCCGCTTAAATATTAACTTAATATCTGTTAGTTCTCTTTGTGACTCGGGCCTGATCGTTACATTTACTTCTTCTTCTTGTTCTGTGTAGGATCCGCGAACGGGTCAGAGAGTTGGGCTGGGTCGTCAAGCAGGGGAACTATATCAGTTGGATCACCTTCAGGTTCCCACTTCCACTCCGTCGGCTCTGTCTGTTACCTCTGATGCCGATTTGTGGCACAGAAGGTTAGGTCACATATTCAGTGATCGACTCCAAAGTGTTTTTCGCTCTGGTGCTTTGGGTCGGGTGTCCTTCTCCCCTCTCTCTGTCTGCACTGGGTGTCGATTAGCAAAGCACCTTGCTCTTCCTTTTTCTACTAGTGTTTTCCGTTCCAGCGCCCCTTTTGATCTCGTGCACTCTGACGTGTGGGGTCCTGCTCCAGTTGCCTCTTTTACTGGTTTTTTGTATTATATGAGCTTCATAGATGATTACTCCCGCTGCACCTTGGTCTATCTCATGCGTCGCCGATCCAAGATTCCTCATATTTACAGGACCTTCACTACTATGCTTCACACCCAGTTTGGTCGGCGCATTAAGACTTTTCGGTCTGATTGTGCCCAGGAGTATCTCTCCTCTGAGATGCGCGAGATCCTTCAGACTCACGGCACTCTTCACCAACAGTCGTGTCCCCACACCCACGAACAAAACGGAGTCGCCGAGCGCAAACATTGCCATGTCCTCGAGACAGCACGAGCTCTACTTCTGTCTGCTTCTGTTCCACATTCCTACTGGGCTAAAGCTGTCTTGACCGCTGTTCACCTCATCAACATCACTCCGTCCTCATCCCTCTCTGGTGTTTCCCCGTACGAGCGCTTTACTCCACATCTCCTGACTACTCTCTTCTTCGTACCTTTGGGTGCACGTGTTTCGTCCTCCTCCCTCCCCATGAGCGCACCAAACTCTCTGCTAGGTCTTTTAGGTGTGTTCACTTAGGACTCAGTCGGGAGCATAAGGGCTATCGGTGCTACGATCCCTTGGCTCGCCGGATCTGTATCTCTCGCCACGTCTCCTTTGTAGAGGATGTCCCGTACTTTTCCACTGAGTCCCGGGATCTTCCCTCACCACTTACGTCATCTTCTATGTCGTCACCCCCTCTCAATATCCCCTTCCTACCTCCGTATCCTGCTCCTACGCCTACCTTCCCGGTTGAGCCTCCTCCACCACCTCTACCTCCCTCGTCTCCACCACCTCCCCCGCCACCTTCCTCTCCCCCGTCACCTCCACCACCACCACCTATTACTCGTGTCTATGTTCGTCGGTCTGCAGCTCCTCCTCCAGAGTCGGTTCACACTGGTACTTCCTCGCCTGATGCTGTTGCTCCCTCCTCACCGGTCGCGGATCCTGCTCCTGTTCGGCGCTACCCGGCGCGCGAACATCACCCTCCTGACAGATATGACTACTCTCCGGACAGGTTTGGCTACTCTGTCTTTACCTCTGACTCTCCTGACTCCTCTAGCTACTCTGCCATTGCCTCCTATTCTCCAGCTTATCAGGCTTTTCTTACTGTACTTCATACCCACCGGGAGCCCCAGTCGTACCGTGAGGCAGCTTTACACCCAGAGTAGCGGCAGGCCATGTCAGTAAAGCTTGAGGCTTTTCAGCGGACCCAGACATGGGATTTGGTGCCTTGTCCCTCAGGCGTGGTGCCTGTTAGCTGCAAGTGGATCTTCAAGGTCAAGACTCGCCCTGACGGATCCATTGAGCGACACAAGGCCCGTCTCGTTGCTCGTGGCTTCTCCCAGGAGTATGGGATTGATTATGAGGAGACATTTGCTCCAGTTGCTCGGATGACTACTGTGCGCACCCTCTTAGCTGTGGCAGCTGCTCGAGGGTGGCCTCTCCATCAGATGGATATCACCAATGCGTTCCTTCACGGTGACCTCTCCGAGGAAGTATATATGGCTCCTCCTCCGGGCATTTCAGTTCCTCCAGGGCACGTTTGTCGTTTACGCCGTGCTATCTACGGGCTCAAACAAGCACCTCGGGCATGGTTTGAGCGTTTCCGCAGTGTAGTTCTGGCAGCTGGGTTTGTCGAGAGATACTCTGACTACGCTCTGTTCACCCGCTCCTCCAGTCAGGGTATTGCTGTGCTACTTCTGTATGTGGATGATATGATCATCACCGGGGATGACAGTGCTACCATAGCTTCCCTTCAGCGTCACCTTCAGAGCCAGTTTGAGATGAAGGACCTAGGTCCTCTCCGGTACTTTCTTGGCCTTGAAATTGCCCGGTCAGCTTGAGGATTGTTAATCTCCTAGCAGAAGTACATCTCTGATATTTTTGCCGAGGCTGCTCTTACTGATTCTCGTACTGCTGACACGCCTATGGAGCTCAACTTGAAGCTCCTCTCTACCGATGGTGAGCCTCTCCAGGATATCTCTCGTTATCAGCGGTTGGTTGGGATGCTCGTTTATCTCACCATGACGAGGCCTGACATTGCCCATGCCGTTGGTATTGTCAGTCAGTTCGTTCAGTCTCCTCGCTCGGTTCACTATGCAGCAGTCCTTCGGATTATTCGGTATCTCCGTGGCACTATCACTCGATCACTGTTGTTTCCCTCCACATCTCCACTGGTTCTGTGTGCTTACTCCGATGCAGATTGGGCTGGAGATATTGCTACTCGTCGATCCACCACCGGCTACTGCGTGTTCCTTGGTGATTCCCTCATTTCTTAGCGCAGCAAGAAATAGGAGTCTGTTGCACGCTCTAGCACCGAAGCCGAATACCGAGCTATGGCTTCCACCACTGTAGAGATTGTCTGGCTTCGACGTCTTCTACTCGACTTGGGAGTCCGAATTTCTGGGGCCACACCTCTATTCTGTGACAACCGGAGTGCCATTCAAATTGCTAGCAATCCGGTTTTTCATGAACGGACCAAACACATCGAGGTCGACTGTCATTATGTTCGGCAGGAGTTTCTTGCCAACATCATCTCCTTGCTGTTCATTCCCTCGACAGAGCAGACTGTTGATTTTCTCACCAAGCCCCTGACGATTGCTAGATTTCGTCATTTTATAAGCAAACTCTCGGTACATGATCCACCGTGAGTTTGAGGGGGAGTGTTAATGTATATACCGGGTCGGGTTCTATGTACAGTCGGGTCGGATTCTATGTGTATACATGTACTTATATATTGGGCTTTAGTCCCTCAATGAGAACTACTCCATTATCTCCAAACCCTAGCCGTCATCCTCTAACAAGCTTTAAAAGAATACTATAGGTAAGAGAACCATAATGCATGCGAAGGATGTATTTATATACAAAACTACTTTTGTTATGGAAAATTAATTTCAAATTGTCTTTCTCATATTATTATAATCTGACAAGTTATATCCATGCCTTTTAAGGTGTAAATAAATTGGAGGATGTCATTGGCACGCTTCTCTCAAATGAGCATATGAAGTTCACGATGCTTTACTACGAGAAGGAATTGATCACGTTGGAGGATGTCAAAGACTCACGAGTACGGTTCTCTCAAACGAGCTTCGGTTAAAGGGGTCAAGCGAAGCAGGTGGTGACAATCAATCCAAGACGTTGACGATGGTTACATATGTGAAGAAGAAGAAGAAGAAGCAAGGTCCTGTTAAAAGTGCGATAGATCTGGGCATTATAAGTCAGAGTGCTAGTGAAAAAGTGGAGCAAAATCGGATTGCTCAGGGTCACCCAAAGGCAAGAAAATTGCCGAGGATAATGTATCAGCAGGTTATGACTCATCAGGGGAACTCAGTGTGGGGGATGTCCTAATGGCTACCAGTAATATCAAATCAGGACTAGATAATTGATAGTGGGGCCACATATCATGTTTATTCATACAGGGCATGGTTCGACAAGTATGTGGAGTGTAATGGTGACATGTTGACGACTAGCGACTGCTTCAAAGTGTCGATAAGAAAAATCAGGATATTCTACTTGAGATGTTTGACGGGTGAGTACAGATACTCAAGGATTTTCGTCATGTTTTGATGTGGCAAAAAATCTAGTCCCTTTTTTCATGCTAGATTTTCTCAGGTACAAGTTCACTGGTCAAGATGGAGTTGTGGAGGTTTGGGACAGAGTGTCTATGATTATGAATATGGTCTTGGGTGGAGGGATATACAATTAACCGAGAGAACGATGGCACATACACGATGTTCGGTGAAGAACAAGAATGCAGGTGGAGGATGCTTAAGGATGAGGACGATCAGGGTGGGTTCCAATAACCAATTCTAATAACTTGGACACTTACCATGCTCGATGATTAGTTCTGTTGTATCTCGTATATCATGAGCATGGACTTTTTGTATTAACATTAATAAAGATGACTTCGATTATTGCTTTAATTAGATACTACTTTGGGTATATTGATTCACTTCTAATAAAGGACCCAAGGGAACACAGTAGGCCATTGAGATGCATAATGGGTCCATGCTTAGGAGACCCAGTGGACCAGCTCTGTTAGACCTAGAATTAGTTCACAGCTCTGGTGATGTCGATCGCTTCACCAGGTATAAGTTGTTGGCAGGTAAAGGAAGTGGTGAAGTCTCCATCATAGAAATGTTGGATTCATATTCCTTGACCAAGCATGATAATTGTATTAAACAGGAACCAAGACGGTACACAGATCAGTGTATCAGAGACTAGTGTGAAAGTCATCTTACTTCTAAAGATAATATGCCCTCAATCTTGAGGGACTATGCACACTGAGCCAACCGACTGTGTGGTGCTTTGATGTGCCAACGTGTGTGAACCTTCCATAGTCCAATACCACGGTACGTTAAGTAACCTGGCTGACGCTAGAGTGACATATAACCCCTATAGGTTATCCGGCATTCAAAGTTGGATGGGTGAGTTTTGATGAGCCAATCTATCCATACAATTAATCCAGTCTTGGTGGTTGTCAATATAACTGACGACGATCAGGATGCTAAACATAGCACCGAAGGTGTGTAGTTTTATAGATGACAAGTCATCAAATCCTAGTCATATGATCGATCGGGTCTAATGGTGCTCCCCACCACCCGAGTCAAATCATGGCACAAGTAATAGGAAGGACTTAAGATTATCAGAGTATAGTAGAGAACAAGGTTACGAGAAAGTAACATAAGTTTAGGATTACTAGAGTTCAACTCGCATCGAACTCTGGATGGCTACGCGGGCTAATTAGATTATGACTGATTAGCAAAACTTTTGGTGTGTCATCGGAACAGTTAATCAGGAATCTAGTTGGAGTTAAAAATCTTGAACCCTGAAGATTCTACCATGTCATTATGTATAGAAATTATTTCCCGACACGGTTGGACATATTAGATGTGAAGTAGCACGATGGAGTGCAATCCCGACGCCTAAGAACCTAATTCACATGTGTTAAGAGACCATAGGGGTATTTTGGTAAATATCAAATTATAGCTTAGAATATATTGGATCTTAAAATGAGCAAAATAATTTTAGAAGATCATAAGCACTGACGTAACTCAATTCCGACTAGCACACCTTACTCTATCTATCTTACTGTGCTCTCTCGCCATGAGGGCGTTTTCGTCCCAAGTTACATGAAAATAAAGGGGAAACCCCAGCCATAGGCCATATCTCTTCTCCCCCTCATCCTTATCCCTTAGGGTTCAGCCCTAGCTAACTTACGCTTGTGTGAACCACTAAGAGACCGGCCTTATAAGAGGAAAAGGGGAGAGGAGCAGCTGGCCCAGTATCCTTTCCCTCTCTAGAAAATCTGACCCATCCTCTCTCCCTCTTTGTGATTTCGGCCAAGAAAAAGAGGAAGAAGAAAGAATAAGAAAGGAGGAAGCAAAGGAGAAGAAAGAAGAAGAGAGAAGGAAGAAGAAAAGAGAAGGAGAAAGATGATATCTTCGAGGCGCACTATCGTCTTCGCTACGTGACATCCTTCGTCGGCGTGTCGTCCTTGCACTTAGAAATAGGACGCCATGAGTCAGTTTGAGATTTTTTTGTTATACTTTTTACTTAGTGTTTAAAGAACTCCGATGATAATTAATTTATCCGTTTTTGTTTGTGAGTCTCTCTTTAGATCAGGTATAGGGTTAATACTTAATTTATGGGATCATAGGTGTCTCTATATGTTTCTAACATATGCGAATTCGGTAGTTATCTAAAAGAAAATATGGTAACCGCTCATGTGGTAATTCAGATAGCCAAGTACTATGCACCACGGATATATACAATGTTAGATTTGTTAAAAGATTACTAATTATCCCATAGAGAGTATGTTAACCTTAGTGGGTGCCCTTTCCCCACATGGTCTCAGTGACTAAGCTAGGTTAGAATTCCACTAAGTGATACCCGTTCTTAGTTAATGTTTGATGGTAGTAAGAACTCATCATGATTTGGTTATATCGCCATTAGGTTGAAGTTCGATGGAGGTTGTCGGATGTTCTTAATAGGCCAACATCGAAACCTATAATGAGATGAGATTTACTATGACATCAGGCATCAAATTGTAAACGAGGCATCATGGTAGTGGATGTCCTCTCTACGTTGGCCTTAGGCTAGGCTCCAGATCTTAGGGTTTGGAACATACTAGTGGAGCATCAGGATCCTGGGAATCTATGTAATAATCCTTACAAGAAAGGCAAAAGTCAAGTATTCAAGTTAGGGACTATGATATTTTTTAAGGGTGTGGGGTAAATTATCACGCCGTCTTGATCGGGAACCTCACCCCATAATTCTTAATTCAATTGGATGGTTTGAATGTTGTAGAAATAGAGATTAGAGAGCATAGAGAGAGAGATGACATGAGGAATTGCTGTCGAAGTTCGATCTTGCGACCTACGTCTCTGGGCGAGAGGTGCCACCTGGTTTGGACTACAATGAATGTGAAAGGGGCGGTTAAGTATTCTCTCAACAGGCCAAGAGAAGCTTATTATAATGAGGGTTGCGTGGAGCAACTAGAAGAGAACTAGAATAAGAGAACTATGACTCTGGCCCTTGAATCTCCTCCCCTCTTGATCAATTCATCGGCTAACCAACCCACCCCTTTTCTGTATGTCATAAGGTTCATTTTATAGCTAAAGTATGTGCTGATATGGCAGTGATGATGTGGCATTGGTCCTGGGCCTCCTTATTAGGCCTTACTTGGGCCTCTGCTAGTCTCCAAACAAGGCCCGCTTGGTTTATAGGCCCTGTGGCGATGCTTCTATTAGGATCGGTATGTCCTATTTGCCAATTCCAGCAATGACTACACTTGATTATGATCGCTTTTCTAATAACTCATACACCACTATTCATAAGATGCATAAATCCACTAATCCATATTAGCGTAGTTGAGGTGACTCGGGTATATGGATAAGATATGCATACAGGAGATATGAGTCACCATACATACTGATCGTCGTTGTGGAACATCATGTGTGATTGTCTGTGCATGTTTCTTTGTTCGATCTTCTCTGTAGTGGTGATCTTCCTTTCCTTAGCGGTGGTTCTTCGCACATCGTCCCACACTCCCTCCTCTGCGCAGGGGCCTCCGATCATAACAAAGGTTGGTCGCCGTATTCCGATGATAGGGCCAAAACCGAAGTCATAATACCAAAATCATGAGAAAAACCCAAGTCAACCTTTCATCCTGATCTTCGGATGGAAGCGACTTTCCGACTAGATCTCTTTAAAGCCAATTCCTTTAAGCTCACGAAGATATATAACAATACAAGGTGATGCTCTATCCATAATAAAGCTCATTCTTTAGAGACTCCTTGCGTCATGCTCAGTCTTTTTTTACTATAAATTTACTAGCTTTGTGGGGCCCGCCGAAAGTTGCTTTACTCTCGGCCCTCTAAATTAGATTTTGCTTTAAAAAAACATGCAACGTTAGTTCTTGAGTGAAAAACTTGAAAACAATCATGCTTTGGAGGTTTTTTTTTTTTTAAGCATCCTACAGCGTCTTATTTGTGGGAGGGTTAATGCAGCTCACTTCCAGCTCCTAGGTCTCGGGTACCAACCCTCCAAGGCTTTCCCGACTCACCATGGTTGTTAAATAATCAGAAGGAGGAGGAAGACCCAACTCACTAGAGCATTGAATTCAACTTCCTACCACAACCTCTTTTGCTAGCATTTATGGGGGCCTATTCATTGGATTTCAATGTATCGGAAATTAGTTATTGGCCCCTCTCAACAATTGGGTATATAGACAGCCCTTGGGAGAGAGCATTTTTGCTGCCAGATTGATTTGCTCCACTTGCTCACGGCCTAATCACAGTGTGTCATGTCATCTAGGGGTGGCAACGGGTCGGGTCGGGTCGGGTCGGGTTGAGACATAGGTATAAAGGCAAAACATCCAACACGAATCCGACCCGTTTAATAAACGGATCGAAAACTTAAACCCAAACCCGACCCGCCTAATAAACGGTTGACCCGATCCGACCCGTTTAACCCGTTTACTAAATAGGTCGGGTCAGGTCGGATCGGGTTGGGTTGGGTCAACATAACCCATGTAAACCTGTCGGGTTGGGTCAAGACGGTCGGATTGGGCCGGGTTGGGTCGGATTGGGTCGGGTTGGGTCGGGTCGGGTCGGGTTGACACGACACATTTGGTAAACGGGTCAAGTCGGTTCAATCGGGTTATAAGTACAAACCCGAACCCAACCCATTAAATAAACAAGTCAATCAGGTCGACCTGTTTATGACCTGAACCCGTTTAGGCCAATCAGGTTGAGTTTGGGTCAGGTTGGCGGATCGGGTCAAAGATTGCCATCCCTAATGTCATCCATTAAAAGGGTATAATGGGAACTACACTTGCTATCGGATGCATCCCACCCATTATGCCCTTTCTGATGGATGCCGAGGCACATCGTGTTTGGGCTACCAGCAAGGGCAGCAGATCAATCCGGCGGCAAAAATGAGCTCCAGGCCCTGGAGACCACAGCGATCACACGGGAATTTGTACACCATCAGGCCGGGTTTGGTTGGCGGGTTTTAGTCGCTTGGGAATGGGAAATGGGTCGAAACCCTCACGCGATAGAAAAGTCGGAGCGTTTGGTTGACAGGTTTTCTTAGGGGTGCACATGGTTTCGTTTGGACCGGTTCCGAGATTAACCAGGAACCGAACCGGTCACAACGGTTCTCAAATATTTAGAATCAGAACCGGACCATAGGGAGCATGGAACCGAACTAGGCCGAATAATATAAAATCAGTTCGGTTCTCCGGTTCCACTAGCTTTCTGTGAACCTCTAGAAGTTAGCTTAGGTCCTTCATTGGAGCATATAGAAATAAAAAAAAATATTAAAAAACCGAGGATACAATAAACAATCTCGAAACCAGATACATGATACTATTACGAAGATCAGTAGGGCTCGTTACATATTGACCCTACCTGCATCACCCGTATTCAGTGGCGGACCCAGGATTTTTCTTCAGGAGGGGCATAATTATTAAAAAGTAACTACAGTCGCTGCCTCACAGTCGAATGCATCGGCAAGCGGCGTGACAACGTCTCTACCCTTCCTTCAATCGCGCAACCAAAGGCCTATTAGGATTTTGCTTCTAGTAAAGAAGAATTTCGACCCTCAAGAGTCCTTCGAAAATTTGGAACTATAATTGACCGACTCGATCAGGGTGCATGAGTTGTAAATAATAGACCAGATTCTATTTTCTTTTTTTTTGCCAGGGGGGGGGGGGGGGGGGGGGGGGGGGGAGGATTTCATACATACTCCCAAAAACCTATAAATAGGTCCTGATGCCCACTCGATTCTTATTCACTAAGGACCATGGGATGAACTCTACGACGATGGCACGTGTGTGGGAGGTGACAGAAGGCGGTGGGTGTTGGCTGGATAGTGGTGGGCGTCGATGGCCGGCAAACGGCGAGCCGGCCATGGGTCACCAATACAGGTGGCGATGGCTGGTGGTGGCTGGCAGCAACGGGTGGCCCATGTGGCGGTGGGGGTGGGGGTCAGTGGCATGACAGTGGATATTGGCTGGCGGGGGATGGTGGCCAGTGAGATGGTGGTGGCCACCTCCATGTGAAGTTGGCAACCAAAAGTTTGCTAGAATTATTTTTTTGATAAATTACACTTTGCTCCCCCCTGAAGTTTAGCTCAAAAACATTTAACCCCCCTATAGTTAAAAAATAACATTTTGCCCCCCTTCAATTCAGCTTCGATCAAATAATTACCAAATTAGGAAATCAAGTAGTTGACAAAAGGGGTATTGTGCTAACATTTCAAACTTTAGGGAGTGATTTGAAAAAAAATAAACTATAGGGGGGTTAAGTGTTTTTGAGCTAAACTTCAAGGGGGTAAGTGTAACATACCTTTTTTTTTTCCCAAATTGAGGGGGGGCTTGAGCCCCCCCTAGGCCCAATGTAGGTCCGCCCCTGCCCGTATTACCCAACTCATGAATGCATTATGCATGTATATGAACCGGTTCGCTTCGGTTCGGATTACTAAAACCCAGAATCAAAAGCCGAACCGATCCTCTGCGGTTCTGCACTTTGGAAACTAAAACCGAACGGATCTTGCTACAAACCGAACCAAATCATACGGTTCAAACCGATTCCATTGGTTTTCTGTGCACCCATAGGTTTTCTCACTTGGAAATGGAAAATGAAGACCGATTTATATCGAAATAATGGAATCTCATCGGGATTTTCAAAACCCTCCCCCCACCCAAGTTATCCGTTTCCTCCGAAAAGAAAAATGAATACCTTTTCCCCCTCTTTAAGTCGGTGCCAACCAAACTCGGCCTTAGCTCACTATCGTTTTGATGTGGTTGAGCATTAAATTTACAGCTCCGGCTACAATCCACCCACGAATCATGCTAACAACCATTGCACATGCTAGTGTTTTTTTTTTTAAATAAAAGCCCTTTTTTTTTTTTGTGGGGGGGGGGGGGGGGGGGGGATGTTCATGATCCACTATTTTTTTTTTTTAACATATTACAAAGGCCTTCCCTGAGCTATACACGTCATTTTATATTGGTCCCTGAACTTTATTTTATTTTTAACAATTTGAACCTTGAACGATGATTCATTTGCATTTAGCCTCCTTCGTAAAAATTTATTTCAAAAATTTTCTTAACTAACCATAAGTTAAATATTTTATAGTTTTTTTAGTATTATTGAAAATAAATATGGGTATTGTTGGAATAAAATTTGACGGAGGGGGCTAAATGAAGCTGGACCATAGTTTAGGAGTCTAATTATTTATATAAAAAAAAAGTCAAGTGACCGATATGAAATCCATCTCCCCCCTATTTTACGTAGGAGTAGGAGTGCGGTGGAAAATTCCGAGCAGGTCAGGCTCCCACCATTAGACACCATCACCACCACATTGGCTTCCACGGAACCCACCATCATCCCTTCACCATTCGAAGCCATTGAAGGTGAAAGGGATAAGCGGTCGAACAACCTAAGACCTATGTGTAATTTACCTTTGTTTTTTGGGGAAGCGATCAAGTTGTCAGTACATCATCCGCTAGTGACCCATCACATCAGTTAGTGGGCAAGCACAAGATAGGCCAAAGATCGAAACTTTCTACTAGAGCGAGAGAATTTTTCAATTTTTAAAAGCCCCACAAGTTAGAAAGCTCGCTACTAAGACGAGAGAAAGGCCCCGTTGCTGCAGAGCGGGAGGAAATAGGTCGTAGCATTTATTTGAACCCTTAACCATGGCCACAGAAAGCATGTGACTGAGCTATCGGTTTGAGACGTCTGACATGCAGTTGAGAAAGTGGAGGGAAAGAGACAGATGGGGGGAACAACAAAATAAACATGATGTGGGTGATGATATAAATCAGCCAGTAAATGAAAATTAAAGTTTAGGGTTTCCTCCCAAACTAATGGACAATCAAAACTAGGGGTGGCAATGGGTCGGGTCGGGTTGAGACATAGGTATAAAGGCAAAACACCCAACCCGAACCCGACCCGTTTAATAAACGGGTCAAAAACTTAAACTCAAACCCGACCCGTCTTATAAACGGATTGACCCGACCCGACCCGTTAAACCCGTTTACTAAATAGGTTGGGTCGGGTCGTGTCGGGTTCGGTTGGCTCGGGTTGGGTCAACATAACCCATGAAAACCTGTCGGGTTGGGTCAAGATGGGTCAGATTGGGCCAGGTTGGGTTAGGTTGGGTCGATTTGGGTCGGGTCGGGTTGACACGACCCATTTGGTAAACGGGTCAAATCAGGTCAATCGGGTTATAAGTACAAACCCGAACCCGACCCATTAAATAAACGGGTCAATCGGGTCAACTTGTTTATGACCCAAACCCGTTTAGGCCAAACCCAAACCCGCTAACTTCGGGTCGGATTGGCAGGTCGGGTCAAGGATTGCCACCCCTAATCAAAACTCCAACCAGGCCCCAGTGACAACAATTAGGCTGTCTTTTTCCTGGGAATTGGAATTCCAGGAAATGAGACTTCTAATTTCCAAGAAATGAAGGCCAACTCTCTATGGAATTTTATTTCTCAACCAAACCCTACACCCTCCATCCTCATGGTAAAAGCATGAACCTTTATAGGGGGGGGGGGGGGGGTTTACAATCGGATCTCTGGGAGGCACCATAGGCTTGCACAGACCAATAACAGCCACACACTGGCACAAACCCCAAAACCACAGCGTCACGAAGGCTGAGACGTCACTCCGGCGAGAAACCAGCAACGCTCGAGACATCACAAACCACAGAGCCGCCACACCGGCCGGAGGACACAATCCACCACTCTGGCGGGATAGACACAGGAGCACAACACAAAAACCCTTAAAAAATTCCTTCAAACTCGAGTCCAAACTATCAAAACCGAGCCCCGAGAGAGACAAAATCACCAACCGCCAGCACAAAGAAGAAGAGGAGTCACCATCCCTCGATCTACCTCTGATTCCACCGCCGCCGCCGCCACACGCCGCTTGGATCTGCACCGCCAAGTTGAGGAGAGGATCCGAAAAAGTCATTCGCTGGAACATCCACCACAGGCAGGCCGGGGCCCAGATCACCACTCTCACAGCTACCACCGGACGCCACCACCCCAGGCCGGGGCCTTAATCAACGGAATCAATGAGGGAGGGCCACGCCGCCCTAAAGATCGAACACAAAAACTTCAGCGTTGTGGAGAACACCTAATTACAAGGTCGGAAGGAGGCACCAAATCCGTCCCCTAGTGAGCACCGGCCGGAAGCCCAACCTCCCTGGATCCGCCGGCGGCAGCGTCCGAGGAAGTCAGGAGAAGGAGAAGCACGCCTAAACCTAAATGGAAAAAAGGGCAGGAGGCTCGCTAGCCTCTTCACTTACACCTTTGTATTCGAAACCAGATGATGGAATACCCCTCAAAAAAAAAAAAAATTTGACATGTATCCATTTCTAGGAAATTCCAATTCCCAGAAAAAAAAAAAAAACACAACTTTGTTGTTTAAAATAAGGTCTTTGGAACAATCTGAACCATTCATTTTAATATCAATTCACATCCAAACAGGAGGATTACAATGGAATTCCAGCATGATTGTACTTATATGAGAGTTCAATGATGTTATTGAAGAGGCCAGTCGGTAAGCCTTTCTGCCTAGACTTTGGATCTCTCTCCTCAACGAGAAACCGATCAAATTTCTTATTGAAAAAATAACGGTCTTGATCTTATAACGGCTACTACTGTACCATCCCATCTCTCACCAGCTCTTCCAACCCCTTCCTCAGCCTCTGAGCAGCGACTTCGCAGTCAGCCTCTTCCAACCCCCCGAAGGATATCCGGAGGTACCCGGGACCACCGCTGGCGCTCCCGGGGATCACCACCACCCCGTGCCTGTTCACCAGCCATCTGACCACCTCGAAGTCGTCGGAGCACCGATCCGGGAGCTTCGCCCAGAGATAGATGGCCCCCTCCCCGCCCTTAACGCCATCTTCGCCGAGGGGGGCCAATGCCTTCACGATCATAGCTCTGTTCTTCACGAGATTCTGCACTCTTTCCCTGATCCACTCCGGCCCGACCTCCAAGGAATAGAGAGCCAGATGCTGCCCTATTATGGAGGCACAGATGGGTATGTTGTCTTGGACTTTGAGGAGCTGAGCTCCGAGACCCTCGACCTCCGTTGGGTATGCAATCTGCAGTTGGCTCATGTGAGTACTTTGAGAAAGAAACTACACAACCATGCACCGACCAAATTAACTAGATTTGAGAACTTCATGTACGAAAAGGGAACAAGGCTGTGTTCTTTTCGTGGGATTTTCAACTCCCAGGAATCGGGCCCATTCCTATCTTCTTTCCATAAGGCCACAGATACTTCCCACATCTGGTTTTCAATAACGGTAACACACTTGGTGGGATTTACAACTCTTACGTTTTAGTTGAGAAATGAAATCCCACAAAAGGTAGGCTTTCATTTCCCCAGGAAGGAGCAAACATATAAGCCTTGTTATGGAGAGGACATAGGAATTGGCCAATTCTTGGGAGTTGCAATTCCCAGGAAAAGCATACAGGTCCACAAGAGATGCGACGAGTCAAGCAGTCGACTTACATATCCCACACGCCATCCCATCATTCCATAGGCTTTGGAGAAGGAGAAGACATTGAGTACGTGGCTACCCTCTATGCAAGAATGCTTCAATCCGTCATACATGAAGTATCTGCAGTTCAGCAAACAGAAATAACGTGAACACTCGCCATGAATGGAGCGCATTGTGGTCTGTGTACAGATGGGCGATCTACATCAAAGATACAAAGAGTTCGAAAGAGAGTCGAGTATCAGCAGACAGACAGGGACCAACTCCATTATCAGTTATGAGATCTTGAACCCAACTGAAATGGGTTGGATATGTGATTCAATCGCCAGCCAAACTGGCTTGATTGGAAACAGAGCTGATCATATTTTTCATAACAATTACTGAAGCCCACTTGAATTTTTCATCTTAAACAAAAATGTTTTAAAATCAAGGGTAAATTACACTTTGCCCCCTGAATTTAGCTCAAAAACACTTAATCCCTCTGTAGTTTATTTTGTTCCAAATCGCTCCCTAAAGTTTGAAATGTTGGCACAATACCCAATTTCCTCATTTGGTAATTTTTATCTGATCAAAACTGAATTGAAGGGGGTAAAATGTAGTTTTTTAACTATAGGGGGATCAAGTGTTTTTGAGCTGAACTTCATGGGGCAAAGTGTAATTTATCCTAAAATCAATCATGAAGTCTAAGTTGTCTTAGAGGGATATGTATATCTTGTGGTTCCTGAACATTTTCTATAGAAGGTAATCAACATCAATCAAACTTTTAACTTGCGATTAAGTAAAGGTGTTATGGTGATTTCATGTCTTCAAAGCTTCACTATTCATGATATCCATTTACGTAACGTAGCTGAAAGTGGAACGAAACACAACTAGTAACTCTGGACATGCGATGAAGAAGATGAAGAGCATGGTCTTCAATAAAACCTTGAAATCCACAATAAGATGGAAGAGAAAATTCTCTATCTTTCAATCATTAAACTGAATAACAACGGAGGGTCAGAGCCCTTTATATAGGCAACAAGCCAAAAGATTACAACTTTCATAAGCCCAAGACTCAGAATACTAATGAAACTCCTACCTGTTATAAAATGACCACTACAACCTGACTTGACTAATGACAATTAAGACTCAAACAACTACCTAAATGATGGACATATGCTGAGGTACTCAAATTAGATAAATAAAACAAAAATTCTGCATGGAACCCATGCAAAATAGTCTTCTCTGATAATTGTGTCAATATTTAGCTCAGCGTCTGGGAAATTTCCATACATCATAATGTTAAGAGTTTTAATACTGAAATGTTGTATCCTTTCAGCTCGTTGGCTTATACTTTGTGCCGTAGAGATGAATATGATCCCCTATATCAAATCTTGCCTCTTACCTTCTTCGTCTAGACTCTTTCATAGTCCAAGGGAACCATGGAGCGTTGCTCCCTGGTTGCATGAGCTTAAACTGCATAACCAACAAGGTAGGTCTCCCTACTTGCCAGGTGGCCTTTTAGATTTTGGGGCATGCCCACTATTGCCTTGGTCATGTTTTCAGCACCAACTTCGACGATTGACAACAAGTTGATAGCCGGTCAATAAATTCTTGTCAATCTTCCGTGCAGTCAATCCCATCTTGACGGGATTAAACTTGAATGATGATGATGATTGTTATGGTTTCAATACTAGAAAAGCTTCTCACAATAGAATACATACACGACCATGCCCCAGATATAAGTATAGACTACCAGCTAGACACTTAGACACAGAATTCATCTTAGCATGTCGATAAATTCTAGCTGAATTTCATGGCAAAGTACCTTTCAGCTCTATTTTCTACCCTACAACATTATAAGACCACATCGAAGTACCAATTCAACTCACAAACTATACCTCACCACAATAAACCTTTCTATTCAATACACTAATTTATTAGCAAGCTACATCAATATAAGTTTCTTGGTGTTCAAGACCGTTATCCGTTAAGTGAATTTAACATATATTTAGAATAAAAAAAGTGGTGGAATGAAGTATTAATATAATGGCCAATGTCATAACCGAAGATGCGTCATGTTACTTGTAATAGACAGCAAAATAACGAGAGTGCCACACAAGTCCCAATCATGATTAACCAAAATACACTATCCCAGCTGTATGCATATCAAGGATGACACTGATGTTAGTTATATCTCCATATTAACTGGTTGTAATGTCAAAAACATAATATTAAGGTTCTAAACATTTGAAGCATGCACTTACTCATAGGTATTATCTACAACAAGCCACGCGCCAGCACTTTCACAGAGATCCGAAATTTTCTGGAAACACAAAGGTAAAGTAGATTTAAGAGAGAGAGAGAGAGAGAGAGAGAGAGAGTGAGAGAGAGAGAGAGAGAGACCTGGAGGAGCGGCTGCGGGATATAGGCCCCAGATGGGTTTCCTGGATTTACAACAGTAACAAGCTTGGGGATTGGTTTGTTATCTTTCACTGATAGAGTCTTTTCCAACCAATCTGCACTAGAAAAGCATCAATAAGAATCTGCTAATTTTAAAGCTAAAAAAGGCTAACCAGGGAGGACCACCTTTGCCATCTCCATCACAACTAAAATCCCGTCAAAACATTAAAAAGAAGAAAATGAAAGCAAGAAAACAAAGATAATTTCTTTTAATAGAAAATTTTCTCTTTTTAAGTGTTTTGGCCAACTTTAGACTTAAGAGTGGGAAGAAAGTAGCCATATTTCTACCTAACCTTCAGAAAAACTAAATATTCTCCCAAACCTTTAAAAAGTTAATTCTTCCAGAGATTTGCATTTATATGCACTTCACCAAAAGCTCGCGACCTTAAAAGAACCCTTTCAAGTATAACAAAATGTAAGTTTCAGCACGCTCATTGGCAAGAGAGAAAATGTTCCATTTACACTCGGTAACTAGTGAAAACTGATGCTTAGAACTTTTCTTTACGGGTATTACTGAAGTTTGGAATCACGCAATGGCTTACTAATATATAAAACAGAGGATCAACTTTTCCATCCCCCTAAATTGATTATCCAAACTCCCTGATCTGCTGTACCCGGTTGCAATGTTCAATTGGAAAATGGTTGCATGGGTGCTGGCTAATAGCAGGCACGTACTGGACGTGGATTGTCAAATATTTCAGTATTAAACAGGGTAAAAACTGACATCAGAGTGCAAATTTCCCTGAGTGAATTCAAGCAAGGTCTAGTTAATAAAATAAATTGTATTTATTCAGAATATAATAATTTGAGATTAAAACGACTTCCACAAGTATAGTTGAAACTCTAGACAGGGAAACATAAATTCCTCCAGATTAAGAACATTCATGTTAACATTTGGTACACTGCTGAATGGCCATCATAAATAAAAAGGGGGGGTCTGTATACAGCCCACAAAAATGCCTTAGACAGCTCCCATCTAAGCAACACCCCCCATTTGGTGAAGGCAACCCACGTCTAAAGGCCACTCCTTTTTCCTCTGTTGTGAGCGTGCCCCCCCCCCCCCCCCACCGGCCCCTCTGCTTCTTCCTCCCCTGCTTCTTCTCTTACTCTTTCCCTTCTCCTTCCTCCTCCTCTTAGAAATCACAGCATTCAGCCATTCTAGGCCGAGTGCACCTTCTATGCATTCGTTCATGGTGACCAAATGTTTTGTAGATGCACTTGATGTTCTGTAGATGCACTTGGCGTCCATGGTTGAATGCACACAAGGTGCATTCGGTCTGGAATGGCCGGATGCCTTGATTTCCAAAAGGAGGAAGGAAAGAGGAGGAAGAAGAGCAAGAAGAAGGGAAAGAGTAGGAGGAGAAATAGGGGGGGGAGGAAGGAGGAGGAATGAGACGGCTGTGGTGGGTTGTCGGGGTCTAAGGTGAGCGGTGGCCTGACACAAGACCGGCGACGGCGGCAGCAGCGGGCGTGGTTTGCCCTTAGCACAAGAACAGGGAATGGATGATTGGGGACATTTGGGTATTTTTTTTAATTTAAGTTAGGGCTGCCTAAGGTATTACGTTGGATGTATATAGACCCACCCTAAAAAAATGCCCTGATTTGGTTGATATTCCTGTAAGGCTGTAACCATGATCTAGTGGGAAGGGGTTTTATCAATCAATCAGGTAGAATTAGCATTTGTCACAAAGGCAAGCATCTTACCGAGTTCTGGTTGGAGCGTCTTGGGATTGCTAGGACCAACCAATATGTTAGTGATGCCTGTCATCTGGAAGGACATGTATGCATTGAAGTAATATGGTGCAAACATAACAACTGTGTCCCCAGCATCGCATAATGTAAGAACAAGATTCACGAATGCCTGTGAAGTACATAAGAGGGCAGATAATATTAGGTTTCAAGTTATCAAGAAAATTCAACACATAGACAAAGAAGAGAGTGACAAAAGGTGTATCTTAGAATAGTCCAAGCTGTTAAAGTTTGTCAAAAAGTCCTCATAAGAGGAAATTAATTTCAACTTTCACACGCTGCTCGCTCGCTCACACATGATCACCACACAAATGTATACACAAAAACAGATAGTAGCTCACATGTATGAACTGTACATGGCAACTGTACAAAGAGGTATGTACCCGTAATCTTCCTTCTCCTATTTCTTTCCTCTCTTTTTTTCCATCTATACTAAATGTGAAGTAATCATTTTTTTAACTTTAATCAACAGATACGAATCTCTTTCGAAGGGATTCTCGGAAAATAGGAAGACATCCTACGGATTACACAAGTTTTATCAGATAACTCTTGAATGAGACACAATTGCCCCATATCAAGGCCCCATCTGGACCAAATTTGGTACATGGATCCGTGTTGGAATATTTTAAGACAAATAAGATAGGAATCAAAGAACATGCACACTATTTCTATTTATCTGGATTTTCCTAGATAAATAGATATAATATACAAGTTCTTTGAAACTCAGAATAGATTCAGTGTTAGAAAAGAAATCAGGTAAACCATCAACTTTCTAGAGGAGATTATACACATTGAATATTCAAATCCATCTATTGCGAAGCAAGAACATTACCTCAGCCAGTGCATCAAGTCGTCTAAAGTATGAAAGAGAGTTATGCATAGAAGGGGCCAAAATATAATTTTCATAGTTTTTCAATCATAACAGTAGATAGTATCAGAGGATGACAAACTTTTGAAGCAGTCATAGTTTTAAAACATAATAAGAATAAAGTGCTTTATAATCTTCCACTTCAGTGTTTAACTAAAGTTCTTCTATACAACAGTTAGCTTGATGACATTTCTAGTTCATATTTATTATTTTCGAATTAAGCTTGATCTAACAGATGGTAACTAGGTAAACTTTATTGCTATCATTGCTTGATACATTGACTGCATTGTATTTAGCAAAGATATACCACAAATGAATCCCAATGGAACCCCCAAGGACACAAATGGTCCACATCCAGGCTGTATCAGGTAACCAGATCAGATACTGCTGACACATATAAGCTAAGCATATAGCATCATAATAAACAGAAATATATATATATATATAGGGGTATGCTAAAATGCGGCATGCGGTGCGTGCGGCATCGCACCGCAGCCGTCTGATGCACGCGCTGCGTGCATGCGATGCACGCAGCAGTGCATCAGACGGCAGCGATGCGATGCCGCACGCACCGCATGCCGCATTCTAGCACTTCTATATATATATATATATATATATATATATATATATATATATATATATATATATATATATATATATATATATATATATACTTTCTGAACTTTAGAATTGGGTTGGTGTTAGTAAAAGGAAAAGGTAAATCAAACAACCTTCTAGTAGTGGTACAGTGGGTACACAATGTAAGAAGAGATTCTTTTCAAATATCATTCAGTTCGGGATGAAGACTTAAAGCAAAGTAATATTTTTTAAACAATACACTAGAAAAAGGTTATTTGCAGAAAATTAACAAAACATCTAGAAAATAAACGGAAAATTATGGATCATATGAAATAAAAGGGCTTTTAGAGCAGAACATGATAATATAATTGAAAAAAGGAATTTTGGGTTCATGTACAAATAAACTACCGATTCTAGTCTAAAACAAAATGCATAATGAACCAAAAAATAATCAATGAGAATTCTTGTAGTGAATGAATTGCTATAAAACACTAACTTATTTGAAAGAATTATGGTAACACAGAGTTAATTACCTGATTTGCACCAGCAGTGACCATAACCGTAGACTTGGTCAATTTGTTTTCCCGACGTAACTGCGACTCAGATGCAAGTGTAAGCAAACAGAGATCAATAAAATCCATATACGATTAGTAATAGAGAAATTCATAATAGTAGGGAAATCTATCTTAGTACCACAACTGTATTTTTCAGATGGAGGCATGTCAGTAACATAAACTCCAAAAATTAAATAGAATATCACT
Source organism: Chamaelirium japonicum (assembly GCA_947650365.1). NCBI lineage: Eukaryota > Viridiplantae > Streptophyta > Magnoliopsida > Liliales > Melanthiaceae > Chamaelirium > Chamaelirium japonicum. Next base: position 84,163,776 of record OX393549.1, read on the forward strand.
AAGATAGATACCATTAAAATACAAATGAATGATGATCCACACGTGCATGGCATGTAAAAAAGCACTGGTTTTAGACAACAACAAAAACAGTTCACCATTGTTTCCGTTTTTACCCCTTACATAGCCCACTAACGTTTTTCAGAAGGTGCCTAAGAAACAATCCTTAATCTTGCATAAATTATGACATTTCATAAAAAACAAACTATTGAAGAAGACCAAGTAAATAAAGCTGATCTTTTGCAGGGGAATTTAGAATCAACCCACAAGTACAGTGGTGAACTAAAGAATTCATAAAAATGAAAGAACATGAATTCAATCCCATAAGAGCGCAATACCAAATAATCAATTACCCCACCAGCAAATGGTCCATTGATGCAGATGAGCATACGTTTAGCATCGTCGGATTATCTATTTTATATTTCACTTGTAGTGTACTCTGCTTTAGTATTTCGATACATGTTTTTGTGCATCAATCGGACTTCTGGATGGTGAACAATAGCCTATAATTTTGTTGGCTAGCCTAGGTGCGAGAGTAGTACACACCCAACTAAGTGACTCGCTAAACTAAGCTACCAGTTTAAGTCATTATTCATAGAACATTACACGCCATCGGATGGTTTGATCCAGCATGAGAATAAATCGGCTTAAGTCGCAATTGCGGGCTGAGATCGTGCCCTCCGAACGTGGTTTAAGTGGGCTCCAAAAACCCTAGTTGTCGGCCCCTACCTGTGCCTGGCCTGCCATCTGATCCACACGAAAGGGACAATTTTTGCGCATGTTTGTGACCCCCGCGTCCTCCATATTTCGAGAATAGCGCTAACCGCATGATCCCTCTTTTCTCATGATGTCATCATGTGGTTGCCCCCCCTTCTCTCTCTCTCTCTCTCTCTCTCTCTCTCTCTCTCTCTCTCTCTCTCTCTCTCTCTCTCTCTCTCTCTCTCTCTCTCTCTCTCTCTTGTTTTATCCATAGAAGGGGATCAAAACAAAAATCATAATCATATAACGAAACCTTTCGTGTAGAGTCGTTGTCTAACGAATCTTGAATCTCCTTTACCCCTTCAAATGGTTTCTTCATCAATTTCTTCCTCCCATTGTGAGCTAATGCCCTAATGCGTACTAGCACTTCGCACCATTTTCCTTGTTTGCCAATATATAATGAAACCTAGAGCAAAAGCATTAGTGAATCATTACGAGGTTTATATTCATTGTAAATGGTAAGGATTTCAGTTTCCAGTACATTTTATGTCGAGAAAGCGCAAGCATCCATTAGAAACATCATTATTGTAAGTACACCCTTCATTTAAAAGGCTTCTAACACTTACCATATCCTCTTACATGAAGATGAAAGAAGTGGAATAAACAATGTTAGGAGATGACGGCTAGGGTTTGGAGAGGAATAGAATGCATTCCATTGAGGGACTCAAGCCCAATATATGTACATGTATCACTATACAATCCGACCCGACTATACATTAAACCCGACCCATCTATATGTACATTAACACTCCCCCTCAAACTCACGGTGGATCATGAACCGAGAGTTTGCCTAGAAAATGCTGGAAACGAGCAATCGTCAGGGGCTTCGTCAGAAAATCAGCAGTCTGCTCCGATGAGGAAATGAAAGGCAGGGAGATGGTGTGGTCGATAAACGCCTGGCGAACATAATGACAATCAACTTCAATATGCTTTGTTCGCTCATGGAAGACCGGGTTGCTAGCAATCTGAATAGCACTCCGGTTGTCACAGAAGAGAGGAGTGGGCTCGGATATCACCACTCCTAAGTCGAGCAGAAGACGGCGAAGCCAGACAATCTCGGCGGTGGTGGAAGCCATAACCCTGTATTCGGCTTCGGTGCTGGAGCGAGCAACAGACTCCTGCTTTTTGCTGCGCCACGAAATCAGTGAATCACCCAGAAACACACAGTATCCTGTAGTCGAGCGACGAGTGGCTGCATCTCCTGCTCAATCTGCATCGGAGTAGGCACGCAGCACCAACGGAGAGGTGGAGGGAAACAGTAGTGAACGGGTGATGGTGCCCCGGAGGTAGCGGATAATCCGAAGAACAGCTGCATAGTGTACTGACCGTGGAGCCTGAACAAACTGACTGACAATGCCAACTGCATGGGCAATGTCTGGCCGGGTCATGGTGAGATAGACGAGCATCCCAACCAGCCTCTGGTAGCGGGAGACATCCTAGAGCGGCTCATCGTCTGTAGCGAGAAGCTTCAAATTGAGCTCCATGGGTGTATCAGCAGTGCGCGTGTCCGTAAGAGCAGCATCAGCAAGGATGTCGGAGATGTACTTCTGCTGGGAGACCAACAGACCACGAGCTGACCGGGCAATCTCAAGGCCCAAAAAGTAGCGAAGAGATCCCAGATCTTTCATCTCAAACTGACTCTGGAGGTGCCGCTGGAGAGAGGCGATGGTGGCACTGTCATCCCCAGTGATGATCATATCATCCACATAGAGGAGAAGAACTGCAATGCCCTGACTAGAGGAGCGAGTGAACAAGGCATAGTCGGAGTGACGCTCAACAAACCCGGCGGCCAGAACTGCAATGCGAAATCGCTCAAACCAGGCACGAGGGGCTTGCTTGAGCCCATAGATGGCTCGGCGCAACCGACACACGTGCCCTGGAGGAACTGAAGTGCCCGGAGGAGGAGCCATGTAGACTTCCTCGGAGAGATCACCGTGGAGAAACGTATTGGTGACATCCATCTGATGGAGAGGCCACCCTCGAGCAGCTGCCACAGCTAAGAGGGTGCGCACAGTAGTCATCCGAGCAACTGGAGCAAACGTCTCCTCGTAGTCAATCCCATACTCCTGGGAGAAGCCGCGAGCAACGAGGCGAGCCTTGTGCCGCTCAATGGATCCGTCAGGTCGAGTCTTGACCTTGAATATCCACTTACAGCTAACAGGCACCACCCCGGAGGGACAAGGCACCAACTCCCAGGTCTTGGTTCGCTGAAAAGCCTCAAGCTCAACTGACATGGCCTGCCGCCATTCTGGATGTATCGCTGCCTCACGGTACGACTGGGGCTCCCGATGGGTGTGTATAGCAGTAAGAAAAGCCTGAAAGGATGGTGAATAGGAGACACTGGCAGAGTAGCCAGAAGAGTCAGGAAAGTCAGAAGGAAAAGCAGAGTAGCCAAACCTGTCAGAAGAGTAGTCATATCTGTCAGGAGGGTGATGTTCGCGCGCCGGGTAGCGCCGAACAGGAGCAGGATCCACGACCGGGGAGGAGGGGGCAGCAGCATCAGGCGAGGGAGTACCAGTGTGAACCGACTCTGGAGGAGGAGCTGCAGACCGACGTACATAGACACGAGTAACGGGTGGTGGTGGTGGAGGTGGTGGTGGTGAGGGAGACTGAGGAGGTGGTGGTGGTGGCGGGGAAGATGGAGGTGGAGTAGGCGTGGGTGGGGCAACAGAAAACGGGGGTAGAACGGGGATGTGGAGAGGTGATGAAGGCGAGGAGGGTGACGCAGGAGGCAAGGAAATATCCCGAGACTCAGGGGAAAAGTACGGGACATCCTCAACAAAGGAAACGTGACGGGAGACACGGATCCGGCGAGCCAAGGGATCGTAACAACGATACCCCTTGTGCTCCCGACTGAGCCCCAAGTGAACACACCGAACAGATCTCGCAGAGAGTTTGGTGCGCTCATGGGGAGGAAGAAGAACGAAGCACGTGCAGCCAAACGTGCGAAGAAGGGAGTAGTCAGGTGGGCTGGAGTGAAGGCGCTCATATGGGGTGACACCGGACAGAGCAGATGACGGAGTGATATTGATGAGGTGGACAGCCGTCATGACAGCTTCAGCCCAGTAAGAGTGAGGAACAGACGCAGAGAGGAGCAAGGCTCGTGCGGTCTCAAGGACATGACGATGCTTGCGTTCGGCAACGCCGTTCTGCTCATGGGTGTGGGGACAGGACTGCTGGTGAAGAGTGCCGTGAGACTGAAGAATCTCACGCATCTCGGAGGAGAGGTACTCCTTGGCACAATCAGACCGAAAGGTCTTAATGCGCCGACCAAACTGAGTGTGTATCATAGTGGTGAATCTCCTAAAGATGTGAGGGACTTCAGACCGATGACGCATAAGATAAACCCAGGTGCACCTAGAGTAGTCATCGATGAAACACACATAGTACATGTAACCCGAAATGGATGCAACAGGTGCAGGACCCCAAATGTCCGAATGTACTAAATCAAATAACGCATCAGATTGGGAAGCACTAGCAGAGAATGGAAGAGCTAGATGCTTTGCTAGTCTACAACCCGTACAAACAGAGAGAGGGGAGAAGGACGCTTGACCCAAAGCGCCCGAACGGAATACACTTTTGAGTCGATCACTCGATATGTGACCTAACCTTCTATGCCACAGGTCGGCATCGGAGGTAACAGACATGACAGACGCAACAGGAACGGAAGACACATGGAGATGGTCCAGCTGGTAAAGTCCTCCTGCTCTACGGCCCAGCCCAATCCTCTGACCCGTCCGCGAATCCTGCACAACACAAACAGAAGGGGTGAAGGTGACAGTCAGTCCAGAGTCGCAAAGAGAACTGATAGAGATCAGATTAATGTTAAGACGGGGGGCATGATGGACATGGGATAGGGTCAAGCGACCAGAAGGGTCAGAGGTAGTAGTGACGGATCCACATTGCGGAATAGGGACGAGAGTCCCATCCGCAGTGCGAACCTCCTGGTGGGTGGTAGTGGGAGAACAGTCAGTGAGGACAGTGGAGTCAAAGGTGAGGTGACAGGAGGCACCCGAGTCGAATATCCATGGAGCAGTAGTACCCGGAGTGGCAGAGAGACTGTGAACTGTCGAAGAGCTGGTGGAGGCGAGGTACCGAAGCAGTAATTCCTCAAAGCGCTGGAGGCGGTCGGAGTAAGACCGAGACTGAGCAGAAGTACCCGGAGTGGCAGAGAGACCGGGATCTGTCGAAGAGCTGGTGGAGGCGAGGTATCGCAACAGTAACTCCTCAAAGCGCTGGAGGCGGTCGGAGTAAGACTGAGACGGAGCAGGAGTGGTGGCAGGCGGTGCTGGAGTAGGGAGATCAGCAGCAGCAGCAGTCTCGCCATCATGGCGGAGGAGACCCTGACGACGTCCACAGTCAACTGATGTGGTGGAGGGATGTGGCCCGAGAATACCAGCAAAACGAGGAGACGGAGGGACCCGACGATCAGCGACGGTGTGCAGGCAATATGGGAGCCGAGAGATGCTGGAGGAAGCCATATCTCGGAAGTACGGGGGCGAACCGGCACAAGGAAGGTCTGAGGCAGTCCGTACAGAGGAGACGGGCAGTTCGGTACAGAGGAGAAGGTGGGGCGGTGGGGCAGCAGGGGGTGCAGGAGCTGACGAGGTGGCAGGGGAGGGGGCGGGTGAGCTGTCGGGTGGGCGGAGGAGGGGGGGCGGTGTGTGTAGAGGGTGGTCGGGGGCAGTAGGTGGGCGGACGAGGGAGGCGGGGGCTGTAGGGGGCTCGGGAGGGGGTCGGGGGTGCTGTAGGGGGTTCGGGAGGGGGGGCGGGGGCTGTAAGGGGTCCGGGAGGGGGGGCTGTAGGGGGTTCGGGAGGGGGGGCGGGGGCTGTAAGGGGTCCGGGAGGGGGGCTGTAGGGGGTCCGGGAGGGGGGGCGGTGGCTATAGGGGGTTCGGGAGGGGGGGCGGTGGCTGTAGGGGGTCCGGAAGGGGGGGCGGTGGTGCTGTAGGGGGTCCGGGAGGGGGGTCGGGGGGCTGTAGGGGGTTCGGGAGGGGGGGCGGTGGTTGTATGGGGTCCGGGAGGGGGGGCAGGGGTTGTAGGGGGTTCGGGAGGGGGGGCGGTGGCTGTAGGGGGTCCGGAAGGGGGGGCGGTGGTGCTGTAGGTGATCGGATAAGGGGGGCGGGGGCTGTAGGTGATCGGAGAAGGGGGCGGTGGGTCGGGAGGGGGTGCAGCCGGCGGGAAGGGGCAACCGGAGGAGGTGCAGTCGGAGAAGGAGGGAGACCGGAGGAGGTGCAGCCGGAGGACCGTCGTCGTCTTCGGGAGAACCCTAGAGCTCTGATACCATGTTAGGAGATGACGGCTAGGGTTTGGAGAGGAATAGAATGCATTCCATTGAGGGACTCAAGCCCAATATATGTACATGTATCACTATACAATCCGACCCGACTATACATTAAACCCGACCCATCTATATGTACATTAACAAACAAAAAGGAGGACACTCGTTGTGAAACAGGTTGTCACTTTCAACCAAACCACAATATTACGTTAGAAGATTTCCTTACCGAGGTACAGGTAAGAGCATAATTTTGATAGAACAGCGTAAAATGATGTACAAGGTGCATGCTAGAAATGTCATATACGAAAGAGTAACAACGAAATCAAGAACGACAACAGCTGCAACAACAAATTTAGGACTACCAGGAATGCAAGGAAAAGAGCGCTCTAATCATGTCAAGCAATAGATATTCTAGTTGTGATATACTGCCTCAACAGTATTATGAACCTTTCCAGATAAGTTGCAAAAGGAGGCACTTATATCAGTTATCAGTTATAAACCCATATCATGAGAACAGGGTATAATAAGAAGAAACCATTATACGTACATTAAAAAAAACAGTATTGAGTGTTGTAATCTATTGATTCCACTAACTAAAATTTGTTATAATAAGATTCAAAAGATGTATCTCTTCAAAATGAAAATCACAATGCAATGTCATAAGAACGTTTTAGAAGTAGGCATAAAGTGCTCATGTTATCTCAGTTATAATACTAATTATATCAATAAAATTTGACAAGTACAATTGAATACCTTCTCAATCAATGCCTGCCTGAGTTCGGGAAGACCATCATCAGCACCATAACAACTAGTTGAAGGTTTCCTTACAATTTCTTTGACCCTTTCCAAAGCCTGTTCAGGTGGTTGCCAATAAACTACTCCCTGCATTGAAATGCATTGAAGCATGAAATCTTCAGGCAGAACATCTTGCAGAAGAAGTTTCTTCATTTTCTCTCCTTCGTAAATTTTCAGTAACACAATCTTCACTACCTTTGTAATCAAAAAAGAAAAGAAAAAGGAAACAACCCCTCACCCAGACCCGATAGATGCTATTCCCAGACCCTCATGAATTCTTTGCTAACCCGCAGCAAGGATCAAAAAACCGATATCGAACAAAATCTCGACCCAAATTGATATATTTTGAAAATATCATGAAATGTCATGATAGTTCACGATAGTGGCAATATATAGCATTTCGATGACAGGAAAAAATGGCATATTGTGTGGTTTTTTTGTTTTATACTAATTTTTGGTACCTTGCCCGCAGGGCCATAAACCGTTAGATTCAATAATCTAACGATGGAGAAATCTAACATGTATCCATTAGAGCCGTTGGGAGCCTCAATTCTCCAGATGATTTCTTGCTCTCAAAGCCTCTATTCTCAAGAAAGAACCCTTGCTCCCATCGCCCGTGTTCAATTTCTCTCCTGGCATGTTGCAAGATTTTGAATTATCTTCCAGCGTCTCCGCATGTCAGACCGCGTTGCAACACGAAACCAACGATTGTCTCCTCCTCCCTTTGTTTGGGCTTTTTTTTAATCTAGCATCACAAGATATTTGTCCTCCTTCTAATCTATCTAGTAAAATGGTTTTTCTATAGCTTCTTTGTTTCGTCTTTTTACTCGATTTTCTCTTTCATTAAGTGTTGAATTGGGGTATTTTGAGGGACTATGCAAATGGATATTCATTTTCATCATGGTAATGCAAGTTTCTGACTAAGTGGTAATTCAAGTTTTTGGTTTGCATGAAACTGAACCGGTTGCCCGAACCATTTTTGAATTTGGTATACCCAAACCCCTGAACTCGCATCATGCCCCCGAATTGTGTCTAATTCAAATTCGGTTCATATCTAAATTCGATTAGTTTGATTGATACAATGTAGTTAGTGGTTATTCCATTATTCATATATCACAATACTTGGATCAAAAATAATTGATTCGGGCCCGAAACAAGTAAATCAATCCCAATTTTCAAATATGTTTTTCTAATTTTTTATTTTTTGATAGAAACATCCTGAATAGTCGAACCAAACCCGAATCCGAACCCTGCCCGGTTTGTTTTTTTCCACTCAGAACCCAAACATGAACTGAATTATGAAATCTTGGCAATGTCACTTCCCCTCCAACTGAGTTCTACAAATAGTTACGATAAAACCTCAATGAAAATTGTATAGGTATAATGTGCAAGAAATAAGCACAACAAACTTGGGTTAAACCGAGCTTAACTCAAGTTTGGAAGTTTTGTGCTCTAGTTGGGTATCTGTGGTTGAAGGTTGGGTTGCATCGGATTGAGATTGGGTTGGCCCCTAACCCGACCTAATCCGATTAGGTTGCAACCCTAGTCGGGTTCGCCTCGAGCACGTCGCACCGTAGCGGCACACTATTACGCCAAACCCACATGTGAACGCCATTGAGTTCGAGGCCTTACCTATTCTCACATGATCGTCCCCATGCTGTCTCTTTTAAAAAAACCTCTAACCCCCCCCCCCCCCCCAAATAAAATAAATAAATAAATAAAAATAAAAATAAAATTCACTCAATAAGCCACGATTCAGACCGGTTTGGCAAAAACGGACCTCATTCGACATGATTCAAATTTCAGGTACAAATCGGGGCATAATGGGTTCAGAAGTGTTTCGGTTCAAATCAGTCTAAATCTGAAACAGTTTGGATTCAGTCGAACACTCGAAGCATGGAGTTATATTCCATACCCCCCCCCCCCCTCTCCCCAATCTATATAATACCTTCCTTAAAAAAAGGTGAAGCGAAACCTACAAAATATTTGCCTTTTACATTATATGGACATATCTCTAATCACCAACCTCGTATATCATTAAAAGAGTAAGTTGTCTAAACTCTACCTGCTCATGGGCTGGCCCTAAAACTAGAAAGTTTGAGGTCAAAGATGCATATCCAATGCCAAAATATCACATTTTTAGGTCTCACTCAAATACAATGGCATTCAAGGACACTGAAAAGGCACGGTGTATCTGTACGAAAATCTTTTAAATTTTTCACGTTCTTAAGACATAAAATACCTCCTCCACATGCTTCAAATGATGATGACTACGACTTAATGTGATTTCACTTGCAAATGGTGGATTAAGAAACAAATGCTTATTTATATACTAAACTTTTTTTAAAAAAAAATTGCATTATTATCCACTAGCATTCATAGTAGGTAGATGCGCTCCCGCTACTTACAATAGTTGGAAGTCAAATACATTGACTTATGCAAGTAAAATTTACATGAAGCACTCCCTTTCATCTTTTACAATTCCCTATGGAATTATTTTTTTCCTATTTTAATCACTATTATAAAAAGCGGTTCGGGTGCCCGCCTAGGCGGACGCCTAGGTATTTTGGACCTTAGACCGCATCGCCTAAGTTGAGACTCGTTTTCCTCGATGTCCATAAGAGAAAGGTTGTCGATGTTATCGTTAAAAGTAGTCATTCATAAGTGTCCTTTCTCCCATTCATCTCCTTCTTTATTTTCTTCATTTTAATTTTAATTTTTCCTTTTAAACTAGTATACTAGTGTGTAGTGGCTCCCTTGACTCATTATGACCACCTGAAAGAATGATGATAACAGCACCCGTGGCCTATTGTGAACTCCTGAAAGAAGGATGATACTGTAAACATAATAGTTATACAAATTCTAAGTAAATTTTTTTCTAAAAATTTGGACGCCTCAATCTCTAGGCGCCCGCCTTCCGCCTTACCGCCTTGGAACTCCACTACCGCCTTAGGTCCGCCAAGTGTTTTTTAAAACATTAATTTTAATATCCCAAATTTTATATAATTCTCAACGTTTTAACCCCAGTCAGCTGACCAATAAAATACAAATTGCCAATTAGTCAAATATACATCTGATACTGATGTTTCAAAAACTATAGCTAAAACAGAAGGTCCATAATCGTCTGCTGCTTGTGATTCCTCGAATCATAAGAAACCCAGCATTGAAAGTAAACATGCAAGACTGCCCGGTTTTATTTCTACATCTAATACAAATAAAATTTTCTAAGTAAAATATGCAGGGTAAAAGAGAGGAAAAACATAAATATAATCAACTGGATAGAAGCTAATCACAAACCTGTGCTAGAGAGATGGCATCTTTGGCTCCGCGGATGAGTTCCTGAATCTGCAGATGAAGGACCCATTTCAGAATTTTACCAATTAAGCCATGGAAGTGGTTTTACAAAAAAAACTCACAAGAATCAGCAGATAAAGGACCCTTTTCAGAATTTTACCAATTAAGACATCAAAATGTCAAAAAAAAAGCTCACAAGAATCACAGACTCCTTCTCTGTCGCATGGGAAAGGAGAACGAAAGGAGAACCAGATTCACCTGAACCATGACAGGGGTATCGGTCTCCAGAGCCCTCCTCGCAAGCCTAGCGTAGGTCCCCATCTCTCTCCTTCTCTGCTTGGCAACTACCAAAGGGCGGAAGACAAAATCAAAAGCAGGAAGAAACAGCAAGGCCGCTGATCCACCCACCCCCGATCAGCAGCCAATTGCGCCTCCTCAACAACCCCCCACCTTATAAACAATACACATCTCCAACTGCCGAAACAAGCCAAAAAAGGGCGACAACAGCAACACAGCAGTTGACCGACCCCGTTGGTCTCTCGGGTATTAATACAAACAAAAGTTGAGCAGAAAACTCTTTGAAAGCAGCGTAATCACCCAGATATCGCAGTAAACTCCAAAACCTCTCAGATTTCCCTCCCAAAAAAGAGAAGAATTGAAGGATAAGGATCTGAATGCGGGCTTGATCTGTTCCTGGCTACAAGATTTTCGAGGAAGGCGGGGAGAGAGGAGAGAGGTGCGCTCTTCTTCTTCTTCTTCTTCTTCTCTTTCGAAGGGCACCAAGTGTTTGTCGAAATGCTCAGCTCATGACTTTGGGCAGCATGTGGGGACCTCGCATACTCTCAGGAGCCGGCAGACGCTGTCACTCTGCTTCCCCTTGTCTGCCGGTATTTTCCGCTACAGACAAAAAGAAGCAGCGGGAGAGGTGGAGAGCTCTTCCGACAAAGTCATAGGCCCTACAGTCCGCATAAAAATTCCTCTACATACAGGTTGATACGGAGAATAAAGGATTATTTTGACTTTGCCCCCCAAATTTTGCCTTGAATTAGACTTTACCCCCCAAAACGATCCTTTCCGTCAGCTCACCCCCCAAAACTTTATTTCTTTTCCGTCAGCTCACCCTTTGCCTTAGATGGTGAGTTGACGGAACTGTTAGTTTTGGGGGTAAAGTCTAATAAATAAAAATATGGGGGGTAACGTCTAATTCAAGACCCAGGTCTAATTAGGGTACCAACTTGGAGCCGTGGTAACCTTTGCTCGTGACCCCATGTCTACTTTTGACTTTCGGTGCACACCCCCAAAAGACTCACATTCTCGGTATGTGCAGGGTCCCTATCTACAAGGAGATTAGCACAATTTTCTTTCTATTCATTTTGACATAACATGATCTTCAATATTTTCAACAACTTTCTCCAAATATATAAGAAAAGATCTATGTTGTTATGCCCAGAATAATTTATGCTTAAGTTCTCATTTATTGCATGCATTGGCGGAATTGTACTGCGCATGCAAGGCAGGACCCACTGATGGCATACTAAGAATCCCAAGGGACCGGTGTGCAGTATGATGGATGCCTAACCCTTAATCTTATTTAACTTTGTTTTTTATTATTAAAAACTATTTCCTTGAAAGGATTAATGTCACCTAACGAGGTTCATGAACTCCCACTGCTCTCGGGCTCCTATGTGGAGAGAGGGATTTTCTGGAGAAGAATAAGAGAGATTGAGATAAAGAGGGTGTAGGAGAAGAAATATAAACTTTTATCTTCTCCTTTCTCATTCCTTCTTTCTCACAACCCCAACACCAATTTTCATTTCCCCCTATTATAGCATATAATTATCATTTATATTTATTCAAAAATGATCGGCTAGTTAGACTATGAATTCGTACTCGCTTACCCACGAAGAAAGACTAAATAGAGTCCTAAGAAGGGGAGGGACTATGTGATATGGGACTCCCCTAATGCATTTGCACTTGCACTTGCACTCGCCTTACCGAGAGAAAAATGACTAAAAAGGAATCCTAGAGAATAGGAGGGGTCATTTTGCCCTGGGACTCCCCCTAGCCTAGTCGCACTCCAATTTCTAAGCCAGAGCTAGAGATGATTTTAGATATAATTAGTTGCTACTAAATAAAGACATAATTTTAAATAAGAATGAAAAATAAATAAAAAGCATTGGAATGGACCAGTATAAAAAAAAATAAAAGGTACTGAAAAATGACCAGTATAAAAAAAAATTAAAAGGCACTGGAAAAGTATCAATATAAAAGAAATATTGAAATAAATATTACAATATTCAACTGAAAAGTGGATCGGTTCATTATTTTTTCGAATTAATGATAGTCGGATGCTGCTGACGGCTCGACCGTCCATTGCTTTGTCCGACTGTCATTAATGAGTACACCTTATTAGAAGTATTTACAACAGATAATAATAATTCACCGATAATATGGATTAATAATAAGAATAACAATAAGAAATAATCAGATGGTTATGATAGTCGGAATGCAGATGCTTTGCCGACCATTGTGTTGTCCGTATATCATTAATAGGTGCTCGTCATCCAAACCACTAAACCAGCATTGTTATCACTATCATCATTTTGCCTCTAGCATCCTCCCTCGCCAACCACCACCGTTTACTTTTCATCTCTCGTTCATCACACACACACAGAATTTGAGAGAGAGAGAGAGAAAGAGAGAGAGAGAGAGAGAAGGGGGGGGGGAGAGAGTTAGCTTTATAGAGAGAGAAAAGAGAGAAAAGTGGAGGCGGGTTCACCTGCACCCACATACATACCAAGGGCTGACTAGCACGATCGAAGGCCGGGGAAAGGTCGATCGGGTCGGAAATGGAAGGGGGCGAAGCCGTGGGTTGATGGGGGTTCGCCGGAGAGGATGCCCGAAGTGGGCCGATCGGGCTGCGGGGTGCCGGTGGTCGGGCCGCGTTGGCAACGCAAAGAGAGGGATTAGAGAGAGAGAGAGAGAGAGAGAGAGAGAGAGGGCGGAGGGGCCTCACCTTACCAATGCGGCCGTCGTAGGGCAGCGACGAGGGCACCGGCAGAACCCGAGGGAGGGATGGGAAGGGAGTGAGTGGGAGATGCAGAGGAGAGAGAGAGAGAGAGAGAGAGAGAGAGAGAGAGAGAGGGGTTTGAGAGAGAGAGGGCTCGGGATTGAAGGTAAAAGAGGGCCCGGGGGTGTGGTTTTAAAGCGAGGGGGGTGGGATTAAGGCCGTTGGATTGGGTAGGCTTGGATGACTGCGATTGAAGAGAATGATGGGATGAGGGATGACGTGGGTGGGGGAAGCCACCTTCCTTGAAGCTTCCCTTTTCCCCCACCTGCTCTTATCCATATTAATATTATTTTAATATTTACATATTAATCTAAAAGAAATGCAATAACGCGGCATGCGGTAAATGCGGCACTTCACCGCAGCCGTCTGATGCAACGCTGCGTGCATCGCATGCACACAGCGTGTGCATCAGACGGCTGCAATGCAATGCCGCACGTACCGCATGCCGCATTATAGCATGACCCTTAATCTAAAAACATATATTAAATCCTAATAAGTCCATTTCTTATTCGAACTGTAATGAGTCGCACCCGAATGTGTAGGATAATCCTACTGAATTTGGGTTCGGATCAATTCAGGAGAATCTGGGTCTTATCTTTCGATCGAGAATATTCAGTTAGCCGCAATTATTAATATGAAAGTTGGATTTGAGTGAAATAAGATCCGTTGGAATCCTACTGATGACAAGGTTATCATGACGCTAATTTTCTTCATCTAAAATTTTTCCAAAATAGGAGCGAACTGGTAATTTATATCATTATAAAATCACGGTCGTTACACGTGGGGTGACGATTGGCATTGGAAAGTGAAGAAGCTTTCGCCGGAGTCATTTTTGGTCGAGTTTCCTTTCGTCCGGTGCTAGAAGCGGCGACGCGTGAGGGTGTTCTTCGGCTGCGTCACTTGCAGGTTTCCTTCTCCCGTTGGTCCCTTTACACTGGGGCATTACGACCATGGAAGGGGACCCATCTCTGTCTCCACATCTCAGGTCTTCCGCTTCATGTTTGGCGAGACAAGAAGGTGGTAGTAGAGCTGGTGAGCCGCTTCATGTTTGGCGAGGCAAGAAGGCGATAGTAGAGCTGGCGAGCTACTTTTGGACAAAGCGTGTTGTTTTGAATAATTTTATAAAGCGAATGATGTCTCTAATCTGATGGTCCTGCTTGAGACCAACCACCTGGAGCGCATTCCGGAGAAATCGATAGAGAGGGTGGGTAGGATGCTTTATGAACTGCGATTCCAGGTGGAGATTGATGATCCGGTCGAAGACAGGGACCTTATGCCAGTTGAGCTAAGTGGGGCAGTGGTCGGGGGGGTATTGATCCTGCTGCGGGGGTCAGAGACGAGGAGCAGAAAGGTGAGGAGGAGGAAGGCAATGATGCAGTCATGGAGGAGTCGACTTCAGAGAGGGTGACTTTGAGTCCTAGGGAGGTCTCTCCTCTCTTGGAAATGCAGGACTTGATGCTAGAAGATGATCTCGACATGCATCGGAGCGGGTGCAGCGATAACTCTGGCGAAGACACAGTGGCGGTCTCGGTGAGGTCGGGTACTCAGGCTCAGCGGCCTCGTAGAGGCGTCGCAACCCAGGTACGTCTTTTTCTTGAACCTGTACCTCTCGGTCAAGGCCGGGGTGTGGGCCAGGTATGGAACAACCTGGATCTTGACCTCGATTCGCAGGTTAGAGCGGGGCCCTTCAGGGGCTCGTACCTGGATCTGGCAGATTCATAGACTTTTGGCCGTAGGACCAGTCTAGGGGGAGTGGGGAGTGGCGATAGCTGTGATAGGGGACGGACGGCTGTCCTATCTCCACCACCTTCTGACAAGGCCCAGGCTTTTCTTGGTGGCAATGGGGGTCTAGAGGTGGAACAGACAGGGCCCTCCTTGGGGACGGGCGACACGGTGTCCTCGGGGCTCGGCGTTATCTCCGCTCTTGATCTGTTTTCTTCCTTGAATGACCAGTCTTCTTGTTCTCTGACTCATAGCCTAGTGATCAACCCCGGAAAAAAGGGGACCCTCGACGCAAGGGAGGCGAAGGGACAGATGGTGCAGCGGAGTGTGTGGCGCATGTTCCAACGTTTTGGGGAGTTGGATCCAGCTCTGACAGGAAGCGGTTGGAAGGGCATGGCTACTCTTCCTCTCGACTCGGATTTGTCCAAAGTCGTCTGCCTCCCCCAGAATCTCCTGGATGACGATGCTATTCTCCAGATCACGATAGGGCAGGCTTCAAGAAAGGCAATGCCACCTAGGCCAGGCTCTTTCTGACCGTGATCAGAGAGTTGAAGCAAAGCCACGGGCCAGTTTTGGTGAACCAATGAGGAGGCTCTATTTGGTTTGTGACTGGGGGACTATGCGGGGTCATAGTCCAGTATTTTTTTGGGTGTATCGTTGGTTTTGTATTGCGCTCCGCAACACTTCAATTTCTGAATCGATGGGTCCCTGTTTTTGTGATGATTTTTTTATCATGGAATGTTAGGGGGTTAGGCGGGGGGGGGGGGGGGGGGGCAAGTGGAGGGCAACCAACGCCTTTGGTTCCATCAATACGATGGATGTTATATGCCTCCAAGAAACTAAAACCTCCAACCCTTTGGGGCGCCTGCTTAACTTCGTTGGGTGGAGGGCAGATTGATTCGTGGAAGATCCTCGATGCAGTAGGGGCATCCATGTTGTGATTTTAAATTGTTATACCGCAAGTGCACGACGTCTATCTGATAGACAGTGGCAAATACGGGTCGATCCCACAGAGACTTGATTGAAAACTAATTAAAGAAAGATTAATGATTAAACTAGTACGGAAAGATCTCCAGAGGAGAGCGAGTGGATTTATGCTAATTAAAATAAACGCAAAGAGGAAAAATAAAATAAAATAAAGGTTATGGAGAATCAATGGATGAGAACTAGGGTTTCGGGGTTACGCTTGGACATTTACAAATAATATTGATTATTTATCTCAGTTGGGGTAGAATGGCGTGTTCATCCCAACCGGAAGATTTAACAATTAAAATCTGAGAATCTTTAATCTTAGATCTAGACAGTTGACGATTAGCGTGAAGGAACTTGTTGCACGACACAGGGACTCTCCCTAGCATCCGGCGTAACCTGGGTCAACGCCGAATCTTAAAGAGTTTATAGAAGTGTCAACGTCTCTTTGAGAAGTTGAATCACAGAGCAGTCTATTTCTATAGATTAAAGATTTGAATTATAATAAAATGATAATAATCATACGATGGTTATTCAAAACGTTCAGAACGATACTACAGTGCTGTAGAAACTTCCCTACGTATCTACTATGACCGGAATCAATAATAGAAACAAGCGAATATGCAAGCATGCGGTATTTAATAAAGATTATGAAACAACCAAAGATGAAATTACAATGAGGCATAAACAGAATCAATATTATTCATAAATAAACCAAGTTTCACCCCTAGCCCTAGCTAGGGGTTTAGCTACGCATATTCATACAATTCATAACGAAAATATAAACGCGAGCAAACTCCATTATGGATGACGAGCGTGTGTGTGAAGCTTCTGGCGAGGATGACGGCGCGTCTTCGACAATGGCGGCGTGCGGCTTCGTGATGATGGAGCGTCGCTCGGAGATGATGGATGATGGACGTGCCTTGGTGGTGATGAAGATGGAAGATGGAAGATGGTGGAAGGTTCTTAGTGGTGATACAAGGTCGGCACCCCCCCTCCCTTCGGTTCGTCCGTGCCCCCCCTCTATATAGGATAGAGAGAGAAAAGAGAGAAGTTCGGTTTTTGGGTAGAAAAGGAAACAAAAGGGCCGGCTGGGTCGGGTTAAGGGAAGAGAGAGAAGTGCGATTTAGAGAGAGAAAGTAGGAAGAGAGAGAGTATCGGGCTCAGGCCGATCGGGTTTCAGTTTTAGAAAGAGAGAAGAAAGAAAGAAAACGGAAGAGAGAGAGATACGTTCGGTGGGCGTGGTTAAGGAAAGAGAGAGAGAGATGGAAAGAGAATCCGAGAGAGAGGATCCCGGAGAGAGAGAGAGAGTAACGTTCGGTTGAGAGAGAGAGACGTCCGGTTAAGAGAGAGAAAATCGGGCTCGCAGGAAAAATAGGGGAGGGAGAGAGGGACTCTGATGGGATCCGGTTTTAAAGGCTGCATGGCATCGGACGGCTGTGATCGGGTTGTAGGGAGAGGAGTGACGGGGATGCCATGCATGGCTCGATGCAAAGGAGGGCTGTGATTATCAGGTGCTCATGCATGGGACCTGGGTGTAATGGAGTGCGGGTAAAGCTTGGGGACGGCTGGGATTAAGTGATATTGAGATGGGCTGATTTGTATACATGAGTGGGATGCACTGAACGGCTGCGATGCGATCGGACGGCCGTGACTGGATTGTGCCTCGAATGTAATAAATGGTGCATGCATGCATGGGTTGTTGGGTGCAATGAAGCACTGGCTGGGCTTGGGTTTCAAAGGGTGGTTGTGATGGCTTGATGCACTAAAGCTGTGATGGAATATGTTGAATGTGTATGGGTATTGTATTGTAAGGGGCGGATGTGATCGGGTCGGACCGAGATGGATGGATGGTTGCGATGGGATCGTATGGGAAAGAGAAACTTGGGTTATTGGCCGGGTGAGATGGTGGGTTAAATCTAGTGTCATCTGGTTTTGATCGGGAAGAGTGAAAAACAAAAGAAAATAGAAGAGAGAGAAAATGTGGCAGGAAAAGGACGACGGCCATCCAGACTTCAATTCCATTATCCATTCATTTGCGTGTGTGTAGCCTTCGTTCATGTGGCGAAACCATCTACAGAGTTTTGCTCCATTGTAGCCATGTGCGTTGAAAGCAAGCTCCAATTCCCTGAAAATACACATAAAATGACGTCCATAAGGTTCCGGGGCATTAATCGATAAAAGGATAATTTGGATTATCAGGCAGTATAACTATCATGCATGATGTGTATGAGAGTGAACCAATATGCCGTTGGGTTCGTATGAATGTCTACTATATCATGGTGCAAAGAAACTCATGCAGTTTACGTGTAGTATGAAAGTTTTACGTAGCAAACTGATGATATATGCATAATACTAAAAGGATAATTCGCACAAATTGGCCGCTCAACACACCCCCAAACCTAAATCTTGCTCGCCCTCGAGTAAGAAAAGAAAAATAAATAAAGTAAATGACAAAATAAAAACTCCTAACTCACTTTCGCAGGAATCGCGACTGCACTTAGCATGTGCAACAAGCCGTTAAACCCCTGGGTTACCCCAGTGGACGAGTTTTGTCTCGTGAGGGTTTGCAGTGAATCTACCCACAAAATTCAAACTTTTTTTGTTTATTTTTTTATTTTTAATATAAATAAGAAATAAGAAAAGTCGGTTTCATAGAATAATTAAAAAGTACTCAAAAATAGAATCTAAGGCACAAGACTCACAAGGTATCTAACCCAAGCTTCGGCTTTCGAAGTAAGCACTTTAGGTTCTAACTATTAGTTTCCCGTTAGAAAAGATCAATGTCAACTATACTCGAGTGCACGGTGCTGTCTGAGCTAAACACAACTGGGGGTTTGCTTCTCTACATTCATATCATTCTAACAGTCTCCTAGAACGGTCAAAGTCGACCTTAGAACCTGAGTCAAAACCAGCTAATCTAGACAGGCTAGTGAGAGTTGTGGATATTCACCTTAATACCTTTCGGCTTTATATGTGATATTCCAGTTTCCCCACATTGTTTATAACGACGGCTTTCGCACTATTTT
Organism: Chamaelirium japonicum; assembly: GCA_947650365.1. Taxonomy (NCBI): domain Eukaryota; kingdom Viridiplantae; phylum Streptophyta; class Magnoliopsida; order Liliales; family Melanthiaceae; genus Chamaelirium; species Chamaelirium japonicum. The sequence goes on from OX393549.1 coordinate 84,182,691, forward strand.
CTTTTCTTTTCTTTTTTTTCTCCTTTTATTTTTTTGGTCTTATTTTTTTTTCTGGATCTAATTATATATCCCTTCCTAACTTGTACCATGCCAGCTGCACTCTATGCCCATGACACACTGCCAACGCTCTCATGAGTTAGGTAGCCATCCTCATGTTGCCTTTATATTTGATTCACTCTGCATCCATAGGATCATTCTCATAACCCTATCGATCAGGCTTCACTCATACTAGGGCATACAGGTTAAGACTTTTATATAATTAGATCCTAGACCATGCTAATAGGTAGTCCTTTCCGCTATACCTTAGAATTCACTGGTCGGTTTTCTAATGATATTTTTTTTCAAACCAAGTGAACCAGATCCGCATGGTTCATCAGGACTCTAGTTGACTATTAGGCTGATATGATAGGTTTGAATCTAGACCCTAGAGGTGTAAGCCAGATGTGAAGTGAAAAGTCAAGTCTAGTTTGTTTTGACAATCTCTAAAAGGTTACTAAGGGTCAGAACCATATTAGACATACTTTTTCTAGCTGATCCTTGGACTTTATACCTTGATTATCAAGTGCCTTATAGTTCTATTCGAGTACGATAAAATTATATTACAAAACCTGAAATAAAGATAAAATATATATAGATATATATAATTTTTTTTTTTTTTCGAAAAGAACGAAAGGGCCGGCAAAAGTAATACGATAAGAAACTAAAATAAGAAAAAGAAAATAAAAATATGCAAATGCAAATTCCTAGATATTTCTATACGAACGCTATAGTTTTGGTAGGGGACTACAGACGAGACACACATACGCCAAGACGTATATGCCGAGCTTTCCCACTACAGCGTAAGTTGATGTAATGATTTTTTTTTTTTTTTTTGAAAAAAATTAGAATAGAAGAATTTTGTATACTGGATTTTGCAAAAAGTACATCACACCCCCAAACTTAAATTAGACATTGTCCTCAATGTATGAATTAGACATGCTCATGAATGAGATGATAGTATTATATGATAACATTCTTGAAGGACATGTATAAAAATTAAAAGTACGAAGTGTTAAGGATGGATAGTACCTCATAAGTACTTTATGGCTTTGTTTCCTGCAAAATATTAGTACGACAAAGAAAACAAAACAAAGCGACTAAACAGACTAATAAAAACTAGCAGATGCGAATAAATAAATAAAAAATTAACTGCTATAATGCAAATATGTTTTTCAGCAGATGGAATTTTCAAAAAGAACAGAGAGTAGTCATTAATTGAAAAATTATATTCTATAGTATACGTTGGGCATGTTTCTGCGTGACTCTCCTTTATTCTATGAGGGTTCATCCTATATTGTTCTTTATGAGTTTTCTTTTCAAATGGAACAATGTAAGATTCATTATTATACTCTATGTCCCATCTTGTATCATCTACATTATCTTTGAAAAATTTGCATAAATGAATTTTCTGATTTTGGATAAATGGAGGAAAAATTAAATCAGAAAATATATCTTTTTCACCCAAATATGTATATTGAAACTCAGATAGCAGAATTTGTAGGTCAATGCACGATTTTTCGATAATAATTAGACGATTAATCATGATATCATTAATTTCAAAATTCGTTGATAGAGCATTGGCTTTTTTAGCAAACATATCACTATCAATGATATAAGGAAGATCATGGGTGACATCTAGTAATGCAGTGCTTGTATTGATATGATCATCAATATCCAAATTCTTATCAAAATGTGCAAGGCAGGCTTCCAGTGGGTCATTATAGTTTACTTGTAGTACAAAACTTTCGTCTTGTTCTTGCAAGTAGTTAACCTCTTCTAATTCATCACTGTCAGCTCTAGGTTGTTTGCTCACATGAAATATATTGACTTGTAATGTCATGTTACCGAAGGACATGCTCATTATACCATTCCGACAGTTGATTAATGCATTCGATGTTGCCAGGAAAGGTCGCCCTAAGATTACCGGTACTCGACTCGTAAATTCCGTTGGTGGTTTGGTATCAAGGACCACAAAGTCAACAGGGAAAACAAATTCTCCCACTTTGATTAGGACATCTTCTACTATCCCTTTTGGATATCGGATTGAAGCATCAGCTAGCTGGAGGGTTAATTTAGTGGGTTTTAACTCCCCCAAACCTAGCTCTTTATATATAGAATATGGAAGGAGGTTGACACTTGCACCTAAGTCGAGCAAGGCTTTCTCAATATAATATTCCCCTATTTTACAGGAAATGGTAGGACAACCAGGGTCCTTATATTTGATAGGGGTTGAGCATGAAATAACTGAACTAGCCTGCTGAGCCAGAAATGCTCTCTTGGGTATATTAGTTGTTCTCTTAAAAGTGCAAAGGTCCTTTAAGAATTTGGCATATGTAGGTATTTGTTGGATTGCATCTAAGAGTGGAATATTAATTTTTACTTGCTTGAAGACTTCAAGCATATTATCCATTTGTATTTTCTTCTTTGCTGGCTCTAGTCTTTGAGGATATGGGGCTCTAGGGATGTAAGTTCTAAGAGGTGGTTCACTCGATAATGTAATATTTTTAGGATCGTGTCTTGTGTTTTCCCTAGTTTTCTCTTGTGATTTTAGCTCCTCTTCAGGTGTTTCTTCAGTTCTTATGTCATTCTGCCTAAGTTCCTCAGTTTCTTTAGGGGATTCTATCATGTTATCAACTTGCCGTCCTGACCTAAGTGTAGTGATTGCATTTGCCTGCTCATGGCCTTTTCCTTTGATGTCATGAACTTCAAATTGACCCCTTGGATTTGACCCTTTAGGGTTAGCCTCAGGTTGACTCGGGAATGTACCCTTATCTCTTGTATTCAAAGAATCAGCTAGTTGACTCACAGTGTATTCTAACTTCGCAATAGATTGTGTGTTAGCACTGAGGCTTTGTGCGGTGCTCTGTTGGAATTGGAGGGTATTCTAGGCTAATAGTTTCATCGTTTCCTCCAGAGAATTGATTCTTTGATTATCTGGATTAGGGATGACATTCTGTATGGGTGGCTTTTGAAACCCTAGAGATGGTACAGACTGAGATGGGCCACCTTGGTATGGATCTGTAGTCCATGAGAAATTTGGATGATTCTTCCATCCTTCATTGTAAGTGTTTGAATATGGATTATGTTTTTGTTGATTATCAAAACGATTGTTTTGATACAAAGCATTGACTCTTTCCATATTATTTTCTTGTCTCCCTAACATCGGGCATCGATAATCTGCATGGGTAGGCTCACTACAAATTGAACAAATAGAAAAGGTAGGTTCATTGTTGCAACTCATAGTTTGATTAAGGCTTAATGCCTCTAAGGTATTTGGAGTGGAAGTCTTATTTCCTTGATTCATTTCTAGAGCCTCTAAGCGTCTCATCATAGTGGTCAGTTTAGCTTCTGCTTCTAATTTAGGTTCAACTTTATAGAATCCACCTTGTGCAGTAGGGGGGAATTTCCTATAATCTTCTTTGATTGGTTCCCACTGTAGTGTATTCTCTGCAATTTCTTCTAAGTAGGTCCAGGCTTGATCTGCTGTCTTTTTGGTGAATTCACCATTACAATATGATTCTACCATGGTCTTAGATGGGTAGTTCAACCCTTCATAAAAGATTTGGACTAGTCTAATTTTTTCAAAGTCATGGTGTGGACAGTGCAGGAGTAGGTCCTTAAATCTTTCTATGTATCTATAGAGAGCCTCACCTTCCAGTTGGTGAAACACATTCAAGGCCTGACGAATCGAGGCCGTCTTTTGTTTAGAATAGAATTTTCTATAAAAGAGCTCGAGTAGGCTTACCCAAGTAGTTATGGATCCAGCTTGTAAGGCATAAAGCCATGCTTTAGCCTTCTCTTTTAGTGAGAATGGGAATAATCTAAGTTTGAGATTTTCTTCGGACATATTATCGAATTTCATTGTTCCACATATGTCCTCGAATTCCCTCACGTGTTGATATGGATTTTCCTGCTCCATTCCCCGAAAGACGGGAAGCATTTGGATTAAGCCAGATTTTAATTCAAATTTTGCATTAGTGGTCGGTAAGGTTATGCAAGACGGTTGTGTAGCCCTAGTGGGATACATAGAATCCCCTAATGTGATTGCTTGCGGCTGTTCCGCCATCTCTAAGATATTATTATATTCAACTCTAACTAATCTTTTTCCTACACGTGCCCAAACTGTGGACTGTGTGTCCAGATTAATGCGTCAATTAGGTAATAGTAGTTTAACTAATATAACACTACGCTAGTAAAGAAAATGGAGTACGTACTTTAGCAGAATACTTATGCAAATAGAGAGCCTACTATTATGCAATGCAACACCCTAGCAAATGGTTTCTATCGATGCAAGGTTGAGTGTACACCTCAGACTGAGACACACATACAACTATAAGAGGTGTATGTGCCGAGCTGGCGACAACCTTACAAGGTTGCGATGCAATTCGATTATTTGATCTACGGTGAAAGTTTGCACATTAGCCGGTTACCCTAATTACTACGGTTATTGAATCAGCAGGAGTAAGCAATAGGAGTACGTAATCAAACCCAATGACTGGAGAGGCGTGGGTAAGGATTTGAGTACTTACCTTTGTGATGCTTATGCAAGTTTTCCGTTGAGCGTGTAAGTACCTGAAAAGTTAAACAGAAGATAATACGTATGAAAGAGACAAAATACGGAAATAGAATAACTAAGAATACTAATACTAACTTTTTTTTTTTTAAAGCAAATAAAAACTAAACTTTAACAGTTTTCAAACTCAAGTCCCCGGCAACGACGCCAAAAACTTGTTGTGATTTTAAATTGTTATACCGCAAGTGCACGGCGTCTATCTGATAGACAGTGGCAAATACGGGTCGATCCCACAGAGACTTGATTGAAAACTAATTAAAGAAAGATTAATGATTAAACTAGTACGGAAAGATCTCCAGAGGAGAGCGAGTGGATTTATGCTAATTAAAATAAACGCAAAGAGGAAAAATAAAATAAAATAAAGGTTATGGAGAATCAATGGATGAGAACTAGGGTTTCGGGGTTACGCTTGGACATTCACAAATAATATTGATTATTTATCTCAGTTGGGGTAGAATGGCGTGTTCATCCCAACCGGAAGATTTAACAATTAAAATCTGAGAATCTTTAATCTTAGATCTAGACAGTTGACGATTAGCGTGAAGGAACTTGTTGCACGACACAGGGACTCTCCCTAGCATCCGGCGTAACCTGGGTCAACGCCGAATCTTAAAGAGTTTATAGAAGTGTCAACGTCTCTTTGAGAAGTTGAATCACAGAGCAGTCTATTTCTATAGATTAAAGATTTGAATTATAATAAAATGATAATAATCATACGATGGTTATTCAAAACGTTCAGAACGATACTACAGTGCTGTAGAAACTTCCCTACGCATCTACTATGACCGGAATCAATAATAGAAACAAGCGAATATGCAAGCATGCGGTATTTAATAAAGATTATGAAACAACCAAAGATGAAATTACAATGAGGCATAAACAGAATCAATATTATTCATAAATAAACCAAGTTTCACCCCTAGCCCTAGCTAGGGGTTTAGCTACGCATATTCATACAATTCATAACGAAAATATAAACGCGAGCAAACTCCATTATGGATGACGAGCGTGTGTGTGAATCTTCTGGCGAGGATGACGGTGCGTCTTCGACAATGGCGGCGTGCGGCTTCGTGATGATGGAGCGTCGCTCGGAGATGATGGATGATGGACGTGCCTTGGTGGTGATGAAGATGGAAGATGGAAGATGGTGGAAGGTTCTTAGTGGTGATACAAGGTCGGCACCCCCCCTCCCTTCGGTTCGTCCGTGCCCCCCTCTATATAGGATAGAGAGAGAAAAGAGAGAAGTTCGGTTTTTGGGTAGAAAAGGAAACAAAAGGGCCGGCTGGGTCGGGTTAAGGGAAGAGAGAGAAGTGCGGTTTAGAGAGAGAAAGTAGGAAGAGAGAGAGTATCGGGCTCAGGCCGATCGGGTTTCAGTTTTAGAAAGAGAGAAGAAAGAAAGAAAACGGAAGAGAGAGAGATACGTTCGGTGGGCGTGGTTAAGGAAAGAGAGAGAGATGGAAAGAGAATCCGAGAGAGAGGATCCCGGAGAGAGAGAGAGAGAGAGTAACGTTCGGTTGAGAGAGAGAGACGTCCGGTTAAGAGAGAGAAAATCGGGCTCGCAGGAAAAATAGGGGAGGGAGAGAGGGACTCTGATGGGATCCGGTTTTAAAGGCTGCATGGCATCGGACGGCTGTGATCGGGTTGTAGGGAGAGGAGTGACGGGGATGCCATGCATGGCTCGATGCAAAGGAGGGCTGTGATTATCAGGTGCTCATGCATGGGACCTGGGTGTAATGGAGTGCGGGTAAAGCTTGGGGACGGCTGGGATTAAGTGATATTGAGATGGGCTGATTTGTATGCATGAGTGGGATGCACTGAACGGCTGCGATGCGATCGGACGGCCGTGACTGGATTGTGCCTCGAATGTAATAAATGGTGCATGCATGCATGGGTTGTTGGGTGCAATGAAGCACTGGCTGGGCTTGGGTTTCAAAGGGTGGTTGTGATGGCTTGATGCACTAAAGCTGTGATGGAATATATTGAATGTGCATGGGTATTGTATTGTAAGGGGCGGATGTGATCGGGTCGGACCGAGATGGATGGATGGTTGCGATGGGATCGTATGGGAAAGAGAAACTTGGGTTACTGGCCGGGTGAGATGGTGGGTTAAATCTAGTGTCATCTGGTTTTGATCGGGAAGAGTGAAAAACAAAAGAAAATAGAAGAGAGAGAAAATGTGGCAGGAAAAGGACGACGGCCATCCAGACTTCAATTCCATTATCCATTCATTTGCGTGTGTGTAGCCTTCGTTCATGTGGCGAAACCATCTACAGAGTTTTGCTCCATTGTAGCCATGTGCGTTGAAAGCAAGCTCCAATTCCCTGAAAATACACATAAAATGACGTCCATAAGGTTCCGGGGCATTAATCGATAAAAGGATAATTTGGATTATCAGGCAGTATAACTATCATGCATGATGTGTATGAGAGTGAACCAATATGCCGTTGGGTTCGTATGAATGTCTACTATATCATGGTGCAAAGAAACTCATGCAGTTTACGTGTAGTATGAAAGTTTTACGTAGCAAACTGATGATATATACATAATACTAAAAGGATAATTCGCACAAATTGGCCGCTCAACAATCCACTGGTATTCTTGTGGGTTGAAGTTCCAGTAGGTTCGATCTGGTGCATAGCGAGATCGGGCTCTTCTCCCTAACCATTCATTTGATTGACAGATCCGAGAACTTAAGTTGGTATGTTACTTCCGTCTATGGGCCTAATGAGGCTACTTTGCGTAGAGAGCTTTGGGTGGAGTTAGCGGCTCTTCGGCAATCCGTTTCAGGTCTTTGGATCCTTGGTGGTGATTTCAATGTGACGAGGTTCATTGCGGAGAGGAGTGGGGAGCCGGGGAGGGCGTGGGACAGAATAGATTTCTCTAATTTTGTGGATGCGGCTAAGCTCATGGACCTGCCTATTACTGGTCACTCTTTTACTTGGTCCAACAAGAGGGAGGATCATATCTTTGCCAGGCTTGACCAATTCTTGATCACGAAGGAGATGGATGTCTCTTTTCCCGATATGATTCAGCTAGCGCTACCATCTTTTGTATCGGACCACACGTCGTTGCTCCTCTTGACTTCTTCGGGTCAGATCTTTAAACATTTGTTTAGGTTAGAGATTATGAGGATCACGAGGGCGGGATTTGATGATTTGATTGCTAGTGGGTGGGGTCAAGCGTCTTTGAAGCATATGTGACAACCAAAATCCAATAGGCTTAGAGCTAATACTCATGCGGCTATGATGCCAAAATGGATGGGGTGAGGTGTACAAGGTCACGAGTTAGTCCCACATCGCCTGGAGAGAAGGAGATCCTGAGCTACATATATAATTTTCCCTCCCAAACATAGAAGACGTGTTTTAAAACCGTACGCTGCTATGGATTTCGTAAGAACTCCATAGTTAAGTGTGCTCGGGCGAGAGTAGTACCAGGATAGGTGACCCCTGGAAAGTTCTTGTGCGGGCATGGGCAAAGCGGACAATATTTTGTGTGTTTGTGGTGGATGTTACAAAATGGTATCAGAGCCGGTTCTCCTCGGGATGGGGGGATTTAACCCTACACGAGGATGTGTAGTCCTAAGGGGGGTGGATTGTGATGACCAATATCCAATAACTAAGAGCCAAGACTCCTGAGACTGGGATACCAAGATGGATGAGGTAAGGTGAGGCATACAAGGCCACGAGTTAGCCCTCCCAAACATAGAAGACATGTTTTAAAATCATGCTCCACTACATATTTCGTAAGAACTCCATAGTTAAGCGTACTCGGGCGAGAGCAGTACTAGGATGGGTGACCTCCCTAGAAAGTTCTCTTGCGGGCACGGGCAAAGCGGACAATATCTTGTGTGTTTGGGGCGGATGTTACAAAATGGTATCAAAGCCGGTTCTCCTCGGGATGGGGGGCTCTAACCCTACACGTGGACGTGTAGCCCTATGGGGGGTGGATTGTGATGATCAAGATCCAATAGGCTGAGAGCCAAGACTCTTAAGGCTGTGATGCCAAGATGGATGAGGTAAGGTATACAAGGTCATGAGTTAGTCCCACATCACCTAGAGAGAAGGAGATCATGAGCTACTTATATAATTTCCTCTCCAAACCATAGAAGACGCGTTTTAAAATCGTGCGCGGCTATAGATTTCGTAAGAACTCTGTAGTTAAGCGTGCTCGGGCAAGAGTGGTACCAAGATGGATGACCCCCTGCGAAGTTCTCGTGCAGGCACGGGCAAAGTGGACAATATCTTGTTTGTTTGGGGTGGATGTTACAGCATAGCTCGGTCCTCTTTCTGGTGGTCAAGCTGCACTTCCTTTGCAAGAAGATCAAGGCCTGGGATAGGGATTCTTTCGAAAGAGTAAGAGACAGGAAGGCGGGGCTCATTGCCAGGATGGGTGTTCTGGAAGCTAGGGCCGAACTAGGGCCTCTTTCTGAGCTTGAGCATTCCAACCTAGCTTTGGCGTATACCCAACTGAAAGAGGTTCTCAAGGAGGAAGAAATTATGTAGAGATAGTGCTCGAGGGAGAGATGGCTGAATGAGGGGGATCATAATACCAAGTACTTTCATCGCTTGGCGAATGCGAGGAGACGATTCAACTTTATTTCGGGGATTCAGATCGGAGATCAGTGGTTGTTGAATCAACGAGACATTCTGCAAAGTATGCTAAACCACTGCAAAGGCTGCTTCTCTACTCCCATCGGTCAAACATTGGACCTTGATTGGGATGCTATGTGGACACGAAGGCTAGGAGGTTAGAATTCTCTGGATGATGCTTTCTCTGATGAGGAATTCAAGAAGGCCGTCTTCAGTATGCGGCCGGATGGAGCCCCGAGGCCAGAAGGTTTCTCCATTCTCTTCTTTCAACGTTACTGGTCTCTGGTGGGGCCTGATATTTGCCACCTCCTCCTTGATTTCTTTAGGGGGCATGTTACTCTCCACCCAATCAACTACTTATGGCTGTCACTGATTCCTAAGAAGGAGGGTGTATAAATGATCGGTGATTTCAGGCCGATCAGTCTGTCCAACTGTATTTACAAGATCATTTCAAAGATCATCATTATCTGGTTAGCCTCTGTTATTGGGGATATTACCAGCCCCAACCAATCGGCTTTATTCGGGGTAGGAATATCCTATACATCGTCGCTTTGGCGCAGGAGGTCATTTGCCACATGATGGAGAAGAAAGAGGAGAGTATGCTGATTAAGCTGGATTTTGAGAAGGCTTTTGACCATCTTAGATTGTCACGCCCCAGAAATCTGGAACCGATCCCTGGGGTGTGAGGTGAGAAAAACCAAGGGTTTTAGGGTTTGATCAACTATCTACTCCAAAAAGGGTTTCTCACAGGGCTCCTACTTTCTCATGAAAAAGAAGGAGAGAGAAACAAGGGTTATTTTAAATTTGATTTTTTTTATAAAATATTTTATTAAAAGAAAAACTGGGAGAGTTAAAGGTGACTACGCTCGACCTTCAGCCGGGCTATCCTCTCAGCATGTGTGGCCTGACGGTGCCCCACATGCTGATAGAAGTCCCTCTTAAGGTAGCACGAGGCTCAAGCCTCTGACGGCGAGCTGAGTAGCCTCGCCTGCTCTCTAGCACTCGGGGCACTGGTTTAGAGGTCCTATCAACGGGGCTAGTCAATTAGGTCATTTTACAACTTATATTTTCATAGTGAGCTACCCTAGGCTTGGGGCCTTGAGGAGAGGCCTACCCCAAAAAGAATTCAGCTGTATCATTGCCACTAATAATATACACTAAACCAAATAATTCTTATCGAATCTAGTTCGATTACAATGCCAGAAAGAAAAATGACTACTACACGACATAGTGAAATCTAAAACTTCACCGCCGTCCTAACTCCGCCACTGACCTCGTGTTGCGGCTATCCCTGAGTCTCCGAACCTGCAGAAGAGCCTACTCGTGGGAATGAGTAGCTCCCAAAATAAATTGGGAGATTAGCCAAATAAATGACTAGTGACAAGCTAACTACCTAGGTAATTAATAACGCCCGTATTTATAAACAGTTTACTGATTAGTCTAGTTGTCCAATTACATTCTCAATCACGCCCTAAGTGTTCATGCAATGTCTACATTCGCATGCAATCCCTACTGTCGCTAGGTTATCGAGTATACCATTTCTACAATTCATAATTAATAAAATTAAACACACTCAATGTGAATCCCAGATATTTTGTTCATCCTGCCCTCGGTCGAGCATTACTATAGGGCCTTTTATTTCAATATAGAGGGCTAACTCTCTCGCCGTGCATACTCCGACACCATACACAAAGTCACCCATATGATCATAAGGGGTTTTCGTCTTTCACGGTGGAGCTCTACTGCCCAACTTGCTTTCCTTAGGGGCTTCAACTACCCCAAGACAGGCTTGCTAGGCCAATCCCTTTTTTCAGGCACCTCCTATTGGCTTTACCACAATCCTTGCCTGTGACCCCCTAACCTACTGATCTTCGACTGTGCACGCAGGCTGGTTCACGGCCCTTGCGCGCACGAGGTCTGAATCTTACAACAGGATAGAATATCACACAGTTATAATAATACAATAGTTTCGACGTTTTATCCCGGGATTCGCACCACGCTCACAACCCATGCATCACAATAAATCTAAATTACTCTCACCAGTATTCCCGTGTGCCCGGGTCTCCACACTCCACTTAGAAGGGTGGGCCCCGATAATTAGTATTTAATTATTAATTTCTAAAACTTAAGGGAATTCCTACTTACGGTGTCCAAGCAATCAACAGAATAATTATTATTTAATTATTAATATTTGTAAGCATGTGTTGCCGGACTCGCAACTACGCATGCAAGGCGAGGTCCACTCGACTACATACGACGATGTCCGGTAGAACTCGTATGCAGCGTTATAGACACCTACCCTTAATTTCTATAATAGCATAATTAATTATCTAAAATAACATGCAGTGTCACCTGGTCGAGGCGCACAAACTCCCGTAACTGGCTTTTGCTCCCTTGCGGCTGGATCGTCCCGATTGCGTACTGTCAAGCACATACACGCCTACGATTATTGCTTGCTACAGATAACACTATTTTTAGCCCGAGTTGGCCGAGTCAAGAAAATTTAGGCATCGTCAGACGCTGGTCTACCGGCATGCAAAACGATGCCCCTAATGGTGTAATGTCAATCGGTTGGCATTGCCAATGTCAAGGGTCGTACTATGGCTCAATTGTACAATTCCGTTTAAACGGTCGCATCCGTGTCGGATGCTACTACTAACGTACGTTGTGCTCTGAAGAGCCTTTGGCTACTACCAAGGTGTGTACAACTTGGGTCAGGTCTAGGCAAGGTCAACGGTTCGACTCGTCATTCATCCAAGGTGTCCTTATGCCAAAGTTTGAGTACTATGGTTGTTACTTTAATTATAACGAGTCGCACGAGCCTGAGCTTGGATTGACGACAGCTATTACGCCTAATCCAATTGGGTCCCAGGATCGGTAAGGTTTGGCACATGGGCCGCTAGTGGTCCACCACCGTGCATGACACGACGATGTGCATGATACATAAAAAGGATGTAACACGGAGGTATCATCGGCCAACAATGGCCAAAAGATGGCATGACCCAACAACATAGTCACATGGTTCAATGGCTTTAATAATTGCTATCAAGTAACATTAGTGTCGAAGGTCATGATACGGTCGCAAGGATGGATCGCGGTCGGGATCAGGCATGCCGTGCGTCTGTCAACGCCGAATTGGGTAGGTATGATGGGGCCGACCTACACTAAGGATGAAACAGAAATCAATTACGATCAGTCACAAGAGGGGATATAGCCTGGCGCGGTCAGGCCTTGCGACCGGTTGTATAGTCACCGGTTACCTGGCCGGCAGCCATGGTTGCACCAAGGGTCTAAGGCCGCAAGGGCTGGATCGGATCACACAAATGAGAAAGAGAGAGAAGGGGATAAGGCAGACCCGGTCGGGAGAGGAGTCGTTGATCTGGTCTCAACGGAACAACAAGAAAAACAGAGGAAAATAGGGGAGGTGGCCGACCTGGTGCAGGGGCTCGGCTTCGGCTGCAGGGGCCGTCGGCTCTGACAGCTCCTCCTCCGGCACCGACTGCTCCTCTCCGGCCGGCTAAGCTCCGGCTGCCGTGCGCCAAACACAGCAGCAATAGAGAGATTGAAAGAGGGAAAGAGAGAGGTCGAAGAGGAAGAGAAGAGACCGGAGAGGGAAGAGAGGGATCGGAGGGAGTAGAGGGGGGTCGGTTGGGTCTAAGTTTAAAAGGGTGAAAGGGGGTCGGTGGCCAGGTACAGCAAATTCGGGGGGGGGGGGGGAGAGGACGAGATCGCAGGGAAGGAGAGGGGGATGTGAGGGGAGAGCAGCGAAGGGCAGGGGAGAGCAGCAGCGTAGGGGAAGGGTGAGGTGAGGGAGGGGCGGCGGATGAGGGACGGGATCGGGTTCGGTTTGGGGGGGAAAAGAGATCCGAGAGTGAGATCCGAGTGAGATGGGAGAGGGATCCGGGTGAGAGGGAGAGGGATCCGAGTGAGAGGGGAGAGAGAGAGAGAGAGAGAGAGAGAGAGAGAGAGAGAGAGAGAGAGAGATGAAGAGAGGGAGAGAGGGAGAAGGTGCTGGGTTGGGTTTGGGGTCGGGTCGGGTTCGGGTTAGGGATGAAGAGAGATAGAGAGAGAGGGTCGGCTGTTGGGTTTTAGGTTTTTTAAACCATTTTTTTTCTATCTCTTGAAACCGTCGGCTCGACTCTAGCTCAAACCCGTGTCGTGCTGAGACAAGTTGGCACGCGCACCTCAGCGAGTCCGACTGACTCGCCACTAATACTTATAATCTAAATTAAAATACATAAATGAAAAAATATTTGCGATGAATCATAGTACACACGTTCAAGCACCGATTGCATTCCTTCCATCGTCGCCTCGCGACCCGGACCTGGGGCCCACTGTCCGGTCCAACTCAAGTTCAAACACACACCATCGACAATCATAAATGTAAAAGCAAGTCAATCAGTTTAGTAATAATATATAATAATAATAAAACTGGGCTGCTCTGGGCGAAAACACCCTGGAATGCCGGTCATTACATCCTACCTACCTTAATAAAATTTTCGACTTGAAAATTAACTAACACTAGTCATCAAACAAAGATGGGTTACAGGGATCGCATCGCGGACTCAAGCTCCCAAGTAGCTTCCTCCTCACTGCAGTGCTGCCACTGCACTTTCACCATGGGGATAGTCTTCGTGCGAAGCACTCGATCCTCTCTAGCCAGAATCCTGACCGGTCGCTCCTCGTAGGATGCATCTGAACTGAGGGCTAGGTCCTGCCAATCCAGCACATGGGATGGGTCCGGCTCGTACCTCTGAAACATCGACACATGGAAGAAACCGTGGATGCTAGAGAGCTGTGGAGGCAGCGCCAGCCGATATGCCACCTTACCAACTCTCTCCAAGATCTCGAAGGGGCTGATGAATCTCGGAGCCAACTTTTCTTTCTTCCCAAACCTCGCGATGCCTCGACAAAGGAAAACCTTCAAGAAGACATGGTCTCCAATGGTGAACTCGAGCGGGCATCGACGCACATCAGTATAACTCTTCTGTCGACTCTGTGCCGCTCAAAGTCGCTCCCTGATCAGCTGGATCTTCTCCGTCGTTTCTGAACGAGCTCCAGTCCCAAAAGGCTCCGCTCTCCTACCTCTGCCCAACAAAGAGGTGACCAACACGACCTCCTATACAAGGCCTCATAGAGGGCCATGCCGATACTGGCTTGGTGGCTATTGTTGTAGGCGAATTTCACAAGAGGTAGATGCTCCTCCCAACTGCCTCCAAAATCCACAGAGCATGCCCGTAATATATCCTCCAGAATCTGAATCGTCCTCTCTAACTGGCCATCTGTCTGAGGGTGGAAGGCTATGCTAAAACTGAGCTCAGTCCCCAAGGCTGTCTACAGGCTCTCCCAAAAGTGAGAAACAAACCGAGGATCTTGATCTGAGACGATAAAAACTGGAACTATGTGCAGTCTAATAATCTCTCTCATATACAGCTTTATCTAGTTGATGGACGTCATCGTCTTCCACACAGGAAGAAAGTGGCCGACTTCATCAGTCTGTCCACGATTACCCAAACCAAGTCATGCCTATTCCAGGTCAAAGGCAATCCCGAAACAAAGTCCATTGTGATATGCTCCCATTTCCACTCAGCTACTGGGAGTAGCTGCAGTAATCCAGCCGGTCTTTGGTGCTCAGTCTTGACTTGCTGACAAGTCAAACATCTGGACACGAAAGCGGCCACATCCTGCTTCATGCCCTTCCACCAGAACTGCCTCCTCAAGTCGTGATACATCTTGGTGCTACCGGGGTGCATCGAGAATCTAGATCGATGCGCCTCTGATAACACCTCCTCTCAAACCTCCTTATCAGCGGGAAAGCATAACCTTCTCTAAAACCTCAGACCTCTATCAGCATCAACTGACCAGTCTAGAACAAACTCCCCACTATCGCACCGTGCCCTCATCTCTTCCAACTCTGAATCCAACCTCAGTGCTGCAATCACCTTCTGAAGTAGGCTGAACTGCACTCGTATGGTGCGCAACACGGTATGAGAAAGGTTCCCATTGAATCCATAAATCAAAGCCTTCTATGGTAGCCAAAAAGTCATATCGATCTGTCAACAGTCTAGCAAACTGGCTACGGGACTTCCGGCTCAGGGTATCTGCAACAACATTCGCTTTACCAGGATGGTAAAAAAGTGAATAGTTGAAGTCATTCAGGACTTCGATCCACCTCCTCTGACGCATGTTCAGAACCATCTGACTCATGATGTACCGCAGGCTCTTATGATCGCAATACATCTCAAACTCCTCACCATACAGGTAATGCCTCCAGATCTTCAAGGCGAAGACCACCGCTGCCAACTCCAGATCATGGGTGGGATAATTCTTCTCGTGGGTCTTCAACTACCTCGAGGTGTATGCAACCACCCTGCCGTCCTGAATCAGAACTGCTCCAAGCCTTATCAGCGAGGCGTCGGTGAAGACAACATAGCCCTGCCACTAGCAGAAATCGTGAGCACTGGGGCCGAAGTGAGACGCTGCTTCAATTCTCGGAAGGACTTCACAATCTTCTGACCACTCGAACTTGACACCCTTCTTAGTCAGACGGGTGAGAGGTGCAGCTATACGGGTGATTTATTTTGAGTTGTTCGCAATTGTCTCAGTTCTCTTGTTCTCACTTTCCCATGTCTGTCAGGTCTCTATCTAACTAACTTGATCCATTTAGGGTAAAGATTTAATACCTTGTGCTAGTTGGCTATTAGGGTTCTAGTACATAACTTCTTGAACTAAATCGGAGTTGTTTTAGTCTAGGACTAGTCACCCAACTGTGTAGTGTGTATTATATCGTATCTTAATTTTTTGCTTCTTTCTGTCACTAGGTTAGCTACTCTCTTATTTTATTGTTCTCTACTCAGGTAATAAGTTTCCTTCTTTACCTAATTTGTGCACCATAGTGTTCGATCTAGAAGGTTTTTGAGTTGTGCCACAATAGCATAGTTGGGAGTGTTTATGATATGAGTTTCAAAGAGTATCAGTGTTTTCGATTCAAACGATGTTCCTTCCTTACTCTCGTTGGTATGTAATATAGTTATGTTATCTTGGATTTAGTATTCCCTAAGCCATATAGTAAAAATTGCATAAGTAATAGAAGCGTTTGTTCTAGAGGGGAATCTTACAGGATTTAAGTTTAGGCATACTAGTTGAGCCATTTCTTTCATCACTTTATTTAGGAATGTGTATTTAAACATATGTGTATTGGTGCATATGTGTAGTATACATCCCTACGATTGTAGTGTCGATACTAAAAGTATAAGATTATATATGGGTGTATGGGCTCCTCTATACATGAATGTACTTTTTGGTATCAACACTGTCAGTTGAGTACAGTTTGAGCTTCTAAATCTATGAATTTTGATAGTTCCCTACCGTGGGGGACACCCCTCGACAGAACTGATAAGGGGAATGCCCCTTATCTAGGCAGGGTTAATGATCAAAACTCATGATTTGGTTTAGTCCGTAATGATAAGAATGGAAAATGAAAGCCAAAACTCATATTTACGATGCGAGGATTTGGATGTTCACTTCTATCCTAATAATTATGTGACTAATTTATTATAAGTTAGGTTAGTAGTCATACAAGTGACAGTCTCCCTTTTTGGTATGATTGGCATAGTGGTTTAGCTTTTTGTTATCAGTATTAGTAAGGATCTTCACGCCAGCCGTAAGTCCTATTTTGTTGTTTTTATCTTTCTTCACTTCGGTAATAGAGATTGATGGTTATGCATCCTTAGTTTTAGGGGTTAATTTTCAGGACGAAAATTCTATTAAGGTGGGTAGGATGTAATAATCGGTACTATAGAGTTGTTTTTCGTTTAGGGCAGACCAGATTCATCCTTTTATTATTATTATATTACTGAAATATTAGATTTGATCCCGCATAAATATTGTTGATGTTGTTGGTTGAACTTGAGCGGGACTGGGCAATGGGTCTAGGGTCCGGGTTGCGAGGCAACGGCTCTCAGTGTGCATGTGTTTCGGTACACAAAAAAAAAATCACTTAAAATAAATAATTAATTAATTAAGTCGTTATTTTGGCGGGTCAATCGGATCCGGTGAGATTCGCGTGCTGGCGCGGCACGGGTTCGAATGTGAGCTTGCTTGACCACTTTAAGAGTTAGTAAAAAAAAAAACCTAAAGATAAAACCCGAACCCAAACCCGACCCTCTCTCTCATCTCTCACAGCCGCTCACCCCTCACCCTCACCATCCCGACCCCATCTCTCCCATCACCTCCCCCCTCTCCTTCCCTACGCTTCTTTCACCCCGAATCCGGCCCCCCGGATTTGCTGTACCCGACCGCCGCCCCCCATCCTCTCTTCAAAACCTAGATCATATCGCCTCCTCAGTCCGACCCTCTCCCTCCCCTCCGATCTCCCTCTCTTTCCCTCTGATCTCCTTCTCTTTGATCTGTCCCTCCGATCCCTCTTTCTCCCTCCCGATCTCCCCATCATGCCCTCTTTCCATTGATCTTTCTCTCTCTCTCTCTCTCTCTCTCTCTCTCTCTCTCTCTCTCTCTCTCTCTCTCTTACTCTCCGACCTTTCTCTTTCTTTTTTTTGGCGTCAACATGTAACCGGCCAGGACAGAGGCAACCGGTGCTGGAGAGGTATAGCCAGCCGGAGTAAGGAACCTGATCAGGTCAGCCCCTCCTCCCCCTCTTTTTTCCTTCTATTTTTCTTTCATTTTCGGTTCTGTTGAGATCGATCCAACCCCAGCCCTTGTGGCCCACGCACTTGTTGCAGCCATTGATGCTGGCTCAGTGGCCGGCAATTATGCAGTCGGCAAGGCTCGACCCGACCAAGCCAGGCTTCGCCCCTTTTTCCTTTCTCCTCTCTCCCTCCCTTCTTGGTGTAATCAGACCAGCCCCTTTTTTTTAGTTTACTTTTGAGTCGGCCATGGACGTCGGCCACATTACCGACAACTGTGCAACCGACAAGGCCCGATCCGGTGTAGGCCGCCCCTTTCACTCACCTTGCTGCGATGGTTGTCGGTAGCCAAGTACCAGGTGACACCGACCACCCTCGGCCGTGCATTGCCTTGCACCTCAACCACTAGTTATGTCGACCCCCTTGTCGTGACTGTCATTGGCTCTTGATTAGCGATGTGGCGTCTCAAAAAAGGCCAACCACCACCAACGGCCGCCTTGCCAAGCACTGGTGAGGCACACCAACCCTGGCCCTCGACCTCCCCACGATGTTGATCTAGGCCCATGAGCCCACACTCAAGGGTAGCGGGCCCGATCTCATCGGGTCACACTCGCCTCAGAGTTAATAATGTCGAAGCGGTTTCGACCGCCTAGGTAACGTGGTCATGAAGTAACTTGTGCACAAGATTGATTCCATGGCGGCAATGTGCTACTCATCGGCCTAAGTTGGCCACCAGTGCGATTCCCGTGTGAGTCCTTCGTATGGACCAAACCGACCGAATCCACACCTGAGTCCAAGGTCATCCCAGGCGGATGACGAATCGAGACTCTGATCTCTCTTTGACTTTCTCTTAAGTACTTTTAAAATTAATAAATAATAATGTATGGAAATGCGCAACTTGTCAGACCTTGACCGTGAAGGCCCATTGGATGTGGAGCGGATTGGACAATCATAATTTTATATCTCAATAACTAAGGCAAGTATTCACTTGCTCTGAGGCTATTTTCGATTAAGTCTTTTATACCGCTATTTTGTGATTTTCTATATATGATTCTCGTATATCATATATCATTAATCATGATTAGAGTATTGGTTAGTATTAAACTATAGTGGAATGTGGACTTTGACATTTTAGGTAGAATTGTATGCCATGTAGTTTCTAACGTTGTTAAAAAGGATCATTACTGAGACTTGTATATACTAAACGACTACAAATGATCATATTCACCAGCACATCTATTAGACTCTTTTTGATACTTGGTTGATACCATAACGCATGCTGTTAAAATCTTTACAAGTTATCTATACGTATGTTATGGTTAGAAGATGAATGTAACATTATATGGGAGTAGTAGAAACAATAGTTAGTGCGAATTCATCACATACCTTGCTGGGATTCTTTAGAGTGTTTCTTATTAATTGAATATGTAATTACTCTTTGTAATTTTGTATATTAAATATTTCTTATAAGACACCCTCGCACACACTCACCCCCCTTAGAGTGGGGTTTATTTGTCAGTCAGTGGTTTGAACTGACCCTGTTTGGGGCACTACTTTTTCCACGAGTAGACTTTCTTGCAGAGTAGTACCAGAGCTTGGAGTGCGGATAGCTGTTGTGGAGTACGGTAGCAATGGTGGAGTTAATAGTTGTAGTTTTTATTTGTTGGGACTGAATGATAGTTAATAAGATTAGTTTTGTGGTTTTATTTTAGTTTACGGTATTGATAGTGTAGATTATGTTTGCAATGATCCAGCTGTGTCTTCTTGGTAGGCCTCTCCGCAAGGCCCATGCATGTTTTAGGATAGATCACTTTAAAATATAATAAGGTATAAGTGACCTAAAAATTTAACCTTATAGATAGGACCCTCAGACTAGCCTACTCGTGTGGTAGGGAGTGAGTGAGGATACCTGGCTCGCCGTCGGAGGCTTGAGCGTAGCGTCGTGCTCCCTTAGCGGGAAATCCTGTCAATGTGTAATGGCACCGACATGCCACAAATACTAAAAGAAAACATATAGAATTAAGCCTTGAAACTCCTAAAATTTGTGTAGTATTTTGACCATAACCCAACCCTTCACCTCTTTCTCCCCTCACACCCCAGAGATTGGTATTCAAATTTCTGGGGTGTGACATAGATGGTCTTTCATTGAGCGGGTGCTCGAGGTGAAGGGGTTCTCCGACAACTAGCGTGGCTGGATCAATGACCATTTATCTTCCTCAAAGATGTCCTGTTTACTCAGCGATGAAAGTGGGGGGCATTTCATGATGAAGAGGAGGTTGAAGTAGGGTTGTCCGCTTTCCCCTTTGCTCTTCATTCTCACTGCGGACCTCCTTTATGATGTGTTGGCCAGGGCACGATCGAATGGAATACTTCAACCAATGAGAGACCCATCTTGGGAGGTGCCCAATCTCCAATTTGCAGATGAAACTTTGCTTTTTTGCAGGGTGGAGGAGATGCAAGCAATAGTGATCAAGGTTCTGTTGTATTCCTTTGAACAAGCATCTGGGCTCTTTATCAAATTTTCAAAGACTGCAATCTACTATCTTGGCGACGATCTAGTTTGTGGTGAACAACTGGAAAACTTGCTTAACTACCAACTAGGGAAGTGTCCACTCAAGTATCTGGGCCTTCCACTGGCGAGACGTTCCTTGCAGCGAGTAGATTGGGAGATTCTGATAGAGAAGGTGGCGCATAGATTGGCTTCTTGGAAGAGCTCTTGTCTATCTTCGAGTGGGCGGTTAACGTTGGTGAACTCGGTGGTATTTTCCATTCCCTCCTACTATTTGTCCTTCTTCTACTTGCCGGAATGGGTAGTCAAACTGATCGACAAGGTGAGAAGGGACTTCCTCTGTAGGGGTAACATTCCGGACCAGCCGCTTATGAAATGGGGCAAGGTGTGCAAGACTAAATACAAGAAGGCCTAGGGCCTCAACATGCCAAACTTTAACGTTGCGATGCTCAGAAAGTGGTGGTGGCATCTCCAATCCAGCCAGGGAGACAATTGTACAACCTCATTAGGGGCCATTACTTCAAGAGATCTTCCACACTTCAGGCATGGGGTAGGCGATCGATCGGGGAAAATCTCGACCCACTGGAAGGGCGTTTCGAAAGTTCGGGATGCTTACAAATGCAGGACCAGCATTGTTGTAGGCGGCGGGCACACAACAAAATTTTGGGATGACCTATGGCTATGCAAGTGTTCTCTCTAGACTTTGCTGCCTGACGGTTACCTGCACGTGAAATGCAAGATGGGGACGGTTAGTTCAAGTTTCCTCCGAGGGAGGGGCGGGTATTGGTCCGTCAAATTCAGGGGACCTCTAACTTGGGAGGCTCATTAGCAGGTCACCGAGATGGAGGCGTTACTGGAGAACATCTCGCTGTCCAATTAGCATGATAAGGTGGCTTGGAGGTGGCATAGTATAGGAAGATTCTTTGTCCAGTCGTTTTACCGTTTTCTGCACAACGGAGGAACGAGATGCCCATTGGCTAAACATTTGTGGCGGTGCAAACCTCCTCTTAAAACGAAAATTTTCTCTTGGCTTGTCATCAACAACAGGATTCTCACCAAGGACAACTTGGTCAAGCGGAACATACCCATCATAGATCATGATTGCCCGATGTGTGGGTTGGGTCCTGAGGGTGTGGATCATCTTTTCCTATCTTGTTCCTGCACTCAGCGGATATGGACTTTTATCTAGAGAAAATTGGGCATTTTAGTGGTTCCTTCTTCAATGTTCTCCCATTGGACTGCTTAGTAGCGACGGTGCATTTCTAGAGAGTGTCAAGAAGGCTGGAATTGCCGGTCGTGGCAGTCGTCTGGTCCATCTAGCTGGAGAGGAACAAGAGGATTTTCTCGGGGAAGGCGATGGATTGGGAAGCTACTCTGCGCAAGATCAGGTTGTTGGTCGAGGACTGATTTCCCTTGGTTAGGTGAGGAAGAGTGACGACTGTTGTCTCTTTTTTCTCTCCTTTCTTTTGAGAGGCTTTGGTTGATAGACCGATCGGCTTTTGTATTAGGTTGCTTTTGCTTTTAATCTACAGGTTGGGGTCCATGCCTAACCCCCCTCTCTCCGAGGGATTTCTAAAAAAAAAAGATACGAAGATTTTTTCTTTTTTTAATTAAACGGAGAATGAAATTCCAAATGCTTAGCTCACGTGTATGCGGATTTTTTTTTGGGAGAGCCCGCAGGGGGGATTTGGTGAAAAGCCCTTTATATAATATGTTTTAAAGCATGATCTCGAGAATGTTTCGGTTTGAGTTGAGACCCAACCTGAAGAGACCCTTTTACATAAAACCCTTGTTGACTTGTTCATCCCCTATCAAATGACTAAAATATCCCCAAATCTATACTACGATAGATCAAATTTATACTCTAGATCTATAGCTACAGTGATTTTAATTCGGGGTAATGAAGTGTTAGAGTATAAATTAGAATTTATATAGAGTATAAATTCGATTGCTATAGTGAAATTACAACAGTGATTTCACTAAGAAACCAAATTTATACTCCAGAATATCACTGCTATAGTGAAATCATTGTAGCAACAATGGAGTATAAATTCGGATGTATATAGAGTATAAATTCGGTTGCTACAGTGAAATCAATGTAGCAACCAAATTTACACTCCAAAATATTACTGCTACAATTAAATCATTGTAGCAGCTACAGTGTTTTGGGTCTACTATTGGGGCTTTCACTATACAACGTAATTTTTTTTTTTTAAATGTAGATTGGGTTCTATAGGGATAGTTAGATGGGGAAAATGGCCATATTAAAAAAAAATTGAGAGAGGGAGTGACCAAACACACTACGAAGCAGTTAGAGGGGGTTTACAAACTAAAGAGTTGGTTAGAAGGGCCTTAGGCTAATAACCTCTTTTTTTTCCTTTTATCTGTTTAAACCAGCCACCCCGATCTCAAGTTGGGCTTGGGCAAGTGAACTTTAATTGGACCTTGGGTTGGATTGGGGTTGGGCAAAGGATTCAAACCCCTCGGCCTTGGGTTGACATGGGCTAGCTGCCCATGGCCTCAACCCAAACTGGCCCAAGTTGTAGCCATACGTGTACGTCTACGATCTCGTGTTAGATAGTGGAAACCATACTGCATAACCTCATGGGGATCCCATGGTCGAGACACACTGCGGGCCCCTAATCACTGCCTTGTGGGGGGCACTGCAATGCTCAATGCGGCGCTACAATAGGCGTCCCCACGTTGCTATGTAGTAAGGCCTCCCCATCGAAGTTGCTCTCTTAGAACATCCACAGCGGACTAACTATATGTTTACCTAGTATAGTATATTTTAATGGGGAATACAAAGCTAAGCGAGAATAGAGAGCCACCCAAAATGAGGCTGCACAACCAGCTAGCTATTCCATTTAGCTACTTTTTACTTAAAGACCAAAACACCCTCTTTAAAAGTGTAAATGACGTAAATGACATTCAAACCATACACTTTGTTATATTGAGTTACCCCTCCTGCTACTTCAGTACATGTGGGGGCCCAGATACCACTAGCTTGAAGGATCGCTGGATGTGGCCAACAGGATACGGATCCATATCTTTAGCTAGCCCACTGTACCTCCAAAACACCCATTTCGCTAACTAAAGAGGCCAAGTGATGGTAACAGCTAGCCCGTTGTGGATGCTCTTATATAGGGAAGGGAATTGTTGTCAAGAGAAAGATTACCATGACAGCAAAAGAAAAAGGGTTATTTTGACTTTTCCCCCCAAGTTTTGCCTTGAATTAGACTTTACCCCCCAAAACTAACTGTTCCAACAACTCACCCCCCCAAAACTTTTTTTCTTTTCCGTCAGCTTACCCTTTCTCTTAGATGGTGAGCTGTCGGAACAGGCAGTTTTGGGGGGTAAAGTCTAATTAATGAAGTGATGGGGGGTAAAGTCTAATTTAGGGCAAAGTTTGGAGGGCAAAGTCAAAATAACCCAAAGAAAAATTATGTTCAGTGAAGCAGGTGTACAAACTTTAAGCAAGGGTACAAACTTCTTTGTACACATACTGTCACGCATGGAACCCTATTATAGCTGTAACCGACCATCAAACCGCACTCAGCCCTGACCGGGTCAAGGGGCGGTTCTGATTGGATGACACATTATTATTCCAAAGAAGTTTGTACAATTGTTTAGCTGAATATCAGTCCTGAGGTAAAACTAGGGGTGGCAATCCTTGACCTGACCCGCCAACCCGACCCGAAGTTAGAGGGTTTGGGTTTGGCCTAAAAAGGTTCGGATCATAAACGGGTCGACCCGATTGACCCGTTTATTTAATGGGTCGGGTTCGGGTTTGTACTTATAACCCGTTTGACCCGACTTGACTCTTTTAGTAAATGGGTCGTGTCAACCGACCCGATCCGAACCAACTCGAACCAACCCGATCAAACCTGGCCCAATCCGACTTGTCTTGACCCAACCCGACAGGTTTACATGGGTTCTATTGACCCAACCCGAGCCAACCCGACCCAACACGACCCAACCCGTTTGTAAACGGGTCGGGTCGGGTCGGGTCGGGTTTGGGTTTATATTTTTGACCCGTTTATTAAACGGGTCGGATTCGGGTTGGATGTTTTGCCCTTATACATATGTCTCAACCTGACCCGAACCCGACCCGACCCGACCCATTGCCACCCCTACGTAAAACACACATCCATAAGAGTAAGCTTTTTTTGCTTTTCAAAAAAAAAAAATAAGAGTCTTTTTTTCTCCTCAAATTTGTGAGGGAATGATGTAGCTTGTGGTTCCCACACGAATCCCATACAAATGAGAAAGCCGCTGGAGTTGCTCTAACACAAAACATGACACACGCCAATGTCGTATCCATTGGCCGGTGTCAGGTGCATTTTTTTCTAGTGTACATATTTCTTTGTCCTTTGCACCTAATACCAACCGGTGAATGACACTCGGTCCCGGCCAAAGGCAACAAGACAACTGTGATTGGATGACATGTCAATATGTATAAGAAAGAGGGACCGATCCATATAATAAGTCAAGACTTGCAATAATGACACCATGTCCATTTCACAAACAAAACATATCATCAAAAAAATCACAAATGTTGGGAAAAACGTGTAGTATTATTCATTTACCCCCCTATATATAGGCATAATTGGAGGTTGGGATAGAGACTGGGAAATCTCCTATCCCATGAATCTAGGGGTATTTATCCGGTGGGCATCTATATCCGATGCAACCACCGTTTTATAACACTCCCCCTTAGATGACCACCATTTATCAATGATTGCCTCATTAAAACCTTTGATGGAAAAACCCAGTGGGAAAAATCCTATCAAAGGAAAAAGAGTACAACCTTAGTTCTTCAGAAACAAGTTCTTCAGGAACTTTGGTGGGTGCGCATAATGCTGCCTCGTTAAAACCTTTGATAGAAAAACCCTACCAAAGGAAAAAGAGTACAGCGCGCATAAATTTGCATCTTCAGGATGCCCTCCGCCTAACTATTACATTACCACTATTACATCTCTCCCCCTGATTATATCTCCTCCTTATTACATCAATTTGTTTGGTGATTGAGCCGTCGCAGTCCGATGCCGTACACCATCTTCTGAAAAGTAGACTTGGGCAAAGCTTTGGTGAAGAGATCCGCAAGATTATCGCTTGACCGTACTTGCTTGACTTCAATCTCCCTTTTCTTCTGAAGTTCGTGGGTGTAGAAAAACTTTGGTGAGATGTGCTTTGTTCGATCTCCCTTGATGAAGCCAGCTTGAATTTGAGCAATACATGCGGCATTATCTTCGTGGATAACTGTCGGTTCTTTGGTAACTGATGCCAACTGGCAACTGCTTCTGATATGCTGCACAAGTGACCTCAACCATACGCATTCTCTACTTGCTTCATGTAGGGCTAATATTTCAGCATGGTTCGACGATGTAGCCGCAAGTGTTTGTTTGGTCGATCTCCAAGAAATAGCTGCATTGTTATTCAAAAATACATACCCTGTTTGGGATCGACCCTTATGGGGGTCAGAGAGAAAACCTGAATCTGCATAACCAATCAAGTGAGGAGTACCACAAGAATAAAACAATCCCATATCAGTGGTTCCTCGCAAATATCTAAATATTTGCTTTATTCCATTCCAATGCCTAAGAGTTGGTTCTGAACTGTATCTAGCCAATAGATTAACAGAAAAACATATATCTGGTCTAGTACATTGAGCTAAATACAATAAAGCACCAATAGCACTTAAATACGGTTTTTCAGAACCAAGAATATTTTCATGTTCCTCTTTAGGTCTAAATGGATCTTTATGAATATCAAGAGGTCTAACTACCATGGGAGTGCTTAGTGGGTGACATTTATCCATATTAAATTTTTTTAACAAATTTTCAGTATATAAGGATTGATGTACTAGAATCCCACTAGAGTTACGCTCGATCTGCAGGCCGAGACAAAATTTAGTATCACCAAGTTCTTTCATTTCAAACTCCCTTTTTAGATAATCAGAAGTTTTCTTGAGCTCTTCAGGAGTCCCAATCAAGTTTATGTCATCCACATAAACTGCAATTATAGTAAATCCATTTTCTGATTTCTTTATGAAAACGCATGGGCATATGGGATCATTCTTATAACCTTCCCTAGACAAGTATTCACTAAGGCGATTGTACCACATCCTTCCGGATTGCTTCAGGCCGTACAATGCTCGTCTTAGTTTTATCGAGTGCCCACTCTTTGATGTTGCTTCAGGCAACTTGAATCCTTCTAGGACTTTTGATGTTGCTTCGGGCAACTTGAATCCTTCTAGGATTTTCATATAAATATCTGTGTCTAGGTTCCCGTATAGGTATGCCGTTACGACATCCATTAGTCTCATCTCTAGTTTTTCAGAAACTGTGAGACTAATGAGATATCTAAATGTAACTATATCCATAACAGGGGAATATGTCTCTTCATAATCAATCCCGGGTTTCTGCAGGAATCCCTGGGCTACAAGCCTTGCCTTATATCTAGCGATTTCATTATTTTTATTTCTTTTTCTTACAAACACCCATTTGAAACCTACAGGGTTTACGTTAATTGTTGTTTGTACTATAGGTCCAAATACTCCACGTTTCTTGAGAGATTCAAGTTCAGCTTGAATAGCTTCTCTCCATTTTGGCCAATCAGTTCTATGTCGACATTCATATATACTACGTGGTTCATTATCTTCATCATCGCCCTTTGTTATTTCAGTAGCTACTTTGTATGCAAATATGTCATCGATGACTATTTCCTTTCGGTCCCAAATTTCACCCCTCATATGGAATATTGAGCTCTCATTATTTGGTACCGGTACCTTATCCATAATCACTGCAGGGATCTCTTCAGGAGTTTGAGGGAAATTTGGCCGTTGGGAAATATTTTCTTCTGGAAAAATATGGTCCATAATCTCTTCTGGAGCATTATGACCAGGTTCTTCTGGAACCTTAACTTCTTCTGGAGTTTTAGGGTATGATTTCTCATTCAACTTCCTCTTCCGGGGAACTGAATCTTTGGAACCTATAGGTCTGCCACGTTTCTGACGTGCAGCAGTTTCATTAGTGGGAGTTGGAATATTAATTCTTGCAGGTACATTCTTGGCTGGAACAAACGACTTAGTTACATTAGTTGCATCATTGAAGGCATCAGGTAATTGATTTGCAATATCTTGCAAATGCAAAATCCTTTTTACTTCTACCTCACATTGGGGAGATCTAGGATCTAGATGAGACATAGTGGAAGTATTCCACGATAATTCACGCCGTTCTTCAGGAACAGGTCGTTGCCTAGAAACTTCTTTATCTCCCCCTAACGGCAAGAAGATTGTCTCATCGAAATGACAATCTGCAAATCTAGCAGTAAATAGATCACCTGTTAAGGGTTCTAAGAATCTTATGATTGAAGGTGAGTCAAAACCGATATAAATCCCCAATCGACGTTGGGGACCCATCTTAGTTCTATTTGGAGGGGGAATAGGGACATGTACAGCACATCCAAACTTTCTAAGATGAGAAATATTAGGCTGAATATCTGACACAAGTTGTGCAGGAGAAAAATTATGGTATGAAGTAGGTCTGAGTCTAATAAGATTAGCAGCATGCAAGATAGCATGCCCCCATGCAGAAATTGGAAGTCTGGATTGTAAGAGTAATGGTCTAGCTATTAATTGCAAGCGCTTGATAAAAGCTTCAGCAAGGCCATTCTGGGTGTGGACATGGGTGACAAAATGTTCGACTTCTATTCCGATGGATGTGCAGAAGTCATTGAAGATTTTAAAAGAGAATTCAGCTGCATTATCCAATCGGATCGATTTGATATGGTTATCAGGAAAACTAGCTCTAAGTTTGATAATCTGGGATAATAATCTAGCAAATGCTAAATTTCTAGTGGAGAGTAGGCTCACGTATGACCATCTAGTAGATGCATCTATTAGGACCATAAAATATCTAAATGGACCACTAGGAGGATGTATAGGACCACAGATATCACCTTGAACCCTCTGCAGGAAGGTAGGTGATTCTGTCTCTATTTTCTTAAAAGAAGGTCTAGTGATTAACTTCCCTTGGGAACAAGGGTCACAAAAATGGTCATTTGGAAAAGTCAAACTTCGATTGCTAAGAGGATGACCATAGGAATTGTAAATGATCTTTCTAAGCATACCTGACCCTGGGTGACCTAATCTATCATGCCAAAGGACCAAATCTTCAGGATTTGGGAACTTCTGGTTCAAGTGAGTGGCATAGGACTCCATAACACCAATGTGGGTAAAGTATAACCCTAAAGATAGGGTTGAGCATTTTTCTAGTATTGAAATATGCTCTCCGTTTTTAGATGTGATGCAGAGGTATTCTAGATTGCCTTCATTTGTAGTTTCTAAATGATATCCATTTGCTCGGATGTCTTTGAAACTCAGTAAATTTCTTCTGGAATTTTCTGAGTATAGAGCATCCTTAATTAGCAAATGAGTACCATTAGGTAAAAGTATATGGGCTCTTCCGGACCCTGTAACTATGTCAGTAGGGCCAGCCACTGTAGTAACCATACGTGAATTATATTCAAGATTTGTAAAGAATTTTCTGTGTTTCAGTATGGTATGTGTTGTTGCACTATCTATCAAGCAAATCTCTTTGCAGTTGGTCATCTTTCCTAAATGATAAGTTATGAGTCAATAAATACCATAAGAGAAGTATCAATGATAAAACTTACTAGCACAATTTCTAAGTAAAATCATCAGAACGATAATATAAATTGATAATATCCAATAGAATATAAAAATTACTCAACAATGTCTGACAGAATAAAAACTACTGAGTAATGTCTGACTGGAAATAAAAACTACTTAGCAATGTTTGACAGGAAATAAAGACTACTTAGCAATGTCTGACGGAATAAATAAAAGAAAAACTAAAGTCTCCAGAGATCCCTAGATTCAGGGATTTAATGTGCCATCGTCTAACTCATCAAAGTAATCTGAACTTTCCAGGTACGATGTCTTCAGGGCATCGATTTGCTTCTGTTAATCTTCAGGCCACTCATTGTTATCTTCATTCATATTTGTCTCTGCAGGTACCCCTGTACTTTTGTACTTATTCTTCTCATGTTTACTAGCACGGTAGTTTCTGGACCAGTGTCCTTCCTTTCCACATTCAAAACATATGTCCCTCTTATCTTCAGGTTTAGAGGGATTATTCTTTTCTGGATTCTGAGGAGCGATCCACTTGTTTTTAAAGTGTGTGTCCTTCCTAGGACCATAATAATAATCTCTTCGAGGATGATTCTGACGTCCACCTCTTCCAGGGTGATTTCTACCTCTTCCAGGGTAGTTATTGCGCCCTCCTCTGCCGTGTCTTCCACCTCTCCTTCCTCTGCCTCTACCTCTACCTTGGTAGAAATCATTGGCGTTTGCTTTTGGCAATGCCAATGATCCAGTGGGTCTAGAATTGTGATTCTTTACCAGTAGGTTATTATGTTCTTCAGCGATCAGGAAAACCTCTATGAGTTCCGAGTACTTCTGGTACTTTATCCCCCTCTATTGCTGTTGTAAAATAATGTTATTTGGGTGGAAGGTAGAGAGTGTTTTATCGATCATCTGAGCATCATCTATTTTCTCCTCACAGAGCTTCAGCTTGTTGACGATGTTGAGTAACTTCGAGTTGAACTCAGCCACGGTCTTGAAGTCCTGGAACCTGAGGGTGATCCATTCGCTCTTTGCTGCTGGCAAAGTGATCATCTTCTGGTGATCATAGCGTTCCTTGAGTGCCTTCCAGAGATCTGCTGGATCTACTATGTTCATATATTCATTCTTTAGATCTTCGTGTATGTGGTGCCTAAGGAAGATGAGGGCTTTAGCTTTTTCATCCGGTTTCAATCCATTCTTCTCTTCTAGAGCTTTCTCTAAGTTCTTTGCTTGTAGATGTAGCAAATTATCTACTCTCCAATTCAGAAAATTGCTTCCATTGACATTTAATGCATGGAAGTCTAATTTTGTAATGTTCGACATCTGAAGATTTAATGAATATTAACATTAATTACTATGATTATCATCACATTAACATATAAAGGCATGTTGTAGAAAACAAGTGACATGCCATGGACAAAAGCCTATTAATACTCAGTATTAATAGGATCCTTTTAGAAACCACTTGCCAGGGTAGAGCGAGTTCTATGGAACCGTCATGCGCCTTGCAAAGCTTTTCTAAAAAGGTACTAATTGCTTAAATACAACTAATGCAGAGAATAACATATTATGCACATGGAACACAAGATAAATATACAGTATAGAGTCTGTTACAATTAAGGACAATTCTGTCCTTATTTGTAAACCAGATATTGCAAATTGGTCCCTTAGGGGCTAAATAGTTAAATACATAAATAATGTATATGAAATAGCAAAATCTAACCGTACTGATGCGTCCGGAATAGTTCGGATACCCAAGATCCTTATATGGATCGAACAATTTGGCTATAGATCGGTCATACAAGACAGAATTAAAATTAACGGTGCAAATTAAATCAGACAGTCATATATATGTGAATGCATATAAGAATGGACGGGTCAGATCTGTAAAATACAGTCGGGTCGGGTCTGCTGTATAGCAGTCGGGTCTGCTTATACAGCTGAGTCGGGTCGGATTTAGCCATTAAATGGCTAACGGGTTTAGCCATTAATACACAGTCGGGTCGGGTCTGAGTCTAGGGTTCGGTATGATCGGGTTTAAATAATAAAACCCAAGATGAACCCTGTTCATCGTCTTCTCCGAAGAGAACAGTAACCCTAACCCATTGTAACGGACGCCCCACGCGCACACGTCACCGCCGTCGCTCGCACGCGACTCTGGCAACCGCTTTCTCGCGCACAGTCCGTCGTCGTGTGACGCCAACCCGCGCAGCCTACCGTCGTGTGACGTCAACCTGCGCAGGCCGCCGGACGCCGGTGCGGAGATCGCTGACCTCCGTCAGCCCGCGCCGCCCGCAGCCACTCGAACGCGCAGTACGTCGCCGGTCATGCGCGCAGCCCGCCGCCGGTCGTGCGCGCAGGTGTTGCCGCCGGGTCGGTTTTTCCGGTGGGATATGCTTGGTCGACGGTGCAAAAACAATGGGGAGTTCCAAGGCGTACCTGGTGATGGTCGTCTCACTCTCTTCTCCCTCGTTTTGATCGGCCGGGTTCGAGTTTTACCGGTGTCGGGGGACGCGTTCGGAGAAGGTGACTGCGGCCGGGTCGTGTTCTCCCGTCTCTCTTTCTCTCTCTCCGATCTCTTCCTCTCTCTCTCTCTCTCTCTCTCTACGATGGGTCGGTCGGGTCGTGGTCGAGATCTGGAGCCGGGGAGAAGAGCCGAGACTGGATCGTGCATTCTCGTGCTGATAACGTGTTGGGAAAAACGTGTAGTATTATTCATTTACCCCCCTATATATAGGCATAATTGGAGGTTGGGATAGAGACGGGGAAATCTCTTATCCCATGAATCTAGGGGTATTTATCCGGTGGGCATCTATATCCGATGCAACCACCGTTTCATAACAACAAACAAATTTTTTTTTTGGCAGGGATTCTTTATTGACATTTTGGGCTCATTTCACACCAGTCTATTTCACAAACAAAACAAATCGTTTAAAAAAAAAACACAAACAAATACCGTTTTACACTAGCATATGCATCATTTATTGTAAAAAATGTATGGGTGAGATGCACATGTTGTGGATGTGTGTAAGTACAGATCGAATGCATCTCGATCGTTCCCTATTTGTGTACGAATGCATCTCAACTGTCGGATTGAATGCAAAAAAGCGTATGGGTGAGATGCACATGTCTTGGCTATGTAAGTACATATTGAACGGTTCAGATGTACCTAGAGCATCCCCGCGGGAGCAAAAATCTTTCTGGATGGCGGTAACAAAAATTAGGGAGGGACTTAAAGTTAAAGGCAAACATTAGTTGCCTGCACCTGCATACATTTGTCCTGCAAACATAGAGCAATACTATTCAGCCAACATGTTCTCCAACTTTTCTCATACATTCTGACATGGCTCTAGATCACAGTGGTCCTGCAGATCGAGGAGAGTATGACTCACCTATCGGGGCTGGGTGAAACGGGTGACTGTAATCATGTCAGGTCAGGATATACGAGAATAGGTCAAAAATGAGTTGGCTAAGTTGTATTTTTCATTTTTATATGATCGGGAGGAAACAATAAACAATGATCAATAATGTAGCTTCATGACCGCCATTGTTTTTGTTTTTGTTTTTGTTTTTATGGTACAGTGTTACAAGACGCCCACACCCATCATACAAGCTAAGTATCAGGCCCTCGGCCAAGGCAAGAAGTCGTTAGAAGTCACCACACAAGTGGAGTCATCAGGGAAGGCACCACACGAGCAAAAGAAATGGACCCACGGTGGGCGCCCCAAAAATACCCAGCGTAAGTACCCACAGTGGGCATCGAACCTGGGACCACTGGTCACCACGGGGACATCCGACACGCACTAAGTGCATGAACAAACAATTGGGTGTTGGACCGCCTCCTTTATTCTAAACACAACAAATTCAATCCCACTGGACGAGAAGTGTAATACCTGGTACTCTTCGGTTTAATTTTACTAAGGGCAACCGAGTACCTTTTATTATTATTATTATTATTATTATTATTATTATTATTATATTATTGCTAGAATAATTAAGGGGGACTTAGCGGTTGGTCCCCCACATGTGACTCATTTTAGTGCTAAGGATGCCCAACACATTGTTTAAGCTAGGGTCCCTCCGTAAAAACCAAAACGACTTCAATAATATTTAATTGTTTCACTTTTTTAAAAGCCCTTCTATATCCATCAGATTTCGCTCAAATTACAAACCATGCCATCAACTGAAATTCAAATGTACAGATACACTGTAGCGATCATGACTATTTTTTTTTAGAATTTTAATATTTGCTACAGTGAAATCATTGTAGCATTTTTTTTAAAAAAAGGTATATATAAAATTTTCATATTTTTTACTACAATGATTTTACTGTAGCAAATGTTACTATTTATTTTTGAAAATTTATTATTTGCTAAAGTGAAATCACTGTAGTAAATATTTTTTTTGAAAAGCTCGATATTAAAATTTATATTTTTTTTTGCTACAGTGAAATTATTGTATCAATGTTATTCTTTATATCAAAAGGTTACTCTTTATAAAGAGTAACATTTCGAATAATAATGAGTAACATTTGCTATAATAAAATCATTGTAGCATATTTTTAAATAAATCTCGTTTAAAATCAAAAAATTATATACCTTGAAATCACTATAGCAAATGTTACTCTTCATTATCGAAATGTTACTCTTTAAAAGGAGTAACATTTCGATAATCAAGAGTTGCATTTGCTACAGTGAAATCACTATAACAATTTTTTTAAAAAAATCACTGTAGCAAATGTTACTCTTCATTACCGAAATGTTACTCTTTATAAAGAGTAACATTTCGGTAATGAAGAGTAACATTTGCAACGGTGAAATCACTGTAGCAAATTTTTTATTTTTTATTTATAAATCTTGTTTAAAAAATAATAGTGAATCACTGTTGCACTTTTTTTTTTGGACGGTGCATGAAATTATGCACATGAAGAAGGAAAGAATAAGAAATTTTATTTTGGTCTTTTTTCAAGAGCTTGTTACTCGTAACAAACTCTGATCCGCCGCAGATGCCCCACGTGCTTTTTGAAATGACTAAACGTTATTAAATTCATAAGCATAGGGACCACATCTACAACCAACAGTTTCGGTGTCCTTCTACTAAACCGATCTGTTTTATAAGGACCTAAGACACATTATCCCAATAATTAAAAATAGATCCTTGTTATTGTTGTTGCATAAATATTTTGTTGATGCATATTGTTGGCTGAGCTTGAGTTGGACCAGACCAAAGGTCCTGGGTCTGAGTCGCAAGGCAATTTTGGAAGAACAGTATCTTGAGCATGAGCATGTATGTATTAGTGCACGATAATCATAGTTAATATAATTAATAATGTAATTGTTATAATAGGGAGTCTGTCGGACTAGATAAGGTCTGCATGCCAGTGTATCCTTAATGTTAAGCCCCGGCCAACCAAATCCCATCCCAACGATCCACAACCGTTCGATCTCAATCGGATTGACCCGGCCTTATCCATACCCCCCTCTCTCTCTGTCTCTCTCTCTCTCTCTCTCTCTCTCTCTCTCTCTCTCTCTCCCCCTTTATCCCTTCAGTAACTGCCGCCCCCTTTTCCTAGTAAAAGGAACCCTAAAACCCAATCCTCTCTCCGTCCCCCCCTTTCGATCTCTCCGTCTCTCTCGCTCACCCTCAACATCTCTCTTTCTCTGTGGTGGCGCACGCAGCTCGTCGGAACTCGAGACGAGCTGTCAACGCTGAGATTGGTGGAGGAGCGGCTGTCAGCGAGGAGTAGCCCGACCAGGTCAATCCCTCCCTTCTCCTCCCTCTTTCTTTTCCTTTTCATGGTTCTGTCAAGGCCTAAAAACAACCCTTTCGCGGCTGTCAATGGTCATCGGCCAGGTAGCCGGCGACCGGCCAATCGGCGGAGCCCGACCACCCGGACGACCATTCCAACGATCCGATTTAGCTACGATTCTCTTCCCTGACCCCTCGTCGGCGCCATCTGTATATGAGCCTCGGCCACTACCCCGACCACGTGTTGATCCCCTGGTGCCCATGATGCCTGATCCGACTATCTCTTCTATTTCTCTGAGTCTCTTAAACCCATTTGTGATGCATGATGGTGAGATATTGATGATAGTAGTGATGGGGATAGTGGTGCTTCTTGTTGTTGTAGTTATACCTTGAAGTTGTAGTACGCCCCACCGAGTAAGTACGTCTATTGGGTTCGGCACACCGTCAGCCATAATGGACCGATTCATTTGCTAATACGGCTCCAGTTGTACTTGGCCATAGGATTGAACCAATGTGACAACCCTTGATGCTTTAACGACCATTGGCCATGGATATAATCATGTGCCGATCGATTTCTTCGTTGTGAGGAAAGTCATTGCCCTATTTGACACGGCAATATGGAGCTTACTCCAATAGTAGCCGACCTCGGATTCGACCTAGCAAAGTTATTCTTCTAATTTTTGTTATGACCAACCCGACTATCAGGGCTGGTAAAGCTTATTATTTATAATTGTACATGTGTCTGTAAACTCATATCCCACATAAGCCGAGGGCATGCATCTCTGGTGGATAACAAATCGAACCCTAGACCTTGACTTGAACCCTTTGTAGATGCTTTTGTTTAAATTGATAGACTAATAACATGAGTATGTGTAACACGTCAGTCGTGACCATGACGATCCAGCATGAGGCGAAGCGGAGGTCAACTAGTAGGAATAGCAAGTTAGATCGAGGCAAGTGTTTCACTTGCTCTGATATTATTTTTGATTAAAAGTCTTTGTATGACTCTAGTTTGTGATTTTCTATGAATGATTCTTATACTATGTAACTTTAATCATGAGTCAAATATTGATTACCTTTAGACTAGACCGACTCTTTCTGACATAATCAAGTTTGAATTTTATGTAGTTCTTAATACTGTTAAGTAAGATAATTATTGAGACTTTCATATGCTATCCACTACCACACAATATAACACATGTATTAGACTCTTTGGTACTTGGTTGATACTCTAACATACATGGTTGAACCCTTATAAGTTATTTGTATGCACATTATGGCTAGAAGATGAGTTCAACATTACATGAGAATTGTAGAAACAATAGACGGTGCCAGTTCACAATATTTCTTACTTGGGTCTCTCATAACGTTTCTTATTAAGTTGCATTATTGATATATTTTTCTCATATATATTAATCTTGTTTCAAAAACACCTTCGCACACACTCATCCCCTTAGAGCATGGTTTACTTGCTAGCTAGTGGTTTGGATTGATTCAGTTTGAGGCACTGCTCTTTCCACGAGTAGACTTTCTTGCAGAGTGGTACCAGAGCTGGAGTACATATTGCAGCTGTTGAGTACGGTAGCAGTAGCAGAGTTAGTAGCTATAGTTTTCTTTTTGTAGTATCACTTTATAGATCTTGTGTTATCTTTGTTGGGACTGTATCATGGTTATTAAAATGAGAATATCTGTGTGGTTTAGTTTAGCTTGTGGTATTATTAGTATAGATTGTGGTTGCAATGATCCAATTGTAAAACTCTCTTAGGTAGGTCTCTCCTCAAGGTCCACACTTAGGATAGATCACTTTAAAATATAATGAGATATAATAGCCTAACAAGTTAACCTTGTAGATATGACCACCAGACTAGCCTACTCGAATGGTAAGAAGTGAGTGAGGATACTTGGCTCGTCGTTGAAGGCTTGAGCGTTGTGCTCCCATAAGTGGTGGCACTGACGTGCCACGCCTACTGAGATGATAGCCTTTTTAAAGGTTGAGTTTGACTTCAACTTGGTATAGTTAATTACTTGACCAAAGCCGAAACCCTTTCCCTCTTTCTTACCTTACACCCCATGTATCAGTATTCAGTTTTTTGGGGCATGATCGGAAGTCGATCCGAAAAGGTCTCTAAGCTGGTCCAAACAGGTTCAACAATGGTTAATCCATACATGCAATAATGTATTTAATACTTTCAAAATTTTACACCAACTAATCGGCCTAGCCGGTTAACAGCTAAATGTTTCTTTAACCTTATCTACGGTCTTAAAGCATATAAAGTTCTTAACTTTTTTTATTATAGAGAGGGATTTCTCAAAAGAAAAAACTTGTTCTTTATTAATTTGGTTCCCCCCCTCCCACATACACACACACACATAAATTTATGTTGAAATTTGCGTTACACCCCCAAATTTTTCGAAGTTAGACTTTATCACCCAATTCTTCATTTGAACGTGTTGAAATTTTAAGAGGATTACGTGTTTTAAGCTTGATCTGCCGTGAATCGGTGATGCACAAAATAAAAACTAGACAAATAATTTCAAACAAGTTTCAAAAGAAATTACAGAAAAACAAGAGAAATTAACACACATTGATCACCAAGAAGATTGATCTGTATTGATGATAAAAGAATGCAAGAATCGCACCATAACACCAGGAATTTACATGGAAACCCTCTCGAATAAAGGTGGAAAAAGCCACGAGCGATGATCAAAAAAGTTTCACTATCAAATTTGAGATACATGCACTCAGAACAATAGATCAGAACTTCAATAACTCTTCTCTCCCTCTCTCATACAATTCTCACTCTCTCTTTCTCTCCTAGTTCTTCACCCTAGTTTCATCATCCCCTAAATGTGGCTTTGGCCACCTATTTATAGGTTTCAATGGTCAAAGCAATTACTAAATATGTTAATCTCGAAAATCTGGTCAAAAGTTGTCATCACAGTGCAACTGTAGCCAGGCTATCTGGTTGTCATTTTCTTCACGTCATCATCTTCTTCTCTAGGAGTTCAAATACACGATTGTCATCGGAGAAGATGATACAGCTGTCACTCTATTACTTGTTTATTGCCCTCGTCATCAAATTGTAACTGCCTTTCTCCCACTTGCACAACATGTTGTTAAGTCTAAGGACTAAGGAAAATAGGAGAATCTTGCAGAGGAAGTTGCATGCGTATCCTCAGCACTAAGCTTGTAGTGATGAAGCTTGCTATTGTAGGATTGCTTTCTTCAGTTACCACTAACAGTTTCATCTGCAATCTTCATTCTTCTTCAAAGATCCTTTATCTTCCCAATGAGAATTGCGCGTTGAATTCCCCAATTGCTATTTGCATCACGTTTTCTCTTTCGTTATCAAGAATCAGTTCTATAGCAGTCTGACATAATTCCTCTATGAACTCCTCTTTTTGATTGGGAATCAACACAATGGCAAACTTATAAATATGTCACCATTGATTACTCCTTAGCTGTAATGCGGCTGGAGCCTGAAGTGAATCAGATTTGGATTAAAAAATAAGGATTGGGAGAGAAAGAGCAACCGAAGAAGCCTTTCGATCCAATCACCTTTTCTATATTTTTTTATTCAACCGAACCAGAAAACTAGGATCTCTTCTTTCAAGAAATTGTTTGCAGACTTTTTCGATCAAGAAGTCTCCAGATATAGGGAATCGACATGATGGCAGACCTGTAAAATATTCCACTATTGATTCCTCTTTATACTCATTGGTTCCTCTTTTCGCTCTATGATTTTCGCTAACTGATTTCTTTTCTTGAGTCACTCTTAGTATCCTCACACAGTTCTCAGCTCCCCAGATGTAGTTCTCTGATATCATACTTAGAAATCATTTATCTGGTGTATATTTCAGCCCTTATGGATTGGATTTCTCTTTTCTAGATGAGGAATCTCTGGATATCTCCTCCTTAGACATTTCTCTTACTAAGGATTAGTTCTCATCTCCCGTGGTAGCATTTCTTCTACGGAATCATTTAAAAGTTTAAAAATTAATCTTAAAACCATCAAAATGAGCTTTTCTAGGTTGAAAACTAGGCGTAGTGGAGAAGTAGCTACTAACCACGTCGTTGACCTCGTCGAGATCTTTCCGAATTTGGGTCACAATCAATATGTGATGCATCATACGTACCCATTAGTCTTTATCTATATACTCAGTTATCCAGCTATATATATATTGCTAAAATATTCAGATATCCACACAATGATTTGGATTCTCCAATACTTCTCAAAGTACAGGACTTCTTCATTGATTTTCCAATACTTCTGAGAGTTTAGAATATTAATTTTCTTCATATGTGGGTTAGCTATAAGTGACTTGAGTTATCTATAATATCAGATATCTTGTTTTCAATAAATTTTTTTTTAACCAAGGGGGTTCTATTCATGGCGCCCTATGCCCAAACACAGAATCAGATATTGGTGGACATAAGGTTCCCACCCAACCGCACTTCATCAGAAACGCAACCTTCATTCTCAACAATATGAGTAATGCAGTCAGGAGTAGAATCTGTGTCAAACTCCATCATCCGCTCCACCGAATGAACGGCTAAGGTGTGGGCACAAGAGTTTGCAACTCTAGGGATAGATCTAGTAGATACATTCGAGCAATCACTCATAATTCTTCTGCAGTCTGCAAGAATACCTCGCAACTTCCAAGGGGTCTCCACACACTCTTGGGACAGAAGACGTGCAACTATGACGTTGTCACATTCCACAATAGCCAGTGAGCCAAACGAAACCCTTCGCAAAAAGCGAAAGCCTCAGCCTCAAGAGGAGAATAGACATGAAACAATTTACTAGTACTGTGAATATGTCGCCCTCTGTCGTCACGAGCTACTGCACCAGTAGCCACACCATAAGGCCTAACTGCAGCATCAACATTAATTTTCATATTACCCGGGATATGTTTCGACCAAGAATCCTGATAACCTCTCTTGGTGGAGACCTCCTCGTCCACAGTATGAGAGCGCTCACCCAAACCCACATTCATCATATTGCACAAGAACGCCTTAGATTGCTTAATTACTTGGACCGGGTGCTGCTTGATTCCTTCGAAAATCCATCTATTTCGGGATTTCCAAAGGTGCCAAAAGATTGAAGCAGCCTAATAAAATTTCTCAAATCTTGGATCATCATCGTCAAGCAGTAAACAAATCCATTCCTTGAATGATTTGGGTCTCGCCCTAACATCCAATTGAATTGATGCTCCAAATCACACCACAATTGCAAATTGACATTCAAAAAAGAGATGGTTCACCGTCTCAGGCTCCTACAAACAAATTGGGCAAGTCACCTCAACCCAAGGACATCTTCTGTGGATAGCTTCGCGCACAGGAAGGGTTTCATTAAGGGCTTGCCACACAAAGATCTGAATACGAAGAGTAAGAGACTTCGCCTGCCATAACTTTTTCCATCCTGCAAACTTATTGACATTCGAAGGTGACGCTTGGAGCATGTGCAGAAAGAGATCATGATACGCTGTTTTGATAGTAAACATACCATTAGGATGATTGATCCAGGCCAACAAATCATCCTCTTCAACAAAAGGCCTCACAATTAATTTTTGGATGGCATTGATGGTGTATTCATTAACACCCAAGTTCCTCAGAACTTGGTCCTTCCAACAAGACCCATCAACATCCCACAAGTCAGAAGCAACCAATTGTCCCACCCCCTGCTCATTCGATTGAATACGGAAGTCCCGCAAGGATGGGATCCATGTGTCTTGGAACACCTTGATAGTACGACCATTAATTGCCCAAAATGCAGCAAACACCCCTTTGGAGATGAGTGCGGCAATCAAGAATACTCTTCCAAATTTGAGAGCTCGAGGATCTCCGCCTCACCTCCCAGAAAGAGTCATGACGCATATACTTCTTTTCTCAGAATCGACGCCCACAAGCCATTCGGGTTCGACAGAAAACGCCAACCGAGCTTAATCAGTAACGCTTTATTAACCAATGCCATATCCCGGATGCCCAATCCGCCTTCCAATTTGGGTTGCATGAATTTTTTCCAAGCCCGAAAACAGATGTGCTTCTCACCCGCCGGATAACCCCACCAAAAATCTCGTTGGATTGCATTAAGTTTGTTTATGATTGTTGTAGGTAGGATGCTTGTGGCCATGAAGTAGTTAGGAATAGAAGAAAGTGTGGACTTGATGAGTGTAGTTCGGTCCGCATGAGATAAAATATTTCCTTTCCAACCCTTGAGTTTAGATTGCAACTTGTCTTCAGTATTCATGAAACTATATACGCGCTGATAATTCTATAAATATTTCATTGCTTTCTTCCTTCATCTTGATTTATGCTTTCTTATATGATTTTGACATGTGTCTGTCTATTTTTATGCACTTACCTATATGAACGTTATTATTATGCATTCAAAATTAAAATGGACATCATAAATTATTACATATACCTGGAGCATGAAATTAATCAAATTTCTCTAGATGAAAAAGTATATATCTTTTCCAATATCAATTATTAAAAAGGGTCGGATGATGAGTAACCTCATTGATTGAATGGATTAACTTCCAACTACGTATAAGGCATGTAGTGTTAATAAATCAGAATATTCTAGCCTTAATTATCTGTGTGTGTGTGTGTGCGGAACGCAAATCTTCTGTCGCAGCAAATGTCGCGGCCTTAGTTCACGCATTCCGTATATATCGAACATTTGAAGCATTTATATATGGAACAACCGAAAACAGACGACAAGTACATTCGCCGAGTGCTAATTATAGGAGAGGATGAAAGCGGCGTAAGCGTGCGCTCTTACGCCGCGCCGCATAAGAATTAAGGTAAAGGAAACCCTAAATCCTAGCCACTTAGGAGTGTACATATACAGGGAACATATAAAGTTATAAACTCGACCATCATATATATGTCAAGATAGAGATGAGATGATTTATCAAGAGGATCAAGGCAAGTCTTGAATGGATTATAGGTTGATATCTTCATAATAAATGTTGTAAGATTGCACCGAACCTTTTTCTCTACAAGAAAGGGTAAGTGACCAAGTACAACATACAACATACTTGGCCAGCCTCTTTTGAATTCAGGGCCTTCAATGCCCGCCACCTGATCATTTCTTTCCCTCCCAATGGTGACATACGTACCGTACGATGCATGCATGCATGCATGCACTCCCATTCAAAATTTCTACTCACATAATGCTTCATTAGCTGGCCGAGAAAAAGGTTCATGGTGCATGCTCTCGCTGTCGATCTACATAAACCACCACATTATGTGTTCTACAAATTTTACTGGATATTACTCGGATTCAGTAATTCAGAGGTTTAATGTCGAGACGTGACGATGAATTTCGCCGCGACAACATTTATGTCCTCATGATTCACCTCCATGTATAATCCCATGGCCACCTCTATAAGAACCCGGCCACCAAATTACCAAACCTCTCACTCCAACTTCCTCTCTCTTATTTCAATTCACACTCTCTCTCTCTCTCTAGTTTGTGATCGATCATCATTCTCTCCATGGAGGCCGCCGCCTCGCCCCCTTCCTCGTGCTTGTCAGACGAGAGCTCCTCCCGCACTATCACGAACGCAGCGGGGGTGGCCGGACCCCGAGCCACCCATCGAGCGGCGGCTCGTCGTGGCGCGGGTAACCGCTACCGGTGCTCGACTTGCCGGAAATCATTCGGTAGCCGGCAGGCCTTGGGTGGCCATCAAAAACTGCACGCTAGGGAGAGGAGGCTTATGATTACGATGCGAGAGGCGGCGGCTGGCGGTAGCTCCAATGCCCATCATTCTCAAATGCCTCCTCCTTACCCTATCACTAGCTTTCCCAGGCCTCCAGTTGTTCCTCCCCCTATCCGGGAATTCAAATGCACAAACTTGCATCATGATGCTCCATGGCCTAGGTTTAGCTTACCACCAACCAAGCACCTCTTTGCCCAAAAGGCTCCTCACATGATAGGATCAAGGGCCATGCAACCCCTATTTGGAAGTACTGCATCGGGCCTGAACCCTACAAGTCCTTTGCCGAGCTTCAACCGCTTGGCGAACCCTAGATTCGGGTGGTCGATGCGCACCGCGAACCGATTCGTGTCGGCGCTCGACGTGCTCTCGCTGCATCATCCACCAAACCCTGTGGTGAAGGAATCAGCACCTGTTGGTGGGCCAAATCATCATGCTGTGAACAACCTTGTGCCTCCAAGGGGTCTGAACCCTAAGGGGAAGGGCTTGATGCTCGCTGGCGATGAAGATGGGACCGGCGACAAGAGGGAAGCCAACCTGTTGGATGCTCTGTTGGCTCCGAATCAGGCTGGCCTGGAGGGTGATGGTGCGGGGGATAGGGTCGGCAATGTGGACCTAGACCTGAGCTTGCGCCTTTACTGGCCGGGTTGCTAGTTAGGGTTGCGTGCTCTTTAATTAATTTTTAGTGGGAGAATGTGATCTCTTGATATTGTCATGTCTTTGTAGTAGCAGAATTTCGATCTATGGAATAATACTATGTTTTTATTCATTGAGAAATATTATAATGAAATAATTACAGTAACAATCACTTGCTCAGAGATACAATTTTGTACTGGATTTTAATGTTTCAGAGAGAAAATGTAAGGACTGGCATGGATATATATTATATAGTGGGCATCAAACAGCAGGTTGGAGGAAGCCCGGTTTAGGGTTTGCCACAGAGAGAAGCTTAAGAAAGGGGAAGGAAGTAAGAGAGAAAGAGAAGAGAAGGAGGAAGAACGGAGGATGAGGATACGGTCTACGGAGCATTGATCAACCGGGTTATTCAGCAACGCGTCTTCCTCGGTTTTGACTTTGGGCGCTTTCAGGTTCTGGCATGGTGTATCTTCCGGTATACTCTGCATCTCTTGCGTGAGTGTTCTTTACTTTGTGGGTGTTTTGTGAGAGGGATCATAGAGGGTTTTGCGGAGGTCCGACAAATGGTGACCCACTGCTTGTATAAGCTCTTGATCGATAATAATCCAAATCCTTGATTGCCGATGATATTCTATAGTTTATACTATTGTGTGTTGCTTCGTATTCTCTGTGTCGATTGTTAAGCGTGATCTCCATGAGCTCCTGTTCTTCGATCAGTAGCACGACGCTTCAGGTTACACTTGGCAGATCACCGTGGTGTGTGTTCAATGATGGGGTCCGGGCTTATTATCCACCCAACATATGGGTATCGAGGTCTGGGATCCCATGACAACAGTATCAGAGCTTCGGCTTCCGATTCAAGGAGCAGGTGGTAGTTGAGCTGGTTCAATGTGAGGATTTGAGATGGGTGGAGCTATGACGAAAGACAGTTTAAGAATTGGAGGATTCAATGGTACCAATGCTGTTGAAAAAGGACGGACAATGATCGTAGTTTTTCAGTATGTCATTTTTCAGTATATCATTTTTCAATGTCCGTCGTTTTTTATCACTAAAAAAAATGAATTGATCGTCATTTATTAAAAAACAAACTTTACCCGTCGTTTATTTATGTAGTTTATTTCTCAAATTGGTGTAGAGCCATCTGGGCAAAAAGGCGAACAAGCCGGAGGGTATGTTGGAGAAGGATTGGATGACTCTCGACAACAAAGCTATTGATTCTCTTCTCTCAGACCTCAAAGGCCTCCAAGGAGAAGGCCACTGAGCTTGACGTTCGAGCACGTGAGTGCGGAGAAAAGGTGGAGCAAGTTCTGGAAAGGACTCTTGATTAGTCGAAAGTAATTGGAGAGGCTTAGGTCGATCGATGAATTTGCGAATCTAGTTACGGTTCATCGGGTTCTGATGATGGGTATCTGGATATATAGCGGCGCGCACCACGTGGTGTTCATATAAGGAAATTAATGACTTCAGGGTATAGAATTGGGGAGTCGAAAATAATTGCTTGAGGACATCAGGGGTACAACTCATGACACTCGTCATGTTTTGGGTTTTGAGAGTCGCCAATCTAAATCCTCTTTCTGGATTAGATCCTCTCGAGTAAGGACCCACTGACTTTTAGGTGGAGCCCTGAAAGTGATGGATGACACTTCTTCAGTCTCGATGGGAGTCTGCGGTGAAGGCTCATAGAAGGTAGTAGCGAGGGAAATTCTGAGAACAATGAGTTCGATGATGAACAAGTCTGTAGGTGGAGCAAGCTCGTATGCACGAAAGACGAAGAAGAAGTGGTCAGGTTCCGAAAAAGTCCAAAGGCGAATTGGACTTTGTCGATCATCGGGTTAAATGATTGGGCATTGGTT
The DNA here is from genome assembly GCA_947650365.1 of Chamaelirium japonicum. Taxonomy (NCBI): domain Eukaryota; kingdom Viridiplantae; phylum Streptophyta; class Magnoliopsida; order Liliales; family Melanthiaceae; genus Chamaelirium; species Chamaelirium japonicum. Next base: position 84,227,661 of record OX393549.1, read on the forward strand.
GAGGTGCGGGCATCTGGTGTAGGGTGACCAAGGTGACGTACGACAATGAAGGCATTAGATTATCATAGGTTCTTAGTAGTGGCGACGACGATAGATCGGAGGCGACGATAGCAACGACGATGGAGTGGCAGAATTTTCGGAGTGTTGGGTTTCATAAGGCTAAGGTGGAGATTGTTGGGTTTGGCCCAATGAAACCCACGCACACTCGAGGAAATGAGGAATGATCTATCAAACAGACGTGTGCACGATACAGAGGTAGGTCGTGCGCACGACCTGGAGGTAGATTGTGCACGGGACTTGTCTAGGTCGTGTACACAGTCAATCGGCAAGAAAGTCGGGCAAGTAACTTCAGAGCCAATCATGCGCACGACATCTACATCATGCATACGAGCAATCGGGATCGGCCACAGGATCAAGTTGTTTTGGTCGGGTTTTGTGTGGTTTTTATTCTCCCATGGGCTCATGTTTGCTCTTCTATTTAAGGGAAGTAAGGGTGGATCGATCTAGGGTAGGATTGAGAAACATGGGGAATCGCCGATGACGTCTACGTGATGAACAAGATCGTCTACAACGAAGAAGTTTTGCCGGAGCGGAAAGAAGAGGGGGGGGGGGGGGGGGGGTGATTCTCTGGGCACTTGGAAGGCTCAAGGCGATGGTGACACGGTGGAGTGTGGCTTCTCGGTAAAGGGTTGAGAGAGCGGATTGAAAGATGAGGAGAGAAGAGAATCCCAATCTTGGTGCTGCAAGGAGAGAAGAGAGAGGAAGGAAGTAAGAGAGAAAAAGAAGAAAATGTTGAAAAAGGAAGAAGGAGGTTAAGGATGCGGTGTGCAAATCGATCAACATCCGGGTTCTTCGTCACGTTTTCCTTGGCTTTGACTTCGGGCACTTTCATTTCTTGGAAAATCCTCCGGTATACTTTGTATCTCTTGGGTAGGTGTTCTCTACTTCGTGAGTGTTTTGTAAGAGGGATCATAGAGGGTTTTGCGGGGGTCCAACAAACGGTGACCCACCGCTTGTGTAATCTAATCAATGATAATTCAAATCCTTGATTGTCAGTGATATTTAGTAGTTTGTATTAATGTGTGTTGCTACGTATATATTCTTTATGCCGGTTGTTAGGCGTGATCCTCATGGGCTCCTGTTCTTCGATCCGTAGCACGATGCTTCAGGTTATAGTTGGTGGATCACCGGGGTGTGTGATCAACGATGGGATCCGGTTTTGGTATCCACCCAACATAGTGGGTATCATGGACTCAAATCCAAGAATAGGGATAAGATCATGTTCCACTATAAAGTCAATGAAGAAAAGTAAATTTTCTAATAGGTACTTTGGCATACGGGCCCACCATATCTATATTACATACTACAACAGTTTGCGTTAATAACAACTCTGCTATCCTCAAAATTGCTCCGAGGCAAATCTGGTCGTCTATTCTCCTTCCCATGTGCGTACGACATGGAAGAAACAAAACTGATTCGCCCGGCCGTCCAATCATCCAATTAATAAAACTGTGAGGCTCCTTCGATTTAAAGGAAGCACCAGCAATAAATTACTTTCCATATCAACTAAGAGATCCAACTTTGATTTCAAAAAGAATACATAATGAAAAACATTTAAATGGTCGCTGCCTATTAATAGAATACCTACTATAAAGATAATAAATACCTATTCAATGACATTTATACATCCAAATTGATGGTTTCTATTAAAAACCTAGATCTAGTAATCACTCACATACACACTCCCTTACTCATTGTCTTCCCACTTAGACAATAGAACCCCCCCCCCCCTCTCTCTCTCTCTCTCTCTCTCTCTCTCTCTCTCTCTCTCTCTCAATGACATTTATACATCCAAATTGATGGTTTCTATTAAAAACCTAGATCTAGTAATCACTCACATACACACTCCCTTACTCATTGTCTTCCCACTTCGACAATAGAACCCCCCCCCCCCCCCCCCCCCTCTCTCTCTCTCTCTCTCTCTCTCTCTCTCTCTCTCAATGACATTTTTACATCCAAATTGATGGTTTCTATTAAAAACCTAGATCTAGTAATCACTCACATACACACTCCCTTACTCATTCGTCTTCCCACTTGGACAATAGAACCCCCCACCTCTCTCTCTCTCTCTCTCTCTCTCTCTCTCTCTCTCTCTCTCTCTCTCAATGACATTTATACATCCAAATTGATGGCTTCTATTAAAAACCTAGATCTAGTAATCACTCACATACACACTCCCTTACTCATTCGTCTTAATAGAACCTCTCTCTCTCTCTCTCTCTCTCTCTCTCTCTCTCTCTCTCTCTCTCTCTCTCATACCATCTGAATATAATTTTGCTGCAGGCTATTTTTTGCTTTGGATGCTAGGTGAGGCAACTGGACCGTTTCCTAATATGCATTAGAAAAGGTAAAAGAGCATCAGTGAGATGCACGAGTCATGGCTGTGTAAAGTATAGATCAGACGGGTCTCTATTCTTCCATGAATGTTTCAAATGCCTCACTTCGCATTCGGAGCAGAATCTCCCCGTAGCAAAAAGAAAAAAAAAAATTCACATCCACTGTTGCCAGGAAAATGCTATTTGAAATACAGTTTCCACAGTGAGAAAAATTTTGCTTTCCTGTCAAGTCTGGGAGCCCCATGCCAAGATTTACCTTCAGCGACAAGGCTTACTGAGTCTTGCGTCCGCACACTGACCCGATGGTCGATCATCCGGTCTCTGGATCAGCCCGAAGCTTGTGTGCCAAGTGTTAATGTATACAGGGAGCACTGTGAAGATCATGTTTGCCTCAGCCTACTGAAAGCCTGGGTTAACCAAGGGGAACTTCCAGAGAACTCCAGCAACGTTGTTTGCCTTCAGCAGAAGAGGTGGGGGGGAGGGGGGGGATGACCAGGTTTATTGTAGTGGACTCCCCTTCAGCGCAAAACGCAATCCTCAGGTTCGTCTGGCACCTGGACATGAAAGCCATCAACTTCCCACTCGTCGAAAGGATTTTCCATGTAAAAAATTCCAGGTTGAACTCAACATGCAAACCCAACCACACCTGCACATTCACCTTCAAACTCATAATACAAATCGATCTCGCCGATCAACGTGCATAGAACTCACTAACCCAAGTTTTTTCTTTTTCTTTTTTTTGGGTAAGAGCTAAAGATTACAATGCTGAGACTTCTGACGATCTAAAAGCTGCGGTCGGAACAAACATTAGAGAGTAGGAAGATCATGCACCAAAAAAGGCTACATACAGCCTAGTACCCCTGCCTCAGCTTATCTTCACACCTGTTCTTCTCATCCTGGGAAATATTGTCGAAAAAGCAAGTTAAAGTGCTGAAAGATGTAATAGTCTGATAAGTCATAGAGCTTGATTCTCAATAAAACCACCTGAATTAATGTATAGGGATTAGTATGTCTAAAAATATCCACTTGAGAAGGTGCGATCGAAATTATGTAAATAGTCTAAGAGAGCTACTTGGAGTTCCGTGCAGACCTAGAAAATGTCTAGTGAGATACGATACTGCTCAAGCAATGTAACCCAACCCCCCCCCAAAAAAAAAAAAAAAACTCAATCAGAAGAAACTGAGGCCTCGTGATCTTTATTACGTTGGTGATGGTATTGTGGAAGCATGATATGGCAAGTTGGTATGATTCGGGATGGCAACAGGTCGGGTTTGGGACATGCGGCCCTATCCCGAGCCATCCCGTTAAGGAATACCTTATCTCAAACCCATATCGGGTTTGGCGGGAAAACCCCAAACCCATCCCATTTATAGTAGCAACCGTCCCGTCCCAAATATATTTCGAGGGGACGAATCAAAGCAAGTTGGTTTAGGTTTGAACTAAAAGAGAAATACAAAACATAATAGGAAATAGATACATTTTACCTAAAAAATAGGGTAATTCTACAATTTTTTCTTAAACAACCCCGTCCCAAACCCGATCAGGTTTTTCCAAACAATCCCAAACCCGTCCAAACCCATTTAATTCCATCCCAATAGGGTTGGGCCGGGTCGGGTAACCAGCAAAACACATTTAATTGTCATCCCTAGCTATAATGCTCGAGCCAACGATAGTGATGACCGAACGGTGAACATACGATGAATTGATGATGACAATCGAGTCATTTATATATTCATATTCAAATTGTAATTGTGGAAAATTAATATTTTAATTGAAAAAACCCACCCATTAGAAGATCCAAACCAGGTAAATCTCACTTAAAAGGCGTGTCATGACAAGTTGGATTTAAATATGATAAAGCTTGTTACTTTGGTCATTATACTTCAAACTCCAAATTTAAAACATGTGCAAGTATGTATAGTTTTACCATGATGTAGATGTGTTCCAAGACATACTAGAAGATATCGAATAGCTACATCCTACATAGCCTACCCACATATCAAATGGAGCCATCTCACTAGGAGTACCATATACCAATGTTATTAAAACCGGACCGGACAGGCCGGTCCGGACATGAAACCGGCGAACCGGTAGGTAAACCGATCCGGTTCGGATATGAACCGGTATTGAACCGCCGGGCCGGGCGGTTTTAGGTATAAACCGGATCGGACCGGACGGTTTTAGGTATAAACGAACCGGTTTTTTTTTTGGTGCACAAATACTCTCTCTCTCTCTCTATCTTTCTCTGGGTTTGACTGTGTTTGTTGGGCCGGTGAACCGGATTGGACCGGCCGGCCGAACCGGACCGGTACACAAACCGGTTCGTCCTCCGGTCCGGTTCTGACAACATTGCCATATACACAACCAACCAACTAGATACAAAACATAAAATGAAATTGGTTGAAACTTTAATAAAGATAGCTAGCTAAGAAGCACTAACACTGGTACGGGAACACGGGTACGACACGACATGGGGTACGTCAACACAGCAAATCCTAAAAAAGGAGGGCACAAGTACGGCGGGGACACGGCAAAATAAATTAATATTTTTTATTAATTTTATGTATGTTTATAATTCATATATATTTCAATAACCGAAAAACCTTATAAAAAACTAAAATGAAAATTTAATGCATACTAAGTCGCAATCATTAGTTACACCCAGCCTGATCGGTGAATCGCACACAACCCTAAATGGCATGGAAAATAACGGTTGTGTTTCAGTTTTGGCTTCAACCTATCTGAAACTTCAGAGGATCAGATAGGTTAAAGTCAAAACTGAATCAAAACAGCCCGTTACAACCAGCCTGACAAGTGAATCGCACTCAGACCCAAATGGCATGCAAAAGAACGGTTGCGATTCAGTTGGCTTCAACCTATCTGATCCTCTGAAACCTCAGAGGATCAAATAGGTTGAAACCAAAACTAAATCACAACAGCTTATGACCCGACCCTATATCAAACAGCCCATCAACCTGCCGTGTCCAGTGAGTATCCGATGAGTATCCGGCGAGTGTCCGGCCGTGTTTGGCTCCCGGAAGCACATGGGACACGGCACATGCATATCTGGTGCGTGTCCGACGCGTGTCTGGCAAGTGTCGGTGTCCTACGCGTGTCTAGTGAGTGTCGGTGTTCAACACGGGTACGAGGGATCCTGGGAAAGTGTCTGTGCTTCCTAAATAGCTAGTTGGGTACCAATACAAGCGTACACATGTTATAGGCTAAACTAATGTGAAACCATAACAGTGCCCAGGCCATCGCTGCCACAACCATTGTCGCTACAACCACCACCATAGTCACCACCAGCGCCGTCTCCATAGCCACCATCACCATTCACTGACAGCACCAACCATTGTCACTATCACCATCACCATCGGTTGGCACAACTGTCGTGGCTATCGCCCGACATCTCCACTGTTAGATTGAGAGAAAGATAGAGATTGGGAGTGAAGCATGGCTTTACTCATTGGGGCAGATGCCCTATATATCACTATACAAAGGATGGGGTCACCAAAGGGTGAGCAAACCCAAAAAACAAAAGAGACTAAAAGAGACAGACCAACACAAGGATTAAGAATAAATCTACACACTCTAACACGGTAACACCCCCCCTCAAACTCAAGGTGGATCATACACCAAGAGTTTACTAAGAAGATATCGAAAGCGCTGAATAGTGTCTTCGTAAAGAAGTCTGCAAGGAGCAAGTCACAATGCCTCGAAGATAGCGAAGAATCCTCAGTAGTGCGGTATAGTGAGCTGTGCGAGGAGCACTAACAAACTGACTAAGACTCGAACGGCATGTGCAATGTCCGGGCGAGTGATCATCAGATAAACAAGAGCACCAACAAGCTGGCGATAGCGCATGGGATCCGAAAGTGGCTCGCCATCAGTGGGACGGAGCTTCACAGTAAGCTCCATCGGTGTATCCACGGTCCGTGAATCAGGAAGTGCAGCACGACTTAGTATATCAAAAATAAACTTCTGGTAAGAGACTAAGTATCCCCGAGGAGATGAAGCAACCTCAAGGCCGAGGAAGTAGCGAAGTGGACCAAGGTCTTTCATCTCGAACTGCTGCTTCAGAAAATTGATAGTAGCAATATCGTCACCGGTAATGATCATGTCATCAACATATAGAAACAATATCGCACGACCATGAGTAGAAGTGTGAGTGAACATAGCATAGTCATTCATACTCTCTGTAAAGCCGGCTGCAAGCCTGCAAGCACTGAGGACCTGAAGCGCTCAAACCAAGCCCGAGGAGCTTGCTTGAGCCCATAAATGGCCCGATGAAGACGGCAAAAATGCTGGGGAGGAGTCAAAAGACCAGGAGGGGGACTCATGTAGACCTCCTCAGAGAGATCGCCGTGAAGAAATGCATTCTTCACATCCATCTGGAAGAGTGGCCAGTGACGAGCAGAAGCAATGGCTAACAGAGTCCGGACAGAAGTCATTTTTGCAACAGGGGCAAAGGTCTCCTCGTAGTCAATGACATGCTCCTGAGTGAAACCACAAGCAACTAGGCGGGCCTTGTATCTCTCAATCGATCCATCGGAGCGAGTCTTGATCCAATAAACCCAGCGACAACTGACAGGATCCTTCCCTGGAGGAAGAGGAACGAGCTCCCAAGTACCAGTCTGCTGAAGGGCTTGCAACTCCTCAGCCATAGCCTGCTACCAGTGCGGAATATGAACTGCCTCACGATAAGTCTGTGGCTCCTGAAGAGAGTGAATAGTTGCAAGGAAGGACTGAAAAGGAAGCGAGTAAGAAGCAACCTGAGAAAAGCCATAGCGACCAGGTGGATGCCTCTCACGCTCAGGATAGCGTGTAGGAGCAGAAGACCTAATATCACTAGCATCTGATAGTGGCAACGAAGACGGTGAACCAGAAGTTTCTGCAGAAGAAGTGATAGCAGGCGAAGCAGGTGGAACTGATGAAGCTGGCAGTACAGGTGGAGTTGGCACGGGCTGACGACGAGTGTAGGTGTAAATTACAGGTGGGTGTGTGGGCTCAAGCACTGGAGCATGAGAAGTGGTAGCATCCAGAGGCACAGGGGTAGGAAGAAGACCCGAAGAGGAACTAGATGTCTGGAGGAAAGACAAGTCCAAGGAAGAAGATGCTTCTGAGTATAAGGGTGTGTCCTCAAAGAAGGTCACATGTCGAAAGATGCAGATACGACGAACAGAAGGGTCATAGCAACGCCAGTCCTTGTGCTCAGAACTGTACCCTAAAAAGACACTTGGCCGACCGAAAAGCTTTGTACGCTCCCCAGGTGGAAGCAAAACAAAGCTGGTACAACCGAAAGTACGTAGAACTCTATAATTGGGAACAATGGAGTAGAGTCGCTGAAACGGGGACCGACCAGAAAGAAGGGGGAAAGGAGTCCAGTTAATTAGATGGACAGAGGTAAGAACAGCTTAAGCCCAAAAGTGACAAGGAACTGAGGCAGAGAACAAAAAAGACCGAGCGGTCTCAAGAATGTGACGATGCTTCCTCTCAGCAACCCCATTTTGAGCAGGCGTGTAAGGGCACGACTGCTGGGGTAGAGTACCGTGAGAGAAAAGAATATCACGAAACTCGGAAGAAAGATACTCTCGAGTACCATCTGAGCGAAAAACCTTAATTCGTTTTCCAAATTGAGTATGGACCATACTAGTGAAATCACGATATACCTGACATACATCGGACCTACGACGTAAGAATGTCACCCAGGTGAACCGAGAGAAGTCATCAATGAAACTGACATAGTAATGAAAGCCAGACATGGACATGACCGGTGATGGTCCCCAAATGTCAGAGTGCACAAGATCGAAAGAAGAGGTAGACACACTCACTGGAGGGAAAAGGATGAGCCGAGTGCTTAGCAAACTGACAACTCGTACAGGGAGAAGGAGAAGTGAATGAGAGATTACCCAAGTGGCCGGACTGAAACATGCTTCGTAGACACATTGCAATAGGATGTCCAAGGCGGCGATGCCAGAGATCGACAGTGGAAAGAGCAGTAACACATGAAGCAGAGGAAGGCAAAGGCACATAAAGATGCTCCAGACTGTACAAGCCACCATGTCTCCGTCCTGTCCCAATCTGATGGCCAGTGCGAGGGTCTTCCACCACACAAGAGGATGCTGAGAAAGTAACGGTGAAACCGAGATCAGCCAATCTACTAACCGAGATCAGATTGATTGACAAACAAGGAGCATGGAGCACATCCGGAAGTGATACGACCACTTGGGTCAGAGGATGTGGAGATAGAGCCAGAGCAAGTGATGTCCAAAGGAGACCCGTCGGCAGTGCGAAGCTGCAGCTGAGGAGCCACAAGAGTACATCTAGACAGAATATCAGCATCAGAAGTCATGTGATGAGTTGCTCCAGAGTCAAAGATCCAAGAGGTGCTGGAGAGAGTCAAATGACACTGAGCAGGGGAAGACGAATCGGCACAAGAGCCCACCGTAGTTGCCATGGTCTAAACGCAGGAGGTGGCACACTTGTGAGCTTTATCTTTTATCTTCACCTGCTATAATAAAACAATAAACACTATGCTGAAACAATCTGAAACACTATGTTGCTATTGCAAACAAGACCACTATGCTGCAGCAACAAAACTGTGCTAACTGAGAACTGAACAGATGTGCTCTTGCTGGAGAAACAGTTGCTGAAACAGTGCTAGAGAACCAGTGTGCTGAAGAAGCGGTGTGATGAAGAAACACTGGAGAAACAGTGTGCTGAAGAAACACTAGAGAAGCAGTGTGCTGGAGGCATTGTTCTGTGCTGTAAGCATGGGCTGAACCAATGCAAGCAAATTTAAAACAGTGTGCTTGAACCAATGCAAACATAAAAAACTAGCAGCAATAAACCAGAATCAGTCCAGTTGAACCCAGTTGAACCAAATAGAAGCTGGGCCGGTGAGCCAAACTAAACTAGCTTATGTGGCAAAGCAACCTTATGGTAAGAGAAATCTGACCGTCAAAAGGGATGAATGACTGAGATCAAGTCAGCAGTCATCCCTGTTTCAGCTAGGGTATCAAAACCCCAATAATCCGCCTCCTTTTCACACTTGCCTCCCAATCCGATTTCAGGCTGATAACTACAGGGGAGCCGGGCCTGGTCAATCTGCAGTCGATTCTTCAGATCGGGTGGAGCTCGCTGATCTGCTGTCGGACGTCGAAGATCGGGCTCAGGTAGCACATCTGGAGCTCACCGGAGCTCGAGGTGAAGATCGATCCTGATCTCAGATCTGAGATGAAGGTTGTCAAAGGCACGATCTAGAGCATATCTGCAGCTCGTCGAAGGCTTGGAATGAGGTCGTGTCGCCTGCACATTTTGAGAGGGAAGAAGACGGCGCAGCAAGCTACCCGTCGCTTGGAGAGGGCAGTCCAGTGAGTAGAGGAAAAGCCTGCAAGAGGTGTGAGATCTCGTCCGCGAATTCCCACGAAGTTCACTACAGGGGAGATCGAGGTCGAGGATGAACCAGCTCTGATACCATGTTAGATTGAGAGAAAGATAGAGATTGGGAGTGAAGCATGGCTTTACTCATTGGGGCAAATGCCCTATATATCACTATACAAAGGATGGGCTCACCAAAGGGTGAGCATACCCAAAAGACAAAAGAGACTAAAAGAGACAAAGACCTATACAAGGATTAAGAATAAATCTACACACTCTAACAGCCACCATATCACAAAAGAGATCTTAAAATAGAGGATGGGTTGGGGTGATTGTCTCTTAAAATCCAGTCAAGTAGGTTACCTCATTGTTGTTCGATTACTCAAGTCTGATTCTCCAGTGCCCAGAAGGTGGAGAGAGAAAGCTCCAGATGGGGTTTATGTTTCTAGAGAGATTTGACGATATGGAAAGGCATGTGGTCTAAGACGTGTTCAATAGGAAATTTGAATCGAATCGTCTGTTGCCTCGTGTAGCGTAGCCGCGTAGGAGACGAAAGAGATAAATTTCGGAGATTCAAATGTCTTTTTTGGCGCGGCGGGGGGGGGTAAGTGGGGTTTCTGTTTTTTCACGGCTTAATAGTAGGCCAGATGACTAACCATAGGTCATTCTACGTAAGGTCATCCGAGTATACCAAGGTGAGGTAAACAATCCAAAAGTGCAATTCTACACTTAAGGATGTCTCAATCAGAAGTGCATATACAAGATAATGTGAAGCTAACCATTACACTCCCTAATTAGAGACAAGTGAAAGATAGTAAGTATTCAAAGCTAAATATACAAGAGTCAAAAAGGCATAGCCCAATCACAAGGTGCACAACACATGGCTCAAAGGATTTACAACTAGAAAAAGTATTTGAAACTAGCTTAAAGTTTAAACACAAAGCCATGTGATGAACCATTAAAAAAGATATGCAATAAGCTCCAAAAATGTAGCTGCACGAACGCAATAAAACAAATTCATGCATGCAAAACAAAAAGGATTCTTCATGCATGCAAAACAAAAAGGATTCTTCATGCATGAAAAATAAAATGTGCTGTGTAGAGACATGATGTGTGATAAGGAAAGTAAGTCTTTCCACAGCCACATGGTCTTAACTTTAGAATTTAGAGGCAATTTGTGTATCTGACGATGGTAAGGAGTCATAGGAGAGAAATCCGCATTTGGGATTTTCCTTGTCACAAAAGCAGTCCTCTTGCTTGGCATTGGATGTCCTCTGCTAGGGACCTCTATCCCTGAAGCCCTGATTCCTTTCGTCATTGGCTCTATCCTCATTCTCAGTTTTCTTCTTACCAGTAAACCATTTTCCAAGCTTGACAAATTGATTCCTTTGTTGTGCTTACATGACTTTCTTGAACCTTTGAGTTATCAAGTATGTAAGCTCCTCATCAGACTCTAATTGATCATCCCTGATAGCCTTAAATGCTATGCCTATGGATTTCTTGGATACCGGGAGATTCACTTCAAAAGTCTATAAAGACTCCACAAGCTCCTCAACCTTGAGCTTGTCAACGTCTTTGCTTTTTTCGATTGTCGTCGCCTTCGCTTGAAATCTCACAGGAAGAGACCTTAAGATTTATCTGACAATCTTCGACTCAGACATCTTCTCTCCCAGATTATGTGACGAGTTGACAATATCACTAAGCTTCGCATAGTATTCGGAAGAAAGATTGTTCTTCCTCCGTTCTCAGATTTTCAAACTTAGTTGTCAACTAATGCAGCTTGGAGATCTTCTAGGTCGCTATTCCCTCGACGAAAATCACTATAAAACTTCTGTGTTACACAAGTCTTCAAGCATATGTCTCCCAGACAGACTCGATGCTCCCACAGTCGCTCGCTCTTGAATGTTGTTGCCTTTCCCGCACACGCCGCCACCTATCCTCTGGATTCTCCCTGCTACAACCCTTGTATTGAACACTTTGGAACAATAACGACAAAACTCACCAAAGTCGCTCCTATATGGATTTCCTCGTGATTGATGGCTCACTCTACATCAATTGACCTAACTCGGACGCACCATCGAGTAGGGACCCTTGAGCCTAAGGATGCTACCTATACTCGGATCGAAGGGATGCTTCAACCTTCACATGGTGGATTCCAAGAGCTCAACTCCTTTGCAATTCTAGATCCAAAGAGACTTCTCTTTGATGGATCCTACTCTGGCCCCACGCCAAAGCAAACTCCCACTCAATAGATTTTATTGAATCCATGGGAGGGATGAATTTCAATATCACTAGGTAGGAGGGAATAGGGTCAAATCTATTCTCATGAATCAAAGCCCAAAACCCTAGATGAATCAATGAAAAACACCTGCCTAGAGGGAATGAAGACTTACCCAAATGGGGATACTCCTCTCCAAAGACTCTTGGTTGCAAAAAAAGGTAATAAATCCTTACCCTAATGAGCCAACAAGCCCATTTATATAGGGTACATGTCTCTCATTGATGGCCATTAGATATGGCCACCAATAGTTGAGATAAACCCAACCTAAGGAAAAGCTTAACGTAATAGATCAATCGTTTTGAAGAGATCAATCATTAACTAATAGTTGAGATAGAAGCACAGCTTTATGTCCCTAAACCATTTTAAAGAGATCAATCATTAACTAATAACATATGTTCGGATGTTCCTACACTATTTCGGCATAAAAAATATTAAAAAGTAAATAAGGTGGTGAGCCATGTTTGAAATTGTAATAGATTCCTTGTGCTGAAAAATTTGTCTTACAAAATTCTAAGGTAAAAGCTTCTCTATTCTCAAATCCTTAGTTTAAAAAACTTGGCCTCATGACTACTCCCAAAAGATTTTAGGTGGGGTTTAGCTTTGTCTTAACGACTTAAAGAAAACAGAGCTCTTTAAGAAAGATATAGTAAATATTGTTATTTTGACGATAAAAGATGCCCAGCCTTATAAAGACAGGGTTTCAAATGGTTTTAGGCATAATTGGACAAGACATACCCCTTTTTGTCGAGAATGATTGAAACCAATCTAGGCCCGGATTGCATCTTGGGATGTTTCAAGTTTAATTTCAACGTACCAAGATTTGGAACAATTGATATGGATAAGTTTCAATCGAAATTATATTCCTTTCTTTCATTTATATGCCCCTATTGTCAACTATTATTACACACTTATGTAACTTTAGTAGATAAATGAGTTAAATTCTCTTACGAATACTTCATTTATATCGTGTCCAAGAAAATGGACTGCATAATTTGAGAATCTTGAAGTAGTATCCCGTGTCTTGACATTTATGAGATTAAAGGATCCAACACCTAGACACGCACCAACATCAGATACCAATAACAAAACAAAAGGTGCTTTCATTATTCTACTGAATTAAAGCTTAGAGAGATCGTTTTCCTATAATTTCACAGTGTACCCTTTGGGTTTGAAGCATTTGTATTGGTGTCTCTCTCTTTTTTGTCCCTATATTTATGATCGCTCAGTTGAAGATCAACTTTTCCACCATCCATCGTCGTGAATCCGATATCAGGCCTAACAACCTTAGTCCCACTAATCAAAGTATAGATTGTTAAGAAATGAACACGGGTCTCCTCCATACACACAACAGATCTACTAAACACTTTACAGCCAATCACTTAACTATATTTGTGTGGGACATATTCAAAGAAGGGTTGCTAGCTTGCTAACTATCTACACACTAAAGTTACAATGAAAGGAAAATATCTATATAATATGGCACGGCGGTCTGCATGCTGACTAGACAAAATAGAACCAAATGTTGACTAGACAAAATAAACGTTGACTAGACAAAAACCGTTCACCCTAATAAGGTAGCAATCCCAACCTAACAACACCCCCCTTCTCATCCCATCGAACAAGGACCGTACGATTTGATTAAAAGAAGAAGTGTTCGTCCAGAGCTATAAAAGAGGAGATTATGAGAGGGATTGTCCCCCAATCTCGATCTCCATTGCCCAAATCACTGTCGTCCATTCACCCAGACCCCTTCTGCATGATCTCCTCTAAGTTGGTCGGCGCTGGTCGATGGGCCCTGATTGCAACCGTCCGTTCACATGAGAGCCCTTTTGTCCATTCACCCAGTCCCCATCGAGTGTTGCTCCAGCAACGCCAAAACCTTCACGATTTCGTTGGCCCCGAATTCACCGGCATGACAACGAGAGAGATAACCTCCCTCATCGCACCCCCTCCCCCTCGAGCCACTCTTCACGCCCCCTCTTCCGCGCGAGATGATCGTCCCCTCCCTTTCTTTCGTTTCACAACCCCGAGCCCCCCATCAACAGGCAGCCCGCCTTCACGCCTAGATGATCACCTCCCTCTTCGGCCCCCTCATCACGCCCCCCTCTTCGCGCAACCCGCCCTTCACCTACCCCTCTTCCAGCCGCCCATTCCCCCAGATCTTCTCGCCCAGATCAAGCCTCCCTCATCAATCCCCCAAGATCAAGCCGCCCTACAGGCCCTTCGTGCCAAATCTGAAACGATCCCAGAATATAATCATTTTCTTTCCTTTCATTTTTGCCCTAATTTATTCCTTTATAATGCACTCACCCCAAACCCATCATGCGCAGAATCCATCATCGTGAATGAGCCATCAACCCCTCAGGGCATGCTCTAAGTGAACGCAATCTCTCAGTCCACCATGTACTAACTCATGATCCTCTGTTTTTCCAGAACAAAAAAAAATCTTTCATAATTTTTCTTTCAAAATCTTCCACGATCCTTTTTTTTTTTACCCTAGCAGCATTATCGTCAAGGAGGCATCAAACTTAATTCATCGTGTAGAAGGACACGATCGTACAGCATCGGCCCCTCGCAAACTCGCCCTCGCCGCACACATGCTCTCCGTCCACCAAGTAGGGACTCTCAGAAAAGTTCAAAAAATTATTTTTTTTGAATGTTTTATTCATACAAAAATTTTGGTGAAGAAATTTTTGTGTTGATTGGATAAAGGCAATGACAAAACTAATATGCAAAGGAGTGGGTGCGGGAATTTTGGTGTGTTTTATTCATACAAGTTTTGTTTTCTCTTGACAGTAGTTGATCTTGGTCATGTATTCGACCCAAGAGGGAGTGGGTGCGGGAATTTTGGAGTGCTGGGCAACTCCATATTTTGCATATATTGCCTGATAGGCTTTTGAGAGCTTGGCAGCCCATATATAGTGTTTCTTCTAATACATGTTTTGTAGCCTGATAGGCTTTGGGGTACTTGGCCACTACGTTGCATGCTTCTAATACATATCCTTAGCTAAAGGGGTGATAGACTAATAGGCTTAATTTGGAGTGCTGGGCAACTCCATATTTTGCATATTTTTTATTAGATTTTTGTTAAAGGACTATTAAGATAACTCGAAATGGCATATAAGATGAAAAACCACCAAACCGAACTCTTTATATTTTTGTTACATGGGTAGGGTAGCGATTCAATCGCTTTTCTACTCTCTCGGATCTGAAAACTTTATAAACAATTATATTACTATCTAAAATGGTCTTTTGTTAAATCGAGCACCATTCGCGAATCGCTCTATTTTTTTCCTTTAGAGATAGTCGCCATGTGTTTGCAAATTTGTATGAGAAATCAATGTTTGTGAGTTCAATCAATGTTTAGTGAGTTCAATACAAATGGTCTCTTGGTTTATATCCTTTGTCGGATTTTAGCCTAAAAAATTTGCCATATACATTGCTTGAAACATAAGACAAATATGCGGTGCACCGAGAGACCCTTTACATGTTGGTGGCAAGGTGATCATCCTGATTTTTTTGTAGAATTTTGCTGATTTTTTTCCTGATTTTTTTTGCTGATTTTCTTACTGATTTTTCCTAATTTTTTCCGTCAATCTAAAAATAAAACCCTTATGTAAAGAGTTACCTAAAAAAAAAGGCTGATTTTACGAATTTTGCAGATTTTGCTGTTTTTTTTTCCGTCAACCTAAAAAAAAACCTTTGTAAAGTGTTTCCTAAAAAAAAAGACTGATTTTTCTGATTTTGCTGATTTTTAATTATCTAGGAGTGGTGGGAAATGCAAGGTGGGTCGGGCTTCTCTCTCAGAGGGATTAGTCCGGGCCCGAAGTGGCTCTATTGCCCGAAACATTAATTTTGCTAATTTTTTTTTGGATTCGGCTGATTTTGATGAATTTCACTAACGATATTTAAATCTTTAACACATAGATTGAAACATGTCAAGGGCAAAGAGAAGTCGGGGTTTTCATGCAAAGGGTCTCTCAGTGCACTGCATATTTGTCTTATGTTTCAATCAGTTTATAGGGCATCGAGAGTTCAAAATTTAGTGAGTTTAATGTTTAGTGAGTGTATGAGCAAATATTTTATTTTCACTCAAGTACATATTTCAAAGGACTTGCTTCGAGGGAGCGGAGTACAAAATATATATATCAGGAGATTGCGGGGAAATCCGTCTATGATCCTTTGATACTCAATTTCGAAGTACAAATATTACAACAAGTAAAGAATGAAAGAGAATAGCGTTGTGGTGCTTGATCCTTCCGAGCTTTGCGCGTGATCGGCTAGGGGCTTTGCTTTACTCTTCTTCTCCTACTTCACTTGTTCTTCGCTCGTTCTTCGACTTGCGTTGGACTTGAATATTCCATTTTCCATCTTCTTCTTCAATCTTCGGTCTTCGATTTTTTTTTGGTTTGCTTTGATTTTCGATCCTTCTTCTCCGGGATTTTTTTGAAGCTTTGAAGTATCTTCAGTCGGGAGCTTTGTAGGTTCTTCTTGTTATGGCCAAAAGATCTTTTCTTCTTTCATGTCCCTCCTTTTATAAGGGTCGAAGTAGTTATTGTAGAGAATAAGTACTTCGGGTGGTTGAAGCAACCTCCCGGTGGTTTCTATAACTCCCTTGGATGGTTAGAGAAACTTCCAGGTGGTTTACATAACTCCTTGATGATTAGGATCATATTCAAGTGGTTTTGTAACTTCCACTGGTAGTTTAATCCTTTTGAGTTTGAGTGAACCGGTCTGATTAAAACGACTTGTGGTTCGGGTCTTAAATCCGAATCGACTTACTGCGACTCAGATTTTAACAAAGTTAATTCTTGATCCGGTCTTTTCTGACTTGGTGGATTCAACGAGTTTGTCGTATCTAGCGTAATCTTACTTGTAGTAGCTTAAGCTTGATTATTCTTCGGCCTTGTATATCGGCTTGTCGAAGGATGCTCATCTCTAAGTATTATTCTACTGACTTAGATATAGCCTTTGGACGATAGGGATATAGTACTTTTCTTACTCTCAGACTTAGTCAAATTTCAGAGTGTAAGGAAGAAAAATTTCCCTGGTCATCAGGGAAATAAAGCTTTCCAGACTTAGCCAAATTTCAGAGTGCAAGGAAGAATTTCTCTGATCACTAGGGAAATAGTGTCTTCCAGACTTAGCCAATTTCTGAGTGTAGAGAAAAATTTCCCTGGTCATCAGGGAAATAAAGATTTCCAAACTTAGCCAAATTTCAGAATGAAAGGAAGAATTTCCCTGATCACTAGGGAAATAGTGCCTTCGAGACTTAGTCAATTTCTGAGTGTAGAAAAATTTCCCTGGTTCCAGACTTAGCCAAATTTCAGAGTGTAAGGAAGAATTTCCCTGATCACTAGGGAAATAGTGCCTTCGAGACTTAGTCAATTTCTGAGTGTAGAGAAAAATTTCCCTGGTCATCAGGGAAATAAAGTTTTCCAGACTTGGCCAAATTTCAGAGTGTAAGGAAGAATTTCCCTGATCACTAGGAAAATAGTGCCTTCCAGACTTAGTCAATTTCTGAGTGTAGAGAAAAATTTCCCTAGTCATCAGGGAAATAAAGCTTCCCAGACTTAGCCAAATTTCAGAGTGTAAGGAAGAAAAATTTCCCTGGTCATCAGGGAAACAAAGCTTTCCAGACTTAGCCAAATTTTTGGTTTTCTGGCTTTAGACAATATTTCAATGTCTACAAATTGCCCTCTCAAGGATAGGCATTTCAAGCGAGAAGCGAAAAAGGCATGTCCTTGATTTTTTTTTGCCAGGACCAGCCAGGTTTGACCAGGGCCGGCCAGGTCGGATTTTTTTTTTCTTTTTAGGATAGCGGTACATATGACGGTACATCTCGTACTTTGACCCTCTTTTTATATAAAAAGGGGTCTCTTCTCCTTTTCTAACTTATTTTTTTGGGTTTCTTTGGAGCTAAGTCTAAAAACCCTACTTCAAGGTTTTTGCAAAAACCATCTTGCAAGCTTGATTCCTTCGGCAAGATGACGATCAGATCCATTCAAGGTAATCATGCTCTTGATCATTTCCTTTGTTTTGCTTGCTCTTTGATCTTCGTCTCTCCTTTTGCAATGATCTTTGCGGGCTTCTTTGGAAAAAACTCTAGTTCAAGGTTTTGCAATAACGATCTTTGATCTCCTTTTTACCTTTTTGAATTTTTTTAATCTTCTTGCATATCTCTTGAATGATACTTGATTCTTAGATCTTCTTTCACGCTTCTAGATAATCTTTGACTATCTATCTACTTGAATCGGCCAGGTTTGTAAAAACCCTAGTTCAAGGTTTTGCAAAAACGATTTTTACTCTCCTTTTTTACCTTTTTGAATTTTTTGATCTTCTTGCATATCTCTTGGATGATATTTGATTCTTGGATCTTCTCTCACTAGATCTTCTCTCACGTTTCTAGATAATCTGACCATTTATCTACCCAAATCGGTCAGGATTGACCAGGTCAATTTTTTTTTTTTTTTTGGCCAGGGCCGGGCAGGCAACCCCCAGGCTATGCAGTCAAAGTCGGTAGTCGGCCCTAGTCGGCCTAGGGCCGACTAGGACTAGTCGGGACTAGTCGGGACTAATTCGGGACTAGTCGGCCAAAACTTATTCTAACCCCTCCCCCCCCTCCCTAAACATATATGATATATGAACTAGTATAAATGTCAATAAGTATATGATATTAGTCGGTTAATAACAATACATACCTTCACACTTCACAACATGGGTATAAATACATAAGTAACAGTCTAACAGAACACAGTTGTATTGGCTTCATGCCCATGCCAAAAGACTCAGAACTAAGAATTCATCACAATGTTTGTTTGATGATGTTTAATCAGTGAACAACCCCAATTTTGATTATAGGGTTATATGAATATCAACAAATAAACTAATTATTTGTCTATGTTTTTATCGGAGATTCTCAGGTGCTCAACAGATGATTACAGGGAAGAGCCATAGTTGTGAGTCTTGCTACTCAAGACTTTGAACCAATGTAAAAAAATCCAAACAAAATTGCTTGCAAAGACTCCTTTCAAAAAAAATTTTGCTTGCAAAATGCTGCCTGGGGACTAGTCGGCAGTCGTTAGTCGGGGACTAGTCGGGCTAGTCGGGTCTAGTCGGGGACTAGTCGGGCTACCGCCCAGCAATGAAAAAATCAAAATAAATCGGTCGGCAAAATGCCGCCCAGCGACTAGTCGGGGACTAGTCCCGACTTTGATAGCATAGCCCCCAGGGCCCGCCAGGTCGGATTTTTTTTTTTTTTTGAAGTTCCTTGATCTTCTTGTATACCTCTTGAGCAAACTCCCTAAAGAAGTCAAACACAGAACTGAGATAAGATGACGAGCCCCCAAGTTCTTGCATTTCAATGGAGAATTATATCGTCGAAGCTATGATAGTACACTTATGAGGTGCTTGACCGGAGAAGATATCAAGTTTGCTCTCCAAGAGTCACATTCAGGTATATGTGGTACTCATCAGTCAGAGTCGAAACTTCACTTTCGTATCAAAAGAATGGGATACTACTGGCCTACCATGGTTAAAGATTGTTTAAACTTCTCCAAAAAGTGCCATGTATGCCAAATTCATAGTGATTATATTCATCAACCTCCAAGACCACTTCATCCTACAGTCGCTTCATGGCCATTTGACTCTAGGGGACTTGACATAGTCGGTCCATTGCCCAAATCTTCTAAGCAGCACCTTTATATTCTGGCGGCGACAGACTACTTTTCTAAATGGGCGGAGGCAGTCCCTCTCAGAGAAGTGAACCGAAATTCAGTCATGAATTTTATTCAAAATGATATCATCTTCCGATATGGAGTTCCTCGTTGCATCGTTACTGATAATGGCAAGCAATTCAAAAACACTGCAATGGATAATTTCCGTGCTAAATATAAAATCAAACAGAGATATTCTACAAAGTATAATGCTCCCGCCAATGGTTTAGCATAAGCTTTCAATAAGACCTTATGCAAACTCTTGGAGAAGGTGGTTTCTAAATCTAAAAAAGACTGGCACGAGCGTATGCACGAGGCTCTATAGGCTTATCGAACATCGTTCCGCACCATATTCCCTTGTGTATGGAGTAGAGGCGATTCTACCTCTAGAACTTCAAATTCCTTTTCTAAGAATTGCTATCCAGGAAGGTCTTACTACTGATGAAAATGCTCAACTCCGACTTATGAAATTGGAAGCTCTAGACGAGAAAAGACTTGAGGCAGGAAGGTCTTACTACTGATGAAAATGCTCAACTCCGACTTATGAAATTGGAAGCTCTAGACGAGAAAAGACTTGAGGCTCAGCAACACTTGAATGCTATCAAGCTCGTATTTCTCGAGCATTCAATAAAAAAGTTAAGCCTCACTCTTTCCAAGAAAGGGACTTGGTACTAGCAGTGAGACGTCCCATCATCTTATCCTACAGAGCAGGAAAAAAATTCGATGCTAAGTGGGATGGCCCTCATGTCGTAAGATAAGTCTATACTAATGGAGCATATCTACTTATGACATCAGAAGGACAACTTGGCCCAATCAACGGCAAGTTCCTCAAGCGATACTATGCATATGAAGAAAATCACTCTATATTGCAAATGATAGTCCTGATAGATATAGGTGCCAACCTAGTTGGGATGCATATCGATCAGGGTGATGCAAGTACAAAAAAAAAAATTCCAAAGGAACTACGTGTGACTTGATCCCTTGAAAAAGGATACGTAGGCAACCTGAGGTAACCCCTCAGGTTCAGTCCAAACAAAAAAAATAAAACCCATATTCAGCAGAGCAATCAAAAAGGAAATACAAGGCGAATTCATATATTGTGTAAGTCTTAAATAAAGTCTAAAAGGAAAAAGTACAAGGCTTGATAATCAATAAGTCAAGCTTAAATCCCGAAGGCGCTGCATAAGTTCCTCTCGTGCGCCATCAATAGCGAAGACAGAAGATGCCCCAGCTTCCTCTTGACCCTTGAGTTCGGTCAGTTCCTTCTCTTTCTCAGTCTTTTGCGCCTTCAAGGAGTTGAGGTAATCATGTTGTAAAGTCATGGCATCAGAAGCTGCAGCCAAACGATTTTCGCAAGAAACAACCGTCGCTTTAGCCTCCTCCAACGCTAAACGAGCAGATGTTTCCTCTGACTTTGCTGCCGACAGTGCAAAATCACCCTCGTTCAAGAACTTGGAAAAAGACTTCAAAGTCTCTTCTATCTCCGCTATGTGATCAGGACTAACAATGGGCTTGTCTTTAACAAACGAGGAACGACGGTTATGATAAACACGGCTGTCTTGAAGAAGTGATTCGATCCTTTCAATAAAGACAGAATCGTTCACTACAAATTTTCAAAGACGATCACAAAAGATGGCACCCATATTGGTCCACCATTTCTCTAATACTGAAAATCTCGCTTGATGAAAGGGCTTCAGTGAGCAGTCTATGAATGACCTGCAGGGAATCAGCATGATAGCAGCCAAAGAACGGCCCATCTCCTCAACTGAACCGTGCATAATTCCAGTTGCCTCAGACATAGCTGGACTCATTCCAGCAATCGATCTCGGCTTCTTGAAAACAAGGACCTCAGACTGAACTTTCTGACATACCAAAGAAGATGATTGAACTTCAAAATCTACTGGTGTCGTGGAAGGACCTGCAAGCTCCTCAAACACAGGGTTGCCCACCATTTTTTTAATCATCATTTCAACGGTTACTGATGCCTCTTGATTTGTTCCAACATCCTTATCTTGCAAATCTTGGAAGAAAGGGTATGTCGTTTCAAAGTCATCCCCCAATAATCCTTTGCCAATCACTTCATTTAGATTATCATTAGGAATGCAAAGGCCGCCGGCAGAATACCCTATACAACAAAGCAATAGGGTAAAACACACAACAATCATTAATATTCAAGGATTACAAAAGAGACGACTAATACCTGAAGTAGTAATATCAACTGGTTGAAGTCCAACACCATCAGTTGCCACATCAGGAGGAGAAGCTGCAACAAGAACAGTCTCCAATATTTGATACCTCGATCCAGTAGGGGACGTCGCAAGAGGATTAACGATCTCCCGAATAGAAGAACTATCCTCTGAAGTTCTCGCTCTCTTTCTAGCCTGTCGCTCAAAAGGTACGACTGGAGGAACATGACGCTCGGAAGTACCAGAACAAGAAGACTCAACCTCTCTGTCAGACTTTGTTCGGCGATGGCCCGCGTATAAAGAACCAGGACGAGAGTTCTTTTGTAATCGAATATCTGTCATATCTCATGCACCTTCATCTTTTTTAAACTCAAACGAGTTTTTCTCACTCGATTTCAGCATAGAAGCAGGATACATAGCCAGTTGTTCCCTGATTCTTCCTCTTACTAAACTTGAATATGCTGAAGATATGTTATCTCTAAGGTTTACTTCCCGTAACGGGAGAGCAAAACTAGCTCCGTATGCCTCTCAGAGAATGCTAACCAATGACCAAACGCCAGCTTTGGAGACACTTCTTCCTTATAAGGGATAGGTGTTCCAGGCATCGTTTGCATAAAACCTTATTGACGAGAAAACCGATGAGGGCTATACTGTGCTATCTGTACCGTACTACCTCGGCGGAATACAAGAAATCCCGGTTTACAATTCAACATTAAAAGGAAGATGGAGTATGGCATCTTGGCATTATCATAAAGAATGCCCTTTTCTTTCTCAGCAATTGGCTTACAACATTCATGGGTAAAACGAAAGTCAGCCTCTCCCATAGTACAAAGAATCATTCTAGCATCTTGAGCTGACCTTTCCCAAGGCTGATAAGTTGCCAGAGCACCAGATACTGTTACAAGAAAAGGGAATCTCCTTTGATGCAGATTCTTGGCAAATATCCCTCTTGGAAAGTGAAGACCGATCCATCCATATAAGTAATGAAAGGAACAAAAGGAACTCGCCCGACCTAGCTCACCGCTGAACTTGGGGCTTGTAGACAGACTGATATAAGTCCTCGTCAGACCGTTGTAAAGTAAGCATAATATTGGAACAGCCAAATTATATTCGGTACCTCTCACCATATTTGAAGCTGGGATGAAAGTGCCAGGACGAATCAAGTCACCACTCCAAGTCAGGGCGAACTTACAAAGAAAAAGAACGATCGCCGCAGACCTATAGACAATCTTCCTCAAAGTACTATTGGCTGACAATCCTAACAAAACATAAGGACTGGTTTTCGACCCAGAAGACCGTTTCTCCGGAAGCATAAGGCTAATTGGTCTATCAATATCTCCTGATTTGTCAAGTTTAGCTTTAACTCTTCTCATGATATCAGCTTTCTGAGAATTAACAGCTCGAGAGTACCCACGAAACTAAAAATCAATCCAATCACAATGTCGAACTCGGTCACTTCGGCAAGATGCAGCAATAATCGCAAAATCTTCGAAGCTTTGAGTGGTCGAGAGACTACTAGAAACATATTTATTATACTGGAACCAGCTTGTTATGAATATTGTAGGCCTGATGGAATGTATAGAGCTTTGTGTGAGCTCTGGTGTCCAGAAACAAATACATTCCTCACTTCTATCGGAAAAATAGGGATTTCCTTGCCGGAGATCTATCAGGTATGTTCATACTTGAAATTGAATTTGAGTAGCATTCATACGTGTGACTTACTTTCTTCATTTTTCTTCTGCCAGATATCAGGTTGCCCCATGAGTTAACAATATTACCAAGAGAGGGTCCTTAATCTCTTTGAACTTTTTGACTGCTAATACTCTCCTTCAGCACTTGCTTATCTCTTCAAAGCTTTTGCGATTATTGCTGCATCTTGCCGAAGTGACCGAGTTCGACATTGTGATTGCATTGATTTTTGGTTTCGTGGGTACCCTCGAGCTGTTAATTCTCAGAAAGTTGATATCATGAGGAGAGCTAAAGCTAAACTTGACAAGTCAGGAGATATTAATAGACCAATTAGTCTTATGCCTCCGGAGAAACGGCCTTCTGGATCGAAAACCAGTCCTTATGCTTTGTTAGGATTGTCAGCCAATAGTACTTTGGGGAAGATTGTCTATAGGGGTCTGCGGCGATCGTTCTTTTTCTTTGTAAGTTCGCCCTGCCTTGGAGTGGTGACTTGATTCGTCCTGGCACTTTCATCCCAGCTTCAAATATGGTGAGAGGTACCGAATATAATTTGGTTGTTCCAATATTATGCTTACTTTACAACGGTCTGACGATGACTTATAGCAATCTGTCTACAAGCCCCAAGTTCAGCGGTGAGCTAGGTCGGGTGAGTTCCTTTTGTCCCCTTCATTACTTATATGGATGGATCGGTCTTCATTTTCCAAGAGGGATATTTGCCAAGAATCTGTAGCAAAGAAGATTCCCTTTCCTTGTAACAATATCCGGTGCTCTTGCAGCTTATCAGCCTTGGGAAAGGTCAGCTCAAGATACTAGAATGATTCTTCGTACTATGGGAGAGGCTGACTTTCGTTTTACCCATTAATGTTGTAAGCCAGTTGCTGACAAAGAAAAGTGCATTCTTTATGATAATGCCAAGATAGTACGGTATTCCGCCGAGATAGTATGGTACAGATAGTACAGTATAGCCCTCATCGGTTTTCTCGTCAATAAGGTTTTATGCAAACGATACCTGGAACACATATCCCTTATAAGGAAGAAGTGTCTCCAAAGCTAGCGTTTGGTCATTCGTTAGGATTATCTGAGAGGCATACTGGAGCTAGTTTTGCTCTCCCGTTACGAGAAGTAAACCTTAGAGATAGCGTATCTTCTGCATATTCAAGTTTAGTAAGAGGAAGAATCAGGGATCAACTGGCTATGTATCATGCTTCTATGCTGAAATCGAGTGAGAAAAACTTGTTTGAGTTTAAAAAAGATGAAGGTGCAAGAGATAGGACAGAGATTCGATTGCAAAAGAACTCTCGTCAAGGTTCTTCATACGCGGGCCATCGCCGAACAGAGTCTGACAGAGAGGTTGAGTCTTCTTGTTCTGGCACTTCCGAGCGTCATGTTCCTCCAATCGTACATTTTGAGCGACAGGCTAGGAAGAGAGCGAGAACTTCAGAGGATAGTTCTTCTATTCGAGAGATCGTTAATCCTCTTGCGACGTCCCCTACTGGATCGAGGCATCAAATATTGGAGACTGCTCTTGTTGCAGCTTCTCCTCCTGATGTGGCAACTGATGGTGTTGGACTTCAACCAGTTGATATTACTACTTCAGGTATTAGTTGTCCCTTTTGTAATCCTTGAATATTAATGATTGTTGTATGTTTTACCCTATTGCTTTGTTGTATAGGGTATTCTGCTGGCGGCCTTTGCATTCCTAATGATAATCTAAATGAAGTGATTGGCAAAGGATTATTAGGGGATGATGACTTTGAAGCGACATACCCTTTATTCCAGGATTTGCAAGATAAGGGTGTTGGAACAAATCAAGATGCATCAGTAACCGTTGAGATGATGACTAAAAAAATGATGGGCAACCCTGTGTTTGAGGAGCTTGCAGGTCCTTCCACGACACCAATAGATTTTGAAGTTCAATCATCTTCTTTGGTATGTCAGAAAGTTCAATCTGAGGTCCCTGTTTTCAAGAAGCCGAGATCGATTGCTGGGATGAGTCCAGTTATGTCTGAGTCAACTGGACTTATGCACAACTCAGTTGAGGAGATGGACCATTCTTTGGCTGCTATCATGCTGATTCCCTGCAGGTCATTCATAGACTGCTCACTGAAGTCCTTTCATCAAGCAGGATTTTCAATATTAGAGAAGTTGTGGACCAATATGGGTGCCATCTTTTGTGATCGTCTTCGAAAATTTGGAGTGAACGATTCTGTCTTTGAAAGGATCGAATCACTTCTTTAAGACAACTGCGTTTATCATAACCGATGTTCCTCGTTTGTTAAAGACAAGACCATTGTTAGTCCTGATCACATAGCGGAGATAGGAGAGACTTTGAAGTCTTTTTCCAAGTTCTTGAACGAGGATTATTTTACACTGTCGGCAGCAAAGTCAGAGGAAACTTCTGCTCGTTTAGCGTTGGAGGAGGCTAAAGCGGCGGTTGTTTCTTGCGAAAATCGTTTGGCTGCAGCTTCTGATGCTGTGACTTTACAGCATGATTACCTCAACTCCTTGAAGGCGCAAAAGACTGAGAAAGAGAAGGAACTGACCGAACTCAAGAGTCAAGAGGAAGCTGGGGCATCTTCTGTCTTAGCTATTGATGGCGCACGAAAGGAACTTATGCAGCGTCTTCGGGATTTATGCTCGACTTATTGATTATCAAGCCTTGTACTTTTTATGTTTAGATTTTATTTAAGACTTATGCAATATATGAATTCGCCTGGTATTTCCTTCTTGATTGCTCTGTTGAATATGGGTTTTATTTTATTGTTTGGACTGAACCTGAGGGGTTTCCTCAGGTTGCCTACGTACCCTTTTTCAAGGGATCAAGTCACACGTAGTTCCTTTGGATTGATTTTTTTTTTTTGTACTTGCATCACCCTGATCGATATGCATCCCAACTAGGTTGGTACCCATATCTATCAGGACTATCATTTGCAATATAGAGTGATTTTCTTCATGCATAGAATCGCTTGAGGAACTTACCGTTGATTTCCTTCTGGTGTCGTAAGTAGATATGCTCCATTAATATAGACTTCTCTGACGACATGAGGGTCATCCCACTTAGCATCGAATTTTTTTCCTGCTCTGTAGGATAAGATGATGGGATGTCTCACTACTAGGACCAAGTCCCTTCTTGGAAAGAACGAGGCTTAACTTTTTTATTGAATGCTCGAGAAATACAAGCTTGATAGCATTCAAGTCGTTGTTGAGCCTCAAGTCTTTTCTCGTCAAGAGCTTCCAATTCCATAA
The DNA here is from genome assembly GCA_947650365.1 of Chamaelirium japonicum. Taxonomy (NCBI): domain Eukaryota; kingdom Viridiplantae; phylum Streptophyta; class Magnoliopsida; order Liliales; family Melanthiaceae; genus Chamaelirium; species Chamaelirium japonicum. Next base: position 84,254,554 of record OX393549.1, read on the forward strand.
GTCGGAGTTGAGCATTTTCATCAGTAGTAAGACCTTCCTGGATAGCAATTATTAGAACAAGAATTTGAGGTTCTAGAGGTAGAATCGCCTATACTCCATACACAAGGGAATATGGTGTTGCTTGAGTCGGAGTGCTGAACGATGTTCGATAAGCCCATAGAGCCTCGTGCATACGCTCGTGCCAGTCTTTTTTAGATTTAGAAACCACATTCTCCAAGAGCTTGCATAAGGTCTTATTTAAAGCTTCTGCTAAACCATTGGCGGGAGCATTATACATTGTAGAACATCTCTGTTTGATTTTATATTTAGCATAGAAATTATCCATAGCAGTGTTTTTGAATTGCTTGCCATTATCAGTAATGATGCAACGAGGAACTCCATATCGGAAGATGATATCATTTTGAATAAAATTCATGACTGAATTTCGGTTCACTTCTCTGAAAGGACTGCCTCCGCCCATTTGTAAAAGTAGTCTTTCGCCGCCAGAATATAAAGGTGCTGCTTAGAAGATTTGGGCAATGGACCGACTATGTCAAGTCCCCACGAGTCAAATGGCCATGAAGCGACTGTAGGATGAAGTGGTTCTGGCGGTTGACGAATATAATCACAATGAATTTGGCATGCATGACACTTTTTGGAGAAGTTTAAACAATCTTTAACCATGGTAGGCCAGTAGTATCCCATTCTTTTGATACGAAAGTGAAGTTTCGGCCCTGACTGATGAGTACCACATATACCTGAATGTGACTCTTGGAGAGCAAACTTGATATCTTCTCCGGTCAAGCACCTCATAAGTGTATCATCATAGCTTCGACGATATAATTCACCATTGAAATGCAAGAACTTGGGGGCCTGTCTTCTTATCTCAGTTCTGTGTTTAACTTCTTTAGGGAGTTTGCCACTCTCAAGGTAATCAATGAGGGGTTGTCTCCAGTCTTGTTCTTCAATGACATTGGAATGATTTTCATTTTTCTGGCCTATAGCCTGATTGAATTGATCTTCCAGAGTGAGTATCCACCTTCGACAAACAGGAATATTTAATTGGTCAATGTCTTGAATAGCAAGTGATGCTGCTAGATTTGCTAATGCATCAGCTTGTTGATTCGAACTTCTTGGTACATGTTGAATGTTTGCTGCTTCGATGCTGTTGAATAAAGTAAGAGCATATTCATGATAAGACTTGAGGTCTTCCTTATTGACTTCATAATCTCCCAAGACTTGATGGATGATGAGTTTGGAGTCACCATATATTCGTAAACCTTGAAATTTCATATCCCGAGCGAGTTCAAGACCAATAATTAATGCTTGGTATTCTGCTTTGTTGTTTGAACAAGGCTCTGCCAATGAGAAAGAGTATAGGAAAGTTTCGAAGTTTGGCGAAACGAAAACAATCCCTACCCCCGCAGCTTGTCGTTTTGCAGCTCCATCAAAGAACATTTCCCAAGAAGGGATTATGTTTACACAGAAGACCTCATCTGGTAATTCTTCGGTTAACTCCCAATCAGCAGGAATGGAGTGATGAGCCAAGAAATCTGCTAAGGCTTGCCCTTTGACTGCTTTCTGGGGGGTGAAGATGATATCAAATTCTGACAGGAGTAGAACCCATTTTGCTAGTCTTCTTGATAGAACAAATCTTGACATAATATATTTGAGGGGATCTGCTTTAGATACAAGCTTAATAGTATGAGCCAACATATAATGCCTTAACTTTTTTGTGGCAAAAATAAGGGCCAAGCATATCTTTTCTATAGGAGCATATTTTAACTCTGCCCCCACAAGGGTACAACTCAAATAGTAACAAGCCACTTCCTTCCCGAATTCATTTTCTTGTGCAAGTAATGCCCCCAGAGAGTGTTCTTGTGCGTTTATGTAAAGTATCAAGGATATCCCTGGAGTCGGTGCTGTCAGAACTGGTGGTTTCAAGAGATAGTCTTTAATATCTTGGAAAGCCTTTGACATGCTTCATCCCATTTGAAAATAGCATCATTTTCATGAGCTGGTGAAAAGGGTGACATCTCCCGGAGAGGTTGGCTATAAATCGCCTGATATAAGCCAAGCGACCTTGTAAGCTCCTAAGGTCATGAAGTGACTTAGGGTTGGGCATGTTGAGAATAGCATCAAATTTAGATTGGTCTATCTCAATGCCTCGATGCCTTACGATGAAACCAATGAATTTTTCGGATGTAACTCCAAAGGCGTATTTAAGCGGATTCATTCGTAGTTGATATATTCTTAATCTATCAAAGATAGCACGCAAATCATTCAGATGCGAAGACCTTTGTTTAGACTTCACGACTAGATCATCAACATAGTATTCTACATTTTGGTGAAGAATGTCATCAAAGATCCGTTGCATAGCTCGTTGGTAGGTAGCTCCTGCGTTCTTCAGTCCAAAGGGATTACTTTATAACAAAAGATGCCCTTTGGTGTGCGGAAAGCTGTGAGTTCCTCATCCTTGGGTGCCATTCGAATTTGTTTAGGAGTCATCCATGAAGGATAGAGCTTCATATCCCATTGTAGCATCCACTATAAGTTCGATGATTAGTAAAGGGAAATCGTCTTTGGGGCATGCATTATTCAAGTCTCTGAAGTCGACACATACTCTGATTTGCCCATTTTTCTTCTTCACGGGTACAACACTAGAGATCCAAGTAGGATACTTAACTTCTCTAATGAACCCTGCTTCAATGAGTTTGTTCACTTCGGCTTCAATTTGTGGGATAAGTTCTGGGCGGTATCTTCTTTGGCCTTGCTTGATAGGATTAGCACCATGTCTAACGGCAAGCTGATAAACAGCAATTTTGGGGTCTAAACCTGGCATTTCTTTATAAGACCAAGCGAAGACGTCCTTGTATTCTTGGAGAAGCTTGACATACTCGACTTCTTCGTTCGTTGTTAGGAGAGAACTGACGAATGTCGGTCGTGGCTCTTCTTCAGTGCCGACGTTAATTTCTTTTAAATCATCCACAGTGGACTGCCCCCCTTCTTCAAGGACTGGGGGTGCATCAACTAATTCACTGTCCGAAAAAGAAGACAAGCAATCGATGTAGTCAGTAGAAATATGATTGACAGATACAACGATTTTCTGTTTGGATCCAGAGGAAGAAGATGCGTTCAAACTTGTAGAATTGGTAGTAGAGTCAGAAGTAGCGTCAATACTGATTGTCATCGGAGCATCTTGAAGATATGGAACTCGAAACCAGGTTAAACTGTTACGCTAAAAAGACTCGCTGTGACCATATGAGATTTTGGCATGTCGAGAATAATAAAACCTGGGTGGGCGGGTGGGCTTTGTAAAACCAAGCTCAAGTATGTCAAAGATTGATTGTCGTGGATGATTATTTTTGACGATTTCATATCTGATTCTTGGCTTCTTTATCCTCTCAAAGACTGAAGTTCGATTTGGCTTTGACTGGTGATGTACTTCTTTATCATCTCATATTGTGCCATAAGTATTTCTTTCCTCTTTGCACGTCGTCGTCTTCTTCTTGCTGACTTAGACAATGTCTGAAGGTCTTCATCTGTGTTACTGAGATACTTCTTTTATAATGTGTCATCATCTGCATCATATAAAGCTTTTGCATAGTCTTCTTTATCTTGGGCTTCAATGAAGTTTGCGGACATAGTTTCTTTTGTGCTTGTTTTGATCACAATGGGGATTTGCTTGGCTTCAATGCCAGGTCGAGTTTGTGGTATACTTTCTCCAGCCAAGAAGAGCCGCTCTTGGGCTTTAGTTAAACCGTAAGGGGCTGTTCGTGGTGGTAATGTACCTAAACGTTCAACATCTTTTGGAGTGAATCCAGCTTTGCTCAGGAGACTTGATGATTCGCTTCCCCATGTTCCTTCTGGTTTGAATGTAGAATTGCCCTTACTTGAGTGAGTAGCCAATTTTAGGCTGTGCAGCGGCAATACCAAGTCCTCTTTTAAAGTGACCAAGTTAGTGTCTGTAAAAGAGGTTGATGGTTTTGTATGCATAGGAGTGAATGGTGGTTATCCTATCCGTCGGCCTCTCTGTGGCACGAAACTTAATATCGGAGCAGATTCAGCCATTTTTAAGGGATATCTATTAACCTTCTGTTTTCCTTTGATACTCTTCTTTTGAAATGACACCGCTTGCTGATTTAATTTCTTCAGATAAAGGGCATAAAAATCGAATTTCCCTGAAGGTTGGCCAAGTAGACCTACTTCCGGGTCACCGTTCTCATATATTTGTTTGAGAGATTATTGCAATGACTTCTTGTTTTTCCTTCGCTGATCTTCATCATCTTCGTATTCCAATTCCAGAGCCTCTTCAAGGCATTCATCACATTCGCAATCACCAAAATGCGTATGACGTTGGGTTGGAGGATTCGGAGAGACTCTGACTGATGGAGTCACTTCTTTTGCCTTTGTTTCTTGGAGAAAATTTATAGCTTTGTTGGGTGATATTTCCTTGACAACAGAGCCCTTACTGTGGTAGAATTTGGCATCGACGAGATAGGCTTCTGCTTCATTAAATGGTCTAACATCTGCCATAACGCACTTATTAATGCCCCCTTGGTGATATTTGAAACATTGAAGTAGTGTTGAAGGCATTATTTTATTCATATGTAGCCAAGGTCTTCCAAGTAAGAGTCGATAAGAGGTTTGACAGTCTATAACATGGAATAGAGTCATAGTGTCAAGTTCTCCGATTGACAACTTCAAGCATATGATGCCGACAGCTGACTGTGCCCCTTGGTTGAAGCCTTGAATGACCAATTTGCTTTTGAAAAGTTGATCATTTTTTATGCCCAAGTCCTTCATGGTTTGACTAGGCATGATGTTGACAACCGATCCGCCATCTATCAATATACGAGTTATTGGTTTTTCATTGATATAACCAGAAACATAAAGGGGTCGATTGTGCAACCGTGTTCCCAACTGCAAATCTTCGTCAGTGAAGGAGATAGTCATATCACATTGGACTGACTTTTCTACTTAAGTCTTCAATTGATGACTTTCTGGGTCAGTCAATGCCGCAGCCATAGCGTGGCGTGCATCCTCCGAAAGATGAAAAGCCTCTACAAGTGGCAAATGTAACATAGCTTCATCATAAATAGCTGCGAGGTTTCCTTTGATCGGCTCAACAGGAGATATATCATCTAACACTTCTGGAGGCTGAAGGGTTAATTCCTCATTTGATTCGTTCTCATGGACTTCTGCCATATAGCAAGTTGACGAAGAGGATAAATCATTTTCGAAGAAATCTTCACGAATGAAGTCTTTTAGTGTAAGAGGTCCCAGGACGGCTTGACGTAGAATTTCTTCATCATTGGCTGTAGGAATTTTAGGCATACTTTTCTTTTGGTTTTCTTCTTCAAAGACTTCTCGACATAAGTCTTTCCGCTCGTTCCTTTAGACCTATCGAAGATTATGGGAGAGACTTTATGGAGAGGGGCTCGAGGGGTTCTTTTATTTCGAACCACCAAGGTCCATCCCTCCTTCTGTTCAGAATCCTCTTTTTCGAGGGGATAGTTATTCTCTTTTAGAGGCAAGGGGGCTTCTTTCTTTGGTAGACTTTCACAACTCTTGATATGATTTTTGCACATCTGGATTCTGAGTCGTGATGCCCCCAAGCTTGCAACCCGAGTAACATGCATATGCCCCCTTACTAAAGAATGTTGCTTGTTGAGGAGGACTGAAGTTTTTATCTTGAAAACTAGTCATTTCCTTGCTGCTGGAATTTGAACTGGTGGGAGAGAACCAAAGACAATGGATGTCATGTTAGTTGCGACTATCTCATCAGAAGGTAACTCAATCTTTCCTTGACTTGCCAACGACATGATTTTTTCTTTGAACATGTTAGGAGATGACGGCTAGGGTTTGGAGAGGAATAGAATGCATTCCATTGAGGGACTCAAGCCCAATATATGTACATGTATCACTATACAATCCGACCCGACTATACATTAAACCCGACCCATCTATATGTACATTAACACTCCCCCTCAAACTCACGGTGGATCATGAACCGAGAGTTTGCCTAGAAAATGCTGGAAGCGAGCAATCGTCAGGGGCTTCGTCAGAAAATCAGCAGTCTGCTCCGATGAGGAAATGAAAGGCAGGGAGATGGTGTGGTCGATAAACGTCTGGCGAACATAATGACAATCAACTTCAATATGCTTTGTTCGCTCATGGAAGACCGGGTTGCTAGCAATCTGAATAGCACTCCGGTTGTCACAGAAGAGAGGAGTGGGCCCGGATATCACCACTCCTAAGTCGAGCAGAAGACGGCGAAGCCAGACAATCTCGACGGTGGTGGAAGCCATGGCCCTGTATTCGGCTTCGGTGCTGGAGCGAGCAACAGACTCCTGCTTCTTGCTGCGCCACGAAATCAGTGAATCACCCAGAAACACACACGAAATCAGTGAATCACCCAGAAACACACAGTATCCTGTAGTCGAGCGACGAGTGGCTGCATCTCCTGCCCAATCTGCATCGGAGTAGGCACGCAGCACCAACGGAGAGGTGGAGGGAAACAGTAGTGAACGGGTGATGGTGCCCCGGAGGTAGCGGATAATCCGAAGAACAGCTACATAGTGTACTGACCGTGGAGCCTGAACAAACTGACTGACAATGCCAACTGCATGGGCAATGTCTGGCCGGGTCATGGTGAGATAGACGAGCATCCCAACCAGCCTCTGGTAGCGGGAGACATCCTGGAGCGGCTCACCGTCTGTAGCGAGAAGCTTCAAATTGAGCTCCATGGGTGTATCAGCAGTGCGCGTGTCCGTGAGAGCAGCATCAGCAAGGATGTCGGAGATGTACTTATGCTGGGAGACCAACAGACCACGAGCTGACCGGGCAATCTCAAGGCCCAAAAAGTAGCGAAGAGATCCCAGATCTTTCATCTCAAACTGACTCTGGAGGTGCCGCTGGAGAGAGACGATGGTGGCACTGTCATCCCCAGTGATGATCATATCATCCACATAGAGGAGAAGAACTGCAATGCCCTGACTGGAGGAGCGAGTGAACAAGGCATAGTCGGAGTGACGCTCAACAAACCCGGCGGCCAGAACTGCACTGCGAAATCGCTCAAACCAGGCACGAGGGGCCTGCTTGAGCCCATAGATGGCTCGGCACAACCGACACACGTGCCCTGGAGGAACTGAAGTGCCCGGAGGAGGAGCCATGTAGACTTCCTCGGAGAGATCACCGTGGAGAAACGCATTGGTGACATCCATCTGATGGAGAGGCCACCCTCGAGCAGCTGCCACAGCTAAGAGGGTGCGCACAGTGGTCATCCGAGCAACTGGAGCAAACGTCTCCTCGTAGTCAATCCCATACTCCTGGGAGAAGCCGCGAGCAACGAGGCTAGCCTTGTGCCGCTCAATGGATCCGTCAGGTCGAGTCTTGACCATGAATATCCACTTGCAGCTAATAGGCACCACCCCGGAGGGACAAGGCACCAACTCCCAGGTCTTGGTCCGTTGAAAAGCCTCAAGCTCAACTAACATGGCCTACCGTCATTCTGGATGTAACGCTGCCTCACGGTACGACTGGGGCTCCCGATGGGTGTGTATAGCAGTAAGAAAAGCCTGAAAGGATGGTGAATAGGAGACACTGGCAGAGTAGCCAGAAGAGTCAGGAGAGTCAGAAGGAAAAGCAGAGTAGCCAAACCTGTCAGGAGAGTAGTCATATCTGTCAGGAGGGTCATGTTCGCGCGCCGGGTAGCGCCGAACAGAATCAAGATCCACGACCGGGGAGGAGGGGGCAGCAGCATCAGGCGTGGGAGTACCAGTGTGAACCGACTCTGGAGGAGGAGCTGCAGACCGACGTATATAGACACGAGTAACGGGTGGTGGTGGAGGTGGCGAGGGAGACTGAGGAGGTGGTGGTGGTGGTGGAGGTGGTGGTGGTGAGGGAGACTGAGGAGGTGGTGGTGGTGGTGGTGGCGGGGAAGATGGAGGTGGAGTAGGTGTAGGTGGGGCAACAGAAAACGGGGGTAGAACGGGGATATGGAGAGGTGATGAAGGCGAGGAGGGTGACGCAGAAGGCAAGGAAATATCCCGAGACTCAGGGGAAAAGTACGGGACATCCTCAACAAAGGAAACATGACGGGAGACACGGATCCGGCGAGCCAAGGGATCGTAACAACGATACCCCTTGTGCTCCCGACTGAGCCCCAAGTGAACACACCGAACAGATTTCGCAGAGAGTTTGGTGCGCTCATGGGGAGGAAGAAGAACGAAGCACGTGCAGCCAAACGTGCGAAGAAGGGAGTAGTCAGGTGGGCTGGAGTGAAGGCGCTCATATGGGGTGGCACCGGACAGAGCAGATGACGGAGTGATATTGATGAGGTGGACAGCCGTCATGACAGCTTCAGCCCAGTAAGAGTGAGGAACAGACGCAGAGAGGAGCAAGGCTCGTGCGGTTTCAAGGACATGACGATGCTTGCGTTCGGCAACGCCGTTCTGCTCATGGGTGTGGGGGCAGGACTGCTGGTGAAGAGTGCCGTGAGACTGAAGAATCTCACGCATCTCGGAGGAGAGGTACTCCTTGGCACAATCAGACCGAAAGGTCTTAATGCGCCGACCAAACTGAGTGTGTATCATAGTGGTGAATCTCCTAAAGATGTGAGGGACTTCAGACCGATGACGCATAAGATAAACCCAGGTGCACCTAGAGTAGTCATCGATGAAACACACATAGTACATGTAACCCGAAATGGATGCAACAGGTGCAGGACCCCAAATGTCCGAATGTACTAAATCAAATAACGCATCAGATTGGGAAGCACTAGCAGAGAATGGAAGAGCTAGATGCTTTGCTAGTCTACAACCCGTACAAACAGAGAGAGGGGAGAAGGACGCTCGACCCAAAGCGCCCGAACGGAATACGCTTTTGAGTCGATCACTCGATATGTGACCTAACCTTCTATGCCACAGGTCGGCATCGGAGGTAACAGACATGACAGACGCAACAGGAACGGAAGACACATGGAGATGGTCCAGCTGGTAAAGTCCTGCTCTACGGCCCAGCCCAATCCTCTGACCCGTCCGCGAATCCTGCACAACACAAACAGAAGGGGTGAAGGTGACAGTCAGACCAGAGTCGCAAAGAGAACTGATAGAGATCAGATTAATGTTAAGACGGGGGGCATGATGGACATGGGGTAGGGTCAGGCGACCAGAAGGGTCAGAGGTAGTAGTGACGGATCCACATTGCGGAATAGGGACGAGAGTCCCATCCGCAGTGCGAACCTCCTGGTGGGTGGTAGTGGGAGAACAGTCAGTGAGGACAGTGGAGTCAAAGGTGAGGTGACAGGAGGCACCCGAGTCGAATATCCATGGAGCAGTAGTACCCGGAGTGGCAGAGAGACTGTGAGCTGTCGAAGAGCTAGTGGAGGCGAGGTACCGAAGCAGTAATTCCTCAAAGCGCTGGAGGCGGTCGGAGTAAGACCGAGACTGAGCAGAAGTACCCGGAGTGGCAGAGAGACCGTGATCTGTCGAAGAGCTGGTGGAGGCGAGGTATCGCAACAGTAACTCCTCAAAGCGCTGGAGGCGGTCGGAGTAAGACCGAGACGGAGCAGGAGTGGTGGCAGGCGGTGCTGGAGTAGGGAGATCAGCAGCAGCAGCAGTCTCGCCATCATGGCGGAGGAGACCCTGACGACGTCCACAGTCAACTGATGTGGTGGAGGGACGTGGCCCGAGAATACCAGCAAAATGAGGAGACGGAGGGACCCGACGATCAGCGACGATGTGCAGGCAATATGGAAGCCGAGAGATGCTGGAGGAAGCCATATCTCGGAAGTACGGGGGCGAACCGGCACAAGGAAGGTCTGAGGCAGTCCGTACAGAGTAGACGGGCAGTTCGGTACAGAGGAGAAGGTGGGGCGGTGGGGCAGCAGGGGGTGCAGGAGCTGGCGAGGTTGCAGGGGAGGGGGCGGGTGAGCTGTCGGGGCAGAGGAAGAGGGGGCGGGGTGTCTGGGAGGTGTCGGGTGGGCTGCTGGAGCAAAGGAGGAGGCCGGAGGGAGGCGGAGGGGGCAGCCGGGTGGTGCGGAGGGGGCGGAGGGGACTGCGGGTGGTGCGGAGGGGGGCTGTAGGGTGTCGGGAGGGGATCGGGGGGGCTGTAGGGTGTCGGGGGGTGGCGGGGGGGCTGGGGGGGGGGGCGAAGGTGGCTGTAGGAGGGTCGGGGGGGCTGGAGGGGGGTCGGCGGGGTGCTATAGGGCGGAGGCGGAGGCGGGGCCGGGGGGGGGTGGGCGGGTGGATAAGGGGGGGCCGGCGGGGTCCTGGAGGGCGGAGGAGGCGTGCCGGGGGTTGGGCGGGTGGAGGAGGGGGGGCGGCGGTGGCTGTAGGCCGGAAGGGGGGGCCGGCGGGTGGAGGAAAAAAGGCCGGCGGGGTGCTGGAGGCCGGAAGGGGGGCCGGGGGGGTGCTGGAGGCCGGAAGGGGGGGGCCGGCGGTGGCTGTAGGCCGGAAGGGGGGGCCGGCGGGGTGCTGGAGGCCGGAAGGGGGGCCGGGGGAGTGCTGGAGGCCGGAAGGGGGGGGCCGGGGGACTGCCGATCAGGTGAACGGAGGCCGGAGGAGATGACCGTCATCGACGTCGCCGCGAGGGAGAACCCTAGTGCTCTGATACCATGTTAGGAGATGACGGCTAGGGTTTGGAGAGGAATAGAATGCATTCCATTGAGGGACTCAAGCCCAATATATGTACATGTATCACTATACAATCCGACCCGACTATACATTAAACCCGACCCATCTATATGTACATTAACAGAACACAAAACATTTTTCGATAGGGTGACTCACAACCCAATGATATTTGCAATATAATGAATCATCAACCTTATTTGCTTCTTCTGGTCTCTTGGATAAAGGTATTTCAATCATCTTCTCCTCCAAGAGTTGGTCAAACATAACTGAAACTTCTGAGTCTGAAAAGGGATACTTCTTTGCTTGGAGCTCTTCTAAGGTCATCCGGGGTGGCCTTTGCTGTGAAGACTCAGGAGTAGGCTTGGTGTTGTCTGGTTTATCTTTCATCTTCAGGGGTTTTGAAGAAGAAGCGATGTTTACAACATTTGTTTGTTTTGCTTTTGGGACTGACATTTTTTCTTTGCCATCTGCCTTAGACTTCGAAAAGTCCCTTGGCTTGGAATCTCCGTGAGTGGCCAAGCTAAGCTTCATATCGTGAGTTCGTGTGGCCAATTCTTCGAAAGAGCTGGGTTGATTCCCTGGAGAATGTAGAGTAATCCCCAATGCATTCCTTGAATGCACATCTCTATTGCTGAAGACTCGGAGAGTCGATCCCGTGAGTTGAGAGCAAGGTTTCTCCATCGATCGATATAGTCTATGACCTTCTCATCCTTGCGTTGCTTGACAGCAGTAAGTTTCACCATACTCACCACACGTCGAGTGCTGTAGAACCGAGTGAGGAACTCTCGTTCTAATTGTTCCCAGCTATTGATAGACCCCGGAGTGAGGTCTACATACCATTCAAATGCGGTCCCTTTGATAGACCGAACGAATTGTTTGACCATTTCATCATCATAAGTGCCGGCAATGTTACAAGTTTCTATGAAGTGGGCAATATGTTGCTTTGGATTGCCTTTTCCTTCGAATTGCTGGAACTTGGGTGGGTTGTATCCTGCTGGAAAGCGTAAGTCTTGGATACGTTGGGAGTAAGGCTTGGTGTACCCTACTGTGGACTTAGAAAATCCGTCTCCCCTTGCTTAGATCATACTCGCGACCATAGACTGTAATTGTTCAACAGTCATAGGTGAAGATGTAGGCATGATTGCACCTATATCTGGAGAAGTGATCATCGGTGGCATCAAAGTCCGAGTAGTCGTAGGGAGGGCCCTGGTTGTTGCAGGAACCAAAACCTCTTCCCTAGTACCCACTTTTTGGAGAAGACTGTTGATTTGACGATCCTTTTCTGTCATTGTCTGGATCATCTGAGCCATGAGTTGGCTCATTTGTCGTACTTCCTCCTCCAGTTTAGTCATTGTGGAGTTAGTAGAATTTGGGCGAACTTCCTGGCGTGCCTCTAGAGTCTCAACATCGTCTTCCGAGACATAGTCATGATGAATAACAGCGTCCACATGACCATCTGGATTGAAGATTACTTCGTCTCTCATCCCGAGTTCCTTAGTGCAAAGGATATCTCCCTCGGTTTCGACTTCAAGTACAAGTGAAGAAGTAGTCTTCTTGCGCCTAGTGTAGACACGTAGTGCAGGGGCCTCCTCGGATGCCGAAACATTAGCATTCGTGGTGACATTCTCCTGGTTGCCTTGTTGGAGTGTATTTGACTCAACAACGGGTATAGTGACGGGAACGACCATAGCATCACTGATACCGACCATGTTGAAAACTTGAATTAGAAGAATTCTTCGTAGGGAAGAAAACTTCAAGTATGAGAACCAACGAAATAGAGGGATGAAAGGAGATGGAGGTCCCACCGGGCGTGCCAAAATATTCGTATGAGCAAATATTTTATTTTCGCTCAAGTACAAATTTCAAATGACTCGCTTCGAGGGAGCGGAGTACAAAATATATATATCAGGAGATTGCGGGGAAATCCGTCTATGATCCTTTGATACTCAATTTCGAAGTACAAAGATTACAACAAGTAAAGAATGAAAAGAGAAGAGCGTTGCGGTGCTTGATCCTTCCGGGCTTTGCGCGTGATCGGCTAGGGGCTTTGTTTTACTCTTCTTCTCCTAGAATCTTCACTTGTTCTTCGCTCGTTCTTTGACTTGCTTTGGACTTGAATCTTCAATTTTCCATCTTCTTCGATCTTTGGTCTTCGATTTTCTTTGGTTTGCTTCGATCTTCGATCCTTCTTCTCCGGGATTTCTTGGAGCTTTGAAGTATCTTCAGTCGGGAGCTTTGTAGGTTCTTGTTATGGCCAAAAGATCTTTTCTTCTTTTCCTGTCCCTCCTTTTATAAGGGTCGAAGTAGTTATTGTAGATAATAACTACTTCGGGTGGTTGAAGCAACCTCCCGGTGGTTTCTATAACTCCCTTGGATGGTTAGAGAAACTTCAAGTTTACATAACTCCTTGATATTAGGATCATATTCAAGTGGTTTTGTAACTTCCACTGGTAGTTTAATCCTTTTGAGTTTGAGTGAACCGGTCTGATTAAAATGACTTGTGGTTCGGGTCTTAAATCCGAATCGACTTACTGCGACTCAGATCTTAAATCCGAAACTTGATCCGGTCTTTTCTGACTTGGTGGATTCAACGAGTTTGTCGAATCTAGCGTAAGCTTACTTGTACGAGCTTAAACTTGATTATTCCTCGGTCTTGTATATCGGCTTGTCGAAGGATGCTCATCTCTAAGTATTATTCTACTGACTTAGATATAGCCTTTGGACGATAGGGATATAGTACTTTTCTTACTCTCAGACTTAGTCAAATTTCAGAGTGTAAGGAAGAAAATTTTTCCTGGTCATCAGGGAAATAAAGCTTTCCAGACTTAGCCAAATTTCAGAGTGTAAGGAAGAATTTTCCTTATCATTAGGGAAATAGTGTCTTCCAGACTTAGTCAATTTCTGAGTGTAGAGAAAAATTTCCCTGGCCATCAGGGAAATAAAGCTTTCCAGACTTAGCCAAATTTCAGAATGTAAGGAAGAATTTCCCTGATCACTAGGGAAATAGTGCCTTCGAGACGGACAATTTCTGAGTGTAGAAAAATTTCCCTGGTCATCAGGAAAATAAAGCTTTCCAGACTTAGCTAAATTTCAGAGTGTAAGGAAGAATTTCCCTAATCACTAAGGAAATAGTGCCTTCGAGACTTAGTCAATTTCTGAGTGTAGAGAAAAAATTCCTTGGTCATCAGGGAAATAAAGCTTTCCAGACTTAGCCAAATTTCAGAGTGTAAGGAAGAATTTCCCTGATCACTAGGGAAATAGTGCCTTCCAGACATAGTCAATTTCTGAGTGTAGAGAAAAATTTCCCTGATCATCGGGGAAATAAAGCTTCCCAGACTTACCCAAATTTCAGAGTGTAAGGAAGAAAAATTTCCCTGGTCATCAGGGAAATAAAACTTTCCAGACTTAGCCAAATTTTCAGTTTTCTGGCTTTAGGCAATATTTCAATGTCTACAGTGAGTTCAATGCAAATGGTCTCTTGGTTTATATTCGTTGTCGGATTTGAACCTAAAAAATTTGCCCTATACATTGATTGAAACATTAGACAATTATGCGGCGCACCGAGAGTCCCTTTGCATGTCGGTGGCAAGGTGATCATCCTGATTTTTTTTAGGGTAAGCTGATCATCCTTCTTTTTTTTGTGCTGATTTTTGTTGGATCTCAAGCCTTGATCCATGAACTAAGCAACCCACCTTGCTGATTTTTTTGCTGATTTTTTATGGATCTCAAGCCTTGATCCATGAACTAAGCCACCAAACCGAACTCTTTAGATTTTTGTTAAAGGACTATAGATTTTGGTCGAGTTAAGACAGAATTATTCATGGGTCGGGTAGCGATTCAATCTCTTTTCTACTCTCTCGGATCTGAAAACTTTACAAACAATTATTTTACTATCTAAAATGGTCTTTTGTTAAATTGAGCACCATTTGTGAATCGCTCTATTTTTTTTCCTTTAGAGATAATCGCCATGTGTTTGCATATTTGCCCGAGAGTTCAATGTTTAGTGAGTTCAATCAATGTTTAGTGAATTCAATGCAAATGGTCTCTTGGTTTGTATTCTTTGTCGGATTTAAACCTAAAAATTTTTCCGTAAACATTGATTGAAACATAAGACAAATATACGGTGCACCGAGAGACCCTTTGCATGTCGGTGGCAAGGTGATCATCCTTTTTTTTTTGGATAAGGTGATCATCCTGATTTTTTTTACTGATTTTTTCCGTTGATTTAAAAATAAAACCCTATGTAAAGTGTTTCCTAAAAAAAAGACTGATTTTACTGATTTTGTAGATTTTGCTGATTTTTTTCCATCAATCTTTAAAAAAAAACCTTTGTAAAGTGTTTCCTAAAAAAAAAAAGGCTGATTTTGGTGGGGAATGCAAAGTGGCTCTATTTCCCGAAACACTAATTTTGCTGAATTTTTTTTGGATTCGGCTTATTTTGCTGAATTTTATGCTGATTTTTGTTGGATCTCAAGCCTTGATCCATGAACCAAGCCATCCACCTTGCTGAATTTTTTGCCCCGGGGGAGTCTTGCCGTCGAAGGCGGCCCACGGCAGTGCCAACAAAAACTAACTAGACAAAGCAAACAAGTTGACTAGACCGAATATATATAACCATTCGTTTAAAAATCAACGCACGATCTTTATTACCCCATCAACCAATTCCCTCCATTGATTCTCTCTTTCTCTTTATCACCATGATCAATTGCTTCCTTATCAAGCCTCTTGGATAATTTTGGAAAGAAATAAAATTCAATGCATGACCCTCTCTTTTCTTAAACCCAAAATTAGTTGTACTTCTGTCTCTCTTCCCTTAAAAATTCTTGCAACAGGTATTGACTAGATTCAATTCCAATAATCAATTTTGATTATTGATCTATATTATTCGTACGCATTCTCAAAATTCGTATGCATGTCTTACGATATCCCCCATATATTCCAGGTCGGCACAAACCCGCAAGAGGAATTGGAAATACCATCAGAGATGCGCAAGTGCCCCACATTGCATGATCTGATCACCATGGTGTACCCAAACCTGGACGTGATCGAGGTCGTTACGCCACGATACCTGACGGAGCAGATTATACTGTCCGCAAGAAACAACGACGTTGACGTAATCAATCGTGCAGCGTTAGACCAGTTTCCGGGGGAGTCCAAGTGCTACTTCGCAGCAGACTCGATTGCAGAAGACGAAAACGATCGAAATATTACATCCCGATATCCCCTTGAGTTCTTGAACTCACTAAACCCCTCAAGATTACCACCGTTAAAGTTGGAGCTCAAGGTAGGGAGTCCGGTCATACTTCTCAGAAATATCGCTCCGAAAGATGGTCTTTGCAATGGCACACGACTCATGGTGTCCAGATGTGCGACGCGGATCATCGAAGTAATGATTCTAACCGGCGATAAAGCTGGCAACCTGGTTTTCATCCCAAGGATATCCATGACCCCGTCAAATTCAGAGATCCCAATCAACATGACAAGACGTCAGTTCCCGATCCGACTAGCATACGCTATGACAATCAACAAGTCTCAGGGACAATCCGTGTCAGTTGTCAGTGTTGATCTACGTACCGTGGTATTCACTCATGGACAACTTTATGTGGCACTCTCCCGGTGCACGAATTTTGAATCCGTCAGCGTCCTATTCCCGAAAGAAAGTCCAAACACCACGACAAATATTGTCTACCCAGAGGTTCTGTTGTAAATCAAAGGTAGGAATCGATGCACGCACAAATTTTTTAATATTATTCTTCGTGATAGTATGTTCGATAATTTCTAACTCGATGCATTGTTATATTTTAGGAGTGCTTCATCTGCCACGATACTAGACAAGTGGAATGCCTGAGGATCTGCTGCATGTGTGACTACACCGTCCACACGTAAGGAAACCTCTCAACCTGTTGCCTATGTGACTACATCGCCCACTACTGCCTGTGTTTCACACAAATTATTGTTTTCAACAGGTATTGCGTCAAGGACAATGACTCATCTCCTTCGAAGAGTTGGCTTTGCCCGATGGATAAGGCCATACTCGATGCTTTAGCACACAATGTCACTTAGAGATAATAGCTTTGATCTCAAATGTTTAAATGTTTTGGTAGGATCGATATTTTACTAAGAGATAATAGCTTTGTGTGAGTTTTATTCCAATAAGCTCCATTATATATTCCCTATAAGTTTCACTGACAATACATGGGCTATGCAACTGCAAATATATCGTGAGTTGAATATATCCTCTTCTTTATTTAATTTTTTTGGGTGATTTTTTGTGCTTTTAGTGTTGGCATTGATGATGAAGAAACCATGATTTCTGAGATTTATCGTGAGCTGAATATATCTTCCTACTCATTCTGAATGCTGCCATCAATACTTAGTATTGTGTTATTATAGAGATTTAATTTGCAGTGGTGGAAGCTTGAAGAAGCAAATGAATGGAGCAACTTTGGACATGCAAAATGATGGTACTCTGTGAGAAGATTGTTTTTCCAAATGCTATTCAAAAAAAATATATAATTGAATATCATTTGATCAGAAGTATTGATTTGTGGCTTGAAGTGTATTTTTTTTTCTAAATATACACCATTTAGACGTAACGAATGAATACACTATATTATAAGCTAATTTTCCCAACTGATCATTTTTCAAGTAAGAGTATGAATAAAGTGCAGGGTATTTTAGTGCAGTTTTTTGAGAAACTTTAGTGCGCCACATTGATTTTACTATGGGTGTGGATCATGCATTTTTGTGTTCACAAAATTGTTATCAAGCTTCTACATCTTCTCAATTTGATTCATTTGTACTCATCACCTTATCCGATACTGTAATATTAGTGTTGGAGGAGTGGAGACGTGAGGTGGATGGCATGGGGTGCGATCAGGGATTCCGAGAGATGGTGCTGGGTTTAAGAGAGAGAGAGCAGCTATGATGGAAGAAAGGGAGTACTCCCACATTCAAACCGATGACAGTTTATTGGTGTAGATAGATGTCAAGTCGAGGACAGCTGCTATCTTGATAGGTTTTGCTTGAGATTCACAGGCCTGATGACACGTCGTGGGATGGAGGTGGGTCTCTACGGGTATGCAATTTTGGACCCGACTTGGCAGACCCGACACACAACCCGACATGAAATTAGCAGGTCTGGGTCAAACGGAACCGGGTTGTAAACGGGTCAACACGACTAACCCGCTTAGTAAATGGGTCGGATCCTGTTTTTGTCTACGACCTGTTTAAAACCCGTTTACAAATCAATGGGTTGAGTCGGGTCGGGTCGGATTTACCTAGCATTCATTCACAGTCTGTGATGGGTTCAACAGACGGCTATGATCAGGACACCCATGATGGTGAGTTGTAACGTAATAAAAAATTTAAAAATAAAGAATAAATATTTAAACGGATCTGATCGAGTCTTAGCGGTTGTCAGTCCGTCGGAGCAGGTCGGTGTTGCCGCCGAAAGTTTTTTGTTGCCGAAGTGGTCAGCTGTCCTGTCGCCGCATACGACGGTGGGGGTGAGGGTGGTGATGCCCCGGGGGTGTTTTGCCGCCAAAGGCGGCCCACTGCAGTGCCGACAGGCACGGGCATGCACTAGTCTATATAACATGGCACGGCGGTTTTGTGCTGATTAGGACAAAATGGAACCAAAAGCTGACTAGACAAAAAGGAACAAGCTGACTAGACAAAAATAGGCAAATCTGACAGTCGATCAAGATTCAATTATTCACTTTTATATTTTTTAAATTTTATAATTTTAGAAAAAAAGGAAGTTCATAAAGAAGGATGAGAGAGAAAGAGAGAGAGCAAATCCCATAAATTGTTCTCTTGCATGGTCATTCAACATACAAAGAAAAAGATAGAAAAAGTCATATTAAATGATTACTACCATATTAGCTCCCTTTATTGGTTGTGCATAAATCTCATTAATACCATATTAGCATACTAGCAAGAAGATCATAAAGTGCGATGAGAGAGAAAACAAATCCCATAAATTGATCTTTTGCATGGCTTCAACATACAAAGAGAGAGATAGAGATAGTATCTCATATTAAATGATTATTACCATATTAACTCCATCTCTTGGTTGTGTATAAATCTCATTAATACCATATTAGCATACTAGCAAGGAAGGTCATAAAAAAGATGAGAGAGAGAGAAAGAGACAATCCCATAAATCTCTTGGTCATGCAAACCATATTAGCCCCTAACAACCCAATGGTGTGATGGAAGTCGTTCGATTGTGCTTGCTTATATACAGAGACGACATCAATGAACCCATCATCCAACCATGGTTATCGAGTTCAGAGAAAGCGACCAACGCTAATCTCCTCCCTGGCTTCGATATCCACCGTTCATCTGTATTAATGGAATGATGATCCACGCCGCGCTTAGAGTTTATGTGGGGTCCTGGAATCGATCCCCTATTCATCGCCGTGAAGTCACGTTATTCGGTACCATCTTCAATCGAACGGACTTACGACGACCACATGCAAATTTATACTCAACTGGACAGAGGTCACCGACAACCCCGCCATACGATTGCACGAGGGGACGCTCACGTGGCAACATCCAAATCGTCCATTATCACCATAGTTACCAAATCGGGCGTTTTTTTGAAAAAAACGCGTATCGGTCCGAAGACGTAGTAAACAAGAAAAAAACTCGTTTTTTTGAAAAAAAACTTCCGTACGCGTTTTATACGCGTTTAAAACGGAAAAAACGTGTATAAAACACGTATAAAACACATCGGGTTTGGTCCGGGTTTAAATTGGGTTCGGGTTTTATTTTATTCGTGCTTAATAAACACATATGCTATATGTTTTGAACTTTTGATTACTTAATGTTGGAAAATGACATATATACATACTTGGTATAATTTTTAAGATTTTTTTGTTTTTTTCGATGTTTTCACGTTTTTTTCCCGTTTTTTCTGTTTTCATCGTATCTTTCCAATTTTTTCCTTTACCGTTTTTTTCCCGTTTTCCGACTTGGTAACTATGATTATCATAAGATCCACAACCCACGACCACACACGAAGAAAGTACCGGCAAGCGACAACATCCCAATAGACTGTCTACACGAACGAAGGACGGGCGGTCAACATGCTGACTAGGATAAAATGGAACAAAAAGCTGACTAGATAAAAAGAAACGCTGACTAGACAAAACACTATGTCTCTCTTTTCCCCCGATCTCCCTCTCTTCGTCTCTCTCTCTCTTTCTTCCCCCGATCTCTTTATATAATAAGGAATGAGAGAGAGATTCGGACGGGAGAAGGGACAGGTCTGCATGCATGGCTCGAAGATGGGGATACGTTGGGTACTGATCCGGGGAAAAATTTTCAGCACATCCTGTGTGCACTACAATCGCGGGGCCCACTGCGATTCAAGAGGCATGATATAGTCTGCCCCAACACATGGGGGTAGTGGCCCCCAGTACTTGGAGTGTGCTGATAGGCTCTAGGCAATGATTGTAGCTAGCGTAATCAGGTTGTGTTGAAAATTTTCCCCAAATCCGGTATCTGCTCATACTAAAGAGAGAATCCCAAGGGGGTCTCGAATGAGAGCTGGATGCGAGGGACTCGAGTTCCTTGGATTCACATGCATGGGTTGAATTGTATGGAGTTTTTGGAGATGCATGGCTGGTTGGGTTTGGACGGTTGGTTTGCATGCGAGTCATGTAAGGTTGTAATGGGTTAAGTCGAGTGCGATGGGCAAAAGGAATAAAAAACGAAAAGAGAATAAAAAGAAGAGAAGAAAAGATAAAGAGAAGAAAAAGGAAAGGAAGAAATAGGGGAGAGCAAAATGGTGGCAGACCTAGGTGCTCTCCATGCCACATTCGCAAGCCACTATCATACTCCGTTAAGCTTCGTAGAACGTTCGAGGTTCTCCTTTGGTTCGAATCATGCGATGCGATGATCCGATGATTTCATTTCTCGATCGAATTCCACAATTATTTCTTTTTTTCATTAATTTTCAAAAAACTTTCAAACGAACTGTGCATCCTCCATCGACTCGCCGTGAAAATATACATCACTTAGTCACGATGTCCTTGAGCTAATTGCTGTAGGACGGTGTTACTGTCGAAAGTGTTTTGTTGCCAAAGGCGGTTAGATGTGTTGCCGCACGAATACAATGGTGTTGGTGGGGGTGGTGATGCCAGGGGGTGTCTTGCCGCCGAAGGGGGCCCGTTAAAGTGCCGACAGGTGTGTTGCCACCGAAGGCAGCCCGCTGCAGTGCCGACAGGCACGGGCATGCACTAGTTGCTTCACAAGATTTGGCATGCAATGCATTACACCTTACCGAGAAATAGACATCAAATATATCATTAAATCAGAAGTTATTTATAGCCGTTCTGAGATAGATTCAACAATGATCCATACTTCTTGGCATTAAATTCTTCACCAAGCCAAGACTTAAAGTTGCCCAAAAAAACAGATGAAGAGGAAAGATACAGGAACCTCAACGGCGCTCTTCAGATACAGGAGCTCCTTGTCGAGGTCATTGATGGCCTGGGTGTACGCCTGTGTCGGCGAGGACTGGCTTGTCGTGTGGATCTGCGGGACCCGGAAGGAATTCATCAAACCCAGTAAGCTATAAACCCAAGAATCACATCCATTGGGCTTGGGAAGGGGCAGAACCTTACCCTAACAAGGATCTTGTACTGCAGGGGGTGCGGAAGCTTGTAGCCGGCGAACAGCACGTTCGGATCCCTGTGCAACTGCCTGTAATTCACCCATCAAATTTTTAAAAAAAATATCATCAAGAACAACTAATATCAAAAGAAAAGAATAAAAAGGCAAGAATTGGAGTGAAAGGTTACATTCGGAGGATGTTTCCGATGGTGTGATCTTCCCTTTCGACGGTGAAGGAGGCAGCATTGACGATCTTGGTGTCCCTCTCATGAGAAACCCTGTGATTATTGCATCAAAATAGTCCTTTTTTCTTGGAAAAAAATGGAAACAATCGACAAAAAAAATTCAAAAGAAAAAGAAAAGCAAAGGGTTGGCGGCGGCGGCGGAGGCGGCGGAGGAGGAGGAGGAGGAGCGGCTTACTTCTTCGTGCCCTCGGGCACGACGAATCGCTCGTAACGATCGGGGGCGTTCATAGTTCCTCTCTCACCGGCTCGCTTCCCTTCTCCGGCTTCTCCTCCCTCACCTTAGGGTTTCCGATCAGTTTGTACCCAACTCGATTATAACCTATAGTGGGAGCGATGCGATTCAACCAGACAAAAAGGCTTACAGGCTATAAACAAAAAGGGCAAATTACAAAAAATTCACCTGAATATACATCGTATTTCATATTGGTCCCTCAATTTTTTTTTTTGAAAATTTGATCCCTGAACTAAGCTCTAACTGCATTTGGGCCCTCCATCAACTTTTTATCCCGAAAATACCCTTATCAATTTCCAATAAGATTAAAAAATGATTTTGAATGTTTAACTTATACTTTCTAGGGCAAAGGTATTTTCAGAATAAAAGTTAATAGAGGAAGCTAAATGCAGATGGATCACAGTTTAGGGATCAAATTGTTTTAAAAAAAAGTTGAGGGACCAATACGAAATGAGGTGTATAGTTCAAGGGAGGTCTTTATAATTTGGCCTAAAAAAAACATATAGTATTTTGGGTAATTTTATTCATACCCCAAAACTACTCTAAAAATAGATTCCCACCTCGTACCCCCATCTGCTTTCTTCTTCCCTTCCACATCGCCGGAGATGTTACTATTGGAGCTGCCACGACTTCCCCACCTCCTTTCTCATCACTGTCGGAGCCGTTGCGTGTGCTTGTTGAGCCCATCGTTGAAGCCAATTGTTCCCTCCTCCGTCTTCCCCACCACCACCAAAACCCTAACCCACCCTAGAGCCGCCAAAGATGAGCCCGGGGAAGCTCGCCGATTTGTGCACCTGATGTATATCATGTATAGATAGGCGTCTTCCCCTAGCTGTCACCCAACGAGTAAGAAGCATTACTACAAAGACATTATTCTCGTAACGTTCGTAGCGTTCAGATTATAATCCCTTAATGTCTCAACGTTCGGATTTCACCCCAGATTGGTTACAACATCTCCCCACGAATTGCACTTAACATCACTCGGTAATGGATAACCGGTTATAATTTAAAACAATTGGACCCAAAAAGAAACCTGAAGCCCATTCGCAGCTAGCGTTTGAGCCGGCGACCCTTGCTTGTGCTTGGCTAGCCGGCTCGGCTCGGCTCGTTCATGCGTGTGTGATCTCGGAATCGCCTAAATACACGCGTCTTGCACTTTCCCCAACAATGCAGGACTAAAGTTAAACCATAAGTTTCATTCTTCCATAAAAAAAAAAAAAATCAAATTTTTTTTATAACACGTCTCTCATCACCTCATAATTCTGAAGATTTGATGGATGGAATTGAGTAGGTGAAAGCCATCCTAAGTAGTTGTTTCGTTATCCTTTGTCATGACTTTGGGAAATTTTCTTGGGCCTTCCGATATGTTGGCTCACCATAACGAGCGGCCGCAATCCAAAACAGCTCGATCACCATCGGAGTACTGAAAGGTTTGCGTTGTAACCCGCCCCCCTCTTCCGTTGGTTAACTGTGTTCAGCGTAGGTATCATGGCTCCCACTTAGGGCCGTTTGTTTCCACGTAAGTGGCCGCAGAAGTCACCGAAGTACTGAAACTGGAGCACTTCGGATGTTTGTTTGGACAAAAGTGGTCGCGGAACACGGAAGTGCAACTTCCGCTTAACCCTTTTCAGCCGCTCGATTAAGCCTCATGAGATGGGTGACTCTCCATGGTGGGCACAGTCTTCGAAGGCTCTCTACCTTTTGAGATGACAGCTCAAGATCAATATATTTGTCTATATTAAAACTTTTGACACACACAATAGCCCCCTCTTGGGTGGTCGAACCACCTAGCCTCCCAAGAGGTGCCACACGTCACGGCCTAATATGGCAAATCTTAATTAAGCCCTAAGGCGATACCTTCTATATCTTTATCTCGTGCATACAAATGACATCATAAGCTTGGGGATCTAAGCGATGAATGCCCAAACCATGAGTGAGCTGTGTGCTTTTGGAAGCCTTAAGGCTCCGATTCCAAATGAGAAATGTTGCTCAGCTCGAAGGATTTCCCGATTCTGCTCAGCCCGATTGGCGTGGCAGCATAAGCATAAGACTGGTGGTGTTAGAGATTTAAATGTCGCTAGTGAGATTCAACCACCACTTTCGGTCATTCACCGATGACTGTGCAAAACTGAAATAGCGAGCATATCCATTGTTAAAAAATTGAGAATTTTTTTACTGTATGGGGATTTTGCTGCGGATGCTGTGGGGCATTTGGACCGTCCATGGAAGCATAGAGAGCCAACCAATTATACTTTGCACACGGCCATTACCCGTGCACCACACTGGTATTCTTTTTACATACAAAACTACTCCCTTTTCTCCAGCATACTAGGGAACGGTCCAGATGCTAGGGATGTGCATCGGTTCAAAACTAACTTATTTAGGCAAAACCCAAACCGATCCAACCTTGGTCGGTTTTGAGAAGTTCCAATCCAATCCAATTAAAGTCAGTTTAGATTGGATTGGATGGTCGGTTTGGCCTTTGACCCATATGCATGTTGAGCTTTTTTTTATTTTCCTACTATAAGAACCTAGTTTTAACTTTAAAAAACAATAATTATTATCAAATTATTAAGCCCAAATAAGATTTGTAACTGATTTTGAGTAACCCTCCAGTATTGCAAAGGTTGTTGGTAGCAAAGGTATATGAGGACATATGGTATACTTAATAAAGCATTATCATATATACATATGTCGGTTTAGTTTAGGTCAGTTTTAAATTTGCAAATCTATCAACCGATCCAATCATATCGGTTTTTAAAAAACCCAATCCAATCCGATCCATTAAGTGTATCGAAGATTAAAATTGATCGGTTTGGTTTGGATCCTACACACCCCTCCAGATGCCCCTCGTAGCATCCAGAGCAAAATCCCCACGCAGCAAAAATATTTCCCTGTAAACCCAGACGGACAAATAAGGAGTATAGCATGGTCACAGAATTCCACACTATCCTTTCTTTATACTCTCGACATTAGCTGACATGGCACATTATCAGTACTTACAGAGATCCCAGGAAATCTGGAATACAAAGCTTTGTAGATAATCTCAAGAGATGGATTAAAATACCAAGTGAGTCGAGGCCGGTCCATCTATTACATAATACCGAGACTTCTGAAACCTACTGTTGTATGTGATGAAGTGTTGCTCTCTGCACTTCATCCAAGCAGGGTCTATCTGCGGTAGCGGTACCGTTTGAAGTTGAAATAAACATGCAGAATTCCACGTTCGAATGTGCACTTGAACCCCTTCTTGTGAGAATACTCCCACTCCTTGTTTACGATTCGGAAGGCCTGTTTTAAAAACGCAAGATGTAATTACGCACAAGCCAGACGAGGTACAAAGGAGTACGATTTTGTTCCAACCTCTTTAAAGAGGTTGGAGCATCCCGCTCTCTCTCATTGGTCCATTCCAAGGGTAGGTTTGTCATTTCATACTGTTTATCATGGTGAAATGACCAAAAGCCCAAAGAGGAGGCAACAAAGTACGCAGATTGTGTCCTTAGCTGCCGCGCTCAGATATTTTGGTTTTGGACTTCTTCGATCATGGCTGTGGGCATAGCCTTTAGTATTTTGTAAACTTTTTGGGCTAGTAATTTCGTTAACTTACAATTCTAATACAAGTAGGGGTCAATCTAACCCCCCCCCCCCCTGAACTTACCTCTCAAAAAAAAAGGTAAATTACACTTTGCCCCCTTGAAGTTTAGCACAAAAACACTAAACACCCCTATAGTTAAAAATCTACATTTGCCCCCTTCAATTCAGTTTTGATCAGCTAAAAATTACCAAACAAGGAAATTAAGTAGTTGACAGAAGGGGGTATTGTGCTAGCATTTTAAACTTTAGGGTGCGATTTGGAGCAAAATAAACTACAGGGGGGGCAAAGTGTAATTTACCCCAAAAAAAAAAAAACCAGTGCAGATTTCGGCAAATAGGAGAGAGCGATACTTACAATGTCCTCGTATGGAGGCCCAGCATGAAACCTAATCAGGCATGTCTCGCCGGTGCTACCATCCTTCTCTATCGTGTAGACAGGAGCCGTTGATTTATCAACAAGATCAGGGTAGAAAATATTGAACTTGTAACCCTGTACGATCTTTGGAGGAGGGTTGTCATGATCATAGTGTGTTTGATTGTATTTGTTCCACTCGTATCCCGTGTGAACACGGTTGAAATACTTGGGCTTCCTTGGACGGTATTTGTCATGCCACCAATACACCTGTAAACACATCAATGATGAACAGCTAGCATCATGTATGAAACTACGAGATTGACTATGCTATTCGATTTATCAAATAAAATCTTGCAAGGATCCTATTTAGTTTTTCACCGTATAGGCCTTTGATACAACTCTCATTATGATTCCATGAGAGCTGTTCGATCTTAATCAAGATTCATGCATGCTATGCCAGTCTTGTGATTAAAAAAAATGTATTGAACCTATATAAGAAAAAAATGATGCCGTTGTCGTTGAGTTCTTATACCTGTGAATCAAGGTTTACTTCAGCACCAGCGCCGAATACTGCATCACCTTCATCCATAGCTCCCATATCTTTCATTGCTTTCAACTCCAGGCCATCATCAGATGTAGCTACCTTTGTTGCCATTGCTTCCTGAATCCTCCTTTGCTGCTGCTCTACTACAGCCTCACGCTTCCGATCCTATTAAATGATGTTCCCGGAGTCACTATTAAGTAATACCAAAGGAAAAGAATGAAATATTGGCCAGTTTATTGGAAACAAAACTTTTTTGAACATATCTAATCACAATGCAAAAATACACCAGAGGGTCCAGAAAACCATAGGCAAGTAACTCTAATCAGTGTATTGAATTATGAAACAAATGGTGTAAACTTTAAACAACATTTTCACTGTGCATGAAACAACTGATGCCACTATCCAGTGAGAGGGACCACCTATGTGGAGAACCCCTGGACGCGTACTCTATAAATGAAAATCCTGTTGGCATGAATGTGTCATCATGACTTATGCAGCTTATTCAAGTTCCGGGAGAATGACTTCAATATTTGCTATCTAACAGTAATTCTAGTCTTCAGAAATTCAATCTCTTCCTCAATAGAACTTCAATAACATTAGCATGTCAGAATATTCAGCGTCTAAAACTTTCAGCAAGGGGGTAAAAATTTAATCAAAAAACTTTCAAAAATAATAATCTGCCCTATGTAAGACAACAGGATATGAAGCAATAAACTTTCTGAAGAAAAAAGGTCCCAGTGAGCATAGTCACCAAGTTCGGGTTCGGCAATAAGTCGGTGAGGGTAAAACTCGGTAAAGTTCGGTAAAAATCGGAAAGTTCGGGAAAAAAACAGGTAAAAGTCGGCAAAAAAAACGGGTTCGGGTTTTAATCGGCGAGGGTAAAATTTGAAAAAATTCAGCAAGTTCGGGGCCCTAGCCTGTGGCCCTGTGTCGCCTCGCGGTCGGAGAAGAGAGGGATCAAACTGTTTACTCTCAGAGAACAGTGGCCAGTCGATTATTAATCGTGCGGTAACATAGACCCGCAGAATAACTTAAAATAAAATCACGCTGTCACAAAAAGCGGCCGACTTAATCCGTTTTATTCAAAAAATCACCGAATAAATCGGTG
This sequence comes from Chamaelirium japonicum, assembly GCA_947650365.1. Lineage (NCBI taxonomy): Eukaryota > Viridiplantae > Streptophyta > Magnoliopsida > Liliales > Melanthiaceae > Chamaelirium > Chamaelirium japonicum. The sequence goes on from OX393549.1 coordinate 84,281,874, forward strand.
ATTTTTGTGACTTGATTAAATCGGGGTTAAAATCGGCAAAAAATCGGCAGAGTTGTTAGTCGTGTTTTAAACGTGATTTTTTCAATAAATCGGAGATTTTTGTGACTATGCCAGTGAGTAAGTTCTTAATAGTTTCTTGAAAAATAGCATTAGGACCAATGTCCAGCAGAACTCATCCCAAGGTCTAAGGCATATTGGTGGCTTCTCTTCAATTGGATCACCAGTTTATGGCAAACATAAGCTGAATGTGAAAAATATCCAAAGTTTCAGCACAACTCATCCTCATTTATTAGTATTGGTGGCTTCTCACATAATACGAAGCACGAGTTCATGGCAAACATGAGTTGAATGTCTTCGCTCAGACTAGATGGATCCAGCCTACTTTAGAGAGAACATTGTTCCTGTTTTTTTTTTGGTTGAAGTGACCCATCAAAAGGATGAAAGAATGAAACAAGTCACCAGTCACTATACAACGAACAGAACCAAAGAAGATGAGGATAATCAATTTTTCTCCAACCATAAGTCAGTGATTTCTGCCTTAACTGGAAATCTAACCAAAAACGAATTATGCAAGATAAACATAAAACTGATGAGATACATACCAGCTCAGCCCGATCCTCTTCTGGATCAATTGCTTCTTCATCTTCATTACCATGCAAAAGCTGAGGTGAAAAAGAGCCTGGCTCTTCTTCCTGCTCTTGTTTTGGTTCATCAATCATGAGTTCAGGAGAATAAACTTGGGCATCTATGTACGTGGAACCTATGAAAAAAAAAAGAGAAGTTAGACTAAGAATATATAAGCTTTTTATCATTCTGGTGTCGAGCTATTTCTCCGTAGGGCCTCCCCTACAATATCTTCACCGCAATAGAGTTTAACCACCAAGTTCGGGATGGATTGGTGTGATTCCTCTACTCCTACGACACCAGAATATCGAACCATGAACAAAGAAAGGCATGAGAGAAAAGCATATTATATATATATATATATATATATATATAGAGAGAGAGAGAGAGAGAGAGAAAGAGAGAGAGGGTTGTTACAGTGCGGTGTTGCACCGCAACCGTCCGATGCACGCAGCGGGTGCATCAGACGACTGCGGTGCGACACCACACGCTGCATTTTATCATCTCTCTCTCTCTCTCTCTCTCTCTCTCTCTCTCTCTCTCTCTCTCTCTCTCTCTCTCTCTCTCTCTCTCTTTGTGTGTGTGTGTGTGTGTGTTGAGTCAGTCTATGGTGCGGCCAAATTATCGTGCGGCCAAGTTAGTCCAGGGCACGTGGAGGTTTTTTTTTTTTAGGATGATCACCTACCCTTGGATAAGCCACATGTCAAAAATCAACTCATTCCAAGACCTCTAGGTGCATCAAATGTGCTCAGCTTTATTGACTGTTCATTTTAACCATCAAATTTCGGAGGTACATTTGATACACCTATAGGTCTTAGAATGGGCTGATTTTTGACATGTGGCCTATCAAAGGGATGTTGATCATCCTCAAAGAAAAAAAAAAAATTCCAAAGCATGGTTGTAAGTTAGCCGCACGTTAATTTGGCCGCATCATAGACTCTCTCTCTCTCTCTCTCTCTCTCTCTCTCTCTATATATATATATATATATATATATATATATATATATATATAGGGGCATGCTATAATGCGGCATGCGGTACTGATGCACGCGTTACATGCATGCGATGCACGCAGCGGTGCATCAGCCGGCTACTATGTGGTGCCGCACTTACCGCATGCCGCATTATAAGCTTATAGCATGCCCCTATATATATATATATATATATATATATATATATATATATATATATATATATATATATATATATATATATATATATATATATATATATATATATATAGGGAAGTGCTAGAATGCGGCATGCGGTGCGTGCGGCATGCGGTGCGTGCGGCATGCGGTGCGTGCGGCATCGCACCGCAGCCGTCTGATGCACTGTTGCGTGCATCGCATGCACGCAGCGCGTGCATCAGACGGCTGCGGTGCGATGCCGCACGCACCGCATGCCGCATTTTAGCATACCCCTATATATATATATATATATATATATATATATATATATATATATATATATATATATATATATATATATATATATGGGGGCGGGGAGCCTACACCCGAGGTGCAGCAACGACGCTGCACCTCTCGCTTGTTTACCTCCGTAAAAGTTTTGGAATTTGATGAAATTTGGTGCGTGTGTTGTTCAGGGTAAGATGATCATCCTCACCAATTTTCATCAAATTCCAAAACTTCTAGGGGGATCAAATGGTCTAAGCAAAATCTGAAGATTTTAACGGTGACTGCGGACAGCTGATTTTACTTTGACCATTTGACCACCCTAGAAGTTTTGGAATTTGATGAAAATTGGTGAGGATGATCATCTTACCCTAGACAACACTCTCACCAAATTTCATCGAATTCCAAAACTTCTAGGATGGTAAAACAATGCCTGAGGTGCAGCAACAACGCTGCACCTCAGGTCCAGGCTCCCCTTTCCCTATATATATATATATATATATATATATATATATATATATATATATATATATATATATATATATATATAAGCTAAAATACTATGTAAGAATGTGTAATCAAACCTAAGAACTAGTCATATAAGTTGGAACGGGGTAGAAAGATATACCCTCCTCATCATGCACTATATCTTCCTCTTTAGGTTCTAAGTAAGTATCTGTTTCCAAATACGGCTCAGTTTCCACAGGCTGCTCTAAACGCTGTAGATGCTTTCTCAACAGACTGGCATGGATTTCCCTTAAACAAGCCTACATTTACAGCAATATAACTGATAAATAAAGTGTTAGAAACTTTATTTCACTACTAGAACAACAAACAACCAATGAGATAATGCGAAAATTAAATCAAAACTGGAAGTGAGGTTAGAGAATATGTACTATCTGATGGCCTATGTGTACCCCTTTATATATTATTTGGGACCGTGTAACCAGAACCTGAGCTCTGAAATAATTTTATAGAACATGCCTCGAAGCAAATTATATGGTGAACCAATGGGAGGATAGTAGGCCCTAATCAAAACATAGGCTTGTAATAATGGTAGAAATAGAAACGGAATATGACAAGAAGTTATTCTTATCACAATCTAATTCACAAAAAATTTAAAGCATGAATAAGCTAAGGAAACTAGACCCAAAATTATATTTTAGACTTTTAGTAGTTATGTATGCATGCTATATCAAATAAAAAAACAAACTACCACGATGTGAATGCATGGACAACGTATCCAAGAGTTGCTGTCCTTATCTACTTGAGAGATGAGATACAGTTATTACAAATCAAAAGGTCATGGAGGCTTGTCAGATGCAAAGACTTCCTTTGGGTTACTGGGTGCAGAACAAATACCTCAAAAGGCAGAATTGGAATGTATCTGAAATGGCTAGTGATTCTGATGTATGGAAGGACTTGCTTAGATGCAGGCCGATAGCTTTGAAAGAAATAAAAGATCGGATTGGTAAATATCATAAAATTATTGATATTGTAGGCTGGAATATTATGGTTTCTATTGGGTCCCCTAGGCTATGGTAGCATACTTTAAGACGAGGCAGCCAGGACCAAACAACCTAACCAATGAATGGTATAAACTGAATTAGTCTAAAGGGCATGTCACAAAATTCAATTGACTATTTTAAAAGTTAAATCATAATAGACTTCTAACCAAGGAAAGGATGTCTCTCAGAGGAATTCAAGTTTCAACATTTGAACTTTGGGATTATGATGTAGCCAATGTCAATCATTCACTTTCTCCTAGTGATTTTGCATATGTTTGGAAGGTGTGTAGACTGAAGCTTGGATTCTCTCCTAAAAGAAGCTTCCTCTTATCACAACTATTGTACATCTTACTGCACAAATTCCAAGGGCAATCCCAGATTGGCCAAGATTGTTAACTGCAGTCGTATGGTTTGTTTGGCAAAAAAGAAAAAAAAAATCACCAATTAAAACTCACAAGCTGTTATTGGTCTATGAAATCTGCGAAGCACAACGATGCCCTGCACGAGGGAATGTGAGAAGGCAAAAGAACACATGACAATTCTGGATGATTTGGACATTGATCTGATTTCTCCAAAAACTTGTCTCATGCATTTATTTGGACAAAGCCTGAAGCGGTGTGGTATAAACTAAATTTGGATGGCTTGTTAGGGGTTACTGCAGCTGGCTTTGGTGGCACACTAAAGGATCAAAAGGGGGAGGCAATGCTCATGAGTTCTAACTGGATGAAGACATGTGTTTCAGTTTCTTGGTTCGAATAGCAGTGTATGGCTAGAGCTGGATTCAAGGATTTTTGTAGGCCGACTTGTAGGTGAACTCAAGCTTGCATGCCCTGAGTGCTGATTTTAACTTTGTGGGACTTTATGGCTGAATTTTTGAATGCAAAGTTATCTCACAGAGAGAGGAAAGTAGAATGATATTATGAAAGAAGATTCCGAAGGATACTGTATCAAATTCAAAGGGGTGATGTATCTTCTATTTTCTGGATAAAAAATGGCAGTTATTTTATAGTTCAAAAAAATTCTGTACTCCTAAAGCAGTGAAGGAAAAACACAAGCAACAAATATCCGCGGCTACTATAGAACAGTGAGACCTAAATAAGAATGGCATGAGACAACTGGAGACAATATAGATGGGAGGATGTTTTGAGCATAATTCGCAGTCCTAGAAATATTACAATTACAGCTAGAAGGCTGGAATTAGGGGTGGCAGGGTCCAAGCAAAACCGCCCAAACCGACGGATGTTTATCGGTTTCGAGTCTTTCGACACACTCGATGGACAGGATTGGATTGGGTTTAAAAAAAAAACCGACATGATTGGTTCGGCTGATGTATTTGTAAATTTAAAACCGAACTGAACCCACATATGTATATATATAATATTCTATTAAGTATACCATGTGTCATCCCATATTGGAGGACTTGCATGAACATTGTAAAAATGGTAGAGAGTTGTTACATTTTTTTCTAGTCATGGTCATGGTGTCATGTATTATGGTTAGTACCTTGGTATTTGGTTAGTAATGTGATGACAAAAAATCTATGTAGCCTCATTTTGTAACTTCTAAAATATTGTAGGATGACTCAAACTCAGTTAAAAAATCTTATTTAGGCCTAATAATTAGACGACAATATCTTGTTGTAAGTTGAAACTAGGTCCAAATAGAAGGGAAAAAGGGACAATAAGCATATGGGCCAAAGCCCAAACCGACCATCCAATCCAATTCAAACCGACTTTAATTGGATTGGATTCCAATCCCAGTTCGGTTTTGGATCAGACTGAGAATCCTCAAAACCAAGGTTCGAAATTTCCATTTCGGTGGAAATTTCGACCTTCTGGATATGGAAATATTTCGTGGAAATATTTCGATAGTGTGGAAATATTGCAATTTTGTAGAAATTGTGAAAATATTGATTTTTTTATGGAATTTTTTAGTGAAACTCTAGATAGTCATAAACCAAGTATAGATACACACTTTGGAATACTCAAATAATATTTGTACCCTATCTAGGGGTGTAGAGCTTCACATAACATGTATTCAATATATTGAGTCTGTGAGTCTTGTGCAATCTTATTTGGTTCGGTTTTGATATATATTTTTCAAATTTTTTTTAATCTTTTTTTTGGATAAAAATATTTTTGAAATAAAGATTAGTTAATTGTTAAAATAATGTTTCAAACGATTTTGAAAGCGGACTTAAAACATGAAAGTTATGCAAATTTGAAATTGTGCAAGAATTATGCTGAAATGTGAAACACTGTTTTTTTACTAAGTCTAAAAAAAAGAGTTTTTATATAGAAAAGTTTTTATACATTCAAAATTTCCTAAGACGGACCATGGTTTTCTAAATGCACTCGTACTTCTACATCTTGTTGAATTTTTTGAGCTAAAAAGGAGTTGATTTAATCACTTTTCTCACCATGTAGATTTTATAAAAATCCATAAAAACTATTTTCTCCTACTAAAACTGAAAGTTTACTTTTTGATTCCTTTGTTTTTTGATTTTTTTAATATTTTTATTGAAATCAAATGGGGGGTATTTGCTTATTTACATATAATAACTTAAAGTAAATGGAGGAAATAAAATTTAAGTAAAACAACATTTACTTAAATATTATTATATGAAAATAAGCTGCTGAGAACCAGTCCCCTTTTATAACCAGTCAGTCACAGCTTTTCGGATAAATTTCGTGAAATTTCGCAAAATTTTCGTGAAATTTCTACAAAATCTCACGATATTTCGTGGAGATGGAAATATTTCGCGGAAATATCACGATATTTCGCGAAACCACTCGATATTTTGACATATTCAGTTGCTCGTCGAGATTGCATGTGGTATTTCGTATCGGGTTTTCATTTTTCCGATATATTTCGCGATATTTCGCGAAATATATCGATTTTTTGTTCCTTGCTCAAAACCAACCAAGGTTGGATCAGTTTGAATTTTGCTTATACAAATTGGTTTCGAACCGATGCACCCCCCTAGCTAGAATGCAAACAAATGTATGTCTATTCTATTCTCTAATTCACCTGATCCGATAGTACCCATTCTGAGAACACTCAGTGCCAAAGTTATTGGATGGGCAAGTGGTCAATCCCTAAAACGGATGTAGAACTTAATTTTTTGGGGAGATTGCATTAAGTCCATTTAATAACAGTTTATTAACTGTTGGTCCCGACACAACTAATATAACATAAAAGATCCATCGTAAAAGATAGAATTGCAATAGGTCTAGCAGGTGATAAAATGACTCATATGCCCTTCCATTTACCATCTAGTTAACTCGATTTCACAATACGACAAAAACGTTTCGGAATTCCGAAACGTTTTTGTCGTGTTATGAAACCCTAACCCTAACCCTAAACCTAATTTTATACCCTAAATAGTGAACCCTAAACCTAACTCTACAACTTAAATAGTGAACCCTAACCCAAAACCTAATTCCATAGCCTAAATAGGGTACCCTAAACCTAATTCTATACACCTATTAGTGAACCATAACCCTAACCTAAATACTAATTACTAAACCCAAATCATTATAGCAGCTACAGTGATTTCACTGTAACGGCGACTGGGTATTGGGTGTAATGGTGTATCTCAACCATCCGATCATGTGCATCGCTTCCGATCCCATTGATTTCTGCTACAAGAAAAACAATTTCCGAGTTACTGTAGCAGCTACACTAACTCCTATAATGGATTGTCTCGTAGTAGAAAAGCATGGGACAGTGTAAAGGTGAATCGCAACCATCTGATCTCGTGCATCGCATCCGATCCTAGTGGCTTCTAGAAGGCAATGGGATCAAATGCGATGCATGGGATCGGATGGTCGCAGGAGCTAAATTGAGGGAGGGATTTGGCGGACCCCAACCTATTAATTACATATAACAAAGATTCACAAGATGGCTAAAGAGGCCAAAGAAGAAATTTACGGTTAAGCCGTGATACTCAATCGGACCCTGTGACGGAGGTAGACCAAAGAAAATAGATTGAACTCCCTCCAAATAACTCCAGAAGTAGGGCTAAACTTCTAATCGAAGAACATCATGTTCCTCTCTAGTCTAATACTCCAGGAAATTGTTATAGCAATGACTTTTCTTTCATCCGATGGAACATACCATTTAACCATTACGAAACCATGTTTGCTAGAGAGTTGGATATATGAACCTACCAGAAGAGGCCGAGGCCTCAAAAGAAGACGACAACTGAGAAAATTCAAATAGCTCAAGAGAAGTACAGACGAATCGGCCAGTGGAAGTAACAGAGGAAGAATAATTGGTGCTCAAATGATGACGAATGTAAGATAATTAGAGGTAGACAAGGATCATGAAGAACAAAAAAATCCTAAGGAGAGGAACTATCATAGTATGTCACATCTTCAAAGAAGGTGACATGAGAAATATGCAGCCACCTAGCAGAAGGATTATAGAAATGCCATCTTTTATACTCATTATTGTAGCCAAGGAATACACACTTAGCAGAGTGAGGAAAAAAGCTTAGTGAGTTCATCAAGTGGAAGCAAAACAGAACATATGCACCCAAATATCCGAAGTACTCTATAGAGCTCGGAGAAGAATAAAGCTGCAAAGAAGGAGACCTAAAAGATCAAATGAAAGATGGAGTATAGTTAATGAAATAAATAGATGTGAGGAACTGAGAATCTAGGTTTCCCATTTATCTTTCTTGAATGCACACTTTTCTATTTTCCCATCCGACTAGCCTTGACCGAAATATCTTATCTATGGGGGCACACCTGCTCTAGAATCTATGCTCCCACTCAAGCCCTGCTTCCATATCAAGTTCTCAACAATTATTTCATATAGCTACCACCAATTATCAAACCAATCACTTTAATTATCATTTTTCAATTTGTTGTTATGCCACCATCCGAATTCACGTATCATTTGTACTTCTAAAACCAAACGCTAACTTTCCTTGTACAGAAGAAAACATAATCACTTGTAGCTTAAGTATTCATATGATACTTAATGTTATTACATGCAACCATTGCCTAGGTGTTTCATCGTCAAATTTTCTTGAAAGTACTACTTCCCCTCTTTTGCATTTGAATGCCATCTGGCACCCGCTCCCAATTTGGCATAGGTTCCATCACACATCAACATAAATATTCTGACCAGTGCAATCACTGCAATGCTCATTTTAGCGAGCCAAAATTTTCAACCAAAATAATATTACTGTAATATCAAACTTAGGTCTTATATTGCAAGTTCAAGAGCAGAGGATAATGTATTTAGTAATATTGGAGGCTCAAGCATACCCATTAGGTCATAGCTTGAATGTATAAAAGTGAGAATTCAACCCCAAACCATGTGCGCAAATCATAAAGATCGGAGCACAAATAATCTATCTTGCGCCATTAAATGCAGTTACAAAGTGAAGAAAATGAAACAGCCTCTGGCCTTGGAATCTTTTAAAGCTTAAAAATTAGGTCGTATAAATCAGCATATATAATATTTGTAGAGCGACTACACCCCTGACATTGAACAGAGGAAATGGTCTGCAGGTTCAGCTTTAAATACTATGCAGCCTAAAGCCAATTGGAAATATGATAGAAATGGCAAAATAGCATCTTAATAAGCCTATGTTGTTGGAAGCTTTAACATTAAATTCTTAGGATGAAATATGAGTTAATGACTTTGCATCATGCATTTCCAGGCATGCCCAATGGGATAAAACCTAAAAGGGCCAAAATGGAAGTACCTGCTAACAAATCACTAAATTCTTATCATGTTCTTGATACATAGGTTGGTTAACCTCCATCATAAGACCAAAACAATAACCCATATGAAAAATGGCAGTAAACCTAATCAGATATTCTACGATATGTTATTTTCATAAGTAATGGATGACCATTCAATACCTTTGCCTTGTATATTTGGAGGCGTTTCAAGACAGCTTCCCAGTATTCAACAACCTTGGCTGTGCCTGAGCGCATCTGCGACTCAATCTGCCGTTGCATTGACTCCAACTCACTAAATGTTTTTCCTTCCAAGAGGCTCTTCACATCTGCTTCAATGCTTGAATGTAAACCCCTTTCTTCCGCAAGGACCTCAGCAGGTGGCTCCTCACCACGTACCCTAGCTCGATCTAGTGCATCTCTTTTGCGAGCCTCAGATAACTCCCAGTCACAAACCACCATTAGTGCCTGTCCCAAAATTTACGTCCTTTTATTCAACTCCCTCAATGACAAAGGGAAATATACCATAAATTCATGAGCTTGTGCAAGATAGAAATACAACAGAATGAGCATTATGTTATGTCCCTAGAAAATGTTATCCAGATGATGCAATATTAAGGATAGAATGATTTATAACTATATGTAGTTTGAAAACACAATAGTTTCAGTAATTGTTCATCAGTCTTGGAATACTTTTTGCACCATTGTCATAAGAGACTGACCAGACCATTCAGATGTACTGCCAAGTTTCTAATCATAACCATATATTAGATTTATGCATGTGAGGGAATAGATGCAACTATACATGCTACTTGTATCCTCGAGTCAGGTGTACAAAACAAATAAAACATGCAGAATAAGCATCTGTAAAAAATTCCTCTGCATATTTAGGTCATTAAACATGATCAAAAGAAATTAACGATCAAAGTCTAACCCTACAACTGTGGAAGAGTTCGATAAGAAAATTATAGCAATTTAATATTATTCTATCAGGAAAGCTGCGGAGGAACCATCTGACTATTGATCAATTTAATCGATCTCATATAATATTCATATGTGTCAAAGATTGGTGAATGAGTTGAAATTGTAACTTGAAGAGTAACTGTTTAATGGTGCAATAAATCTATTGATGGCAGTGACAACCCACAATAGGCCATTGCCCCTCACATATAACACTCATATACTATGTGAGATTACGGTAACTGTTCAAACAATAACAACTATACAGAGAACTTGAAGAACTATTTAAGCAACCTGATAATGCAAAGAAACTACTCATGGTGGTAATACCCCAATATAAACACAAATAATTGGATATAGCCCTTCTACATAAAACTTATATTATAAGTGAGAGAAAGGTTTATACGATAAACATAACAATCAATATGTTATATGTATATTCCTATTATATAAAGTCCATACCTCTGAATTACCGCTCTAAAACTCAAGGCAATATTGCAAAACATGAGTGTACACAAAATACTGACAACTTTGTGAGTGAGTTTTTGTGAGATCAATAAGCTGCTCAGTAACGAAAGAGATATAAAGCGAAAGACATAAGTGAATACAAGTGGCAAGTATATTAGCATGATTCCGCAACATAGGCCACACCCGAGCAACTTCTGAATTATTTATGGATAATTTACGAATTTTATGAATAATTCACGAATTACTCTGGGTTTTTTTTTGTAACCTATTTTATTTTAGTTATAAATATATATATATATATATATATATATATATAAATATAGAATTACTAATGTAATATAATATAGTTTATGTTTTATGTTTCCGACCTTCTCTCGAACTTATTCCGAACTTTCCATATATTTTCCGAACTCCGAATTTTCCCCCTTGCCGAATTATTTCCGAACGCCGAACTAGGATCCCATTAAACTACATATTAAAGAAATACCACAAAACTTTCAACCACAAAACCCCTCACATAATCAACCCAAGACGAAGCACTACCGGTGCCCCCACAAGAATTAACATAAGCATGTACATGGTCTTTTTTGGGAGAAGATTGTTCAGCAAGAATGACACTTGTTTTTATTGGGAATTCATTTACGTTTAAGGATTACTACTTTGCCATCCAAATAGAAGCAGTGATGTTTGGTCCGACCATCATGTTGTGTCCCTCGATCGTACTGCCATGGTCGTCCCAACACTTGACAACTCTTTATGGATATGACATTACACCACGCCTAGTCATCATATATGGAATCAATACTAAACTTATGAGGCACTAATGTGTAACAAACATTCTTCCCCTTCATTAAACCATCATACATAGTAAGGCACTTCTAGAGGCTTAACTTCCAACTCGAGTTTAATAACCAACTTATCTAATACATAGTTGGAAGCACAACTAGTATCAATCGTAAGCAGTGTTTTAAAACTTGGCCGAGTCTGACCAAGTCGACTCAACTCTGCCAAATTTTGAGTCAAGTTATTCAGCTGAGTCAAACCGAGTTTGAATAAAACTCAACCGACCGAATCGGACTATTTACTTGACTCGGTTGACCTTCGAGTCAAGTCCGAATTTCGAGTTTTTGAACAATGATCTAAGTACACCGAATTGTTCCCCTAGTTGACAATAGGCAACCAACAGGTAGTACTCGGGAGCTTAGGGGAAGTAGGATCACATTTGGGAACACAAATTTTATCCAAGTCTTGGTGAGGTAGCCAATATCCATGAGAAACCACTGGTCCACGATGGATCACTAAAGGCAATCCATCACGATCTCCTTCAACTAAGGTTAATGAAATTTCTAGAAAATTCCCTAACTCAAATAACTCGGACTTTACTTTACCCAACTTGTGGAATAGGGCATGCAACCTTTGCACTCTTTTCTTCACGATGAATAGTGTTAAGGGAATTTCTAGCCTCTGAAGATGTATTGCTTGAGGGGAATTAATTTGAACTCTTTTTCTTAGCCAGGTTCAGCTTTCTGCGAATTTGTTTTCGATGATCCAATTCATCCTCACTATCATCTATAACACACAATACATAGTCAAATTTTTCTTCCACCCACGACTCATCTATAAGTCCAAGATACTGAACAAAGGGTCCAGGTGGCAAATCTAACACAAGAACCCTCCCGGTAATGGTTTCTATGATGTCCTCTTCCCTTGTAAGAAATGGCAAATACCAAAAATTATAGTCCATTGTCATTTCAAAGAAACAAAAACCCTCCTGGTAAATTGGTAATGGTCTCTCTCTCTCTCTCTCTCTCTCTCTCTCTCTCTCTCTCTCTCTCTCTCTCTCTCTCTCTCTCTCTCTCTCTCTCTCTCTCTCTCTCTACACTTATATTTCACGATCTAAGGCTTAACTTATGTCCTCCATGTTACATGATTTTGCCACTTGGCATTCATTTACAACATAACTTGAAAAACATCTATGGCTACAATAAAATAATGACAAAACAAGTTCATCAGATGACGTCCATTCATTCCACGAAGACAGGCAATGCGAAGCTGGCGACGATCCGCTCCCATCTGAGGGTCCATCTTCTCCAATAGTTGAGCCTGGGCATCCTCGTGAAGACCCAATGACAGAAAGCCACGATGAAGCAGATCCAATAATCCAAATTGATCCTTGAAGCTCCAAAAGTACTCTGATCTCTCAAACGTGCTCTAGGTGTACTCGAATCTCCATCAATGCTTAGTGAAACCCGTTTGATGCTTCTCAAGGCTCTCAAGTGAGAGCATCTAATAACATGAGAACTTTGGAGGTGAATGAGTAGTAAAGAGCATCATTCGGTTTGAACATCAACTCACACCCGACCCCACAACCATCGACCCCTCACCCCCCACACACACACACACGAGTTGTATCACTAATAGAAGGGAATCCAAACAAGAATAAAAAATATAGTATAATAAGAAAAATATAGGTATGCATGTGCATTACATCTAGATAAGGTGACTATCTGAAAATAGAAGGAACAAGATTCCAAGACATGAACTAAATTGGGATAATAAATGGCAATAACATGATCGTACAAGCAAGAATTGAGAAAATAACCTCCCAAAATTCAATATGTGTTGCTGTTGCTCTATCTAAGTCCAAATGCATTTTAATGTCTTCACGAAGCTCTTCCATTTCCTTCGCTGTTAACCCCTGTATACTCAATGACAAAATTCAAACTGTCAGCATACGTAAATTATGATTTATATCAAAATTTTCAACCAAAAAATGAAGATTTTTATAAGCCATTCAAAAAACAAAATCAAGAACAAGACAAACTTAATTTGTTTCAATGAAATCAGCCGTGCATCATGAATCTAAACTTAAACATAGTAATAGCATAAAAAATCTATCGTAAAAGTGAACCAAGTGAAAAACCAAAAAGGAATAGAACTATCTTGAGCCAAGTTTGAACATATCCTAGTTCAAATAAGTGACGGTAATGTATTTCTAAGCATTCTTCATTTCATAAGATACAAAGCACAAAATTTTTTAAGACATTAGTAATTTTCAATACAACAAATCCTTGGCTTTTATCAACAAATCCTTGGAAAAGTGACTGTGACATGTTTTGAGCCAGATCCATCACTGATGCCCTCTACTAATCCCATGAAACATACAGAAAACAGAATACCTACAAAACCAAAGGAACTAATTGATATTAACAAAAACTCATAGTTGGACCTCTATTGTTCTTCAATTGGTTTGTATCCTCCAAGGTGGAGAATTGTTAGGAGCTACACAGAATAGAATGAAACTGATCCATACATCAAAACAACAGTAGTACAATTGCTGCACATGCATTAATAGATTTGCCATGACGTGCATGATTTACATATCTTGTACAAATGATACGGATGTCTTAATGCTAATAATATTACACACACACACACACACACACACTATCTGTGATACATGTGATTGAAGAATATCATTACATGTATAATCTTTAATTACTTCTGGCAAGCTATATAGATTGTGTTGTTTTCCACAATAGTATATATATATATATATATATATATATATATATATATATATATATATATATATATATATATATATATATATATAGGGGCATGCTATAATGCGGCATGCGGTAAGTGCAGCACCGTATAGTAGTCGTCTGATGCACCGCTGCATACATCGCATGCACGCAACGCGTGCATCAGACGGCTACGGTGCAGTGTGTGTGTGGGAAAGGGTTTGGTGAACTTGAGTTCACAAATGAATGGCGAAACATGGTTTATATTGCACCATGTGTCCACTGAAAAGACATAAAGCAAGTAAGAAGAGAAAGGCATTTAAGATGGTTGAACATTGAAAAGACACAAAGCAGAAAGTAACACTTTCTCAGGACACGTGGCAACTTCTCCATTTGAGTTCACCATTTGAATGATGAACTCGAGTTCAGCTTCCCAGGCCCATATATATATAAATATATATATGGTTACAACATGGCAAGAAGATTACATGTATAATCATTATTCTAGATAGCCTGCCAGAAGAAAATAAAGATTACATGTACTGATGTACAATCTATAAAGATGATGTCAGATTCATCAATGGTGAAACCTCAAAGAATATATGGTTACATCAATTCTTCTCTGCTAATTGTTTAACAATCTGAGATTACAAGCATGTTGCATGCTCAAAACAGAGTAGCAAATAAACATATTCAGAAACCAGTTGGAAAATTTTGATGCCCATGGCTATACGAATAAAACCGGCAACCTGAGTAAACCAACACCTAGCTCATCTCAACAGAAATTTCTTTCAGGTAGTTCACTTTTCACTATTCTTTTCTAGGTTCCTGGAGTACAATATGCGATTTTCTTTAAGTTTGGGGATCATTAGCATGAAGAACGGTAAGGAAATTGCCATAAAAAAATCCATATATGAAATTAGATTTTAGAGATGCTCATGATATGATTGTAGGAAAGAATCAACACATGATTATTGGAGAAGACAGATGAATAATTAGAGGTAATCTGTAGGTAGTCAATAAATGATCATGCAGGAAGAGTTAATATAGAAGAAAAGTGATGTCACATGTCCAGTTATATGAAAAAAGAGAGAAGAAGAAAGGAGCAGCCCACGATGACACCAGCCAAGAGGAGAGGGCAGGCAGCCATCCAAAGAGGCCCATGGGGTTCCAGCTTCTTACTAGCCAAGAATCCTCTTTTGAACTTTAAATCCTTGTGAAAAATCCTAATTTCACATACTTTTGGAGTCCAAATGCTTGTACAGATGACCAATTTCAGACAGAGTAGAACTTCTGATTTAATATGAAGTTCAAGTTCAATTTCAATTTTAACTCTGAAGTCCCATGAGAAAGGAAGAGGGTAAGCTGGCCACCTAGACTCAAGGAATAGGAGGGTCGGCCAATAGTGCATGAGCTTTCATTTGGATTGGTATTCTTGTCCAAGCAAAACAGCTAGGAATAGGATCGGAGATCGAACTTGATCCACTATAGGAAGGGTGGTCTAGCTAGAAATGAACCTTTTCAGGGATCTTCACAGTTAAATCCTTTTATAGGTTCTTAATGTTGGTGGAGTGATCAGCCCCATCACAATGTCACTGTGGAAATATTCTGCCCCGTTGAAGACACGGATTTTTATGTGGCTAGCAATCAAAAAACATCTTCTTACGAGGGTTCATCTTCAGAGAAGGAATAACCCAATTGTTTCCTGTGTATCTTGTGTCCTCTGTGGTTCTAGACTTCTAGGAGGGAGGATATCAACATCTCTTCCTTCATTACACTTTCTCTAAGAATATTTGGCGTCTACTGAGGACTCAAATGTTGGTACAAGGCCACCCAGGATCCATTCGCTCCCTATGACCGGTGTGGAGACCGTGCAAGATTCCCGAGCCCCTGAGACGAGCGTGGGACTGTCACGTCATCAGTGTTTGCTAGGGCATCTGAAGAGAAAGGAATGTTAAGATCTTCTGTCAGAAAGAGGTGGTAGATACTGCAATTTGGGAGTCCATCTTAGATCTGGCGAAGAATTGGTCGTTCAGATTCTCAACTAGGTTGTCTTTGAAAATTCAATTGGTGATCTATTAACTCAATTGAGCTTGTTCTCTTTCTTTCCACTTTAATAATATATATAATTTGGGTATTGCTTAACCCCTTCCTCTCTTCCTCAGGGAGGATTTCCTCGAAAAAAAGAGGGAAAAAAAAAAAGCCAAAACAGGTAGGTAAAATTAATTAATTAAATAACTCCAAAATACTTAATTAAATAACTCCAAAAATATTTAATTGGGCCCCGTCTAAGATGAGTCATCACATCTGGGTTTGGACCTCGAAAGTCGTGCATGGGAATCTGCTCCACATCACAACAAATATTGTTTTTCGAATACGCATGAAGCATGAGACAACAATGTTAGATAGAAGGATGTCCAAGTTGTTAAAGCAAGGCATTCTTTCGGGTCGCAACTCTTTATCTCAAGCTCTGTCGTTAGAAGTGCACTAGTACCGTGAATGACGGTCACTAGTTGTAGAAATCTGCATCCGAGAATTGTTCATAGCGAAAGAACTGAACATTTTGTGGGCTTCGGCGAAGTTAGTCATAATGGCATCAACAATGACGATATTCAAATATTATTGATTTATGTGCATTGATCATCTCTGTTACCAAAAACTCTGATTTTTTGAGTAAGTCACAAGTAAAACACAACTTCAGTAAACGTTCACTACGCGACTCTTTCCCGATTTTTTTAAAAAATCACGATTTTATGAAAAAGTCACGATCTTCACGTTTTAATTCTGATTTACGCGTTTTAATCCCGATTTACGCGTTTTAATCACGTCATGTACTGCTCAAAAAACCTGTTGGAACATCTATATATTAATATGTTCTAAAACTCTTTTCGCACCTTTTTTAAGTTAAACTCTCTTTTATATGGCCAGTAGTAGTAAAATACTTCATCCTACTTGAAATATTATATGGAAGATGTTTTTGTTGAGGTTGAGCCATAGGCATAATGTTCATATACTAGTAAATGCCTGAGCCTGTTGGCACTCAGACGACCGCCGAAGCACGATTGCCTTTGAAGGAGGGCTGGCTTAACGAATGATTGTGATCTAGGCATAGAGAAAGTTGAGCAGGTTTTTTTTTTTGGTTAATTACATGTTGCCCCCTGAAGTTAAGCTAAAAAACACTTAACCCCCTTGCAGTTTATTATGTTCCAAATAGCTCCCTAAATCTTGAAATGTTAGCACAATACCCCCTTTTATCAACTACTTGATTTCCTCATTTGGTAATTTTTATCTGATCAAAACTAAATTGAAGGGGGAAAAATGCAGTTTTTGAATGGACGGCTGAGATCATTTAACGGATGGGATAAAGAGAGGTGGAAATAAGGACAACTGCGATGGTTCTCGAGAGGATCAGGTAGATGTTAGCCATGTGGGATTGAGAGAGAGAGAGAGAGGGACAGTTGGGTGTCAGTTAGATAGAGAAGGGAACAGTTGTACGTGATTGGGTTTTAGGTTAGAAAAGAGATCAAAAATAAAATAGAGAATCGGGAAAGAAAGAGAAAGGAGGGGATATTGCCATTTTCTTCGGATATGACCCGAGGAAAGAGAGGGGTCGCGAGGTGAGGGGGATCGTGGAGCGCTAGTCGGTGTCGTGTTGTTTTGGGAAGAGACAGGGGATGTTGGGTGCATGGACGGCTGTGATCGTGTTGGGGGGAATCCGAGAGTAGGCCGGGAATCTAGATAAGGAAAGAGGGAGAGAAATAAGTGAGAGATGGAAGGGGGAATCGCGAAAGGGAGAAAGGGATCGTGAAACGCTGGGTATGTGGCGTTTTTGTCTTGTCATATTTGTCTAGTCAGCTTGTTGTTTCGTTTTGTCCTACTCAGCTTGTAGACCACCGTAGCATGTTCTATAGATTATATAATGGATACGAATATGGACATTATCCAAATCCAGGTACTCCAGGAGGATACGGATTCGGATAGTTGCACTTACTTCCGATAAAGATAAGGATTCGGATAGTGCATTTCTAAACGGATACGGATAACAGATAGTATGGTATCCGCTCCGTTTACACCCCTACTTCTTCCCTAGCCAATTTTTTCCTGACTTTCGACTTGGTAACTATGTTGATCATCACCGTACAGATAATGGCTATAAATATAATATCTTTCCTAAACATCAACATTTATGGCTTTAGCTATACTTGTTGACAATCTTGAGGTATTTTGAATATATTATAAATTTTTCAAGTAATAAAAAACTCTAGCTATACTTGTTAACAAACTTTCTGGAACATTCTATAATATTCCAATTTGAACGGCGATTGTTGTTTGTTTGCAAAAGATCATTGATAAATCAACTAGTGGAAACATTTTATCTGGTATGACCCGATTGAAAAAATTGGTCAAGAAATAAGAATAAACCATTTATGATAACATCGAAAAAGAAGTTACCATTGCTACATAAAACCAATAGTACACCATTTCAACGGCAGAACATAAAAAAAGATTCAACCCAATGATCACAATAATGATTCCAAAAATTAGCATTTTATTTACAATTCCCATGCTTTGTGCAACTGTAAGGAGAGAGTAGTATAGATTAAAAAAAAGCAGTAATGAAAATCAGGAACAAGATCCCAAGTTTCAATATACAAAAAAGTTAGTGGACCCAGAAAGCATATTTACCTTGAATACCATATAAGGTTCATTTATTTCAATATCAAAATCTTCTGAGCCATTAAGGTTCTTGGAAAGTACGTCGATGGGTTTCGTGCGCCCCTCACGCAATCTAATTTGCGATCTGGTTTTGCTTTGAACAAAATGGAACTGTTGAAAAAAAAATGTCAGCTAGCATTTTTCAAATGGACGTACTACGAAAGGGACATATGTATAAAATCAAAATTACAAGACGAGATTTGGGATGAATGAGAAAAAACGAGAGGACAGTAAGAAAATGAGGTAATGCACATTGGGTTCTGCTTCTGCTTCACACCTCTTCTTCTTTCTTCTCCCAATCTTGAAACTCTGCCCTTGCTCGTTCCCTTGCTAGCATTGCCTACAATAGTATATGAACACGATATATTATGCCATATGTCACATAAATCAATATTGACAAAACAGCAAGCAACACACACACACACACATGTATGTATGTATCTAAGTTTAAATATGTTATTAATTCATTGACACCCAAAAAAAATGGCATAAAATACAGAAATAAGTAAACCAACCATTTCCTCCTCATGTTGTGCCTTTTCAATTGCTCTTTCCTCTCTTCTTTTCTTTACCTTTTCAATTTCTGCCTGGATTGGGAATACCAAATATAACTTTCAGCATCATATAGAAAGAAGAAAGAAAACCATACATACAGAATCAAAACAGATACCAAGATCATAGTGTATTGCAAGAGAGTAAAAATTCAAAGGAAATAGTGGAAATAAATACAGGATGCTATTGCCACGAATTTCTAATTACATGAGACTGCCATGACAGCCTAGAATATAAGAATAAGAAGGATTTGTCTTAAATAAATTGGCAATGAAGCTGTAATGGAACGGAACATATAGGCTGACAGCAGAAACAAAGATCTGTGAAGCTACAATTTCAATTTTGTTATGGCATTCCTAATGTTGATGCATTTTTCAAGAGCTTCCAAGGGTGTTTCTGGAAATCTCTTCCATCGGTCTCCGTAATTTAACGTTGATACTAATGTTGATTTCAAACGAACTTTATCTAAATTTCCTTCTCACTCCTCTATATCACACTCAGGTTGCTCTTGTTGCTTCTCATTTTGGACGCTTATCCTAGGTATATCCTCTGCTATCGAAAAGTCCGATATTTTGAATAAGTCGCAATTAAAACTCAACTTATTCAGTAAACGTTCGCTACGTGACTCTTTCCCGATTTTTTGAAAAGGTCACGACTTTGTGAAAAAATCATGATTTCAGTGTATTAATCCTAACTTACACGTTTTAATCTTTATTAATCGTGTTTTAATCCCATCATGTACAGCTCAAAAAACCTGGAGAAACTCAATCACACCTTGTTAGAAATCCTTCAAACTTGATCCTAAAAAGCCCCTCTAAACCCTATATAGTCTCATACAAAAAACACAATTTGCAAGATCGAATCAGACTTTAATTTTAGAAAATCCCCAAATCTGGGAAAATAGTCCAGATTCGGTAATTCATTGATCTTTCCAAATCCAAGGGTCTGATCAAGCCGAAACTTATACACAATTTTACTAATATCCATACCTACCTACCCACCAAGTTCGTCGCAATCCGAAAATATGAACTTAATGAAAAGATAGAAATACCCCTATGCTGCCCCGAAATTCTGTCTTCCCAAACCAAAAATTTTCACCTATATCGAGAATTCATGCTATTGGTAGCACCCTTGGTCTGTCCTACACCACATCCTTCAATACAACACATGAGTTTTTCACTTGATGCAGTTCGCTACAATAGATCCTCGATTCCTTCCCTACATGATGTAGGCACCATGAAGGCACACTACGATCTTGGTACACAAGGCAAGATTCTTGGTCAATGAAACTAAGAGTCTTAACAGTATAGCGCAGCAATCGTACACAAAACGTGGTCAAACATTGGTATATTAAATTGAAATCTTCAAAAATAAGCATACAATGAACTAGCAGCTGATAGATCTAATAATGAAGCCTTGATCATTCACAAAAGCAGAAAATAGCATATAAAAATAGATAATCGCATCAGCAGAACTCAATAACAAAATAGGTATATAGTTGAACAATGGCCTCCCGACTAATCAAGGATTAGCCTAGTGATGATGTAGGCACTTATAGGGCAAAATATGGCATCAAAAGAGGGGGAAATTGGCGAAGGAATGCGTGCAAAATTTTAATGGAAGACGAAGGGAATGAAACGAATGACGAGTAATTAAAAAAAAGTATAATGGGTCCAAACCACTGCGGGATACATGGTGACGTTGCCAAATCCTCTCACGGAACATGACCGAGTCATAGTGCACCAGATCCTTCAGTTTGCTAGCCAAACACCTTCTTGAGACGAATTCAAGGTAGAAGGAGGGCATCCACCGTCGTCGTTCTTAAGGTTCTTTCTCAAGATATCAAAATTGAATTTTCTTGTTCCCGCCTTTTTTTTACATAACTAGGGCATCCAATCTGAAGGCAAGGAACACAAGGCAATAAGCAACAAGGGCAAGGATCGTGCGATAAAAGGAAAGAGAGAGAGAGAAAGATGGGTGGGGAGGGGGGCTTGGGTGGGGCGCCCGCATGAGAAGGGGAAAAAAAAGGAGGGAAAGAGGAGGGGGGTATGTCATGGAGAGAGAAAGAGAAAGAGGACCTTCATGGTGGGCCTCTTTCTCCTAAAAGCCCAATAATGGGCCCATCAAGTGCCACATCATCAAATAAATTAGCTTGTCTATCGACCGTCAAATCGAGTTCTAATCTCGACCATTGGTTGTCCATGCAGCCCATATTAGCCTGTTTATTTTATTAAGTCAAATAAAACATATCAGGGTTAGCCTAGATTGAACCCAAAGTGCCCAATCATGGATGTGGACATCCCCAACACCAAGGCATTAACAAATAATGTCATGATCTATCAAAATAAGTCCAAAAATAACAAAAAAAAAGAGCACTTACAGCAATAATAAATTGCGAAATTCGTCGGATCCCACCAGACCTCGCCAGATTTGGCCGGACCTCGTCGAAATTCATTAAATCCCGCCGAACCTCCGGATCTGCTTACGGATCTCGCCGAATTCATCGGCCGATTCACTGGATCTTGGTAGACTTCACCGGATTTTCGCCGGATCTTTCCCCCAAATTCGTCAAATCTCGTCGGACCACCGTGGTCGCAATATTTTGCCATTGGATTCACTCGGATTTCGACCGATGACATCCTCACCGCCCTCGTTGGCACAGTTGCCTCCGCCACCTCTGTCCTCGTCGACGCAGTTTCCTTCACCACCATTGTCGTCGCCAACGCAGTCATCTCGACATGCATCTTTTCCACTTTTGTTCTCGCTAGCATTCGAGTTGTGGGATGGGTATGTACATGTCGTTTCCGACTTTCCGTTGAAGAAAATGACGTCACTGGGTAACTTAGGTGGGAGGTTCCGAATAAAGTTTATATTTATGGGATGAGTCGTATTCTTTGGAATGAGATGAGGCGTAATGTTAGATGGCGAGTAATGCAGTATGCCAGGAGAAGTTTCCTTTTTTCTAAAAGAATATGGATGGAGATGTTGCTTAATGAGAGGCATGTTGAGGGACATAGGCGTCATGTTGTCGAGAGACAACTAATAAATAAAGCGGAAAGATGGAAGAAAATAAAGAGACAACGACTGTTGAGGGAAAGGGAAAGATAGAGACAACTATTAAATAATTAGAGGGGTGAAGGCAATGACTTTAAACAAAACAATGTAAATATATATAAATATATGATGATTATCAAGATATTTTCCAGTTTGATGCGATTTCATCTTGGTTATCATGATCTAGTCTTTGAACTATAGGGATCAATGCAAACCCCCCCCCCTCTCTCTCTCTCTCTCTCTCTCTCTCTCTCTCTCTCTCTCTCTCTCTCTCTCTCTCTCTCTCATGCGCTCGTGACGTTCACGAAGGCATATCCCAAGTTGCTCCCACTCCTACGCCATAACATAAGAACCACCCGATCATTTTGAAATTTTCCCACTATTTCGACCAAAATATTGAAATGTCAATCAAAAATTTGGTTTCAGCCTGGACCGAAACCAGACACGAAACTGAAGTTTTGAAACCATGGTCACATCCACACTCCCGGCCTCAAAAAGAACTTGATCCCATTGAGTGGTCGTCAAGGTCAACTAGTAGATATGGCCTCCATTGTCGCAAAAATGCCTTGTCCATCCCGGTACAATCTGAAAGCGGCATGCCCACCCAACGGACTAAGAAGCGTTGGAAGAGTCTGTGTCAAATGGCAAGCTTTCAAACGTCAGTAATCACCTTAATATTCTCTATGTAGTCTCTCATGTCGTCACTGAAGGTGACATAGGAGCGGTATCTTCAGCTGGGCGCTCGTCATGGTAGAGAAGATCATAGAAGTGTTGAGTAACGATGAAGTCGGTATGTTTTGCAAACGGTGGTGAGTGTCAGCACCTTCCTTGTATTTAGCAATGCTCATTAAAAGTTATGCAAGCACATCTCGATTTCTGACCTTTGACGAGCAGAAATAATTCAACAGCATCTACTTGCCAAACCTGCAAGATGTAAAAATATATGATCCAAGAGATGGAATAGAATTGCCAATTTGCCATAAACGATTTCAAAAGGCGAGTAGACAACAGAACGATGGGAGGAACTATAATATGCAAATTCAGTTTTAAGGAGGACTAGGTCCCATTGTGATGCGGGACAAACCAAGATTCCGCAGAATTTGCGAGGAAGATGAAAAATCAAGGGAGATAAGATATTTTACCAGGGAATCTCGTAATCCTAGGACCTCTCGTTGTTGACCTCTCAACAGGAATCCCTAAGCATCTCACCATCGGTGAAGAATTGGGATGGCAATTATTCGGGTTTATCGGGCTACCCGACCCGACCCGACCCTATTGGGATGGGTTTGGGATGCTCAAAAACGGATTTGGGTGGGTTTGGGATTTGAATTTAAAACCCGGTCGGGTTCGGGTTTTACTCCAACCCGCCCCGACCCGACCTGGGTATATAACCTATCAGGCTATCATATGAGTCTTGAATTCTCCACAATGCACAAGTGCACGGACGGCAGCACACGGGTTTACCGATCGGGCCGACCGATTGGAGAAGATCTGACCATAGGTGTGATGCACACGGGTAAACTGGGAGACGATCAATTGCCAATTGGAGAAGATATGAACTCCAAATCTTATGCCATCATGCGGCTGTGATGCACCCGAGTCTACCGACCAGGCCGACCGATTGGAGAAGATCTGAACTCCTAATCATGCATCGTGCGGTTGTGAAGCACATGGGTCTCTTCATAGTCATGCACTCATGCAGACTTTTTGTTTTTTTGGAAAGGATGTGCTGCACGTGAGCCATACTAGGGTTTTTCCCCTAATTTCCCCCTTGGCCCCGCCGCCCCCTTATGTGATGTTCTGCGACTTCTGTTTGACGATGTGGATCATGTGGTTGCATGCTTGAGACGATCCGACGTTTTCTCAGTTTCTTTGATCTCTAATTCCATCACGAATTTGCAATTCTCGGGCGGTGATCATCAGTCGACGACGAGTGTCTCGAGCCCTAAATCCCGATCATCAGACGACTCGACGGTGAGTCTTTTTCCTTGTGATTGCTTTATATGGTTTTCAAGAATCAAAA
Source organism: Chamaelirium japonicum (assembly GCA_947650365.1). Lineage (NCBI taxonomy): Eukaryota > Viridiplantae > Streptophyta > Magnoliopsida > Liliales > Melanthiaceae > Chamaelirium > Chamaelirium japonicum. Next base: position 84,306,420 of record OX393549.1, read on the forward strand.
TAAGATGATGCATTTTTGCAGGGCTTTATAGCCTTGCATGGTTCCTATTCATGATTTTAATGCTAGTTCCCTCTGATTAAAAGAGTTATTGAAGTCCTACCAAAAAAAAAGTTATTTGAAAAGAAATAACTCGATTTCTGTATTCCAATCAATCATATGATTACACTAATTTTATGTTTGGAATTTATCAAATCTGGATAGGTCTCATCACTAAGAACAAGAACTGGATGTTTGGGATTTTTATTTTCTGTTTTAGAATTTTTTTTCTTTTTTATATATTGCTTTTTCTTGTTTACTTTTTTTTTGTACTACAAAAGTGTTTGTTTCATAATTCATGAATCACCAATATCTTAACATTTTGATATTTGCATTGCAGAATAATATAATGGCCGAGTCTGAAAATGGTGAAAACCTTAGAAGTGGACAATCCTCTATGCCATCCCACTCAAGTCCTCTTTGTTCAATTGAATAACTCCAACTCAAGACCCTGCCCCTACTTCACCTTTGAAGAAGCGAAAGACAACATCAGCAGTATGGAATGATTTTGCTAAGAAGATAATTGATGGCACTGAATATGCGGTTTGTAATCATTGTGGGACAAAGCTTAAGGCCGGTAGTAGAAATGGGACCAAACATTTGCACACCCATTTGGAAAGATGTGGCAAAAAAAATATATTGATGTAAGGCAACAAATTTTGACAGCCTCTAGGAAGAATGATGGAAAAGTACAATTTGGTAGCTTTACTTTTGACCAAGAATTGTCACGAAGGGAGTTTGCATGTGCAATCATAATGCATGAGTATCCTCTTTTGATGGTTGAACATTTGCAATTAAGGAGGTTTATCAGTAGCCTTCAACCATTATTTAAAATGGTTTCTCGCAACACAATTAAAAGTGATATTCTGAAGATTTTTGATATGGAGAAACAAAAAACATTAAAGTTATTGGGAAAACTTAAAAATCGAGTTGCTATCACAACGGATATGTGGACTTCTTCAATTCAAAAGAGAGGTTTCATGGCTATCACATCTCATTTCATTGATGAATCTTGGTTGTTACAAAGCCATATTTTAAGGTAAACATATATAATTATAAGTTAGTGATACTTATTACAATAATTTTTCTTTCATTATCTAGGATTATGATATTCATCATTCTTTTTAATTTTTATGTAGGTTTATTTATGTGCCTACGCCTCATAAGAAAGAAGTCCTTTCAGAAGTGTTATTGGACTGCTTATATGATTGGAATATCGATCGCAAATTATCAACAATTACAGTTGATAATTGTAGTACAAATGATGGGATGCTTGATATTTTGCTGGAGAAGTTATCTGTGGGTAATTCATTCCTATTGGATGGAAGGGTGCTCCACATGCGTTGTAGTGCGCATATCTCGAACTTAGTTGTAAAGGACGGGATGGATGTGATTGGAGGTGCAATTGAAAAAGTTCGTGATAGCGTTTCTTTCTGGACGGCAACCCCATCAAGGGTAGAAAAATTTGAGGATGCAGCTCGTCAATTACGCATTCCAATTGGTAAGAAACTATCTCTTGATTGTAAACCCAGATGGAATTCTACGTATCTAATGCTTCAAACCGCTTTGATATATAAAGATGTATTCCCAAGATTAAAGCAGCGTGAGAAACTTTACACCTGTGTGCCATCTGAGGAAGAATGGGAATTAGCAAAGGAGATTTGTGGAAGATTGAAGCTCTTTTATACAGCCACTGAGTTATTCTCTGGAACAAAATATCCTACTGCAAATTATTTTTTTCACTAAAATTTGTGAGATTAGAGTAGCATTATATAATTCGCTTTTATCTGAAAGTGGAGTGATAAGTATGATGGCTTCAAAGATGATAGAAAAATTTGAGAAGTATTGGAGTGTGTGCCACATTATAATGGCAATAGCAGTTGTTTTAGACCCGCCGTACAAAATGAATATTGTGGAATACTATTTTCCAATGATTTATGGAAGTGATTCGACAAATAAAGTTCAGAGGGTTCAGGATGGTTGCTATGATTTACTCCTTGAGTACCAAACAAGATTCAAATCAAACCAGGGTGCTTCTACTATAGTTGATTTATTTTCTTATCAGTCAGATATTGCTAACCATAGTAACAAAGTTCGCCGATTTATTTAAAAAAACGTGTTTAAAACGCGAACTAAAGGGCTGTCGTTTTGTTGCCGTTTTATTCCCGAATTTTAACCGTTACAAAAGTCGTCGTTCTTTTAGCGTTTTATTGAAAAAAACGATTAAAAAATCGCGTTTTTTTGCCGGTTTTGGTGACACAGGCCCGGATATAGGCAGACCGAATGATGTGTTTGGATCACAGCCATCAATTTAAAATAAACCATGAGATCACTGCCTTTACTCAGTTCCGATCCATCTGAGATCACAGCCATTAGTTTCACCCAATCCCAAGCAATGGCTGTGATCTCAGATGGGTTTAAGTAACCCCCGAGCCAACTCTCGACTCCCTGAGCGGCCTTAGGGTTTGCGATTGAAAAAAAAAGAGGGTGAGAGGAGAGAAAGAGGCCGGTGCTCGTGTGACGAGGTCGGCAGCCATCGATCCTCCACTTCCTCCCCTCATGCTCGTGCGATGAATCTGACAGCCATTAATCCCTTTCTTCCTTCCCTCGTGCTCGTGAGGCAAAGTCCGGCGAAGCCGGAGGGTTTCGGTGAGCCTCTTCCTTCTCTACTCTTCCTCTTTCTCTTCTCTCTCTGTTCCTCTTCCCTTTCTCTTCTCTCCCTCTGTTCCTCTTCCCTTCTTCCCCTCATGCTCGTGCGACGAATCATTGTTTTTATTTCTGTTGCTATTTGGGGTAGCAGCCAACAGCAAATTAATCTTCTATATCTTCTTTTTTTTTTGCAAGAAGCTTCATTTTGCAAATTAATTTGTGCAAGCTTCTTCTGCATATCAAGGTAATAATAATCAATAAATATCATGATAGAAAAACAGTGATGATGCTATTAAAAATTGTAGGCTAAAACTTTAAATCACGTTTGTAATGTCTTAGTTGCTTAAATCTTCCCTAAAACTTTGTTGATTTGTTGTTATTGATCTATCATCTTTACATAAGTCACGTAGAAATGTCTTAGTTGCTTAAATGTAGGCTAAAAACTTGAATTTGAAGGCCCCGAACTTTCCGGTTTTTTTCAAATTTCACCATCGTCGATTAAAACCCGAACCCGTTTTTTTCCCTGACTTTTACCCGTTTTTTTCCCGAACTTTCCGATTTTCACCGAACTTTTCTGAGTTTTTCCCTCGCCGACTTATTGCCGAACCTGAACTTTGTGACTATGTTGCTAACCATGATGAGCAGGACCCCCTTTCAAACTTTGATTTATTTGTGACATCTACTTCTAGTGGTGCCTATGTGAAATCAGAGATGGATCATTATTTGGAGGAATCTATATTGCCTAGGACACAAAACTTTGATGTATTGAGCTGGTGGAAGACTAATGGACTCAAGTATCCAACATTGCAGTTGATTGCCCGAGATATTTTAGCTATCCCAGTATCGTCAGTTGCATCGGAGTCAGCTTTCAGCACTAGTGGGAGGGTGGTTACTGCTCATCGCAGTAGGCTTCATCCAGATACCTTGGAGGCTTTGATGTGTTCACAGAATTGGTTATGGAGTGAAATAGAAGGTAAATTACTTAATAACTAAGTATTGCTATTTTGGTTTACGATTCTCAAACTAATTTATTTATTTTTGCATATGTAGCTAATTGTTCGACGACGGATTCGAGTTGCATCAGCACCATTTGTGATGAGGATGTAGACTCAGATTAAAAGATTCAAGTCCCATACTACTTGGTTTAAGAAGAAGTTGATCATTTTTAATTATGCTTTTTGTGAACAACTTGGAAAGTTAACATTTTTTTTTGTTATGGTTAAAGTAATAACTTTAGTTGTTAAGTTTATGTTTTTTATGAACGATTTAAGTCTTCAAATTCGGAGTTGAATTAATATTTGATGAGTATGCTTACGATTGCTCTTAGCTTATTAGAGTTTTTGCTTAATACATTTATGGAGCCTTTATGTTGAGTTGTGTTCCATACCTTTGATGAGTATGCTTACTATTGCTCTTAGCTTATTAGAATATTTGCTCAATACTCTTCTCCATGTAGAGCTGCAATTAGGTGGGTCCAAGAAGCTAAATATGCAGTTTTGGTGAAGCCGACCCGACCCGACCCGCAATGCATAAATGGGGCGGGGCGGGCACGGGTTTTTTCAATGCTAATTGGGACGAGTTTAGGAATTACCCTCAAAACCCGACACGGGTTTGGGACGGGTATGGGCGGGATAAAATATAATGGGGCGGGTTCGGGATAGGGCCGACCCGCCCCAAACCCGACCCGTTGCCATCCCTAGTGAAGAACAACCATCATGGCAAACTCCATTGCACAAAGGAAACTTCTTTTTATATTTTCAATAGCATTGTCATAATGAATGTTTTAGGGTCCTCATATAGACTCATAAGCAATACAAGTCCTAATATGACTTAAAAACCACAAAGAAAACCTTATACGTTTGTGTTTACATGTTGCGGAAAATAAATAAAAATAACTAAATCGGCAAATAAAAAGACTAATGGCCCCAAACAAGTGGGCCATCAAATCTACAATGGGTATGAGCCTTGAAATCCATGTGGTACAACCTAATTGCCATCAAAATCTCCTCCGTGGAACTCGTCTCGAGTTCTGTAACTGTAGTAGACAGAATATCAGGATCCCCACCAAAGCATAGTAGCATACTTAGAAGCTGGTAGTGGAGACCCAGTAGTGGATGTCACATTATCAAGCGATCGCCTCCTGGGTCCCACACACAAACTGTACGTTGAAGTCATCCTTGGACCAAGAGTCGAGGATGTAGTGGCTCGTACTGATGAAGACAGTCACTACAGCATACTGGTGTGGTGGCTCAGAGTAGAAAATGCCCAAGTGATATTGAAGTATCTGAGTTGTTGGTGGACAGTCCGTCCTGAGGAAGTCAACAAACTATAACAGCTCGGCAAGAAGGACAAGCCCGCAGGAGTCAACAGCAGGTGACAACTTTGTTGTAGGCGAGGGCCCCACTGAAGGCATGTTGAAAGTGTTGGCACAGTTGAAAGCTCTTCTGATGAGGTCTCTGAAGGTGGAAGCATTATTGGTGGCTCCGTAAAGGGATAAAACTCCAATGAAAGTACTATTAGCAGGTAGACGCTCCACTAGTGGTGGAGGCTATATTGGTGGCATTACTGGAAGAGCAGGCGCCACTGGTTGTGGAGGATCCACTGCTGGTGCAAAGGTTTTTGCTATGATATTATCCATCACTGCATTCATCTTCTTCCTCCATTCAGAATATGGGAGATGAGAAAGTGATGGAGATGTCGTCGAAAGTGAAGGCTGAACTGGGGACATCAGCTCCACAGGAAGTACCACAAGAAGTGCTGGTAGCCCAAGATGTATGACATGCCTCCTAATCTTTTCAAGTACAAGGCAGTGGAGTCATTCCAATATTATGCAATTCTATTTCTAATGAATCGCACCGAGCTAGTAGCTCTCTGAGGATTTTGGCGGCATCGGGATGCACACCGGACTAATGTAGGTCAACAAGAATAAAACTATAAGTCAGATAAGTCATGTGATTGTTGTTTGTATGAGTGTAGTAGGAGAATTAGACGTGACAAGGGCTTAAAAATGAGCCCAAGAACACCCTATTCTGACAACCGGATCAAAAGAACGAGAAAAAATAATTTGATGGGCAATTGGGTTTAAGAGGCCCACAAGTTAGGTTCTAAAGAAAATAGATTAAGGTTGCAAGTCATGGCAAAGCGTTAAACCCAACTAAACTAAAGCTCAAAAGTAAGAGTGCTCGGTTTTAAAGAGATTAATAGCAAAAATTGATTTGGATGTGGAGTCAATGGGTTTCTAGGGGGCCGTTGAGGGAAATTTCTTCGTACAAGTAAAAGGGTTTGGATGGGACTCAAGACAAAAGGGCTTAGGTCTCGTAACAGAGGAAACAGAGGGAGCTTGGGCAGTGGCTCGGAAGGCAGCAAGTGACAGTAGGGCGAAGGGAGTGCCAGCTACGCGGACGAAAGGGTAACAACGCATACAGGTTCCTACCTCTAGTTGCTTTGTCTTCTTTTTTCCCCATATTTGTAATCAGATTTTCTTTCTTTCTTTTTCCTTCTCTTGACGGCAGCATGGCACGAGCTGCACGTGGAGGTAGACAGCTTGGTCTGACTGCAGGCTAATGGTGCAATGGTAGCTAGAGAGCACATCGACAACGGGGTGGCACGGGTATGGATCTAGGGGAGGAGAGATCGGCAAGCTACTTCTCTTCTTCATATCTTCTTTTTTTCTTTCAGATCTGTACTAGATCAAAAAAAAATTCTGGTTTGGGAAACAATAAAGAGGATGATGGACATGATGTATGGTGGTGTTGGTAGATGATGACGAGGAAGATGGCACGGTTGCAAGGCAGAGGATATAGAGGATTGAGACTCAATGGCGGTCAAAGGAGGTCGGTGATTATGGAGATCTCGGGATCGTTTGACAGATCGAATCCGGCCAAAGACTTGCTCTGATACCAAATTTGATGCGAGACAAATCAGGGACCCTAGAGAATTTGCGTGAGCATCACCGAGAGATGAAAAAAACAAGGGAGGTAAGAAGATATTTTACCAAGAAACCTCATAATCCTACGACCTCTCGTCGAGTATCCCTAGACCTCTCGTCATCGGGGGATGAAGAACCATAACGACCAACTCTATTGCACAAAGACACCTTTTTTTTATTCAATAGCATTGCTCATAATGAAGGCTTTACGGTCCTTATATAGACTCCTAAGGAATACAAGTCCTTATAAGAACTCAAAACCCAAAATGAAATGCTTATATGGTATTTACATGGTGCGGAAATTTATCATAAATAAACTAACAAAAATAAATAAAACTAATAAAAATCAGCTAATAGAAAAACTAATGGACCCAAACAAGTGGGTCACCAAATTTAGGCTGGGCATGGGCTTGGGCCTCATAATCCATGTGACACAACCTGATTCCCATAATATTGTTAGTTCATTCTCCTGTCAGACATTGCAACATATCTCTTGCACTTCAATTAACAACCTATGTTTGGTCGCCAGTCTGAGGAAGATACGCCAAAAGTGACTCAAGAACTGTGTCACTATCTAAAGTGAACGATCTCCATGCAACCTGACGTCTTCCCTAAAAAAAGTTTTGCTACATGAGATGCATCGGATATTTTTTTACATGGAATGAAAATGTGCCATTTTTTAGAACATGTCGACAACGACAAACAGTGAATGAACCCGTCGAATAGTCTTAGGTAACCAACATTCAATAATGACATCCAACGTTATGTCTTCCCATGGTTTGTTCAGGGTTGGCAGAGGGGTATATAGGCAAGTATTTTGTCGCTTTCAATAACACATTTGGCTTTGGCGACAACGATGAACAAACTTCACAATCTCCTTTCGGAGATGTGGCTAGAAGAAACGCTATTCAACCAGATCGATTGTCTTGGTTTGGACGACATGACCTGCCAAACTTCCACCGTGTAACACATGGATCGGCGGAAAGTTTGGTCGGGTGTATCGCTTGGAATGCTCCCTCCTAAGTTTGTTGAATGAGATGTCATATCGTGTAAGAATCATTCGGGAATACAAAGTTGGTCCAACGGAAGAGAAATACATCATGGATTACAAAAGATGTGGTGGGATTATTTCCCTTCTCTAAGCATGACTCCCAAATTGGTCCGAAGTAGGGATCAGTGGGGACATTTCTTTCAATGCCTCTTACGAGATGACAACAGGAGTTAGATTCACTAATAAAGCAATTCATCGACTCATGGCATCTGTTGCTCTATTCAACACTCACGCTTTATACTGGAGAAAGGGTTTGAAGAATCAACCATGTATCACATTTTAATAGAAAGGATGGATACTGCAAGTTAAGAAGAGGCTTCAAGAATCTCATTATGATGAAAGATAAGAGCACTGGCAGAAAAAACTGAGAAAAGAGATGAATAGTTTTAATGCCTTTGAGACAAGACATGCTATTTCTCCCATCTAAATGCCTCAGACTCCGTTTGATTAGGAGGAAATTTTTTGGTAATAAATAATAATACTTGATAAGTATTTTGGAACTCCACAACAAGTACTTCATTTCGTTTGAAGTATAGGCTATGGTGCAAAGTATTATGAATAGCTGTGGAATTTCTTTTACTAAAAAGAGTCTTTCAAAATTCCAGAGAAACTGAGGTATGGTACATAATACCTTTTGGCAAGGATTTTGAAGTTCCAAAGCAATCTTTCGGTTTGAAGCATATGCCATGATGCAAAGTATTCATACCCCCTGATATAAATCAGCAGTTTTGGGTCCTTACTTCCATCCTTTTACACATGTTTCCATTTTACCCTTCAACATATATATTAATCCATACCCAGTATTTTGAATCCTATGTCATGAAAACAAACAAAAGGGCTAGGATTGTAATATGCCATTTTTACCCTTCCCGTTCTATCCCTACATAAATCACAAATATCATCCAAGAATATTACCCTTTTGCCACTAATCAATTGAGTCTTATTTATCCATTTAAAAAAACCAAGGGCTATTATGGGAATAAATCCCACTAACTCATTCTTCCTTCCATCGTACTTTTTGTTTTCCATTTTGCCCTTCCATCCCTTCTCTTTTCTTCTCTTATCCATTAAAAAAACAAGGGCTATAATAGGAAGGGTAATCCCACTAATCCACTAACCCATTTTTCCTTCCATTCTATATTTTGTTCCCCATTTTACCCTTCTTAATCCTATGTTTTAAAACAACATCAAGGGAAATGTTTGGGTAGGGTATGGGCATTGGAACTCTACCCGATTAGCTTTCGAGTATGGGTATAAATACCCCAAACCCATACCCGAAACCCAATTGCCCCTCTAACTTGAAACCCGACCCCGACCGAAAACAAACGGTACGGGTATGGGTTACATGTACAACTATACTTTCGGGTATGGGTATGGGTTGTACAAGGGACCTAAAACATATGGTACGAGTATGGGTTACGAATACAAATGTACTTTCAGGTATGGGTATGGGTATGGGTTGTACAAGGGTTTTACAAGGTTGTCCAAGGTTATGGGCATGGGTTCTACAAGATTTGGGTAAGGTATGGGTATAGGAACTCTACCTGGTAGGGTACGTATGGGTATAGAAACTCTACCCTATAAACTTTTGGGTATGGATATGGATACCTTAATACTTTTTACAAGGCTTGGGTAAGATATGAGTAAATGAACTCTACCTGATAAATTATCAGGTATGGGTAAGTCAATACCTATATTTGACACGATTGTCTCTATAACTTGTGTAGATAATACAGTATGACATATATATAGTGTACATATAGAAAATATTTGGATCCTATGTCATTAAAACAAAAGCAAGTAAGGTAATGTTGCATTTTTGCACTTTCCATTGTAGCCCTACAAAAATTATCAATATGCCCCTATCATTATTTCATGTGTCCATACCTTATACTAAAATGACTATTTTTAATTTGTGTACATGTAAAAGGGTCCATAGATCAGCAACTGTTGCACATGCAACGCACATGCAACGCACATGCCAATTGCACTAGTATTATTAATACATATGGTATTCCTTTTACGCCAAAATTACAAAAAACTGAGGTATGGTAGAACTCCTAAAACAATGGGGTTTGGATGAAATACTTGCTTCAAATTTTACTTTGAAACAAACGATCTAAAATTCTAATTTTATTCAAGTGTATATTCTGATGGTCCATGAAAAATATCAGCAGCAACGGCCGGACCAAGTGAAGGCCGGAAGGGTGGAGCAGTGGGCTCACTGGAAAGAAAGAAGTCGTTTTCGAGATGCAGAAGGAGTCCGCCCCAGGAAACACTTCCTTAGAGCTCGCCCAAAGCTTACAATAGCGGATCGTTGTGTCCCTTGGATAGAGGCCGCCTGTGGCCGTGGCTCACAGCCCGCCCAGGGCTGACCGTAACCGCCTGCGACCAGCTCGCACGTGGTAGAGGTCGCCAGTGGCTGGCACTCGTAGCCCACCCAGGGCTTGCAGTAGCGGATCGTTGTGTCCCTTGGACAGAGGCCGCCTGTGGCCGTGGCTCACAACCCGCCCAGGGCTAACCCTCACCGCCTGCAACCATCTCGCACGTGGTAGAGGTAGCCCAGTGGCTGGTGCTCGTAGCCCGCCCAGGGCTTGCAGTAGTGAATCGTTGCGCCCCTTGGACAGAGGCCGCCTGTGGTCGTGGCTCACAGTCCGCCCATGGCTGACCCTGACTGCCTGCGACTAGCTCGCACGTGGTAGAGGTAGTCCAGTGACTGGTGCTCGTAGCCCGCTTAGGACTTGCAGTAGCGGATCGTTGCGTCCCGTGGACAGAACGGCGTCTCCCTCGAGGCCTCATTAATGAGACACTGAGTCTAAGCTCTCTATGCAGCTCGCCAGCTGGAGAGAGTATCTCGATCACCGCCCGTAACCCGACGGGAGCATAGCTCTAGCCCACACGTGCAGAGATCGCCCCTTTTACTAATAGAAAACTTAGAATGATATCTACGAACACCCACAGCTCGCTCAGGAGCTCATCAAACCCGACACCCACAGCTCGTTCAGGAGCTCGCCTAATCGTGCAAACGCCAAGGAGCTCGCCTATTAACAATAAGAAGAAGTAGGCGGATCAACGACACCAATGGGGTCTCCACAGAGTTCGCCCGCAGCTCGCTCAGAAGCTCGCCTGATCATGCAACGGCCACAGAGTCCGCCTATTGAGGGTAGGAAAGGTTCTGAAGGTTCATCCCCCCGACCAAGGAGCCCGCCCTCTTTCCCACAGAGGTCGCCCACAGTAAGGCGGTATCGAATCGACAGATGTCATCACCCCCGTGGAGCTACGTGGACGATTGCAGTCCACGGAAGCCGACAAAAAGTCGGTCTAGGACCTCCCAGACTAGAGCTTTCCAGAATCTTCACCTGGCAAGGGCAAGACTGGTGCATCCCTCTTTTGCCACCGCCTGACAGCCTAAACGACAAGGGCCATGAAGAGCCCATGTGGGATGGCACATGGGGGGATAGAAAGTGCGGGAAGACACCGCCACATGTCAACCTCTGACGGCCTGCAAAAGGCTATAAAGGTACGACCCCCGACTCCAAAGTACAGGTTCGAAACTCAAAAACCAAAAACATTTCCCGACTACTACAGCTCTCCCTTGCCCGTACCTTGACTGACTTGAGCGTCGAAGGGTTTGCGCTCCTAAGGGAGCCAGCCGTTCTCATGCTTTCTCTGTCTTGCAGGACGACCACACGAGCCAGCTAAAAATATCCCCCAACATATTCAACAAGGAAAAATAATGTCTCACTTTTTATTTGAATTAGTTTCATTTGAAAACAAATGAACCCACAGTGATTCCATGATGAAGACCATTTCTTACCCTGCCCAAGTTCCTAACTGTTGTAAGACATAAAAGAACCATCTAAAAGTACTATCAAGGAGTTAAAAATGGCGCCAATTAAGTCAAAGAGCTCTTAGCAGCTAAAGACATTTGCCTAAGTACTGCACAAATAAGCTTACTAAATACTTAAAAGAAAGGTCAATAAAAAGGAATACGCTTCACTGAGCAATCTTCAGAAAGGAAGGTTGAGAATGGAAAAAATGAAGAAAAAAAACATATAGAAAAAATATAGATAACATATTATATCCTTGCCCAATAAAACAAGAAAAGTAAATTGCAATTATCTGCTCTCAATTGAGGAACAAATTTCTCAAGTTAGATACCAATATGTATGAATCAAAGAGTACATGCTTTCAAAAGAATTTATTCAAGCTAAGAAAATCACAAAACTAAGATGATAGCAAGAAAAAGCAGACTTAAAGGAGATGAAAGAAAAATCCTAAAAACATAGAAATATACATTTTGTACATGCAGGCTATGCAGCATCCTGTAGAAATATATAAAGGAAGTTAATAAGAAACTTGATTACGAGAAGGCACTACACTAACTTCTTTTACAGAGCTGATACCATAGAAACAGAAGAAGAGTTTATGTTGTCAAATGATATCATTACATACCATCCTTTCTCTTTGTCTCTTCTTCTCGGTTTTGAGGGATATGTCGAGAGGTTGGCCATGAGCAACATCGCGCTCTATCTTCTTCCGCCAAACAAACCTGCCAAACAGTTAGAAAATCATAAAGTATTAAAAACACAGGGCATGCATCGCAGTCATGTTCTAAAGAAAACCTGTTAACCAGTGCTAATTGATACATAAAATGGGGGCCATGAATGACATTCAAAAGGGAGGACTCTGATAACAACTACAAACAAGAATGAATAAGTAATGACTAAGTTCAAAATTAGGAAGATCATCTGCTTTGGTATTATCCCAATGAATGTCATTTTCAGAAAATTTAAATGTAGCTTCCCTGATTGAAGACTATCCCAACAGAAGGTGAATGTGCCTTCACATAAATAACTTTGGGCACGTGTGTCACGCGCAAAGGGGAGACGTGGTGAAGGTCACCATGGAGACAACGCGAGTATTCACATGCACAATTATTCGGATTCCGCAATATTCCATGATGTTATTACAACCTTAGTACCTTCAAAAGTATTTTTTACCAAAAGAAAAGGAAAAGTACTAGAATTATTTCAAGCCATCCATCTACACCGGCACTCCTCGAATCATCCTTAGAAACCTTGTCATGAGGCCAAAGAAAAGCAATAAATGCAGCAAATGTTTTCAAAGTGCAGATTATGAAAATCAATGTCCAAGATATGCACAAAGTCAAAGTTACACTACTAGACTCTGAAGGACAATTGCCATATATTTGTAAAAAACAAAACCCATATTAATTTTGAAATATTAGGGTCTCTCGGAGTGTGACAAGAGAACACTAAGCAGCACGGAAGCACGAACTCCAATTGTCTTTACCTCAAAGACACAAAGCAAGACTACACGAATTATCAGATTATGTTGTTAGATGTCGAATAGTTCCCTCGCCTCTCCTATAGCAAACAAAGTAACAAGCACCTAGAGAAGTCACTACAAGTGTGTAAAAGCGACTCATCATACAAGGATTGACATTGAGAAAGCTAAAGCACAGGAGAGAATTTTTACATGGAAACCCTTGTAGGAAAAACCACATCGAGCCTTGCTCAAGTGCACTAAATTGACTAGTAACAGGTACAACTGTACAAGGTACAGAGTCCTGAGAATCATCCCTATCGTCTACGGCAAACACAATCCGAACCCTCAGCAGTTGCTTCCCACACACTATCGTCCACTTCACACGCACCATCGCCTCAGCTCGGTAATCTTGTGGTAGACTGGTAGTTGAAAGGCCCTTTTCTTTTGAATCAAATGCTAGAATATTCCCTAGCCTTAGGGACGGACTCCAATTGTTAATTGATCAACTGATCCTTTTTTGCTTTGCTTGAGGTTTCTCTTCTGGCAGAGAATGAATGTTAACTACCTAGGGAAGACAGTTTGCAAAAACATCATTTTGTTTAGCAAAGAAAGCTGCTCTGCCCCAGGTTGATAAAGATAGTGGGAAGAAAGATTAGCTATAGAAGAAGTTGAAAGTAGCCTTTTTCCAGACGCACAAGTCTTCCATCTCTCTCTGGGAAGACCCTACCTGACTTGACCCTTCCCCTCGCCTTCTGGCTCACCTCTTTGATTAGACCTTTTGAAAGAAGCCCAAAAAAGGAAAGAGCACAACTAGGGTGACGCACTTCCAAGAGCATAGAAAACAAAGCACTTGACCACGGACTAGACTTGATGCAGGGAGGAATGAATCTAGTTGGCATGGTAGGCATTGTGCACGAGGTACCCTTTTATTTGAAAAATATTGGTATATTACCCTTTTCTTATAATTGGTCCACATCTAACATTATGCTTCATTTACCCCGACAAAAGTGATGTGACATCAGAATTCGGACTTGCTTTTGAAGCAGTCGGTAATATGGATAGGATGATTCTAATTTATGGAGGAAGATTTTTGCTCTCAAGAGAGAGATCCAGCCCGAAACTATGTGATTTATGTCCCATTAACCAATGGCACAAGCAGCTTCCCTTCTGGTGTCCCAACCAACTCCTTGAAAGATGAGGTCCGAAAAGCATAGGTCTCAACTAGGATAGATATCAAGGAAGAAAGATATTAACCGTCAATGTCATAGTCACCATTCCTCTTTCATCATGGAAGAAAGGAAAAGAGAATCGTGTGAGAGCGAGAAGCGGAAGTCAAAAAGGAAGGGAAGGACGAAGTTGACTTGAAAGCACGACACCAACTCCATGCATGATGCCTAACTAGTCATTGTAGTCAATAACGGATCTCTGACGTCCGAGACAAAAAGCGCACCAAGATCGGTAAATATAAACTAACTTTTTTCCCAAAAAAGAGGACAATTTTGTATCCTAAAGAAAAATCTACAAACAAATTCAGGCTTTCTATGAATAAGAAAAGGCGGTCAAGTTAAGTCCTCTCTATATATATATCATTCCAAAGGAATGGGAACTTCAAAGACCTTTTGCGCTACTTTGCTTCCATTTGTTCGATCTAAAGAAGAATGACCTGTGACGGGGCCTACCAAATGTTGTCGAACCGGGTATGAATCATGCTCATCCAGCCTTTATGTCAAGTTATTTCTTTTGTTGACGCAGCATGATAAATCGTAAAGAATTTTTCTATGTTTTACTCGTTACTTACTTGACATTATAGGCTCATATAAATTCATAAGTGTTTCATTGCTTTACTTTCCTAATCCATACCACGAATAACAAGATTATGCATGTGTGATGCACGAGTGGGAAGACGGATGAGAACATGGAAGAGGAGGGGGGGTAGAGAGAGAGAGAGACAACGGAGACATTGTGGGGGGCATTATGGAAAAAGATTGTGAGGTATGGTACCTTCCCTCTGCGGTCTTATGGAAAGAGATTGTGTGGACCTTCCCTTTTTTAAACCAACAAAAGAATTAAAAAATGTTTCCTCCATTTGTATGGACAATCCTTTTTTTTTTGCTTGAAATTATTTGCCCTTGAAAATACCACAAAACTCCCAATATTGTTTACATAATATTATTGTGTTTGGCTGGAGCTCAAGGTAGCAGTGGATATTGCTTTGGTTTGTGTCATAAGGACCTTTTTTATACATTAGGGATATGAAGGGATTCTTATTTTATGTAAATATGATCTTGCTACTTAATTAGGTTCTTGGTTTGTCTACAACTAGTGTTGGTGCATGGCATGATGAAGCATAAGATGTATTTTTTAGGTTTTGTCCACTCTGTTATTATGGGTATTACGCCATTAACATTCATTTTTTGTTTAAGGTTTCTTTGATTTTCTTAATGGTGCTTATGTTTTACTTTCTTCTTACCGTGATGCATGACATGAAGAATAACTTGTCTTCTCACTTTTTTTCCTTTTTTTTTTTCATTTACCAATTTCTGGTACAATTAAGTTAATGGGGTTTATTTCTATATCTAGGGATTTCCTTGGTTTCCTTTAATTAGTGTTCATTAATACCTCATGTGTCAAATGACTCAAATTTCCTCCTATGTGATCATACAAGGTACAAAAACTCTTTATCCCCATGTTGTATAATAGGCCCGAAAAAGGTCAAAATATCACGAAATTTCAATGAAATATCTCTTTTTTTCCCCTTTCGAAAGATCAGTCGAAACCAATTTTTCCAACTTTTCATGCAAGGACATGATGCCTCAAAGGCATGCATTTTCTAATGGTTCTTTTGTTTCTTCTATGATTGCTAAAATTGGGTTTCCATGCCACATATCGCCTGTGCTATACTTATTTTCCTTCAACATGTGATTCCAAGTGTTTAATATATGGAGTTTTTTTTATGATAGTCGGTATGATGACTTGCATACTCATATTTTTTGCTTGATTATCCATGTTCCGACCGCCATAATGAGGTTTTGTTCACATTACCATGTACCCTTATTTCCCTAATTCATTATATCATTGCCATCATGAGGTTTTTATCAGCGAACCAAGGAAAACGATGAATTAATATCCTTCAATACTTCAAAATTTGAAAGAAGCATCAAAGCCAAGACTAAATCGGGGCCTTTGGTGTGTGAAGATATAAACCATCTCTACCCAAACTAATGTAATGATAATCTTGAACTCACTTCTCAGTAAGGTTTGAGTCGCCGAAGGGGTTCGAATCGTTGGAGTAACCAGAAACAGCTTGCACTTTAAGTTTCTTGGCAACCTTCACAGCCTGAGATAGAACAAGAAATGATCTTGAGATCACCAACAACAAACCCTAGAGAGAGCAGGAGGCCTCGAGCAAAGGAAGGGAGAGACACTGTACTTTCTTCTGCGCTTTCTTGGACATGTACTCCAGTATCGCTTCCTCCGTGATCTCTCTAGACCTCTTCCCGCGCCTCCCGCGGCGGTCCTCGGAACCGGAATCCGAGGAGCCGCCGCTGTCGCGCGAGCTGCTCCGGCGGCTGCTGCTCCTCCGCCGCCGAGTGCTTCCATGGTCGCTGCGGTGGCTTCGGGACGATGAGCTCCTTCTCCTTGGAGGGGACTCCGACGCCGTGCCGGGTTCATCTGATTCCGATTGGGACGGGTTCTGCTCCGTTGCTCTCCGGGTTTCGCTACCCATTTCTCGAATCGGCTAACTGAAGTGTGAGAGAGATTTCGAATCCAATCACAGCGTTTTTGCGTTGCCTGCCGGTCCGGGCTAGGGGTGGGACTTGGGCGGGTCTGACCCGAACATCTATATAAGAAGAGGCGTCGGTTTTGTACCAACTAGACAAAACGAACTAAAAGACTGACTAGGACAAGCTGACTGGACAAAAATGAACCAAATAGACTATTTGTTCAAAAATCAACGCTCGATCTTTATTTTTCCGTCAACCAACTCCCTCCCCTTGGTTTCAAATCCTAACCCATTTAAACTACACTAAACCCCTAAAATCGTGACCAGTTTAAACTGCACTAAATATGTTTGTTCATCCCGTGATCGTTGTTCGCATCAATGGCTATAAACCCGCATGCTGAAATTTTGGCCGTCCCAACCATCGGATTGATCTCAAGAAATCCGTTCGAACAGAAACAGCTGATTGATCGATTATAGGGGGAGGGGGAGGGGGAGGGGGAGTTGGTCGCGACGAAGCGCCCACTTCATGCCAATCGGCACAGGCGAGAAAATGGTTGTCCCTATTTAATGCCGGTGTTGTCGTCGAAAGAGTTTTGTTACCGAAGGCGTTCAGGTGTGTTGCCGCCGAAGGCGGTCCGCTGTAGTGCCGACAGGCACGGGCATGCACTAGTCTATATAACATGGCACAGCGGTTTTGTGTTGACTAGGACAAAATGAAACCAAAAGCTGACTAGACAAAAAGAAACAAGCTGACTAGACAAAAATAAGCAAATCCGACCGTCAATCAAGATTCAATTATTCACTTTTATATTTTATAATTTTATAATTTTAGAAAAAAAAGGAAGATCATATAGAGGGATGAGAGAGAAAGAGAGAGAGTGAGAGCAAATCCCATAAATTATTATCTTGCATTGCCATTCAACGTGCAAAGAAAAAGATAGAAAGAGTGTATCTCATATTAAATGATTATTACCATATTAGCTCCCTTTGTTGGTTGTGCATAAATCTCATTAATACCATATTAGCATACTAGCAAGGAAGATCATAAGGAGGGATGAGAGAGAGAAAGCAAAATCCCATAAGTTGATCTTTTGCATGGCTTCAACATACAAAGAGAGAGGTAGAGAGAGTATCTCATATTAAATGATTATTACCATATTAACTCCCTCTCTTGGTTGTGCATAAATTACATTAATACCATATTAGCATACTAGCAGGAAGGTCATAAAAGGGATGAGAGAGAGAGAGAGAGAATCCCATAAATCTCTTAGCCATGCAAACCATATTAGCCCCTAACAACCCAATGGTGCAATGGAAGCCGTTCGATTATGCTTGCTTATATGCATAGACCACATCAATGAACCTATCATCCAGCCATGGTTGTCGGGTTCAGAGAAAGCGACCAACGCTAATCTCCTCCATGGCTTCGATATCCACCGTCCATCTGTATTAATGGAATGATGATCCATGCCGCGCTTCGAGTTTATGTGGGGTCCTGGAATCGATCCCCTATTCGTCGCCGTGAAGTCACGTTATTCGGTACCATCTCCAATCGAACGGACTTACGAAGACCACATGCAAATTTATACTCAACTGAACAAAGGTCACCGACAACCCCGCCGTACAATCGCACGAGGGGACGCTCACATGGCAACATCCTAAACGTCCAGTATCACAAGGTCCACAACCCGCGACTACACATGAAGAAAGTACCGGTAAGCGACAACATCCCAATAGACTGTCTACACAAACAAAGGACGAGCGGTCTACATGCTGACTATGATAAAATGGAACAAAAAGCTAACTAGATAAAAAGGAACACTGACTAGACAAAACACTCTGTCTCTCTCTTCCCCCGATCACCCTCTCTTCGTCTCTCTCTATCTTCCCCCGGTCTCTCTATATAATAAAGAAGGAGAGAGAGAGAGAGAGAGAGAGAGAGAGATTCGAATGGGAGAAGGGACATGTCTGCATGCATGGCTCGGAGATGGAGATGTGTAGGCTGCTGATCGAGGAAAAAATTTTCAGCACATCCTGCGTACACTACAACCGCGGGGCCCACTGCGATTCAAGAGACATGATATAGTCGCCCCCAACACATGGGGGTAGTGGCCCCCAGTACTTGGAGCGTGCTGATAGGCTCTGGGCAATGGTTGTAGCTAGCGTAATCAGGTTGTGTTGAAAATTTTCCCCATATTCGGTATCTGCTCGGACTAAAGAGAGAATCCTAAGGGGTCTCGAATGAGAGCTGGATGCGAGGACTCGGGTTTTTAGATTCACATGCATGGGTTGAGTTGTGTGGAGTTTTTGGACATGCATGGCTGGTTGGGTTTGGATGGTTGGTTTGTATGCGAGTCGCGCAAGGTTGTAATGGGTAAAAGAGAAAATAAAGAGAAGATAAAGAGAAGATAAAGAGAAGAAAAAGGAAAGGAAGAAATAGAGGATAGAGAAATGGTGTCAGGCCTGGGTGTTCTCCATGCCACATTCGCAAGCCACCATCATACCGCGTTAAGCTCTGTAGAACGTTCGAGGTTCTCCTATGGTTCGAATCATGCGATGCACTGATCTGATGATTTTATTTCTCGATCGAATTCCACAATTATTATTTTTTTCACTAATTTTCAAAAAACCTCCAAACAAGCTGTGCATCCTTCATCGACTCACCGTGAAAATATACATCACTTAGTCACGATGCCCATTACCTAGCTGTTGTAGGACGATGTTACCGAAGGCGGTTAGATATGTTGTCGCGCGAATACGATGGTGTTGGTGGGGGTGGTGATGCTAGGGGGTGTCTCGCCGTCGAAGGGGGCCCGTTGCAGTGCCGATAGGTGTGTTGCCACCGAAAGTGGCCCGCTGCAGTGCCGACAGGCACAGGCATGCACTAGTTCTATATAACAAGGGACGGCGGTTTTGTACTAACTAGACAAAAAAGAACCAAATGCTGACTAGACAAAACGAATAAGCGATCATAGTTGTTCCCTCTCTTCTTCCCGAATCTCTCTCTCCCCCATATTTCTCTATCTCTCTCTCTCTCTGTATCTCTCTCTCCCCGGCTCTATCTCTCTCCTCTCTCTCCATATCTCTCTCTGCGATTTCTCTCTCTTCTTGGATCTCTCTCTCTCCCCGTATTTCTCTCTCTCAACATATCTCTCTATCCCCTCGGTTCTCTCTCTCTCCTCTCTCTCCCCGGTTCTCTCTCTCTCTCTCTCTCTCTCCGTTCTCTCTCGGTTTCTCTCTCTCTCCGTGTTTCTCTCTCTATCTCTCTGCAATCTCTCTCTTCCCGGATCTCTCTCTCTCCCCCCGTATTTCTCTATCTCCCTTTCTCTCCGTATCTCTCTCTCTCCTGTCTCTTCCCGATCCTCTCTTTCTCCCTCTCTCGCTCTCTCCATTCTTTCGCGGTCTCTCTCTCTCTCTCCATATTTCTCTCTCCCCCCGACTCTCTCTCTCTCCTCTCTCTCCGCAATCTCTCTCTCTTCCCGGATCTCTCTCTCTCCGTGTCTATCTTTCTCCCCGGCTCTCTCTCCTTTCTCTCCTTGGTTGCAGCCAGTGTTTTTAAAGTCAGATCAGAAGACGAACCAAAAAGGCATCTGATTCGGTACAAACCGGTGGTTCAACCGTTTGAACCGCATAAAAATATAATTTTTTAAATAGACTCTCTCCCCATATTTCTCGCTCTCTCTCTCTCTCTCTCTCTCTCTCTCTCTCTCTCTCTCTCTCTCTCTCTCTCTCTCTCCGGTTGCAGCCAGTGTTTTCAAAATCAGACCGGAAGGCCAACCGAAAAGGAATCCGGTTCGGTCCGAATAGGTACAAACCGGTCTATCTTGATGGGTCATTCGCCCTGGAGGGGAGGGGGTCTGCATGTCCCTTCGGTGGGGGTACTAGTGGCTATTCATGCCCCGAAGGGGGGATTATCCACCCCTTTAGCGGCTCATGCCTCTATGGGGGCTGACTCGCCCTTTGGTGGCTCATGCCCCAGGGACGGGTCCCACCTCAGGCGGATTAGGCTCCAGTGCGACTTCCCCTCTAGTGGCTCAAGCCCTAAGGGTGACTTGTCCGCCCCCATGGTAGCTTATGCCCCAAAAGTGTCTTGTCCGTCCCATGGCAGCTCAGACACCAAGAGCGGGAATACTTGTCAGCACATTAGAGGCTACTAGCCCAACCAATCTAATAATAATACTTGGGGGTACGTGTCCAACAATGTATGGCTGTCATCCTCCAACTCTTTCTATAAAAGAAGTGCAAGGGGCATAAAAGGAAAGGGTTGAATCTTTGCTTACTGAATGTAAGTGAAGAGAGTTTCCATTATAATAAAGAATCTCCTCTCTCTGATTATACTATCCTCTCTATGTTCTAATCCTTCTTCTAGTTCCCCTTCTATTCTCTCTCCCTCTTAGAATAGTTAGAACATGCAGCATAATTTGGGGACACCTGCTTTAGGGGCTCCAGATCCTTATTGAGATAGAAGAACATGAAAAATGTGTTCGGAGGGTGCTCGCTCCCAGAAGGAGTCGTCATCACTACTAACTCGCCCGATGCTAGCCACACTAGCCCTGGGCTAGTAGAAGGGAATAAGAAGGAGTGACAGGTTGCTGCTCCTCGGGACCGGCTTAACCATAAGGCCATTAAGATGGTCGCCTAAGGCCCCCTTTGAAAGAATCCTCCCATATCCCAAAGGCACCTAAATAACCAAAGGCGCCATATGAAAAGAAGTCTCCAATGTAGCAAAATAAAAATCTAATGCATTATATAAGAAGAAATCTTTATGCTACTTGAAAATTTAGTTTTATTATATTACTATATTAATATCAAAAAGTCGTATTTAGCTTTTTCGCCTTAGGCCTCAACTTATAAAGAGCCGGCCATGTTGCTTTTTAGGCAAGTAGCCAGCTTTCTGAGGGTGGGGATCATACTCTCAAAATACCTTCTACACAATCTAACACCATTTTGTGGGAACTTCTGAAAAGGGACACCACCCACAAAATCCCTCAGGGACTCGTCAAAGATGTAAGACAACTTCCAGATAAAAACGTCAACAACCATGGTCTCCACCCAAAGTCAGGCCACGTCCCACCCGAGAGTACTAACTAAGCTCACTAGTGCAATTAAGCGGATGGGCGAATTGTCACGTGGCAAGGTGACGTCTTGCCCACCACAACAGCCACCCCCGAGGAGCCAGCTAAACCCTACAGAATAGTGTCCTCGATCCTTATGGCTGCTAGAAAACCACCAGCGAATGAATGGGCGACTCCATAAGTTGATGTTGAAAGTGCACAACAGTCCACGGGTGATCCCCCGCAACTATTCTCACGGTGCCCGGACAGTTGACCCAAGATGCTCTAACCACCCCCGAGCACGTACACAACAAGCAACGCTCCAAAGGCCATAACAGACAGCCTAGAAGCTCGCGAGCTGTAAACAGGCTACGATGCCCTAGTCCTTAGGGGCTTCCGTCGACCACTGGGTCTCCAGCCTACGATATCATGGCAGTCGGGGGGCGGGCAACCTAGATGATTCCGAGCTACACTCTTCTCGCAAGCCGCATGAGATGTGCTTTGCATCGAGATGTGACCACAACCACTTCTACTTCTAGGAGTGCAAATTGGGTAGGTTGAACCCGACCGAGCCCGAGCCCAAACTGGGATAGGTTTGGGCTCATTTTATTAAAGGAAGAGTTGGGTTTGGGTTGGAAAAAGTCACCCTTACCTAAATTTGGGTTGGGCTGGGGCCAAAAAGTCAAGTGACCCGACCCAATCCGAACCCAAGTTGAACGTAACAAGTCACCTTATCGACCAAACAAATCTTGTTACTAGAAATGCATGGCATAGTCACTTACCTCTCCGTCCTGGGACTAGGCCTGTCAAAGGGCAATGCCAGTGCAGGGTTTGGGTCAAATTGGGCCTGGCCCTTTGTTTTAGGAGGTAGGCCCTAGCTCTTCAGGGCTAGAAAATGATGCGCCCTAGCTCGACCCTTCAAGGGCCAGGGCTGGGCCAGGGCGATCCAGGACCAAGTTGATATCACTAAGATAAGGATTATCGACATATCTATTATTCGGTTAGGTCATTAAGGAAGGGACAAAACTTTTTTTTTTCTTCCTAAACTATTCTTATGCTAGTGCCTTTAGGTTTTTAGCATTCATTTAAAGCCCCACTCATTTATTCGTGCTTGAGCTGATAATACAGTTTAAAAAGTGTTATAAGTCTAATGAGTGTTATATAATACTACTAATACTAATATATCCAAATTTGATAACTCCAATTCATATAGTGTTATAGTGAGTGACCAATTAATTACTTATTAGTCCCACTTGGTCTTTGATTTAGTCTCTTAATAAATATTTTATATCTATATAACATGTTAGGGCAGTTTTGTGCTGACTAGACAACTTTCGGAGACAACTTTTGGAGACAAGTTGTCCATCCAATCTGATTGTACGTATCAAGTATATCCCCATATCCCCTCAAATCAAACGGATAAAAACCCCCCTGCTTTCTCTCTCTCTCTATCCCCCCCTCTTGCGATTTAACCGCCCTACTTTCGATCTGCTCCCCCGCTCTCTCTCTCTCTCTCTCTCTCTCTCTCTCCCCGTCTCTCGCGATCTAACCGACCCCACGATCTGCTCCCCCGCCCCCTGCTCTCTCTCTCTCTCTTTCTCTCTCTCTCTCTCTCTCTCTCTCTCTCTCTCTCTCTCTCTCTCTCTCTCCCCGTCTCTTGCGATCTAACCGCCCACCCTACTATCTGATCCACCACTCCCTGCTTTCTCTCTCTCTCTCTCTCTCTCTCTCTCTCTCTCTCCCCATCGCTAACCGCACTCCCTACCTCTACAATCTGATCCCCCCGCCCTCTCTCTCTCTCTCTCTCTCTCTCTCTCTCTCTCTCTCTCTCCCCGTCGCTAACCGTCCCCCCTTCCTCTGCGATTTGATCCCCCCGCCCCCACCCCCTGCAATCTGATCTCCCGCCCTCTCTCTCTCTCTCTCTCTCTCTCCCCGTCACTAACCGCACCTCCAGCAACATTCTCTCTCTCTCTCTTTCCCCCTTCTCTCTCCCCTCTCTCTTCAACAAATCATGTATACACTGCAACCGTTCCCCAGAGCCTATCTACACGCGAAGGAGTGGCGCGATAGACAATGGGTCCAGCGGAGCAAGCTGAGGAAGAGGGCCATGACAGTGTCAGCCACTTCCTCGGCGCGGCCGATGTCGACGTAGGCGGAGGCTGAGGGCGGAGTCGACGGCGCGGTCGGCGGAGCCGAGGCAGAGGATGAGCTGCCAGGGCTGGAGGCGGCACTGGGCTGCATGGGGGAGGAAGGAGAGGGAGTGGAGGAGGACGGCTGCTGCGGATTCGATCCGACCGTCGGAGATCCAAGAGAGGCCCACGTGCTCGACGGAGGCGACGCCGCCAAGGCCCTCTGCTTGAGGGAGGGGTCATCGAGGGGGTTAAGGGAGGCCACCAGCGGGGGGGGCCATCCGATTTGAATCCGACGCCGATCCGCGCGGATACCCTGTAAGCCCTGCCGTCGCCCTTGCCTCTTCTCATCCCTCACTCTCTTTCTTGCGCTTCTTCGTCCCGCGGCTGACAAGGTAATGGATCATCGTCACCGTAAAGGGTTCGAGTCGACTCCACTCCATTAACGGCGCTCCATTATCCTGCAATAGCCGCTTCGACGTGTGAGAGAGTGACTCCTCTCCAGCAATACAGGTGAGGTCCAATCCGATGCGGCTCAGTTGGGGTTGGACGCGGTACACCGTCGGTGACGCATGCGTCGGTCAGCTGAGTGCAATCCAATCCCCAGATTCCCCACTGGAGCTCCTTGCATGGCACGCACGGCATCACAGCTGTCCCATGGAGTGCCGCAACCCTAGATGGCTTCAGATTTGTGCGGCTTCAGAAGGTCTGATATGAGATTGGCTCGGTTAAAAGTTTCTTCAAAAGCTTTGGCTAAGGGAAACCGGTTTAACTATATGATAGATGGGGGGCAAATGTGTTATTTTATAAAATACTGGATCTATTACTATTAAATCTCTTATGATATATTAATTATGTTGAGACCAACAAATAATAGATTGTAATTAAATGGACCTAATGCAATCTCTCCCTGATAGGGCTGACAATTTCGGACCTGACACGGCAGACCCGACACGAAGTTAGCGGGTGTAGGTCAGGGCTAAACGGGTTCGGGTCGTAAACGGGTCGACACGATAGACCCGTTTAATAAACGGGTCGGGTCCGGGTTTAGGGTCTGGACACGGTAGACCCGGAAAGACCCGTTTAAAATTCAACGGGTCGTGTCGGGTCGGGTCTACCCGCAATCCGATACTATAATATATAGTATCAGCGGGTCTATCGGGTTAGGTCGGGTCGAGTCGGATTGGGTCGGATCCGGTCAACTGAATAAACCCGTGTGGTAAACGAGTCTTATTGGGTCTACCTGTTTATAAACGGGTCGGGTACGGGTTTAGGATCTATACACAATTAGTTAAACGGGTCGGGTCCGGATCTAGGGGTTTTGGACATGACCCGAAATAAGACATGACATGAACCCAACCCGACCTGACCCATTGCCACCCCTACTCCCCGACAATGTTTTTAAAGTCGGACCGGAAGGCAAACCGAAACGGCATCCGGTTCGGTCCAAATCGGTTCAAACCGCTGGCTCAACCGTTTCAACTGCATAAAATAGGTTTTTTTTTAAGTAGATATTTACTAAATTCTCCAATAAAAATTTTGATTTCTGGGTTAACAGACAAATCAGTTTATTGAAAGATCGAACCGAAACATATTCCGATTCCGGTCCAACTTGGTCGGACCACCCGGTTTGTTCTGGTTTTCAAAACACTGCTCCCCAGTTCTCTCTCTCTCCCCGTCTCCACCCCCCCCGGTTCTCTCTCTCTGTTGCGCGTGCCCTCTCTCTAACTCTTTCTCTCTCCCACAATCGAGAAAATCTATGGTATAACCGTGATGCCAGATCGTTGGTATCACAGGCAAATCAAACCATTTAGCACAACTATAGTTGCATCATAGCCACACGATGGCAGCCACCATATATTTCTCTCTCTCTCTCTCTCTCTCTCTCTCTCTTTCCGATGGTGGCAGGGGAGGAACCCAAATTTTCTGCCCTATTTCTCTGCACCGATCGAGTACAGTGCAATGGACGGTTGTAACTTGGGGGGTAGATGATGAGGCAGACAAATGGGGCAGAGGATTTGGGTTCGGGGGTTGGGGGTGGGTGGGGGGTGGTGATGCCCAGGGACTGTGTGGCCGTAGAAGGCGGCCCGCTAGGGCTGTGCAAAAACCGACCCGAACCGCCTAACCGAACCGAAACCGACCAAAATTTAACCGAAATAACCGAACCGAACATCAAACCGAACCGAAAACAAACCGAACCGACAAAACCGATTAAATCGGTTTCGGTTTCGGTTCCCGGGTATGAAACACCGAACCGAAACCGAAAAAACCGACCCGACTTCTTAAATCATAAACACAACGACCATAATACTTTTGTTTCAAGTAAGTGCAAGTACGAAGTAATTATGTTACATCTACAATGTTTCAAAAGAGTGAACGTCGGTTGATTTTGCTTTGAACTTTCATTTTGGCACTATGTAAGAACATAATCATCCACTTATTTTTGATGAACTGACGATTAAGATTCAAGAGCCAAGGGTTCTAGCATAACTCATATTAACCGAAACCGAACCGAAACCGAACCGAAAACCGATTACACCGAACCGACAAAAACCGACCATTTCGGTTTCGGTTTCGGTTTTGATTTTTCGAAAACCGAAAAAAAATAAAACCGACAAAACCGACACCGAAACCGACCGACAAAACCGACGCTCACCCCTACGGCCCGCTGCAGTGCCGACAGGCACGGGCATGCACTAGTATTATATAATTTATGTATATGGATGATCATAGGTTTTCATAGCCTGGCTCTTATCTTAGAGCATCTCCAACCGGCTCCGTAGGCGAGCTCTGAAGGCCACGTGGCACTCCGAATGGAAATGGGCGCTCCAACCGGCTCCGAAGGATGCTCCGAAGGCCTACGTGGTAGGCCACGTGCGGCCCGGACCTCCGAAGCCCTCCACATACAACAGAGCTCCTTCGGAGCCTCTGAAGGAATAAAAAATTCTGTCTTTTTTTAAAAAACCCCCCGGAACTTCAGAAATTATTTTTTATATATATCAAAACATGTACTTTTTAACAGATTTGGTGTAACTTTGGAGACTTTGGATAACTTGTAAATATATAGGGTGTTTCATGCAAATGGCTCGGATATCCCGTTCGGAGGCCGTTGGAGCTGAACCTCTCAATGAGGACGCCTCCGATGAGGTGGCAGCAAAATATGGGCCCCACTTGCTTCGGAGGTGCTCCGAGCTTCAGAGCCGGTTGGAGATGCTCTTAGGGGTTTATGAAAACTGGGCCCGGCCCGACCCTCGAGTCATTGGCTGGCAGCGAAGGCTTTGGAGGGCCGAGCCGGTCAGGTACGCTCGCTAGAGGGCTAGATTGACAGGCCTACCTGGGACGAGCAACTGAGCGGGAGAGCGGGCGGGAGAGGGAGAGAGATGGAGAGGGGCGAGGACCCGGCGGAAGCAGTCATGGAAGCCTTGATCTCGAGAGGATGGCGCTTCAGGGATCCCGAAGAGATGCGCGCTTTGATCCGGAGCAAGACCAACTCCACCTCCTCCTCCTCCTCCTCCTCATCTCTGGATTCCGTCGAGCTGGAGCTCTTGAACATGGATCTGAGATCCTTCGGCGGGAAATCGCTCCCCGAACCCTCCGCCTTGATGAAATCTTCCAATCTCCCGGGCCCCAAAGTCTTGCAGGCAAATCCTCTACCTCCCCCCTTCCTTCCATTTCTGTTTTCTGGATATCATCCGATTGATCATTTTAGGGTTTTCTCTCTATAAATTCGTCATTTTTCTCGTTATATTGATCATTGCTTAGGTCTCTCTCTCTCTCTCTCTCTCTCTCTCTCTCTCTCTCTCTCTCTCTCTCTCTCTCTCTCTCCTTAGATTTTTAACCAATACATGGAAGGTAGGGGTATAGGGGGTGAGGTTGAGATGAAACCTCTCAGTAATGGTTTCTGGCTTCACGTTTGACTGAGAGGAGGATAGGAGAAGGGTATGGATGGGAGGGTTCTGATTAGTAGGAGTCAAATCACTTGCCCTAGAGCAGTGATGCCCGGCTTCTGCCCGAGCCAGGCACCATTTTAAAAGACACCGTCTGCCTCTGGGTTGGTCTTCCCAATTTTGTCGATGGAGATTTCGGATACTGATCTTATCATTGGAGCGGCAACGATGGCATGGAGGCCGCCGATAGGTCTGGATGCCTACACAAACCAGATGATTCGGGGGAAGTACACGAGGATATGTATTCAACTAGAAATCCAGAAGCTCTTTGTCGGGGGATCTGGTTAGACTGTGGATACTGCACACAGTTGTAGCCGTTTGTGTGTGAGGGTCTTCCTTTGTTTTGCCACCAATTTGTGATGGTATGACATGTTGTGCCGGAAAGCAACACTTCGATGGGAAAGAACTCCGGCAATAGGGACAATGGTGAGAAGGTGTTTGTTCCCAATGTGAAAGCCTTTGTGGCGCTGAGACATGTTGGTGAGACGGAGGCTGATGCCAGCCAGGTGCCAACGAAGGGGGTATCAGGCCATTGGTGATCGTTGTTAGAGGGAAGAGGGGTCATTGGGGAGGAAGCAGCTGCGGCGGGCCAAGCTTGGACCATAGCAAAATCCGAGGAGGCAAGGCGACCATGTCCACGAGATTCCTCGATCCTATCGGAGTGATGATTTGGCTGTTAACTAATCAAAGAAAAAGTGAAAGCCGCACGATTCTTCAAGAACTTGACTTGATAAGTAGAAAACTCTTCCTAAGTAGTGACGATTTCGTCTCTTCTTTCTTTCTCTTGCTACTCCTTGCCTCTTTTGGAAAGTTACTTTGACCCAATAGACTATCCTTCTGTATAGGGGAAGGAAACGCTTTTGCGGTACCTCACTTTCACAGCCCAGGTCTTAGCGCTAGAGACTTATGTTCATAGTGCGCCAGCAGGGAAGAAGATTACACAAACGAGCTTTAAAGAAGACACAATATGCCAACAACTTTCTTTCATCACGAAGTTCAAGAGTCCATTGGTTTGTGCTTTTGTCGCAGTTCGGTGTTCTCAATGAGATGTTGAGTTATTCTTGTCACTCTTTGTTTCATTGACCACCTATACCTCGTCCAATAAAGATTCTAAGTGGAGACAGGCTATAATGGGCTCTTTTTCAACTCTACAAAGCATGATCTAGTACCAAAGATCGAAGGACTGAATTTGATGGATGCCCAAGCCTGGAGTGCTAAGTGTCAGTAGACACACATGATAATGAAGAGCTAACTTCATTTGAAACATTAAGCCCGAGTAGCCAACTAACTGTACCTTGATCGATTGGGAGCTAATCTCTCCATTCATCCACCTCTCTCTGCGACTATAGAAGGAACCCTCCCTTGTGTAGGTTTAATCCCCGATCATTCTATCTTTAGTGAGGGGACGGGTAATCTTGCTCCACATCATGGGATCACACTTTACTCCCAATTGGGATAATATAATTAAGAAAGCATTTCTATATCATGTTTAGTGACTGCGTAATTTGCGATGTTATAGAAATGCTTTCTTAATTTAGAAACATATAGGAGTATAGGATAACAAGGGGGTATTCTGGGTGTTTGGCTAGGTTAGATGTTTCTGATCGGATGAAACCTGGTAAGGAAGTAGGCCTAGATATGATGGATTTATGGTTAAAGTTCGGTAACGCATCTAATGATCTAATTGTTGGATTAAAAGTCACGAAGGTCTGATCAGATTTGGACTGTTGGTTCCATATATGAATATGGATTTAATTGGGCTCTAATTTCAGTTTGGGGCTATTATGTATAAAGGCTTTATGATGCAGGACAATCTATAGTGGGCGCCTAGGATGCTATGAGATGCAAACAAGATATGATCAAACAACCTAATGTCTACATGCGATGATGCAACACAATTATTCCTAAAGTCAATGCAACTAATATGATGATTCTCAAGATGATGAATTGTTGAAATTTACTATAATAAATAAAGCAATGCAGATTTTAAAGCTTACGTCAAATATTCAACACACACTTCAAGAAATTATATAGGAAGTTAGGTCAAGAGTAGAAGGATTCCCCTTCGAAGATCCTCGGATGGATTGACTGGTTGGATGCTCGTTGCAAAGGTTCACCATGCTTATCGTCGCACTTCGTGCTGTCCCCTTATAAGTCCTCTCACTTAAAATAAAATTCAAATAAAGTAAAGCCCATTAAATAAAGCCCAATAGTCTATTACATTTAAATAAAACCAAAATTAATGAAAGACCCATTAGATGGTGTCCGAATCCGGATCTGTCCGAAGCAAACTGAAGCCCTGATCATTCACTGTGATGCATCCACTGATAAGTCTCCATCTGATCCCCCTCACTTTAAAATGGATGGCTTGGTGTATGGGCAAAGTTTCATGGCTTTCAGAGACCTATGGACTATGGAGGATTATCTAATGGTTTCTATTTGGGGTTTGCAAGGTATCATATTTTGGAACTATGAAGGTTTGGTGATGAAGAGAATAGTTTAATGGTGGTTTTCAATGGATTATTTTCAACAATAATTAAGATCCAAAAATTAACCTCAGAAGAGATAGTACCTGATGCAAAGGATAGATACTGGACTGTACTGCTCAAAGGACTTACCATCGGCAAATCACAAATGCTCGAGATGAAGGCGATAGAAACAATTTCTAGCAACAAACACTTGTCTATTTCAATATATCGCAAGATGAGATACAAAAGAGAAGGGGGCTTTAAATAGCCCCTTCTAACCCTAAAAGGGTCGAGAACTTGGAGGACTCTCCAAGTCCGTGAGTACCGCGTGGACCCCAACACGGACGCTGCACCCTCTTTCACATACAACAAAAATTTGTCTCCCCCCCTTTTAATTCCTTATGTCTATGTGATCTTAAAACAGGTTGGGACCTGACTCGGGTCTAATAATTGAAGCATAATAAAACAACTAAAAATAAACACTAAAATAAAAAATACACTTTGCTCGATATTTCCACTGCTTCGAATCTCTTGGGGCAGTTGAATTTCATATTCGACGCCTCCTTCTATGGCACCATCTTTAGCTTGAGCCCTATCAATAAGTTGTTTCTTGCATACATGTAATGATTGTAGAAACCATTTTAATAAAATAGATAACTTGATTATTCAAACTTCTATGGCAAATATAATTTATAACAATGCAACTTGTACTACGCTCATCTACTGATGGCGAGGGGATAAGATCTTGTTGTTAGAATTATGATGTGTTTCAAATCATTATGCAGTCAAAAGCCCAGGCACAAGGGGTGAGCTTTTAGTTAGGCACGCCTAAGCGCGAGCTCAAGCCTGTGCTTTTGACTGCTTTTTTCTTATTTTTTAGATGGACCTAAAGCCCCCCTACATCCCCTCTCCCCACATTAAAATTAATTTATATATTAGGTATTTAAGGAAAACAAGAAAAATACCATGATATAAAACTGATAAAGAGCACAAATATCCTCAAATAGCATAAGCATACCATCAACTGAAATATCCAATTAAAAACTTATAGAGAGTAAAGAATTGTAATATCTTGGTTAGGAACTTAAATAATAAGTTTACAAAACTAAAAATTATATGTTAGGAACTTAAAATAATAAATCTAGCATTGTCGAGGGTAAATTATGTTATGAGATTTGCCCTCACATTGTCAAAAGCAATGCGTTTGGTGATGAACCAAGATTTGGAGAATATTGAACAAATCTAGGTTTATGGTTGAGCCCAAATTTTCACCAAATCTAGGGTTTTGGATGATCTTTTGGGTAAGAAAGCAGGTTGGGATATTTAGGGGGGCTTTAGGGAAAAAGTGACGAGAAAAAAAATCAAAGAATGTAAGAAAAAAGGAGAAATTATTTGATTTAAACTGGACAACCTAGACATGCTTGGCCTGGATGTAGCTAGGCGCGCGCCTAGGCACTCCTATGCCTCAAGGGGCCTAGTTGTTCCCTAGGCAAGGCACCAAGCTTGAGCCTTGAGTAGCCTGCTGCTTAGAATTAGATTTATTGTTCAAATTTGAATATTGAATGTGAAGTTCTTGAAAAATTTCAGATTTTGTGCAAAAAATGTTTAGGGGTATTTGGACCCACAATGAGTCGGGGACTCGGGTTTGGGTCGGATCCTACCCATACCCATTCGGATTTGGCAGGGTCCATACTTGACCCATACCCATTTTGGTATAAAAGAGTACATACCCCACTCATTTCCATTTGGGTTTCAAGTTTTGGCTCAGTTTTCTAGTATGAATTAGATATAATTATGTTTTTTCTTCCACCACATATGGAATTGCTTGAGGAAAAAATCAATGTATTACAGTGAACTTTAAGAAGCTCCTATGGTTTCTCTTTTTTTTTAGAAACTCTCTTATGGTTTCTTGTTAGATTAGTTTAAGTAGGGCATGAGATGGGGTATAATTTGGATAGGGATATGAGTTCGATTAGAATTTTGGTATATTACAATGAGTTTGGAGTCCAACCATATTTTCTAATGTACATGAGTTAGAAGGGTAATCAGGTATCGAGTTTCGTGTATGGGTATTGAGGTACCCATACCTGAAAGTTGATCGGGTAGAGTTCACTTTGACCCTACCCAAACGGTATTTTTGGGTATAAAATCTATACCCATAACCGAAGTTTTGGGTTGTGTTTGGATCAAGTTTTCAGGCTATATGGGTCGGGATCTAGGGACATGCTACTTTGCCACCGAGTTAGACACGTATCTCCATATAGTTAGATAGAGGCTTCATAATTTGTTTATTTTTTGGGAGGATGATCACCTTGCCTTAGATAGCACACCCAAAAAAAATAAGCACATTCTAAAACCTCTGAACTTATCAAAGGTTCTCTTCAAATTAATGGTTAAATCAGACGATCTATAAAGCCTTTTAAATTTGATGCACCTAAAGGTTTTAGAATGTACTGGTTTTTGTGGGTGTGCTATCTAAGGCAAGGTGATCATTCTCCCGAAAAATCAACAAATTCTAAAACCTCTATCAAACGATTCAGATGATGCGTGTCTAACTCGGTGGCGAAGTAGTGTGTCCCTCGATCCCGATCCTCTTTCTCTCTCTCTCTCTCGCTCTCTCTCTCTCTCTATATATATATATATATATATATATATATATATATATATATATATATTTGTGTTTGTACATATATGGAAATATCTAGTGCAATAGGGCTTTCGGTGCGATGACACATCACAACCCTGATGACAGGCATCACATCCCTCCCCGATGGTAGGCACCTCTGACCGGTGTATTGCACTCCGCCTTGCCCTGTAATGGGACAAAATATTTTGGGGTACAGTACCCCAAAAAATTTTCGTCCCATAGCAGGTACGCTACAAGACGTTGGATCGGAGGATAATCAGACTAAGGCTGGGTTTCACAAGATCGCATCGGAGCCCTTATCGTACTATAGATCATTACCCTCTCTCTCTCTCTCTACACACACACCCACCCACCCCAAGATAATCAGGTCTTCATGTTTTTATGATCACCTAGATGTATTCTAAAAGAGGATTCTATATATCTGACCTCATATAGAAAGGGAAGAACTTCCTGCATTTACAATACCTATGCAGATTTCCATACGATCTAGGCTCTTAAGTGTAAAAGAGAAAAAATGCGCAATAAAAATGACCCACAATGACCCTTTCATATATTTGCATCTGCAAGGTCAATGATAATTAGTTAGATTTTGTATCAAAAGAGTGCAGAATGCTACCATCTACTTGGGGTAGGAAACATGTGGAGGGACTTGTGACACTCGTTGTCTTCTTCCACAAAATAAAATACAACATAATAAATATTTGGCATTCTTGTAGCGTGATAGGTATAGTGGATATTGTCAACCTTTCGTAGGTGTCATTAGAAGAGTTAAATCAGCACTATAAACTCCTATAATAGGGCATTTTTATGGTATTTTTAGAGTAGCAAGTGCTTACTGTACAATTAATGCCGAGTCACCCAGCCAACTATAGGAATGGTAAAATATTGTCAGCATTCTACTAGGTGTCTAGGAGGAGATTTATACAAAGGAATCATAGGCCCAAAACATTGAAATATTTTTCCTCAGGTGAAAATAAGTAAATAACCAAACCCTTAATCAGTAATAAACTATATGACTTAAATATTTTTGATATTGCTAAATCAGAGGAAATAAACATATAAATAATAGTAAACGAGACCCAAAGAGCAGGAAACAATCACCCATTAGAAAAGAAAACGAAATATTATATGACTAATCCTCATTGAACTAGAACAATGATTGCACTAGCCGACATGACCGACGGATTTTAGTACTTCCAAATTCTCTTCCAATGAAGCTTTATTAGCTCCATCAAATAAATTGGCTGACAAACTCATATAACTGCATCTATGCCAAAGCTCCAAGAAGCTGGTCAGTGACAGGCTCAAATGTATGTGGCTCTTCAGATCACCATTCATTCCCGCAATGGCTCAGCACAGGGTATAACAGCTGATCACGCTTTTGGTGTCCACTCAATCCAGCAAGATTCCACACATGTAAGCTTGTTCACCTCGCTGAGCTTTGATTTTAGACATGTTAGATAAGTGAACCTCTTCTCATAAGATATATTGTTGGAGAAAGTGAGTTCGTGCCATATCCATGATTCTAGGGTCAAATGATGGTTGTGAAGCTTCCGGAGAAGATGACCCTCCTGAGACAGAAGGCCAGTAGGCATTTGGCAAAGGACTTAGTCGTTGATATATTTTACAGCCTACTCGTTCTTGCAGGCCATGCAGAGATGTTCATGATCACGTGAATGAGGCGGGACATATTTGTGGTGTTACAAGTGTGTGCCTGTGTGTCTATGTCCCATTTCTCTCTGTTTTTGTGTTGAAACTCAGGTATAAAAGGCATCATAGGTAGCATATCGCAAAAGTGTGAATGTTCTCATGCAACAGAAATATATGGGCATTATATATTATATGAATTTGGATCAGTTTTGAAGTGATTGGTTTTTGTTGAATTTGTGCCCTTTCTACTATTTGTCTGTCAACACAATGGCTTTATTGTCTTGTCACTGTTAGTCTTTGTAAGGGATCATATGCTTTATTCTTATTTGCTGTACTTTTTTCAACTTTATTCGGAAGAACCATATTCAATCTGGAGCGAATTTATCATAAGTGTCGCCCTTCTAAAATTGTTTAAGGATACATTGCTTTTTCTTCTTTTGAAACAGGTGGTTTCTGTGAGGGATATATATCAAAGCAGCATTGATGCTTCATTTAAGAACTCACAGCATCATCATCGTCTCCTTCGATTTATTCTCACTGATGGGCATTCAGAAGCAACTGCCATAGAGTATGCCCTCATTCCATCTATCACCGACGAGATTATTCCTGGCACTAAGGTTTGCTAATTCTTTGTAGTTTTGCGGTAATTGTTTAATTTGAATGAACATGTCCATGATCTTGCTGGAATTTATATCTTATATATATATTTCCCAGGGTATTGTAGATCATATATAGATTTTATTATTAGTATTTTTGATAAATGATATTTTAGAAATTATAGTCATTATAAATCTTATAATCACACGAACCTGTTATTATGAGTGAACGACAGCTGCACCCTGTTTCACTTAGAAGTTAGGAGGTACAATCTCATTTCTCAATTCTGAGCTTCTCTATCTAGCCGAACTATTATTTTATTTTCAAAGAGGTTCTTTGCATGTTGATAATTACATAGATGACTGTTACTACTTGCTAATTTTTAATGCGATATTGATGCAAAATGAAACATATAATAGTTGCAAAACTTGCAATTTCCAATTCAGACTGAATTGATAGAAGGCCAATAGAGCCTTATCTCTTGATTATAAAACTACTCTTTCTCTGCGTGTTTGCTTCTTATCTATTTTACTATGTTGACTATTTGGAGTGGTAATAGAGGCTGATAACCCGACTCGAATCCAACACAAAATTTCGGGTTCGGATATAGAAATCTGCACCCGATATATGATTTTTCAGGTTCAGGTCTCAGAATGGATCCAAAGATTTGTTGAACTTGGTTATGGATGCATAGATTTACAACCTGGATTGTTATGGATGCATAGATTTTCGAAACTGGTAATCTTACGACTCAATGCGATTATAGTATGTGATTTGTTTATTTTAGAAATATGCTAAAATGATCTTTACCACTAGATCTGGGATTTATATATATATATATATATATATATATATATATATATATATATATATATATAGAGAGAGAGAGAGAGAGAGAGAGAGAGAGAGAGAGAATGATAAAGTGCGCATGCACGCAGTGGGTGCATCGGAGGAGGATGATGGATTTGGGTTGGGGGCCGACTGATTGTGGATCAGGGTGGGGTCGAGCAGAGGAAGAGAGGAGGATGAGGGGTTCGGGGTGGGGAGGAGACGGATGAGCAAAGAAGGAGAAGAGGATGAGTGGATCAGGATGGGGTCGGGTGGGTAGAAGATGAGGAGGATGAGGGGGTCGGGTGGGGAGAAGATGAGAAGGTTAGGTCTCAGACTCACCGTCACCTAGGAAGCACTGATACGGATACGGGGATATGGATACGAGGATACGGATACGGCGATACGTGAAATTTTGAAAAACTAGGATACGTAGTACGGCATGGATACATTTGTAATTATATATATATATAATATTAATAATTAAATATATTATTTTGTACTAGAATATAAATAGTGAATAGTTTGAAAATTAATTATGACCATGCTCATCATTCATTACATGATTTACATCCAATACAACCAAAAAATCAAAGCAAGTGTCACATTCACCCATTACAAAAAATAACGCTAACAACATTATGCAAGTGTCATATTCATCATCCATTACAAAATGCTAACATTCATCATCCATTACAAAATACAAAGTTAGTGTCACATGCATCATCCAAAAAACAAAACATTTAAATGATATCATTAAGCAAATATTCACGTATAGAATTTAGACTCATCCGAAGTTCCGGTCGAGTTTCGGTTGGGTTCAGGTCAAATTTTTGGATTTTGGACTATATTACCATCCATACTTATCTCGGCGTATCGGTCCTGTATCCCCGTGTATCGGTTTCGTATCCCCGGCGTATCGGCCCTGTATCCCCAACGTATCAGATCTTTTTTTTTTATTTTTTTAAACTCCGATACTTCCTAGCCGTATCGGATACGTATCCCGCTGTATCGGGCCGTATCGGAGTATCGGAAAGTATCCAATACGGGTACGGCATCTGTTTCGAAGTATCGGTGTATCCCTGACCGTCACCCATGATGTGATTGTCGATCTCCGGTCTAGGGAAACCCATTTGCCGCTAGGGCATGATTCGGCACCGATCATAAAGGGGAAGAACACAGAGGGAAAGGAGAGAGAGATAAAGGGGGAGAGAGAGGGGATACCAAAGAGGGAAAGAGAGCGTTATATGGGAAGAAGACCAAAATTTATTTATTGCCTCGTGAATAAGCTCTCTTTTGGAAGGAAGAATCAGGCTTTATTTCTCGAAATTTGCCTGAAATTTTTTGCGGATTTTATTTTGCCCACATGTCGTGATAACAACCGTCTGTTGCACCCAACTCCTACACGTGAATTAGGGGTGGGACTTGGGCGGGTCTGACCCGAACCCGACCCGCCCAACCCGAACAATGGACAAATATGGGCAAAGCTGGTTAAAAACTTGGACGGGTTTGGACAAAAAAAGATCAACCCGATTTCAATTTGGACGGGTTTGGGCACCGATCTCCCCAACCCGAGGAACCTGAGGAAGTGACACACTAAGGTTGAATGCTTTGATAGTTTTTTTTATGGAAATCAAAGACTGCCTATTTGATGTTGAATGCTAAGAATTCGTTTGAAATATGTGAGGATATGGGTTGGACTTTATGTTTTTGTTATGCAAATCAAAGATTATTTATTCAATTTAAAAATATGTTGGATTTTTTTTCCATCTATTTATGTGCACAAGCATTTCTAATTGGGCAACCTGCCCAACCCGATTATTATTTTGCAAATTGGGCAACCCGAGCAACCCGAGGAACCCGAGGAACTAGAGTGGGCAAGCACGGGTTGGGCTTCCACGGGTTCCTCGGGTTCCACGGGCAAAACAGGCAAAGGTTTGTGCAAGTCGGGTTGGGCATGGGCAGACCCTTCAACCCGCCCAACCCGCCCAAGTCCCACCTCTAACGTGAATTGCACTCAGCCAAACCCTTTAAATCGTAGCCGCTTTGTCTCAAACACTTGTTTCTAAAGAAACATTTAATGCTCAAAGACGAGTACGATTCACATAATGGCGGGGGAGTGCCGCTGAAGGCACGGCTGTGGCTGCCGGAGGTGATGGTGTGCCGACAGGCACACAAGAATTACTAATATATATAATATATATAATATATATATATATATATATATAATACACATCATAAGATTCTACCAAAAGAGTAAAATTTTAAGTTATAATTTGTACATATCAACTATCAAGAAACCTTAAAAATTTATAAAAAATAAATCAGAAACTCAAGAAAATTTTACAGCCTAACAAATTTGAGGGATGCATATCAAAAGATAGAGCCCTTGCCTATAAGTGTAACTTGCAAGTTGCAAAAAGTATGCAATGGGATCAAGCTTTGTATCTTTACATGTGTATTATTCACTTATAGCAAGTTCCAAAACTAGGTAGCACGGTAGCACCCAATCAACCAAAACAAAAATTTGACAAGTTAAACCTGCATAGTTCTTACCCCGTTCAAAAGTATTAAATATTCTTCCCAAGTATCATAACATAACAAATATCCTTAACCTATGGCTCTGGTGTCCTAGCATGTACAACACATAAAATGTAAACAAGTTTGAATTAGGTAAGTACATAAATAAATAAATTATAAAAATTAAAAATAAAAATTCCCTTCGAATGACTTGTACTTCTCAATCATCTTCATCTACATCATGTTGAACTGCCTTGAGAATCTACTTAGTATTGTGGGAGTTTACTCAAAGATCGTAGGAGCCTAGTTAGGATCGTGGGGGTCTACTTAGGATTTTGCTGACTTGAGAATCTATAGTGCTCTTTGGATTGATTTTTGATCATATGAATCTAGAATCGTAGAATCGTAAGATTTGGATCTAGAGTTCAATCACCTTGCTGCTCTCTCTTATGACACCATTTTTCCAGGAAAAAGGCAAAAGGAAAAAAACAAAAGACAAAAAAAAGCCTCACACAGGAGCCAGCATCTCCTCTTGCGACTATCTCACATGCATAGTAAGCCTAATTCTTTATTGCTTAAGCCAGAACTTATGAATACCAGAAAGGTGTTCGATTAGTGTATCTTGGTGCTTTACGAAAATCATTCTGTCACTCTTGGAAGAATATATTAATTGGAATTTGGGAACTTATCCATTTCAAAATAACTTATCAGCTAACATTTACTGCTATGCATAAGATGTCCCATGTTTTCTAGATGTCAACGAATTATTGTGCTCACTTGTCTCTAATATTTTATTTACCTTTGTATTATGGTGGCGACTGATTGTAGGTCCATTTACGGAGTAAAATCATGATACACAATGGAATATTATGTTTGAATCCTAAAGTTGTGACCATAATGGGAGGTCTGGTCCAATCTCTGTATGAAGAGTGGCAAATGAGTCAGAAATATTCAGGCTTCTCTCGCTCATCCTTGAGGCAATCTCAGAATGATAACGGTGTTGGCCCTCCTCCATTTGAGAAGTTAGAAATTGAAGCACGTCCAGACCTAGTTTCTCAGCTGTGTGGTTCACATGGTAGTCATTATCTTTAAGTGTTTGTTCTATTTTTCTATATATATCCTTCATAACTAATATTGGTATTCCAGTCTTGTTCTCACACATAATTTAGTTTGTTGGTTAGGAA
Organism: Chamaelirium japonicum; assembly: GCA_947650365.1. Lineage (NCBI taxonomy): Eukaryota > Viridiplantae > Streptophyta > Magnoliopsida > Liliales > Melanthiaceae > Chamaelirium > Chamaelirium japonicum. The sequence continues at coordinate 84,346,124 of OX393549.1, forward strand.
AATAATAGTGCTTCAATTGAATTGATGTTGGGTAGGTAGGGATAGCAAGTCATATATTTCCATTCGGAAAGAAAATAGGAGCTAGTGTTCCCACATTTGTCTTTATTGTCTACTGGCATTTATAATGACAGATCTTCATACTTCCAGCGTTAAAACTTTTGTTTCTGATCTTGGCATTATTCATTGTTGGAGTGCTAGTGTAAAGAACACAATATCTATGGACTATAGACTAGAGTATTAAATGAGTAACTTTGGAGAAATTCTATCAAAAAACTTATATAGGGTGACATGGGTGCATCCGTATGCATGAAAATGTGTAATCTGTTGGTGCTAAATAGTTAAAGCTAACAAAAATATAAGTGTGATGTGGTGGAGTGTTCAACTTAAAACATGAATAACTACATCTCTATCTATAACCGTTTACATCCGCAGCTTGATGTGCATATATCAGATGTATAGCACTTATTATATAATCTGACAACCAACACTCGTGTATTACATGGATAGTTTAGTGTTGCTTCTTATCATGATCTTAGGTTATTATGTTCTTATAAATGCATAGTCGAAATCACATTTGGCTTTTATATTGTGGACCATCATCGACATATAACTATTCCTATGTTTCTTGGATTCAAGTATGGGTGTTGGTATTAAACAATGGTATGGTTGTCAAATTCTATGAAAAATAATAGGAATCCATGCCCCTCAGTGAACATATGTATGTATTTGTAGGCATGCATATGATCTGATCATGTGTATGATTATCTGGAGTTCCATAAATTGTATTAATCAAGGAAAGATCACATAATCAATGAAACGTCTTCATTGACTATGCCATATTCACCAATTAAAAAACCATGCCCATTGAACCATGGTGACGCCTTTGTGGGGCCTGGTCTGGGCGAACACAACCCAGGCATTTTATGTCCGATACCCTGATCACGTCGTGGTATGATGACCTCTTTATTTGCAATACCCAAAGAAATAATTAAATTTTTTAAAAATCAATAGAGTAGACATATTCGATATCTAGCCATTGTTTTGCCGGAGAGGGGAACCCCATTGTGTTGTGGTGGTGGCAAAAAAAATGAGGCCCAGATGCCCAAAACCGGAAAAACCCATCAACAAAGGCCTTCTTATTGGTGGGGAAAAGGAGACCGAGATTCCTTAATTGAGAAAACAGAACCACCCAAATTGAAAATACTGTGGGAAATTAGAACCAGATGTCTAAATCGGCAAAGTCCAATTGAAATGGGACCAGAGGAGGGAAGAAGGTGAACCTGAATGGCCTGGTGCTCTCTGACGAGAGGAGACCCTGATGGGTAGGAGTCCTGGCCCTTCCGACCTCACAATCAACAGTGAGCATAACTGCACAATCAACGTCATACTAAAATTATCTACAAGAAGCTGAGTCCTTTTGGCCCCTTGCAAAATAAATAAGATATGAAACAAAGAAAATTCTGAGTCTTCTTTTTAGCACTGAAATTCACTCCAATCTAATTTTGAGCATGCCTAGATAGCCACTAGATAATCCTGGACTCCAGAATCGTTCAATGTGTAATCAAAGCCTGACGCCCTGACCTCCATCAAGAATAAGGTGACAACCATCCGGACTAACCCATTTGCAACTTATTGCTTATGATAGAGTGGTTATGTTTTATCTTTTTTTCTATCTTCGTCTATTTTAAGCTTTGACATCGATTGTATCTGTCTGCTTTCTTGATTTTTGAAAAAGTTTGCATCTTGGCCCTTGGGTACTAAGAAAGCAGGCTAAGGCTTTCGGGAATCAGCTAGCAAAGATGAACCATTTTGACATTTCTTTGAGGCGTTGCGATCTAGAAAAGCTTCAAGAGGGTGATACAAGAATGTTACATATGTTTTGCAGTTGTTGAAACTGTATACAAGTATCTGGGTTTACTTTTTTATATTCATTTTTGACAACACCAGTTACTGAAATAACATTGTTACATATGTTTTGCAGTTGGGAAAACAGAATACAAGAATCTCTGATTGGCTTTGGTTCACTTTGTTATATCCATTCTAGAGACTAACTTTATGCTTATATAGATTCCGGTTTAAATAATACCGCTTATAAGTAGACGATTCATGAAAACGACAAAAAAGCACAACCTTAACTAAGAAGTTCCCTTTATCTTTCTTTTTTAACAAGTTATTGTCAATTTGTCATCAACTGGAAACAGATAACAAATCTATTAGGCAAGTCCGGTGCAACCCATGTTGTTTCTTATGCTGTTATCATTACGGAGTTGTACTTTACTGGTAAAACGTCGGAGCCGAGTCGTCATAACTATTCCTCTGCCATTTGTGCCTGTGAAGATATAGATTCACAGTCAATGCATATCAATGAGTAACCAACGAATTTCCATAGTGAGACCTATCCTTTTCGGAGATTTTCTTTTTCTATTGTTATTTAACTTATGATTTGGTGGAAAATATGGTTCTTGCTTACTAGAATTGTTTTCTAACAGATCGGCCTGAGTCAGCCTTCAAATTTTCCTCTTATATGAGTGGAAAGTCTGATGGCAGTAAAGTAGGAAGGAATGATGAGCATCAAGTGGCCAATACTAAGCATGCAGAGGCGTATAAGGTGGATATTGACTCTACGGCGATCTCTTCAATTAGCAAGGTTGATGACAAACCTTCTAGCTCAGAAGCTAGACCAAAAGAAGGTACGCCATCATCCTTTCTTGATTTGGCTAAACTGTTGCCAATTGTTTTTGTTAAGCTACCTCTGATACTTGCATCAATGCATCTAAAGTGAGTGAAGCTGCTCCTGTTCAAAACCAAGCTGCTGCACAGAAGCTTCTGCAAAAAATGAGTCAGCCAGCACATGAAGACAGGTATCACAGGGGCCCGAAACAAAGATTAAGAGGCAAGCAAGAAGAGGCGCCGGTTTTCACTCTAGAGGAATGGGAAAGAAGGAAAGGCAGCAACTTGAAACATGCAATGACAGGTGAAACCCTAGATGTTAGCCGCGATGAGGAGGTCGCTCGACAGCTTCAGTATCAATTGGATTTGGAAGATTTTCATGTCAGTTTCAACTTTCCCTTTCCCATTTGGAACCTGTTATTCGTTGAACTTGCTCATCATTTGAAATCGACAATTTGGCAGTAGTGACGCAAACGCTCACAACATCTTTAATCTTCAGGGAAGAACAGAAAGTGCAGAATCAGAACAGATAAGGATGAATATGTTCAGTTTTCGTGGGGAGGAAGAGAGGAGGAATGACACTGGACGAGAATTCAGAGGAAGGGGAAGAGGGAGAGGAAGGGGGAAAAAGAGATTCGGTTGAGTTGCCCATTTTTGGATTATTGAGGTCTATTTTTTCTTGGGGCAGGTACTGTTTCTTTACTTGTTCTAAGTTTTTTGTTTTACCTTCAAATGTATCAATACTCTAGGCTTCTTTTGTAGTTAGAAATAATGTGTAAGCTTGTTCTCCTGACCGTCAACTTCATCTGCCCACTCTCCTCATGCCTAAAGATAGCATGTTTGAACTATATCATTAGAGGATGATCGGAAGTATTAGACATTAAATAAGTCTTTTTTTCAGCAGTTTTTTGGATGATATTTTTCAACTGATTTAATTTTTGTAGCATCCTTTCACAGTTTCACTCACATGTATGGCAGTCCAAGTTTAGCCTTTACAAAAGTGCACAACATTTGAGTACATTTTTTGAGTAACATGTTTGTTGGCTTGCTCCATCTATATTTTTGTTTCCAAGTCGGATTTCAGGAATTATTCGGCAGACCTATAGTTCGGAGAAAATTTTTAAAATTCGGCAATTGGTGTAGATTCGGGATAATCAAAGTTTAACAATTTTAAAACATGACATTTTCTAATATATTTAACAAATTTATTAGTAATTATTAATAAAAACTTTAAATCAAAGGTTTCATGATTAATCAATCAAAGATCTATAGCCTAGCCTTCAAGAAATCATTAAGAACACAAAATCTATCATCATGTTGCATTTACAAACATCAAACAAAGCAAAAAGAGGGATTAGATCAAGGACGAATGGGAAAAGGGAGGCAAACGCACCTGCTTCGGAGGAAAGAAACTCTAGGACTCGAGAATGTTTTTAGTAGGGAGGAATGCCTTGTGCCGCTGTGTCTTCATCTTCTTCTGTCACTATGACTTAAATTTTTTGCTTTTTTTTATTTTCGTTGGTGAATACCTTCAATTAGTAGGATTCTCGAGATCGAGTGGCGTTGAAACCACACGTAATAGGGAAGACGCGGGCCTCTGTTTGCGACTTATCCACCAAAAAAATTCTATTTGACCCAAATACCCAGCGGTTTATGCGCCTGTTGAAGCAAACCGAGTGGGTGATGAAGCCGCTCGGTCCGGATTTCTTCATTTTATTCGTGGTGCGCTCGGGGACCTTCCCAACCAAATAATTCGTGAGTAATTCAGCTACTTGGTAACTCTGAACTATATTAGTAAAAACTGTAAAATAGTCTCTCTTTTTTTGTTTATTCCTTAGTTTATTCTTACAGTGATATTAAAACAGCCATGGAATATAATCAATTAGCATTAGAAATGGCAATTCTACATACCCAATTGAACCTCAGAGTGTCCATTCTTTGTGTGGTACTTTCAGAGTTGGTATCCTATCTGGATTGGATTCAATTTTCACATGGAGGATAGGTAGCCTTTGGAGTTGGTATCCTACCTAGATTCATTTTCTCATGGAGGATAGGTAGTCATCAAAGTATTAAGCACCCTCGTAGTTGTTATCCAAACATAAATACATCCCCCCCCCCCACCACCACCACTACTGCCCACCCGCCACCCCCTCCTCCCACAGACACAGATACGAACATGTGCACGCATACCCCTCTCTCTCTCTCTCTCTCTCTCTCTATATATATATATATATATATATATATATATATATATATATATATATATATATATATATATATATATATATATATAGAGAGAGAGAGAGAGAGAGAGAGAGAGAGAGAGAGAGAGAGAGAGAGAGGTTGGCGGCTTATTTCGACGAAATAGGCAGCCGCCCATTTGATGACCTTAGGAGTCTTAGAATGTGCTGATTTTTTGTGAGTATAAGCACCTTACCTTAGATAGAACATCCATAAAAAATCAGCACATTCTAAAACCTTTAGGGGCATCAAATGTTATATTTCAAATTAACGGTTACAACGGACATTCGATAAAACTTCTAACATTTGATGTCCGTAGGAGTTTTAGAATGTGCTGTTTTTTGTGGGTGTTCTATCTAAGACTAGTGCATGCCCGTGCTGATTTGATGCCCCTAAAACTCCCACAAAAAATCGTGGATTCGGTGAGCGAACCCAACTCCTTTGCATTCGTAATGACAGCAATGTATGTTTAGCAGGAAGTATTTTGTGGTGGGTTTGAGGTAATATGATCAGAGTCCTGAATCTTCTAGTTACTGGCGGATTGTATACTTCTACTTCTCATCACCATTTAAGTTATCGACTCTTATCATATTTTATTTCATGTTTGTTTTTGTCGAATTCAGTGATTGGAGTTGAAAGATGCCGGCAAAAGCATCATCGTTTACAGATGACAAGCACGGATCTGATCCTCACCTCTTGCGATGCCTGGAGATGTGATGTGCCACTTGCGTCGTGTTGTTGTAGCAAGAGATTCAAGTCGAACCGAAAGGATGGTTCAGTCGTAGAAGAGATGTAAATATGGTTTGATGCTCAAAGAGAAGGATTATGTTCTTGTTCCTTCTTTGATTTCATCCTAACCAAGTCCAGAGGATTACTAGGGATATGTGGTAGAGTTGAAATTAAAAAAAAAAAAAAAAAAATCCTAACCAAGTCCTTGTATAGTGATTTTTGCCTCTTCCATGGTTAAAGTCAAAAGGTAGAGTGGCTATTTAACGTCAGCTTCTTATTAGCCTGAGAGCTTCAATACATTGTAGTACCAAGGACCGTATGCGGAGTCAGCGACCAGGATGCCCTTGTGCATTGCACAGTCCTGTCCTGAGCGCTACTGGCTTACTGGCCGATTTGGATCGCCATGCGGTCACTCTCCAAAACTTCAGCGACCCATAGGGAAGACGGTCATCAGTGGAGAGGAGTCGAATCCGCATTGGCCAGCCATAGGTGCGATGCACAAGTTCAGATCTCCTCAATCCAGTGGGCCTGGTGTGCACCATAGCCGCACGTATGCGATCGGTGGTGCGATTTACTTTTGGGTCACCAGCCATTGTGTGGTTGTGATGCGCACTGTGACCACCGACCAGGTCTGAAAGACTGGAGGAGATTTCATCTCACTGCGTGATGGGCGCGCTACCAGCTTGTGACCAAAATACCCTTGCGCATGGCGGTCGCATTGTTGAGTAAGATATGGTATAGGGCTTGTAAAACCATGATTGATTAATAAGCGTGTTGTTTCTTTATTAGAATTGTTTTATGGTGCGTATTATTATACGTGTTCTGGATACATGACTTAAAATAGTTGTGGCTATATAATGGTCCAACTGAGTGGGAGACTCGGTGGATTGGTCTTATGAGCTTAAATCGTTCGCAGTTCTGATTAGGGTTGATCACCCTATCAGGATAAGCTGTTAGAATGACAGAGCATATGTATCTCCACCATGGTCATTGCTAGGTACAGCGCCTGTGGCTGAACGAAACCAACACAGTGCATAGATCAATGAGCAAACACCGGTGCACATAGCCGTGTTTCTGCTTAGGGTAATCGGTCATAAACCACTACCTAGTTGAGTGTAACTTTGGTACATCAACGAGTGAGGGATCTAACCACGATCCAATACCACGGTGTGCTGGGTTACCGGGCTGGTGTTGCATCGGCATGCCACTCTTGCAGGCTATTAACATCCCTTATGAGAGGTGCGTTCCTTGATCTGACATGCACTGCATTAAAATCAGGCATGGTGGTCATTAGTTAAGTTGATTGATCAAATCTGGTTGCTTGGCCAAAGCGATCAGATGTGCGTAGTGATGGTTAACCTGGAAGGAACCTAGTCAGATGGTCACTTGAGTCTGACGGTGCTATTCACCGCTCGAGAAGATACATGGCACCAAGTGAAAGGACATTGGATTACAAATACTACGCGAAGAGTAGAAATATACGAGATAGCATAGTAAGTCTAGGAGGATTGGAGTGTAATCTGCGTCGCACTCTGGGTGACCACATAGGTTAACCGGGACCCAGAGGATTGACAGACACTTGCATGAAGGGACATCACATTACAAATATTAAGCGGAGAGCAGGGATATGCGAGAGAGCATAGTACGTCCAGGAGGATTGGAGTGCAACCTGCGTCGCACTTTAGGTGGCCACACATGTTAACCGGGACCCAAAGGATTGACAGAGACACTTGCGTAGTGTGTCGATCGGGCCCGGTTGGAATCTATGAATCATAGTCCTTGAAGGTTCCACCCTATTCACAATCGTTACAGACTTTTACTTTCTCCAAGTCTCACAATATAATAAGAGTTGGAGATAAGATACCCTAACCATCTTGCGTTCCATGAGTGCATCACACTGGATCATGGTAGGTGCGCAGGAATAAGTGTGTTCACTAGGGGCAGCCCCAGAGTAGTGTAGAGACGCACGATGTTACATTTACATCGTGTGTGCGCTTCGCACTAGAACGCGGTATGATAGTTTAGTGACTTTTACTAAGGAGCACCCCATGTTTTACTGAGGGCACCTCAGTAAATAGTAAAATCACTATTTACCCCCCCACAGTGTGATGATCATATGCTAGTGAGGTGCTCTAGTAGTTAGGGTTCACACAAATGCACAAGAAATAGGTCATGCGTACTCCGCATGAGGTGAACGACTACTAGATACATGAAGGACATTTTGCTCTAACCAAAAATGTCCCACATGCTCTAGATGAGCCAGCCACCCCATTAGGGTTTGCGCATGTAGCCATCATCCCTATAATCAAGGGATGAGGGATATTTGATAAATCAAATATTCCTTCCCCTTGATTATAGGATCCTGATAAGGCATGACGATAAGGGGCGTTATTTGGAGAGAGAGAGAGAGAGAGAGAGAGAGAGAGAGAGAGAGAGAGAGAGAGAGAGAGAGAGAGAGAGAGAGAGAGGATTGGTTAGAGAGAAGGGTGATCGATCAAAAATTGTGTTGGGGGGGGGCACGGTTTTCGAGGCCCCCCCTTAGGAGATTTACCTAGAAAAAGGTCGAAACCCCCCTCCTCTCTCTCACATCTCCTCTCGTTCTCTCTCGGGTGCTCTCGAGTGAAAAAGGAGAGAACTCTCTCTCCCTCTCATCGTTTCTTCTCTTGAGTCTTTGTGAGATTGTGCTAAGGAGATTGTTTGCACTCTGAGGTACTCATAGATCAGAGTGCAAGAGTTTGGATCAACTTGCGAAATTGGGTATACTTGCAGAAAATCACCTCTCTTGCGTGAGGATACTTTCGTCGTCTTCACCCTTGAAGAAAATCGTCTGTGTAAATTCCCGCACGAAGGTATAATCAATCTAAACCTCTAGATCTATCATCTTGCATGTATAACAATTATCATGTTAAGTATCTTGCACATATGATATTTTAAGATGAAAATTTAGATATATCGCACACCGAATCGATCCACGGGATGATCACTCATTCCGCTGCGCCTTCAATATCATCCAAACAAGCACACCATTCAACATTGCCATAGGATTTTTTTTTTTGGTAAATTATACTTTGCCCTCCTGAAGTTTAGCCCCCCAATAGTTTAAAAACTACATTTTGCCCCCCTTCACTTCAATTTTGATGAGATAAAAATTACCAAAGGAGGAAATTAAGTAATCGACAAAAAGGGTATTGTGCTAACATTTCAAAACTTTAGAGTGCAATTGTGAACAAAATAAACTACAGGGTGGTTAGTTGTTTTTTAGCAAAACTTCAGGGGGGCAAAATATAATTTACCCTTTTTTCTGTAGTAATATTGATGGCACGTGACTTGCTCCATTAATCCACTTCCATGCTCATCCATCAGGAGAGAGAGAGAGAGAGAGAGAGAGAGAGAGAGAGAGAGAGAGAGTCAAACAAGAGAGATAGATTACAAAAGTTCAGGGAGCTCACAAAGATTTAGGATTACATGATAAATAAATGCGAAGGGGCGGGTGAGGAGAGGACTGCACGTCTTATTGTTAAACCTGAGAGCGCTACAGATTCTAAAACACAAATGGGAGAGAGGATCGGAGCCGGCGGCCCAGAGGTCAGGTCTTCGGTCATTCCTCCCTGCTCTACAATCTACAGGCAGCAGCAGATGCAATCCAGGCAGCACTCGCAGGTCTCGTAGCAGCAGAAGCAGCAGCACGCCGCGAACAGGCTGCACAAATTTTGATTATTAAAACATGTTTGACGCAAATCGCCCCCTCGATCTTACAAGATGATCAAGGTGCTGCTTTTCAAAAAAGGAATTTTTACAAATCCGCCCCTACAATCTTCTCTATTTACATCTAAACCCTACAAAAGTGATTAATATACAAACCTTTTAATTCATTCAAACATTCTTGCAGTTAGCTGACATCCAAAACAAGAGAATGTTTTCGATTTCATCCTTAATATTTTACCTAAACTCTGTAAATACCCCTCCAATGTGAGAATTCTTTGGATTAGATCCAGCTTAGATTCAGGTTATATCAATGTTTGTTTTGGATTAAATCCTTATTCAATAAAGATATATCAATTTAAGTAATTAAAACAATAGATAGATCGGTTATTTCCTCTTTGGATTAATAAAATAAAGGCTGAATGAAGGAATATTTTGAAAATATTCTTTCATTTTGGATGCCAACTAACTGGAGGGATTGATATATAAACATTAGATGATTTAGGGGGTTTATATATAATATTAACTTTACAGGGGTTTATATGTAAATGGAGAAGATTGTAGGGGTTGATTTGTAAAAAACCCTTCAAAAATATATGGGCACAATTGTAACTAAGCCTAAACTTCAGGGGTCAGAGTGTAATTTACCCTAGCCTAAATATGCTAGCATATCCACCGGATAACCTACCAACAAGTGGGTCCCACATGCATCGTCAGCATGCACACCTGTCCCACTGGATAAGGACAGACCGAATCAGACGGAGGAGGTGGCCGGGTGTGCACCGCATGAATTAATCATGGGATAGGCATGACATTAACGGTATAACAACCCAAGGTTTAATAGACAGGTTAGAGCCAAAACCGAATCATAGCCGTTCTTTTATAAGCAGACGGTCGGGGCTGGGTGTAACGGACGATCGCGATTCATTTCTGGGTCTAACCTAAAAGAAAATAAGCAAATCTGGTTTCCGGAAAAAAAAAAAAAAAATCTGGGTGCAGACTCTCGGATCACAAAGAAATCATTTGGGGTGGTTTGAATTCCATGTCTGAAAATTATGATCAGGGTCCTGCGGATCGGTCCCAATCCTTCACCTAGAGAGAGAGAGAGAGAGAGAGAGAGAGAGAGAGAGAGAGAGAGAGGGTATACCAGGCGTAGAGAGAGAGAGAGAGAGAGAGAGAGAGGGTATACCAGGCGTAGAGACAGCCCTTCTCGTCCTGGCGCTTCTGGACGTGGTCGAAGTAGGACATGTCCTGAGCGCCAGGTGGTGGATACATCTTTCAAACTCTTTCTGATCTGAGGGGCTGCGGAGAAGAAGAAGAAAGAAGACTGAGGATAAGGAATGGGGGGGGGGGGGGGGGGGGGACGCCGGACGTGAGACCTGTGACTGAGATTACCCCCCACCCTCACCTTTATAATAAAGTAGAGATCTGCACGTGCGATGCACGTGCGAAAGAGGCCAGGAAAAATCGTCGGAGAGAGAGGGGAATTCAATGCACCGTGCCAGATGCACGAATCTCATAGCACGATGTGGAAGGGTTCGGTCAAGAGTCTTCGTCTATAATGAAATTGGAGGAGTTGGTGAGAAGCCCATCTTAGAAGATGATTTCGAACTACATGAGACCGGGGCGTGGGCGACGGTAGAACCCACACGCGGATTTTGCTTCGGGTGGAAGCAAAGCAACGGTTCCCATGCGTATTTCCTTTACAAATTTGCCACTAGTGACATTTATATTTTGAAAGAGGAAATTGCTGCATCGAAGATTTTTTCTTTCGAATGATTTAAAATAGTCGTCTAGAACCACGACTTTAAAGTCATCGTGGTTCGGGGTCTAGCCATCAACATCTGTCACCTCTAGTTTGATCACCACCCTTATGAAGGGAGTCCCGTGGGATTCACATGCTGCCTTGTTGATCATCACAATCAAAAAACCATCCATAAAAACAAAAATAACATGTGTCGATGGTCGGACCCTGAATCATTATGTACTGTGGTTTGTGAGGACTAAGTTAAAGGCTTTATATTTCTTTGAATAATTTTTTTGAGTTATTTTGACTTTGCCCCTCAAATTTTGACTTGAATTAGACTTTACCCCCCCATGTTTTCATTAATTAGACTATACCCCCCAAAATTAACTGTTCTGTCAACTCAGCACCCCCACAACTTTTTTTCTTTTCCGTCAACTCACCCTTTTTCTTAGATGGTGAGTTGACGGAATAGTTAGTTTTAGGTGGTAAAGTCTAATTAATGAAAATATAGGGGGTAAAGTCTAATTCAAGGCAAATTTGGGGGTAAAGTCAAAATAACCTTTTTTTATTCCATACGGTGTCCCGTATATTAGGTGGCGGGACGGATTACTTCTGTTTGACTTGTTCACCGCTCGTCAACTATTTTTGGATGCAGAAAGGACCGGTAGGATCTTGTGCCGGAGGATCCGAATTGAAATACCACTTTTTTTGGGGTAAAGATTTACAACTTAGAAAGTGTTTTGAAAACCGGACCGGACCTGACGGTTCGACTGATTTGGACCAGAACCGGAACAAGTTTTGGTTCGGTCTTTGAATAAACCGATTCGTTTGAAAAATTCTGTTAAAAAATAAATTATACAGTATATTTTGAAAAAACTAGATGGTTAAGTTTTGAATACATGACCTATGGTTTAAAATCCTTTGAACATGTCTTTTTAGTCAAGGAATCACAATTTTCTTTAGGATTATTTTACAAAACAATTCATGTAATCTTCTCTATTTACATATGTTACAAAAATTGGTTTTGATGAGAGAATGAAAAAATCGGTTTTTGGGTTTAGTCCCATATTGCCTGTGGGGAGATCTTTTAATGCATTTATAATGGAACTCACTTCATTGGGCTTTGTAGCTTTCCAAGAGCCAAGCCATAACCCTTCACACACGCGCGCGTGCGCCGAGCCGAGCCGGGTCAGGTCGGGCTCAGGCTGAGGCTCGCCAGCCGTGTGGACGCGAATGGGCTTCGGGCCTTCTTTTACATTGAGTTTTAATTTTTTTTTTCTTTATGGAGAATTATTCCTTTCGTTACACTCTTCACGAGGCTGAGCTAGGTTCATTGAACTTGGACCTTTGCACTGTCGCATGCAACCGTTACACCCAACAGAGCACTGCATGCTTATCAGTGCGCTGCATGCAATGGGCTGTGAGTGTGGGAACGTTATGGCTAAGGACCTCTATATAAGAGTGGGTCCTGTGAAGTCAGAACACACACCAAAAAAAGTGCTCTCTTCACTCTCTGTTTCTTTCTCTCTCGTTCGTGATTCTGTTGCTGTCTGGAGTACGCTGAGAGTCCCAAAGGGGTTCCCTTCGGTGCTGAAGAGGAGTCTAGTTGTTGTACCATGGGGAGCATTCGTCGGAGGCCTTGAAGCACCTACCGAGGAGGCGAAATAGCTTTCAGGGCATTGTGCTAGCACAAGTCTCGACTACTGCTAAGTCCACTATTCTTCTTCCTCCTTCCCACCTTCTCTGCCATATCTGTAGACAGCCTTAGGACAGCCTAAACCTTGTTTGTGTGTTATGCTAAACTTTGCATGCTATACCCTCTACTTTTGTTCTTCTACTTTCTGCACTAGATGTTTAATTTCTCATAATTTTGCTAGTCATCATTTGCTTGCCTTAATAGAATAGAAAACCCAACAACATATACCTTGTAAAATCAATATTTATATATAAACCCTTTAAATCATCCAATATTTACATATCGACCCATACAATTAGTTGGCATCCAAAACGAAGGGATATTTTTGAATTATTCCTTCGCTCGGTTGTTATTTCATTAATATAAAAAAAAATAACCGATTTATCCATGATTTTAATTACTTACATTGATATATTTTTATTGAACATGGACTTAATCCAAAACAAATACAGACGTAACCCGAATCTATCATGGATCTAATCCGAAGAATTATCACATTTGAGTGATATTTACAGGGTTTAGGTAAAATATTAAAGATGAAATAAAAAACATTATTTGCAGGGGTCAATATGTCATGTTTGAGTGAATTGAGGGGTTTATATATAAATATCATTTTAATAGGAGTTTATATGTAAATAAAGAAGATTGTAGGGGTTGATTTATAAAAAATCCTTTTGTTAATTTCTTTAAAGTATTTATTACCTATTTCTCAAGCGGTTCAAATAGCTGAACCAACGATTAGAACCGGTTTGGACTGGACCGGATGTCTTTTTGGTTCATCTTCCGGTCCGGTTTTGAAAACCTTAGATAGTTTCCCACGATTCCGCGGCCAACCCACCAGACTTCGGTTTTGAAAACCTTAGATAGTTTCGAATGACTTAAAATAGTCGTTTAGAACCACGACCTTAAAGTTATCGTGATTCGGGGTCCAGCCATCGACACCTATCACCTCATGTTTGATTACCTGTCATTTATGATGGGAATCCCTAGGATTCACATGCTGTCTTCTTGATCCTCACAATCCGAAACCGTCCATAAAAACAAAAGTAACATGTGTTGATGGTCGGACCCGAATCATGATGTACCTTGGTTTGTGAGGACTAAGTTAAGGGCTTTATATTTTTTTGAATAAATTTTTTTGGATTATTTTTTACTTTACCCCCAAGATTTTACCTTGAATTAGATTTTACCTCTTATGTTTTCATTAATTAGACTTTACCCCCAAAACTAACTGTTCCGTCAACTCACCTCCCCCCCCCCCCAAAATAATAAAAAAAAACTTTATTTCTTTTCCGTCAGGTCACCCTCTCTCTTAGATGGTGAGCTGACGGAACACTTCGTTTTGGGGGTTAAAGCTAATTAATGAAAAGATGGGGGGTAAAGTCTAATTCAAGGTAAATTTGGGGGACAAAGTCAAAATAACCTTTTTTTTTTACTTCCATGCGGTGCCCCGTATAGTAGGTGGCGGGATGAATGCATTAGCATGCCCGAGTCCAGACCCATATGCGAGTGAGTTAGTTACTTCTGTTTGACTTGTTCACGGCTCGCCAACTATGTTTGGATGCAGAAAGGTCCGGTAGGATCTTGTGCCGGAGGATCCGAATTGAAATACCACTTTTTTTTTTGGGTTAAAGATTTACAACTTAGGGGGTGTTAGTCAATTGGGATTTTAAAATCCTTATTCAGGAGTTCGTGGACTTGCGGTCTTTGAGAGTCCGCGGACTTTTTTTAAAGAGTCTCTGGGTTTTTTTAGGAGTCTGCAGACTTTTTTGAGAAGTCCATGGTCTCGTAAATCCCTTTTTTAGAAGTTCACCTGGGATTTTTGTTGTGGACTTGGATATAAAATCATATTTGACTAACACATTTGAAGAACAATTTTGATGAATTTTGAAGGCCTAATACAAAAAGTATTAATGCGTTCATTAAAAAAATGTACAAGAACAATGAATCAAAATTAAGTTCGATTTAATCAACATTGTCTCTGCCATCCAAGATTGCCGCACCACTTGGATAAATAGTTTGACCAATTTTTACATAAATCAAATGGTAAAATAAAATTAATATCAAAGATTTTAGTAATTTTACATATAGAAATTGATAATTTTTTTTATAAATAAGATCATATTTCAAACACGATTACCAATTGTATCATGCCAAAAGACTTTTAACATACCATCAACCAAGAAGGTCATTTTCACAAATAACATACAAATTGGAAGTAGCATACTAATTAAAATAATGAGTCCAATATATGATCGAGGAGGCAAGCGTCACGACGGAGCCGAATCGGTGTCGCGATCGGCACCGGACGGGCGTTACGATCGGAGTCGGACGGGCATCGTGATCAGAACCGGACGGATCCAGAGGGTCTCTCTCTCTCTCTCTCTCTCTCTCTCTCTCTTTCTACTGTATTTTGTTCCGACCGGGGAAGGGTGCGAAGAGAGAGGGCGATCGAGAGGGGTTGGGTATATCCAAAGAAGAGGAAGGAGGGAGATAGAGAGATACCTGGAATAGAAGAATGAGGGTTGCTGGGGATTCAACGTTGGCTTCCACGATCACGAGCACGGGTGCTAGGGTTCCGAGAGATGCCGATGATTAGGGGTGGCAATGGGTCGGGTCGAGTCGGGTTGAGACATGTATAAGGGCAAAACACCCAACCCGAACCCGACCCGTTTAATAAACGGGTCAAAAACTTAAACCCAAACCTGACTCGCCTAATAAACGAGTTGACCTGACCCGACCCGTTTACTAAACGGGTCGGGTCGTGTCGAGTCGGGTTGGCTCGGGTTAGGTCAACAGAACCCATGTAAACCTGTCGTGTTGGGTCAAGACAAGTCGGATTGGGCCGGGTTTGATCGGGTTGGGTCGGGTTGGCTCGAGTTGGTTCGGGTCGGGTCAGGTTGACACGACCTATTTGTTAAACGGGTCAAGTCGGGTCAATCGGGTTATAAGTACAAACCCGAACCCGACCCATTAAATAAACGGGTCAATCGGATCGACCCGTTTGTGACCCGAACCCGTTTAGGCCAAACCCAAACCCACTAACTTCGGGTCGGGTTCGGGTCGGGTTGTCGGGTCGGGTCAAGAATTGCCACCCCTACCGATGATACCTTTCAAAGAGAAAGTCTCATGTAGGGGATTTAAAATTCCACCTTTGAGGTGGAACTTTTGATGAGCAAAAAGTATATATACTTGGGTTTGTAAATCCCTTTTGTTATGAAGTCATGAACTTGTACCATGATTATTGACTAACGCCTAACTTATGAGTCCAAGGTCATATAAAATATTGACTAACGCCTGGATCAGGAGTTCACGTTGTGGACTCCGCAACCACTAACGCTTAAATCTACAATACCACAAAGAAGTTCAGAACCGCTACTGATGTAATCCTAAATACAAGGAACTCTTCACCAAATCCTAATTGACTAACACCCCCTTAGAAAGTGTTTTGAAAACCGGACCGGACCTAACGGTTCGACCGGTTTGACCAGAACCAAAACAAGTTTTGGTTCGGTCTTAAGTTTTGAACACATGACCTATGGTTTAAAATCCTTTGAACATGTCTTTTTAATCAAGGAATTATAATTTTCTTTAGGGTTTTTTACAAATCAATCCCTATAATCTTCTCTATTTACATATAAACCCTATAAAATCCTTAAGTTTTGAACACGACCTATGGTTTAAAATCCTTTGAACATGTCTTTTTACTCAAGGAATCACAATTTTCTTTAGGGTTTTTTACAAATCAATCCCTATAATCTTCTCTATTTACATATAAACCCTATAAAATCAATATTTACATATAAATCCTTTAAATCATTCAATATTTATATATCGACTCTTACAATTAGTTGGCATCCAAAATGAAGAAATATGTTTGAAATATTCCTTCGTTCGGTTGTTATTTCGTTAATCTAAAAGAAAATTACCGATTTATCCATTATTTTAATTACTTAAATTGATATATTTTTATTAAACATTGACTTAATCCAAACAAATACAGACATAACCCGAATCTAACTTGGACCTAATCCGAAGAATTCTCACATTTGAGGGATATTTATAGGGTTTAGGCAAAATACTAATGATGAAATCAAAAACATTATCCGCAGAGATCAATATGTCATGTTTGAATAATTGAGGGGTTTATATTAAATTTCATTTTAATAGGAGTTTATATATAAATAAAGAAGATTATAGGGGTTGATTTGTAAAAACCCTTTTGTTAATTTCTTTAAAGTATTTATTACCTATTTCTCAATCGGTTCAAATAGTTGAGCCAATGGTTAGAACCGGTTTGGACTAGACCGGAGGTCTTTTTGGTTCATCTTCCGGTCCGGTTTTGAAAACTTTTGATAGTTTCCCACGATTCCGCGGCCAACCCAACGGACTTCGGATCAGATCAGCCCTGTCTCACATGGCTCCGCGTGCACGGCCTTCGCGCTGTGAGCTGTCTTTTGAGTCCGGGGCTCCCTCTTTTTAGGAGTTTTTTTTTTTTGGTTATTTTGACTTTACCCCCCAAATTTTGCCTTGAATTAGACTTTACCCACCATATTTTCATTAATTATCATTAATTAGACTTTACCCCCCAAACTAACTGTTCCGTCAGCTCACCATCTAAGAGAAAGGCTGAGTTGACGGAAAATAATTAAGATTATGGGGGTAAGTTGACGGATCAGTTAGTGTTGGGGGGTAAAGTCTAATTAATGAAAATATGGAAGGTAAAATCTAATTCAAAGTAAAATTTGGGGGGCAAAGTTAAAATAACCCTTTTTTTTTTTTGCTACCCGATCCATTCGCTGCACTTTCTTACGGCTCAATCGTACGCTGCCACATCGTCCAAAAGAGAGGCCTAATGGAGCAAGTGGTACCGGTAGCACTTTAGGCCTTTTTCTTTTGGACTACGTGGCAGCTCACGATTGGGACGTAAGCAAGTGCAGAGGATGGATCGGGTAGCAAAGGGGGTGTTTGGTATGTGGAACAACTATTCCCCTTAGGCCTCTTCCAGAAGGGGTTATTATCGTTAATTACTATTTTCAATACAATTTGATGGTTCAGCTCTTCCGTTGGTACAGAAACAGCGGGAGTGTGATTTTTTAGTTCCCAAGTCCTTCATTCCACCTGAACAATTACTACCCGTTAATTTCAAATTAGAAAATTCGGAATGAAAATAGGCTGTTCCGGAATGATGCCAAACACCCCCAAAAATGCTGTCTACTATTTCGATCCCCCTGGGATTCTATTTCCATCGTCAACCACCAAGAGGTGCGGGTTGTGGAAGGTAAATGGATTCAATGCGTACGTGTCGGTTGGAGAGAGCATGTGGGCCCGTGGGGTGCCAACAGTTGATGACTTCGTAAATACCCCTCACCACTCGATCCCACCCAGGGAACAGCGAGTAATGAGAACGATTTCGAGGGCCATTCCTAGAGCTTTTGATCATTTCATGGGAAACCATGCAGCACAACCTCTGTGCCATACAACTGTGGGGCTCACTGCCTCCAGAGCTTATAAGTACGCCTTGAGTGCTGGGAACCACTACTATATATAGTATACTGGGCCCGCTGCCTATGTCTCTTGAATCGCAGTGGGCCCCACACTCTAAGTAGCGCTACTCGCACAATCTAAAAGGCAATATCAGACCCAAGCAGTGGTGGCAGGACCTAGGAGTCAGTGCATTACCTCTTGGGCCCACCACCACAACTTGGGTCTAAGATTGTTTTTTAGATTGTATGAGTACCATTACTCTTCGTTATAATAAATAAAATGAAATGACATACAGTATGCCTTCGAAACGAGCCAACGAGTAAGGTGTTGTCCCAACTTCCTTAAAGAGATTGGAACAAAATCGCTATCGCAATTAATGCTATATAGCTCAACTCGGTTGTCAACTTTTGGTTGCCAACTTGATGTCACACCCCATCGACTAACAGTTGGGGCTAAGAGTGAATTCATCGATTGGGGCTGTGTGCAACGAATGTCTTTGATCATGCCACGTCAAGTTGGCAAACAAGTCGGCAATATATCATTTTCGGGGAACCGCCCATCAATTAGTTAGTTGCAGGTCCCTTCATGTATGGTGATCCTGAACTAGCGAAACTATACATATTTTCATGGTGCAAATCCACCAAAATTATGGAATGGGGAAGAAGAATTCATAAAGCCGACCTTAAGTAGATGGGACATGGCTTGATGGTTATGACCCGTTCGGCTTTTGGGTATGATATTGAAGAGCCCAATTATATAATCATGTTGATAATAGTCCCACATCAGTAAGGGGGGGAACTCCCACCCCTTTATATAAAGACGTGGAACTCTCACCCCTTTACTGATGTGGGACTATTTATATAACATGGCACGTTGGTTTTGTGCTGACTAGACAAAACGGAAGCTGACTAGGACAAGCTGATTGGACAAAAATGAACCAAATAGATCTTAAAATTTGTTCAAAAATTAACACATGTGCGAGGAAATGGTATCTCTATGAATGCTAGTGTTATCGTCGAAAGTGTTTTATTGCTGAAGGCGTTCAGGTGTGTTGCCGCGGAAGATGGCCCGTTGCAGTGTTGACATATGTGTTACTGCCGAAGGCAGCCCGCTGCAGTGTCGACAGGCATGGGCATGCACTAGTTATCAACAAATCAAAATAATGTTCTAGATATTCTAAGACTCCATCCTTGTGGATTGGTAGCACTTAAAAAATGATTTTAATCATTCAAAAATATCTTCAAACTTAGTTCCTTTTTTATTTAGATCCTTAGAGAAAATAGGAATGCCGAGTTTCTTCAATTTGACTTATCCCATGTTAATAGGCCAATTAGACTTATTCCCCTTAAATGATATCGATTAGGGTTGCCCCTAACTTTGGCTTAACCCTCCAAAATTTCGGTGTGATAATCAGTCGGAATTGAGAGCATCTCAAAATACTATATAGGCATTGGAGGGTAAGCAAAAAATTTTGTAGGTTAATTCCAGTTTTTTGTCATAACTCTAATTGATATCATTTTAGGGAGAGAACCTTCCCTTGCCAACCTTCCAATCTAGCCTCAATCTTCTGGATAAGCTTATCCCATTCCTCTCTCCGTAAGGTTCTGTCATTAACAGGTATGTCGAGGTACTTCATCGGAAGTGTGGCTTCTCTGCAGTTCAGGAGACGTGCAAAAGCTGGGCCGAGGTCTTCTGCTCCTCCAATACAATATAGATCACTCTTCTGGAAATTTATCTTTAGCCCATATATGAACTCTAAGCCGTATAGAAGGACTTTCAAGGACACCAATTGGAAAGGGCAGGCTTCCGAGAATAGCAGGGAGTCATCCGCATAGTGAAGGCTGGAAGTGGACCAATCGGATCCTCCAATCCCCTTCACCAGTCCCAGAGAATTCGCTCGCCTGATCATTGCGTCGAAAGCGTCCACCAGGATAAAAAGGTATGGGGAGAGGGGGCATCCATGCTTCACACCCTTATAGACCGAAAATTCCTTACCTTTGGTTCCATTGATGAAACAAGCAATTTTGGGGGGAAAAATGATGCACCGGACCCAAGATAACCATCTTTCTGAAAATTCCTCTGCCTGCATCAATTCCAAGAGGAAGGCCTAGCGAATCTGGTCAAAAGCCCGCTCAAAGTCGATCTTCAACAATAACCCTTCCCGGCGCATGTCCCGAAGATGAAAGATCGTCTTTTGAGCTGCTGCGACACTGTCCAAAATCATCCTCCCATTGATGAATGTGTACTGTGAAGGAGATACTAGAGCTCCGATATTGCTAGCCATCCTGGTAGCTAAAACTTTGGAGATAATCTTGTAAAGACAGTTAGCAAGACTAATTGGACGAAAATCGCGAATGCACTCAACTCCCTCCTTCTTAGGAATCAGAATAACCCAAGAGTAATTCAAGCAATGTATACGAGAGGTATCTTGAAAAAATTCCGTCAACATTCTGCAAAGGTCTGGCTTGATGATGGCCCAAAAACTTTGATAGAAGCCCATAAGAAATCCATCAGGGCCTGAAGCCCCATCTTCCTTGTAGTCGAATACCGCCCGTTGGAAGTCGTCTTATGTGAAACCATCATCCAAGGGTGAACCTGGGGAAACCCGAGGCATGTCGAAGGAAACTTTATATGTTTTGAAGGGTTCGATATGGAAATGAAAGGTTTTCGAGCGTTAATGCACAATTAAGCAAGGTTGTAAGGGTTGATTTGCCATTTTTTTTTAAAAATAGAAATCCCTCTTGGACTTCGATGTGAAAGCATTCTGCTCCAATAAAGCCTTTGAGCCGGCACGAAAGGAAACGTTCTGGTTCTAGATATTCTTTAGTCCTCAAGACTTTGCAACTACATACTTTGTATCTGATGCCTTTCAAACAAACGGTCCAAATTGTTGGCTGTGATTGAAAAGTTCTTTTCTATTTTTTTAAAATTTATCTTTTTTTTTTTAAAATTACCGTTCAGAAGTTCTACTGTCAATTTTTTTGCACAGCGATTAAGTCTCGTCCCATATGGATATGGTTGTCAAATGGAGCACAAGGGTAAACGGCGGATGTCCTTGTATAAGAGAAACAACTGGCTAGTGAGGACAAGCGGCGCTTGGGGCCGCATCTTGGTTATCTTTGGATAGACTACATCCAACACTCTTTATAGATCATTTAGGATAATACATACCATCACTCTATCCTTCTTCTTCTCTATTTTTTATTTTGGTACATAGTGGGGCTCTAGCTAGACTTATAAGTCACCATCACATGGCGAACAACACACAGCCACCTAATCCTAGCCGGCCATGAGGAAGGTCCCCCCTGACCCACAGGAAGTCGCCACACCATCGAGCGAGAGCGCCATAGAGAGCGGGGAAGGGCCTCTCTCCCATGTTGTGACACGTGGACGTCACTATGTTAAGTTTTAATGAACTATAATTCTTCTTCCATGTGTGAATGCGGCTCTCTTTTAAATCCATTTGAAAACCTACCATAAAGATGATAAATTTTCATTCAATGATATTTAATGGTAATTTGATGTTAATGTCTCTCTTTTTCTCTTTCTCTCTCTCTCTCTAACAAGTGAATCACACTTACTTCAAATTTCACACTTCTTCGAACAGTTGCGATGTCGTCTTTGTCAAATGGCATGTATCAAGCACATTCGGGCATTGCCCGGGTTTATTACTAGTTCCTATTATGTCTGAAGTTTTAGGACGGGTACGGGCTAGGGCCTTGTCTCTAAAGACCAACCACAAAATGGGTCGGGTCTAGAGCCCAAGAAAAAAATGAATGGGGAAGGACTCGGGCTTTCTCGAGTCCAGCCCAAGATCGGCCTATTGACAACCTTAATAGCATCAATCGATGCCAAACTACAGTGCAAGGAAATCACCAATTTAAGTCTTTTGGGCTCAGGTTCGGCCTAGGTCTGAACCATTAGCATTTTTGCCGTGATTAGCCGCTCCAAGAGCTGTAAAGGGGCTTGGTTCGGCCCGAGCTCCATGGGGCCAGACCCGGTTTGGGCGGAGTTAAATTAGGCTTTGGGCTAGACTGGGCTCCAAAACCCAAGACCGAATGTATTTTGGGCTGGTTATGGACAACCCTAACATGTCTTAGAGCCCGAGCTGAAGCCCAAAAATTTTGTTTTTTATTCATGCACTATAAATGTTATGTTTTACATATATCTATGTTACATATATCAATGCATTAGTCTTAGGAGTAGGGGTGTCAACGGGTCGTGTCTTGTTGGGTTCGTGTGGAGGACCAGACCGTTTAACTAATCGTGTCTAGATCCTAAACCCATACCCGACTCACTAATAAACGGGTAGACCCGATATGGCCCGTTTACCACACGGGTCTATTCAGTTGACCCAATCCGACTCGATCCGACCTAGCCCGATAGACCCACGGGTACTATAGACCCGACCCGACCTGACACGACCCGTTGAATTTTAAACGGATCTTCTCGGGTCCACCCAAGTCCAGACCCTAAATCCGGACCCGACCCGTTTATTAAACGGGTCTATCGTGTCGACCCGTTTACAACCCGAACCCGTTTAACCCAGACCCACTAACTTCATGCCGGGTCTGCCGTGTCGGGTCCAAAATTGTCAGCCTTACTTAGGAGCACATATATCATTTTAATACCTATTTTGAGTAAAAAATAATATTAATATCTATCTAAAAAATGTTATTTGCACCTTTGTCGTGCCAGTAAGGAAAAAAAAAAGAATTTAAGCATATCCTAGGCTAGAAGTGCCAGCATAATTTGGGCCGGGTTAAGGGTGAGGATTCATAAAACGCTTTCGGGCTAGGCCTGTCAATCGGGCCGGGTCGGGTCGGGCCAAGTCTTGCCCGAACTCGGCCCATATATGAATCGGCTTTTCCAAGCCCGAACTCAGCCCAAAAATTTTTCACTTTATTCAACCCAAACTTAACCCAATTTGTTTTTCGGGCTTCGGGCCGAGTTCGGGCCAGCCCAATTAAGATTTGCAGTGAATCAAAATGCAAAAAAATTTGGACATCTAGTACTACAAGCATAGATGTAACAGAAGATTGGGAATCTAGGATGGAGCCATGGAAGGCGTCCTACTTCGATCAGTTAGGGGCTTTAGTGCAAAAAAGAGACTTTTTTTTGTTTGGAAGGAAGTGAAACAGAAGATTGGGAATCTGGGATAGTATTAGTGGGACTCCCAAATTGGGAAATGGTATATTGACCATTGAATTAGTGTTGGCTGTCAGTCAACTATGGAAAGAAGATGTTGGAGGGTCGGAGTGACTCTTGGTTACTCAATATTCTCGGGTAGTACAGACTGTACAGGGGATTCAATACTTCATGGGTTTTTAAATTGAATATATAAGCATTTGGGTTCGGGCTGAAAATGGACTGGGCTGAACCTGGCCCGAGCCCGGCCCGAATTAATTTTCGGGTATAAAATTATGTCCGAACTCGGCCCAGCCCAAACCCATTTAAGGCTCAGCCCAAATTATTTCGGATCGGACGGGCGGGTATCGGGCTAGCCCGGCCCAATTGACAGTCCTATTTCGGGCCGTGTTCTTTCCAATCATGTACTATTTAATTCGGGCACGCGCCGTATGTAGGCATGCAGACACAAGTTCGGCCCAGGTTCATGCTATGGACGGCCCAATCCGATCCCGGCCCATTTGCAGTCCTAGCCCCACCTCAAACCCGAAAATAACACACGTGACGTGAGTCGTCCGAGAGTGATTCACCTCTACTTCGGAGCCTCCCGAGCCTGCTCGACTGCATGTCTTATTGTAGGTTATATCTCCGAGAGAGAGAGAGAGAGAGAGAGAGAGAGAGAGAGAGAGAGAGAGAGAGGAGAGAGAGAGAGAGAGAGAGAGAGAGAGAGAGAGAGAGAGAGAGAGAGAGAGAGAGAGAGAGAGAGAGAGAGAGAGAGAGAGAGAGAGAGAGAGAGAGAGAGAGAGAGAGAGAGCATGTCTTATTGTAGGTTATACTTTAGTATTATAACATTGATTATATATTTATATATCAATCTCTATCGCTTGATTTATGTGCATCAGTTTTTAGGTTTGTTTTATAGGGTTTTCCCTAATTTTAAGACCAGAACAGATGTGCAGACACTCTTGCTAAGTTGACGATTCGGGAGCAGATTGTTTTTTCTTCTTTTACTATCCCCAACTGTATCTCTTCTCTTGTGTTTTCAGAGATGGGACAATTAAATGATTATAATGTTTCCAATTTTAGGACAAAGTTATGGGTTTCTCCCATTTTGATGGCATGTATTGACTAAAATTAACCGATTGGTTTTCCAAGTTGGTAGTTCTACTTTAATTCTCCGATTATTATATTTTTAAATTTTTGCACATTATAATTTTTCTCTGTCAAGAAATTGTGTACATGTGACAACACATCCCAGGGGAGAGAGAGAGAGAGGGGCTAGGGTTTGGGAGAGAATGAACAAACTCTCATTAGGGCCAATGGGTCAATATATAGAGTATATATGTGCCCTCGTGAGGCTCATATAGAAAAATAGGCTATACAAATAACTAACAGTACAAAATAATTTGATTCAAATTGATGAATGAAAGTCAATGTCAACCTTTTTTTTTTATTGTTATGAATATACATTTTAGTCTTTTTTATGTAGAAATTTGTTCTCTCTCGGTAAATAATTGTGTGCACACCCTCAAAGAGTAAATCTAGGATCCGCTCCTTTGGGCTTGGGCCAAAGAAAATTTTTTAGGCATCGGCCAAGGCTCGATTGAGTCACGCCCATGCCCTACCCATTGCCAGCCCTAATAGTGGAGAAAATGTAGAGTGAGTGTATGCTGTAGCGAAGATGTAGGTTGTAGAATGAATATTAGTTGTAAATGTTTGTCGTAGAGAATGTATACTGTAGAAATAGAAATGAGGTTGATGAATGAATATAAGTTATGGGGAGTGTATGTTGTAGAGTGAGTGTACGTTGAAGAGAGAGGATGTATGCTTGTAGTGTGAATGAAGGTTTTAGAGAGAATATAACTTTGTAGAGTGAGAATGCATGTTGAGAAAAAACAAGTTGTAGAGCATGTATGTTGTAAAGATAATATATATCGTAAAGAATATAAGTAAAAAAGAAGCGCATAAATTGTCGAGAGAGAATGCAAGTTGTAGAGAGAATACAGAGAGTACATTTTTAAGTTGTTGAAAGAGTATGTATATTGTCGAGAGCAGATGTATGTTGTAGAGATAATGTATGTTGCAGACAAAGAATAAAAATTATAGTGATGAGGGAATGTAAGTCAGAGAGAAAGAAAATGCATGTTTAAGTTGTTAAAAGAGAATGCATGTTGCAGAATGAGTGTATATCGTAGAGGCAACATATGTATGTTGAAGAGAGTCGGCAACTGGGTTGCATCGGTGGTGGGTGATGGCAACCTTTGCCTCAAATGCATGGTAAAAGAACATTTGTTGTAAAAAGAGAATGTATATTGCAGAGGCAATACACCTTGAAAATCGAGAGTCCACGACCGAGTTTCATCGGTGGTGGGTGGCAGCAACCTTTGCCTCAAATATACTTGGTTCGATATTTACCTGTGGTAAATGAGACACTAATAGTAGAAGCAATCCGTGAATATTTACCAAAAAAAGCGAACTTACCACATCCATTCTACTCTGAGGTCAAAAAGATCACTTCACATGGGGAGGAAGTTGTTGTGTAACATGAGGCTGATCCATTGATTTGAACTTACACAAACTGATGAGAAGTTATCTTGGATTCACTGTGGTCTTGCTATGATTTGAACTCTTAGGTTGATTGTTTTATGCTCTCAGGGCCATAAGATAAGCCAAGTGGCCAGGGTTGCTCTTGTCTAGGCTCATCCTTTCCCAAGATATGGACCTATTCCCATGTTCTTTCTGTAAACCACAAACTATCCGAGGATAGGCCTATCAAAGGATAGGGACAGGGTAGGATTGGGGTCAAACTAGGCCCGATTGTTTGTTTTAGGGACCTAGTCCTGATCCTTCGGGGCTGAAAAATGATGAGCCCTACCCCGACCCTTCAACGAACAGGCTAGGGTCGAGTGAGGGCCATGTTAATGTCATAAAGATAAGGATTGTCTACGGCTTTATTCAACCACTTATGTCATTAAGGCAAGGGTACATTTTTTTCCCCCACTAAACTATTAAAGTACCGTTTCCTTTTAACTTTTGGCAATCATTTAAAACCATCCTTTTATATCCATGCATGGCACCAACAATACAAGTTTAAGTATTATAAGTCATATGAGTATTATATAATTCTTTTGAAACTAATATATCCGAACTTGATAACTCCAATTCCCACTAGGCCACAGTGACTGACTGACTAATGGCTGATTAGTCCGAATTCGTTATTAATTTAGCCCCTTAACAAGTATTATATTTATAGTAATTTATCTATATGGAGGCAAGGGTCTGGTAGGGTGCCCGACCATCATCATGGAGGGCTTATGAACATTGAGTCTGGCTTGGACCATCTGTAACATCCGCCCCAAACACACAAGATATTGTCTGTTTTGTCCATGCCCGCATAAGGACTTCCCAGGAGGTTACCCATCCTAGTACTACTCTCGCCCGAGCACGTTTAACTACGGACTTCTTACGGAATTTATAGCTGCGCACAGTTTTAAAATACGTTTTTTTATGTTTGGGAGGAAAATCTATATAAGTAGCTCATGATCTTCTTCTCTCCAAGTAATATGGGGCTAACTCATGACCTTGGACATCTCACTACACCTCACCTCATCGATCTTGACATCACAGCCTCAAGAGTCTTGGCTATTGGTTATTGGTCATCACAATCCATCCCCTTAAGGGTTACACGTCCTCGTGTAGGGTTAGACCTCCCCATTACAAGGGGAACCGGCTCTGATATCATTTTGTAACATCCGTCCAAACACACAAGATATTGTCTGCTTTGCTCGTGCCCGCACGAGGACTTCCCAAGAGATCACCCATCCTAGTACTACTTTCGTCCAAGCATGCTTAACTACGGAGTTCTTACGGAATCTGTAGCGGCACATGGTTTTAAAACGTATCTTCTATTCTTGGAAGATGAAATTATATAAGTAACTTATGACCTCCTTCTCTCCAAATGACGTAGGGCTAACTCATGGCCTTGGACACCTCACTTCATGGCATCATAGTCTCAAGACTCTTGGCAATTGGTCATCACACTAGCTCTCTGAGCCTTGGAGGGCTAAATCGGACTGGGTACCCTCTCCAAAGGGCCAAATTGACAAGCCTACCCGTAGATTTAAAAATCTTCCCACAACTATTTTGTATACAGGTACATGCTTTTCCCCGCAAAGATGGGTGAGGTTGTTTGGGATTTATAAATCTCAGGTGATTGGTTGAGAAATGAAATGAAAAATCTCAGGGGATTTTTCGTTTCACGGTGAACAAACATACACGCAAGAACATGGGAATGAGCCCACTTCCTAGGAATTCCAATTCCTTGGATTCCAAATTCAAGGAAAATTACATTGCCTAAATATTAAGTTTCCAGTGACGAGTGATCTGTGAAACTGTGAACGCCTAGATTCATTCATTTTTCTTTAAGTTTAAGTAGCCGTTGCCTATTTATTTATTTATTTATTTATATATATTTTTTTTTTTGACATCGGCGGGTGTCCCGAAACCTTTCGGGCAATGGCCCACTTCAGGCTCGGACTAATCCCTCCGGGAGTGAAGCCCGACCCACTCGGCAATTCCCACTTCACTCCTGGGTAAATCGAGGGGAGGAAGAGTTGAACCCACAACCTCATCACCAAAGCATCAGTTGCTTTGCCAACTCTCCAATCCCCTGGTGGGTGCCGTTGCCTATTTAAAGGGCCCCAAGTATAGGGCTGTACATGGGCCTGATATGGATATATATATTTGGGCTGGACCATGGTTTGGGGTGGCCAAAATTAAGCCCAAAGTTTTTTTTTTTTGTTGACCACACAGCAAAAAGAAAAAAAATTATTGATTTATGATAAATATTAAAAGGGTATATGTGAAATAAAACTCTTAAGAAAAGCATTAATATTTATAAAGTAGATGTGTAAAAATTTATATTTATTGTATTTATTAGATAAATAATCTGGGCTTTAGGCCGGGTTTGTGATTCCCCAAACCCAACCCACATTACAGTCAGATTTAAACATTTGAAACCTGCCCGCTCCAAAGCCTAAGCTAACTTCACCCAAACTAGGCCCATATTGAGCCCGACCCGATGTGCCTTAGACTAGGCTTGTCAAATGGCAGGGCCAGGGCAGGGTTGGGATCAAATCGGGCTTGGCGTTTTAGGAGGTATGCCCAAGCCCGACCCTAGCCCTTCAGGGCCAGAAAATGATGGGCCCTAGCTCGACCCTTTCAGGGCCAGAAAATGATAGGCCCTAGCTCGACCCTTCCAGGGCCAGGGCTGATCAAGGACCAGGTTGATATCAATAAGATAAGGATTATCAACATGTCTATTTATTCAGTTAGGTCATTAAGGAAGGGTTAAATCCTTTTTTTTTTCCTCCCTAAACTACTTTTATGCCAGTGTCTTTAGGTTTTTGGTAGTCATTTAAAACTTGACTCATTTATTCGTGCTTGAGACCGATAATACAACTTAAAAAGTATTATAAGTCTTATGAGTATTGTATAATTCATCTAATACTAATATATCCAAACTTGATAACTCAAACTTGATAACTGATTAGTCCCACTTAGCTACTGATTTAAATCCTTAATAAATATTATAATAATTTGTGTATATGGAGGTCGGGCAGGGCTTAGAAGGGTCGGGTCATAGGTTTCCCTGGCCCAGCCCTCATCATGGAGGGCTTATGAAAACTAGGCCCGACCCAACCCTCAGGCCCTTGGCGGGCAAGGCTGTGGAGGGCCAGGCAAGGTACACCAAAGGGCCGGATTGATAGGCCTACCTTAGACTATACCAAGCCTATTTACAACCCTTCTCTTGTGTTTGATCAATATGGAAAGAACTCACATAAAGGCCAGGAACCAACGGGCTCTTGGCCTGGTAGGACTTCCTCTCTCCCATGTTGGAGAGGTTCCCTGTTCAACTCCTGATATAGACACCGTGGAGCAAACTTTTCCCTCAAGATTGTTGTGCCTTGTTTGTGGAGAAACCAAGCCAATGATGTCATGTTCACAGGATTATAAAAATAATAAATAACAGCTATTGACTGCCTCCCCCTGTTTTGATCTCCAGACCCCACTGAGCCCATACTCTAGCGCCCTATCCTCTGACCGCCTGGCCGATCCAACCAAAATAAAAAGTAAAAGAAATTCATCCTCTCTGGCTTGTTCTTCTCAAACCTGGCCGATTAGACCGTATATACAACATAATAAAATAAATAAATAAAACTGATGCATCAGTATTGATTAATTACATGGAGGAAATTAAAAAAAAAAGATGAATTATTACAACAAAAAAAAACTCTAGAAACAGGCGATATGTTTTTGCCTCTCTCTCTCTCTCTCTCTCTCTCTCTCTCTCTCTCTCCCCCCCCATGGATGATTTCCCTGGATATCCCCTGCCACACTTTGGAGAATGGAGAGCAGGAAAACTCATGTTATTCCAGGAAGCATACTGTTCATGGGCTCAGAGCTGGGATGGAACCCATGTTACCGCCGAGACCATGGGCGCGTTTGGGCCTCCACTCCGTCCGTCCCCTCATGATCTCAGCCCCACAATCGAGCCGCAGCAGATGTCTGCACTCGAGGCCAGTTTCTGGGGAGCCGCCGGGGGAGACAGCGGTCAGGGACTGCAGCACGCTGTCCCTCCCGCACTCCCTCCTGTATTCCAGAGTCATGCTTGCAAGCTCGCGACTCTCCAGGATCGACAGCGGAGCACTCTGCAAAATTCGAAAGCCAACGATTGCAAACATTCAGGTTCTACATCACACCTTCATACACATGCGCAGATAGAGCAACAAAATACAACAAAAGTCACAAGATGCCTGTATCGTAAGATTCCCAAATTGGCAATGCCGAGGATACGTGACGCGGGTGTTCATAAATTCGAAACTCGGACTCAGAAGCCCACTCCGTCCGACTCGGCCGAGTTTTATCCCAACTAAGTCTGACTCGGCCAAATAACCCAACTCGAAATCTGGCTGAGTCGGGTCGACTCGGCCTGGTTTTACTGAGTTTTAAAACAATGAGCAAGGCTATATCCACACGCCGTGCGTTCAAGAGTTTCCCACTTGCCAAGAGAATCGTGCATCACACTCGATGCATGGATGCTTAGACATCAGCCTAATGTTGACCTTGTTGAGATTCGTACATTAGGTTCGATGCACAGTTCTCGGGGGTCGGAAGGGAGCAAAATCTTGACCGCATGGCGTGTGGGACTAACATTCCTCGGCAGGCAATATTCATGTGGCTCCATGGGTCCCTAAACCATGTGCATTTGCTCACGTCTCTTATGCTGATTGTGACCCCAAAAAAAAATGAAAAGCACATGACTAGTCTCTGTCTCCTACAAATTATATGTATAAGCAACCAAACTGGTGGGCCAGCAAATTAAATCCGTTGACCTAAAAAATCAAATCAATTAATCAGAGATCCCTAGTTTGTGGTTAGGAACACATGGCAACGCCAAAGGATCAAGGAATATAAAATGGCAAAGAACAACGAATGCCAGAAAAAGAATCGAAGCTGTGAGGTCAGGGAATTTTACAAGAAAAATGACACGATAGCAAACCTCTGATCGTCGGAAGAAACTGCAAGCTAGTTTCCAAAGGGTAAACTTTGACTGAAGTTGAATGACCTCGAAAATTGACTAAACTTTGACTCACCAATAGGGTGTCAACTGGAAAGCACAACGAAAGATTGAAGAGAGTTTCAAGATCGGTTTGCAACCTGACATCAATCAAATAAAACTGGTGTCGAAAACTTGACCAAGGAAACTTGGCAAGAAAGAGTGCTGCCCTAGAAGGTCAGTTGGCAGGTAGGGAGACCTGCCTTGTTGATTACACTGTATTAACTCATGAAACCAGTGATAGCCATCCAAGGCTACACTGGGCCAGAGACAAGTCCAGATGAAGAGGGAAGAAATGAAGTTTTATTGCAAGGAATTGCATTGATATATGAGGCACAAATTATAAGCCAACGAGCTTAAGTGGAACAATATTCCAAAGTAGAAACTAATAGATTAGCAAGAACTAAGAAAATTGTATCTTAAAACCCGTAGTTCCCCCAAAATCACTGGACAATACGGCTCAAAGTCACTTCAATAGCTGATTCTTTGAATTGGTACAAAAGTGATGTACACTACATAGAACCTTATTATTTGTCAAGGATGGCGATTCCATAGTATGTGCTAGTGCATAAAAATTGAGAGAAGAGTTATAAAGTTCTATACCCAAAACATGCAAATAATATTTAACTAAAGGTTCATCAATATATTTGCAGAAATCGAGGTAACAATATGCAGAATAAAATAAATTAAATCAAATCACTTGACTATATCACTTAAAGTACCTCAAGAATCCAGCCGATATATTTCACATTGTTCACGTGCTGATTGACATCCAGATCACCCCAACGCGGCTGCAAGTTTTTTTCAAGGGAAAACATGAATTGCACGTCATAAGGCAATGGTACATAAGATGAAATTGGAACAACGGAGTAATTAAATAGAAGAACATGATGCCAATGTCACACATACAGTTAAGCCCCTTAGAACATAATCTGCGGTTTCATCATTTAGCTTAGGAGGCTTTCTGCTGTCTTCATTCACAATTGCAGTGCGCTCAATAAAATACGGCCCTATTTCCGCTCTAACCTCGTCCGGTATTTTGGACAATCTCCTAGTGTGTTTGTTCATCATCACCCAAACACTGCATGTGGATGCCAAAACCAACCATCAGCCAAGGTACATAATTATGTCTACCAACGGACGTGAATAACAAAAAGAAACTAGCGATTTCCTCATAAAGCTGATAAAGCCAAATGAAAAGTGCTTGAAATGAAGATAAATGCAAACCTGGTAGCTCTCATGATGGTTTGGCCCGTTTGGTAGTCGCGAACGTGCCAATCACGGCGCATCCCATTCTTTCCAGATGCACCAACCCAAGTATCTACTTCGACAACATCTCCCCTGCAACAAAGATGGAAAACAATGTTCAGACTTCACTGGAAATAAATGCTAGGGCTCCAAAAATCAATGCAATTGTAAATACACAAAAAAGTAACCCCTCTTACTGGATCAAGGCACTCAAAAGAAAGAACTGCCCTTAAGTGTTGGTACAAGGTAACTACAAGAATCATCATTTCAAAACCATGACACAAAGACTGAATTGGGACAGTCAAGGAAATTAGGTCCAATACAGTATGATAAAAGACGCAGCAGTTTTAGTTGACCATGCAATCACAAATCTCTGCTTTGGCATTCACACTAATTCCCACTAAAAATCGAGAAAAATTCAAAGCAGCCCATTCTTGACCAGTTGACCATCCATAATATGAACACACATAACATATTAGCGAAGGTATGCCATGAAGTCAGAGGAAACTAAGAGCATCTCCAACAGGCTCCCAAACACAAGTTTCCTTTGGAACTGTAGCAAAAAGATTTAGGCCCACGATGGACAGTGACCTCTAACGAGCTCTTCCATGTTTCGCTAGAGTCGGATTTCCCTACTCCTCTCGCTGGTGCCGACGAGAGTAGTCAAGAAAATCTTGTGATGGCCCCCCCTCTTACTTGAATAAAACAAAATTGATAAAAGTCACTTTCTTTTCTAATTTTCAAAATAACCCTTTGTCCCTTGCTCTTGTTGTGCTGGCTTGTTTTAAGCATTTGGTCCTTTCAAGAAATAGGGAGATATTTGTGAAGAGCCCGTTGGAGTGCACTTCAATTTTCACTCCATACTTTGCCTACGTGGCATCTAGGATCCCCAAGAATATGGAAGGAACCTAGGTGCCCGTTGGAGATGCTCTAAGGTCCTGTTTGGATAGGATTCTGATTCTAGAATTCTTGGAGCCCAGAATCCTAAAAAAGGGCTCCAGAACCCAGAGTCTCGATTTTGGGCTCCAAGAAAATGGCTCCCAAGAGCACGTTTTGGGATCTCCAAAGAAACGTTTTTTGGGATCCGATTGTCCAAACAAGCTCTCCGCTTTTTTTAGGGATTCTGGGCTTCCAGAATCCCGGATCTGGAGCATATCTAAACAGGCCCTAAAATCCACAACAAAGTTTTGGAAAAAGCCTCTTCTCACATGATTATATGATGCACATAAATTTGCATGTCATCGACGCATATCATCTGCAGTATGCGATGAGTATCGCTTCACATATAGAGGCAGTATTCCAAGTATTATCTCATTAAGATGGGGTTGCCTAGAGTGCACAACGCAAGGTAAGTGAATTCCACAAAGGGATTGGCAGAAGATTTCAACCGGCTGTGAACCTGAATCCAACCCTCTAAGATTGGTTCCCAAACCCTGACCAAGCCAGCTAGCAAGAGAGAGGCCTACCAAGTACCAAGAAACCTAGAAGTCCAATTGGCAGATAGGGATACCATCCTTACTGGTTGTGCAACACGGAGGTAGCAACCCTCCAAGGCTCCCTTAGAATAGGAAAGAGTATATACGAAAAGGATAAAAGGCATGGCGTAAATTTCAATAAAGAATATATAAAATAAGCATTAAGGTGTTAGCGTCGAAGCTTTCTGTGCATATTTTTTATTAGCATAGGGTAGAAGCAAAAAAAGAATGCCTATTGTTTCCAATATCATTATACTCATAGATTTACAGATAAAAGCCAAAAATAAAACAAGGGTGGCAATAAAATCAGTAATAGCAATTAACTGTAGCATTATGATTTGAATGAAGAAAAATTTAAAGAATTTGGTTTGGCGAAGGAACTAACCAGGAAGGATAATGGTCCACAAGAACCTGCATTTTTGTGACAACCCATATGAGATCTCTTCTACTCATCTCAGGAGTAGCACCGAACCCATCACCAAGTAGCCCGGCACTTTTCACATGATTAAGTGCCGTTTCCTGCACATATATATTTTGTCGTTAATATGAGACATCAAAGGTGAAATGAACCCATGTAAGGCATGCTAAAAGCAGTTGCTTTCCATCCCACCTGTAAATGATTCATTAATGTCTCTATAGAAGCTGTTCGATCGGCCCCAATCTCGTAAGATCTAATAGAAAAGTTCTGCCTATAAACAAGCCCATCTTGCATGATCTTACCGAGGCCAAATGCATCGGAAAGCATGTCGGGCCTCCTCGGCTTCCAGTCGAGCAGCGTCCACTGCTTCTCGGCCGCCAAGAACATGGTGGTGATGGCGGCGAGGAGCATACTCCAGTCAGGCAATTGGTTGTAGAACGTTCTCGGGGCTGCATAAGGAGAGTCCCCCTCTGCCTTTTGGGACTCAGTCTTCAGGCCAACTTTTGTTCCGTTGATCGTAGGGATGGCTTGGACGTTGGCCTTAACCTTCATTCCCCTTGATGATGGCGCGGGTTTGCTTGGGATACTCAGAGAGCCCGAATTGTCGGCACCTCCACCATTGTTGTTTGAACCTCTTCCCAAGGGAGCAGAGGGGGAGGAATGAGAGGCGAAGAACGATGCAGCAGCGACGGCAGCAACCATGATGAGACACAGTCTATCAACACAAATTGGAAATCAAGATCCCACAAGCTACAGAGAGCAACCAAACAAACAAACATAAAAAGGGGATTCCTCAGAATTGAATGGGAATCAAACATTGCTAGTTCAAAAATCAGCCAAGCAAATACCATTAATTCATCCAAATCCCATCAACTCATTATTATAGAAAACCCCCCTGCTTGATAAAAGAATTCTTTTTAACCTTCTATATTCGAACATCGAGGCATTTTAGAAAGAAAGAGAGAGGTAAAAGGGAGAATATCCTAAATTGGATCAGGAAACCGAGGTATAATGGTGAAAACATATGAAATGGACAAGAAATGCCAGAATTTCAAATAATACCTCCAAAATAGAACGATGATCACTAAGAATCCAAATTTGGAAGGGAATATCACCAAAAAACCCGTAAAAACAATCGAATTTCTTATATAGAAGCAAATAAATAGTCAAGTTCTCATCTTTAATATTAAATAAAAAAATCCAGCTCAGAAACACAGAAAATTCCATATAATCAATCGTCCGATCCCCGATACAATGATAATGATATTAGTAATTAAATGTTATTAACCATTAAAGGGAGAAACCGGATCAGACCTCCACCGAACCCAGATCAAGAAGCAAAGAATCAGATCCATACAAAAAAAAAACCGCACCAAGTAATCAACTGCAGGCATAAGAGAACAGAGAGATCGCCTTCGTACCTGGGGCGAGAGGAGCGCCTCAGCAGAGAAACCCTAGCTCAGCTGCAGATCCTAGGGTTTCGGGGCCCTTCCTCTCCCTTTTCCTAGGGCTAGGGTTTTCAGGAGAGAGAGAGAGAGAGAGAGAGGATTCGGAGTGAGTGGTGATTTAAAGTGCGCGCTCTCCCTCCCCGCTGTCATCTCGCACGGCTTTACTTATACCGCGCTTTGGCCCCAAAACCAAACCCACCTCACCTCCGTCGGCTCCAACCACACCACCCAGATGACCAAAATGCCATCCATGCCCCCATGGAATTACGGGTCTCGAGTCGACAGCAGCAGCGGGTTCAACACGGCACCGCGCCGTAACGTTGACGCGGAAATTGCCTCTCCCCATGAGCTCCCATTTCATTCATCAGCGATGACAGCAGCGGAGGGTAAAAACGGAATGTCACGATGGTGATTACGGGTTAGGTAAGCGGTGTGACCGTTGAAAACTTTGGGGGCTGACCTTCACCGCCCGGTGAGGTCCCAATCGCCCGGCGGCGGCGGCTGCTGCGGCCTCGTGGCGTTGGGAGGCGGGGGAGATGAGACCGTTGAGCGGCCCTCCTCGGCTTGTCATCAAACTCCGCAAGGCTTCTTCCGCCTCTATCTTTGAAGTAAACTACGACCAGCATTCATTTTTTTTTTTTTACGTGGTATCCCAAGGTTCAAACTTTGATCAGATTTTAAAATTTTTAAAAGTTGAATTTAACATTTAAAAAAGGTGTTTTCATTCAACAACCTAATGGATATAGATGGACTGGGACTGAATTTTGATGGCTCTTTCGATCCTTGATCTCAACGTGCTCGTGCGGGTTTTTTGGTTCGGACTTCTACTGGCCTGGTTTATTTTTGGCAGGGACTCAAAATTCTCTGATCGCATCGGTCAGCTCAAATGGTCTTCAGAGATTTTTTTATTTTTTTTAAGTACGATCTAAGAGCTGTCATTGTTGAATTTTGAGATCGTCCAACATAGGACTGGCAATTTTGGATCCGACACGAAGTTAGCGGGTCTGGGTCAAAGTTAAACAGGTTCAGGTCGTAAACGGGTCGATACGATAGACCCGTTTAATAAACGGGTCGGGTCTACCCGCAATCCGATACTGTGATGTATAGTACCAGCGGGTCTATCAAGTCAGGTCGGGTCGAGTCAGATTGGGTCGGATCGGGTCAATTGAATAGACCCGTGTGGTAAACGGGTCTTATCGAGTCTTATCATATATACCCATTTAGTAATGGGTCTGGTACGGATTTAGGATCTTGACACAATTAGTTAAACGGATCAGGATTGGGTCTAATGGTTTTGGACACGGCCGAAACTAGACACGACACGATCCTTTGACACCCCTAGTCCAACGTCCAACGTTGATTTACTATGATCAGGGTTTTGGTATCTCGCAAATTTATCCTGATGCAACAGTGATATTGGCTTGCAATAATACACCTTGTCCTATTTCTGCCATGTGGATTCAGGACTTTCCACATATGTATCTCTATTGTTGGAAGAAAGTCTGATTTTAATGAACTTGCAGTGTTAACTTTCTTACCAAATATTTTTTTTTGAAAATGCCCCCTTTGTATAAAGAGCACCAACGCAAAAAAAAAAAAATGGGTTAGGTCCCTAGAAACAGTTCCAATTAAGAATAAGGATAACTAATGTTTAGCTTTTGTGTTAGGTCCCTCATACGGTCATACCCTTTAGCCAAACCAATCGTGAGCAACCGGTTTCAAATTGTGAAACTCCGGTGCGAGATTCAAAACTGTAGCAAAAGCATGGTAGCAAAACATTGTAGCAATATTACTGTAGCAAAAGTACTTTTGCATTTTTTTTATTGTTTTTTGCACGTAAGTATTACTCTTTCAGCAAAATAGTGTAGCAAAAAAACTGTAGCAATTGTTACTCTTTGTACCTAAATGTTACTCTTTTTATGTTACTGCAGCAATTGTTACTCATTGCAAAGTATTGTAGTAATTGTTATTCTTTTCACCTAAATGTTACTCTTTTATGCTATTATGCAAAGCACTGTAGCAATTGTTACTCTTTTGTACTTAAATGTTACTCATTTATGCTACTTTTGTTGCAATAACTAGAAGAAAAAAAAAAGTACCTTTTTTTTCAGAACAAATAATTATTTGTTATAGTGTTTTCATTGCAATAGCTGAAGAGAATAATTATTTTTTGTGGTAATGTTTTCGCTATAGTAGGTTTTGAATCTCACACCTGAGTTTCACGTTGTGAAACAGGTTGCCCGCAACTAGTTCGATTGAAGGGTAATGTAAGGATAATTTTGCCATTTTAAAGAGATAAAAAGTGGCTAGGGACCTGCAAATCGCATGTTTTTCAGAGGGACTTGAGATCAAACGAAAAGTATGTTTGTCCTTAGTGCAAACCCAAACTATTATAGAGACCTATCGCTAAGAATCCCCCCCCCCCCCCTAAAAAAAAAAAGAAAAAAAAAGAGAAAGAATTATAGCTCAAATAACTTGTAGGAATCCACCACCATTGCACCTTTGTTCGTGTCATTGTCGTTCGATAACAGCCTTACTCGGTGGAATTACCATCACTCAAATTTTCATTGTGACTCATTTTAGTGTTTTTATCCTAAGACAAGTTCTTTTCTTTTTATGGCAGGGGGTGGGTGGGTGGGTGTGTTTTGGGGGGGGGGGGAGTAATATATCATTTTGTGAAACACATTTGATTGAAGATCCCACTAATTTGTCACAGGTCACTACTCTTCTTTTTTTTTTGAAGGTAAATAAACTAATTAAACAACCGAAAAGGGAAATACAGTTCATGGCTTAACTCAGAATGAGCAAGTAGACCCAATACAAAGCTCCAACAAGTGAGCAACATACACGCTCAACAGTGAGCTCACAATCCAATCACCCAAGAATCCAGGAGAGCAACAAAAGAAAAAACACAAGTGGTCACGTCACAATCATCCTTTGCTCCTGGTTACTCTGTCAGAAGAGACTCCTTTGCATGGGAAGTGTCAGAAGAAGATTTCTCCCCTACTCGAATCGACTCCTCAAGTGCAAGATTCGACATGGTGAACATACAGGGGCGATTAGCAAGATGGGGGGCAACACTCCCCCTCCCCCTAGACAGCAAAAGGATCAGAGATAGGAACATGTGGAGGAAAAGGAGGTAAAGCACTCCCCTCCCCAAGATCCCTCCCTTCTCCAAATAACCCCACTACTACATAATCATGCTGGTCAAAGTCCCCCATAATTACCTTCTTTGGAGAAGCTCGAAGTCGTTGGAGAACCGGAATGTGAATATTGGGATTGCTCGATCTCTAGCTCCGCCAAACATAATATCTCACAGCACCACCAGCAGAAACCACACTCCCACTAGCGAAAGCTAGCATGATCGGTCTCTCAACATTACCTCCTCCCCTCTCCACAACTATACCCTCAGCCACTGTAACATCAGCATCAGCTAGTGTTACAATAGTTACTGCAGCACTGGTTGCTGGCGTAACAACACCAGCCACCCCACCTGGACCTGATGTAACATAAACATCAGCGGCAACTACTGTAACCTCAACATCAGCAATAGCAACACCTCCAGCTAGCGTAACATCAGTTGTAGTACCTTTAGCAATTAATGCACTCGCAGCCTGCACAACATCAGCAACACCAGCAGATTCTGCTGTGCCAACACCATCATCTTCTGTATCTGTGACTGAACCAACAGCCCCAACACCAACAGCCCCTTCAACACCCACCGCCTTTGTAACAGAAGAAACGGCATCAATGGTTGGCATAACATCACCAGCCTCACCATCCACTCCTGTTGTAACATCAACTAATGTTTAGTTTTAGTGTTAGGTCCCTAGAAATAGTTCTAATTAAGAATAAGGATAACTAATGTTTAGATTTAGTGTTAGGTCCCTCATACGGTCATACCCTTGAGCCAAACCAATTGTGAGCAACTGGTTTCAAATTGTGAAACTCTGGTGCGAGATTCAAAACTGTAACAAATGCATGGTAGCAAAACATTGTAGCAATAGCACGATAGCAATATTACTGCAGCAAAGTACTATAGCAATTTTTACTGTTTTTTGCAGGTAAATATTTTTCTTTTCATCAAAACACTGTAGCAAAAAAAAAAAAAAAAATGTAGCAATTGTTACTCTTGGCACCTAAATGTTACTCTTTTTATGTTACTGCAGCAATTATGACTCATTGCAAAGTATTGTAGTAATTGTTATTCTTTTCACCTAAATGTTACTTTTTTATGCTACTATGCAAAACATTGTAGCAAATTATTACTCTTTTGCACTTAAATGTTACTCATTTATACTACTTTTGCTGTAGTAGCTAGAAAAAAATTAACTTTTTTTCCAGAATAAATAATTATTTGCTATAGTGTTTTCACTGCAATAGCTGAAGAGAATAAATTTTTTTTGTGGTAATGTTTTCGCTATAGTACCTTTTGAATCTCTGAATCTCACACCAAAGTTTCACGTTGTGAAACAGGGTGCCCGCAACTAGTTCAATTGCATGGTAATGGAAGGACAATTTTGCCATTTTTAAGAGGTAGAAAGTGGCTAGGGACTTGCAAAACGCATTTTTTTCAGAGGGACTTGCGATCAAATGAAAAGTTTGTTTGTCCTTATTGCAAACCCGAACTACTATAGAGACCTAAATTATAGTTCTAATACATTGTAGGAATCCACCACGATTACACCTTTGTTTGTGTCATTGTCATTTGATAACAGCCTTTGATGCAGACATCAGCCTTTGTTTGTCACTCATTTTAATATTTTTGTTTTAGGACAAGTTTTTTTTCTTTTTTTGGTACGAGAGGGGGGGGGGGGGGGGGGGGTGTTGTAACATCCGCCCCAAACACATAAGAAATTGTCCGCTTTGCCCGTGCTTGCACGAGAACTTCCCAGGGCCCGAGCACGCTTAACTACGGAGTTCTTACGAATTCCGTAGCGGCTCACGGTTTTAAAACGCGTCTTCTATATTTGGGAGGGGAAATTATATAAGTAGCTCATGATCTCCTTCTCTCCAGGCGATGTGGGGCTAACTCATGACCTTGTACACCTCACCTCACCTCATCCATCTTGGCATTCCCGCCTCAGGAGTCTTGGCTCTTGGCTATTGGCCTATTGGATCTTGGTCGTCACAATCCACCCCCCTTAGAGCTACACGTCCCCGTGTAGGGTTAGACCCCCCTATAGCGAGGAGAACCGACTCTGACACATAAGAAATTGTCCGCTTTGCCCGTGCTTGCACGAGAACTTCCCAGGGCGGTCACCCATCCTGGTACTACTCTCGCCCGAGCACGCTTAACTACGGAGTTCTTACGAATTCCGTAGCGGCGCACGGTTTTAAAACGCATCTTCTATATTTGGGAGGAGAAATTATATAAGTAGCTCAGGATCTCCTTCTCTCCAGGCGATGTGGGGCTAACTCATGGCCTTGTACACCTCATCTCACCTCATCCATCTTGGCATTCCCGCCTCAGGAGTCTTGACTCTTGGCTATTGGCCTATTGGATCTTGGTCGTCACAGGGGTCACTAGAAAAGAGACTTTAGCATTACATTGCATTATGATTACATTCTAATATATCATTTGTGAAGCACATTTGATTGAAGATCCCACTAATTTGTCATGGGTCACTACTCTTTTTTTTTTTTTTGAAAGGTAAATAAATTTATTAAACAACCGAAAAGGAAAATATAGTTTATGGCTTAACTCAGAATGAGCAAGCAGAGACCCAATACAAATCTCCAACAAGTGAGCAACATACACGCTCAACAGTGAGCTCACAATCCAATCACCCAAGACTCCATGGGTAGGACTAGGTGGAGGAAAAGGAGGTAAAACACTCCCCTCCCCAAGATCCCTCCCTTCTCCAAATAACCACACTACTACAAAATCATGTTGGTCAAAGTCCCCCATAATTACCTTCTTTGGAGAAGCTCGAAGTCGTTGAAGAACCGGAATGTGAATAGTAGGACTGCTCGATCTCTGGCTCCGCCGAACAGAATATCTCGCAGCAGCACCAGCAGAAATCACACTCCCACTAGCGAGAGCTAGAATGATCCATTTTTCAACATTACCTCCTCCCCTCTCCACTACTACACCCTCAGTCACTGTAACATCAGCATCAGCTAGTGTTACAGCAGTTACTGCAGCACTAATTACTGGCGTAACAACACTAGCCACCCCACCCAGACTAGCCCCAGACCTGATGTAACATAAACATCAGCAGCAGCTGCTGTAACCTCAACATCAGCAGCAACACCTCCATCTAGCGTAACATCAGTTGTAGCACCTTCAGCAATTACTGCACTCGCAGCCTACGTAACATCAATAAAATCAACATATTCTACTGTGCCGACACCATCATCTCTGGTATCTATGACTGAACCATCATTTTTTTTTATGTGGTATCCCAAGGTTCGAACTTTGATCAGATTTTAAAAATTTTAAAAGTTGAATTTTATATTTTAGAAGGTGTTTTCCTTCAACAACAAAATGGATATGGATGGATTGGAACTGAATTTTGATGGCTCTTTCGATCCTTCATCTCAGCGTGAACGTGCGGGTTTTTTGGTTCGGACTTCTACTAGCCTGGGTTTTTTTTGGCAGGGACTCAAAATTCTCTGATCGCATCGGTCAGCTCAAATGGTCTTTGATAGTTTTTTTTTAAAAGTACGATCCCGAGAGCTGGCATTGTTGAATTTTGAGTTCGTCCAACGTCCGGCGTTGATTTACTATGATCAGGGCTTGGTATCTCGCAAATTTACCTTGATGCAACAGTGATATTGGCTTGCATAATACACCTTGTCCTATTTCTGCCATGTGGATTCAGGACTTTCCACATATGTATAT
This sequence comes from Chamaelirium japonicum, assembly GCA_947650365.1. Lineage (NCBI taxonomy): Eukaryota > Viridiplantae > Streptophyta > Magnoliopsida > Liliales > Melanthiaceae > Chamaelirium > Chamaelirium japonicum. Next base: position 84,388,577 of record OX393549.1, read on the forward strand.
GTATTGTTGGAAGAAAGTCTGATTTTAATGAACTTGCAGTGTTAACTTTCTTACCAATTTTTTTTTAAAATTCCCCCTTTTTATAAAGAGCACCAACTCAAAACAAAAAAAGTAATATGTGTTAGGTCCTAGAAACAGTTCCGATTAAGATTGAGTACAACTAATGTTTAGCTTTAGTGTTAGGTCCCTCATACGGTCATACCCTTTAGCCAAACCAATTGTGAGCAACCGGTTTCAAATTGTGAAACTCTGGTGCGAGATTCAAAACTGTAGCAAATGCATGGTAGCAAAACATTGTAGCAATAGCATGGTAGCAATATTACTGTAGCAGAAGTACTTTTGCATTTTTTTTACTGTTTTTTGCACGTAAATATTACTCTTTTCAGCAAAACACTGTAGCAAAAAACTGTAGCAATTGGTACTCTTTGCACCTAATGTTACTCTTTTTATGTTACTGCAGCAATTGTTACTCATTGCAAAGTATTGTAGTATTTGTTATTCTTTTCACCTAAATGTTACTTTTTTATGCTACGATGCAAAACACTGTAGCAAATTGTTACTCTTTAGCACTTAAATGTTACTCATTTATGCTACCTTCGTTGCAGTAGCTAGAAAAAAAAAAGTAACTTTTTTTTCAGAATAATTAATTGTTTGCTATAGTGTTTTCACTGCAATAGCTGAAGAGAATAATTTTTTTTTGTGGTAATGTTTTCGCTGTAGTAGCTTTTGAATCTCACACCAGAGTTTCACGTTCTGAAACATGTTGCCCGCAACTAGTTCGACTGAAGGGTAAAGGAAGGACAATTTTGCCATTTTAAAGAGGTAAAAAGTGGTTGCGGGCCTACAAAACATATTTTTTTCAGAGGGACTTGCAATTAAACGAAAAGTTTGTTTGTCCTTATTGCAAACCCGAACTATTATAGAGACCTATCGCTAAGAATCCCCCCCCCCTCCAAAAAAAAAAAAAAAAGAAAGAAAGAAAAAGAAGAAAGAAATATAGTTCTAATACAACGTAGGAATCCACCACGATTACACCTTTGCTCGTGTCATTGTCGTTTGATAACAGCCTTTGATGCAGACATCAGGGTGGAAACATGATGGGATCCTTACTTGGTGGAATTACCACCACTCAAATTTTCATTGTCACTCATTTTAGTATTTTTTTCCTAAGACAAGCTTTTTTCTTTTTTTGGCAGGGTAGGTGTGTGTTGGGGGGGGGGTCAACGTCGCTAGAAGAGACTCTAGCATTACATTACATTTTGATATCTCAAAACGATTACATTCTAATATATCATTTGTGAAACACATTTGATTGAAGATCCCACTAATTTGTCATGGGTCACTATTCTTTTTTTTTTTTGAAAGATAAATAAATTTATTAAACAACCGAAAAGAGAAATACAGTTCACGACTTAACTCAAAATGAGCAAGCAGACCCAATACAAAGCTCCAACAAGTGAGCAACATACACGCTCAACAGTGAGCTCACAATCCAATCACCCAAGAATTCAGGAGAGCAACAAAAGAAAAAACACAAGTGGTCACGTCACAAGCATCTTTTGCTCCTGGTTACTCTGTCAGAAGATCCCTTAGGCCAAGACACCTTTGCACGACAAGTGTCAGAAGAAGACTTCTCCCCTACTCGAATCGACTCCTCAAGTGCAGGATTCGGCATGGTAAGAATAAAGCGGCGATTGGCAAGATGGCGGGGGGGGGGGGGGGGGCAACACTCCCCCCCCCCCCCCCCCCCCCCCCCCCCCCCCCCAGACAGCAAAAGGATCAGGGGTAGGAACAGACGGAGGAAAAGGAGGTAAAGCACTCCCCTCCCCAAGATCCCTCCCTCTCCAAATAACCCCACTACTACATAATCATGCTGGTCAAAGTCCCACATAATTACCTTCTTTGGAGAAGCTCGAAGTCATTGGAGAACCGGAATGTGAATACTGTGACTGCTCGATCTCTGGCTCCGCCGAACAGAATATCTCGCAACACCACTAGCGAGAACTAGCACGTTCGGTCTCTCAACATTACCTCCTCCCCTCTCCACTACTACACCCTCAGCCACTGTAACATCAGCATCAGCTAGTGTTACATCAGTTATTGTAGCACTGGTTGCTGGAGTAACAACACCGGCCACCCCACCCAGACCTGATGTAACATAAACATCAGCAGCAGCTGCTGTATCCTCAACATCAGCAGCAAATACACCTCCAGCTAGCGTAACATCAATTGTAGGACCTTCAGCAATTACTGCACTCGCAGCCTGTGTAACCTTAGCAAAACCAGCAGATTCTGCTATTCCATTACCATCATCTCTGGTATCTGTGACTGAACCATCAGTCCCAACACCAACAACCCCTTCAATACCCACCGCCTATGTAACAAAAGAAACTGTAGCAATGGTTGGCGTAACATCACCAATCTCACCATCCACTCCTGTTGTAACATCAACATCAGCAGTACCACTGCCAGCATCTACAACAGCAGCACCACCATTGTCAATAGAAACATCAACAACTGCAAATGTAACCACATCATTCATAGCCCCTTCGTCGGTTAAAACAACAAATCTTGAGCCACTCCCTCAAACTGGAACACTGGGGGACAAGGGATCTTTACCCTTATTTGTTTTCGTCACTTGTATCCACTGATTGGACTTAGAATGCTCATGCACAATGGGTGAAGATCCCCCAATAGGAGCAATCCTAGCCCCATTCCCACTTAGGATATTCCCCTTCGGCTTCCATCCCTGCTTGGCAGACCTAGCGCCAATCTAAGAAATATTTTTCCATTTGGTGGATATCTTGGGATGGGCATCATAAGCATCTTCATTGTGAGTAGACGATTGACATGCTCTGCACCAAGGAGGCTTCCAATCATATTCGACACTTTGCATAGAAAGAAAAATACTACTTCATTCCGAGCTTCATCTTCATTTCGGAGAGGATCCTCGATATTGATCTTCACACAAATCCGGGCATAATTCATCTGTCCTCCTTCCTTGTGCACCACCACAACTGCCGTAGGAGCATCCATCCCAACTAGGATACCCAACACACTTCCCATACGACTTAGGGCATCAAAATACCAAAATTTTCCCCGTAAATTAGGAAATCTGACCCACATAGGTATTTTAGATAGAAACCCTCGTCCATACTATTGATCGCTAACCCATTTCTTAAAAATAATGGGTCTTCTCTGATAATACCAAGGCACCCCATTCAGGATCCTGTCACAATCTTGTGGATTATCAAATCTGAAGAAGAAGACCCTAGTCTCACAGGAAAACAATTCCAAACCATTAGTGGGTTGCCATAACCTTTGCACCATAGCCTTGAGAAGAGGGAAAAAAGGCCTCTTCCCTAAAACAAATCCCACAAGGGCGAAGGTCTAGAACTTCTCAGTTTTAGCAAGTTTCTCCCTTGAACAGACGGCTACTTTCTTGCCCTCGATAATGCTAGGTTCAATGAACTTAAGCATCAAGTCTTCAGATGACAGAGCAGAGGATGAGAAGTTTGAGTTTACCCAAGCATTCCCTACTAGTTTGAGTTTACTTGAAGCTCGCTTTAGAGAAGAATCCCCTTTTGCCACAGGCTTCACCTCACTTCCTGAAGCTTGTCATAAGTCTGGCATTTTTGCAGACACCTAGCGTGCAACCGGGCACACTGCTGGTATTGATGTAACATTAACATTGGCACAGTCCCGGGGTGACACAGACATTTCTACATCCACTTGGCGTGCACCAGCAGGGATCTCATCGTCATAGCCAGGGAACTCAGAAATCCTCCCATCCTTACAGCTAACGTTGGTTTCTGCATCGTCCCCCAATGAAGCTGTCATTCCTTCGGGCACCTTATGTGCACCTCCCTCAATTCTCTAAACATACCTATGGCCTCAACATCACCAGGTCTTGGACTGTGTTGGGAATAATGTAGAGACGAGAACTCCTCATTTCCCAGATCAAAGCCTCCACTGAAATTCTCCAAACCCAAACCATGTGATCCGCACCACATCAGAAGTGTCCGATCTGATCCACCGTCGCATCCCTTGGAGATGGATCCCTGCAGCATCACAGGACTCCACCTCATCATGCTCAATCGGACGAGAACCTCCATCAGATCTAGAACCTGACTCATAGTCTTCAGCAGGTCTGGAACCTGATCCCCCTGATCTATGTCCCGATCCCCATCGACCACGAGCTGAGGAGGAGGATGAGGAACCCACAGTAGATCCGTTGGAGATCATCCGGACCTGAAATCTAAATATTATAATTTATGAAACACAAATTAAAATATAATGTATAATTTATTTCTAGTAGTAATATTTGATAATAAATTTAAATTGTTAATGTATAATAATCAAGAATAAGCGAAAGTTCTCGAAGCGACTCTGTGTACCTTGATAAATATAGAAAGAGGAGCAGACCAAGGGGAGTCGAGCGATTAGTCGACCAGAATGAGTTGACTGACCGGTCGACCCGAATGAGTCGATTGATCAGCTAAACAGAGGGAGTCAATCGACCGACCGACCATAAAGAGTCTCGGTCGACTAGAGGGAGTCGACCGACCGGTCGGTCAAAAGGGGTTGACCGTCCAGTATACCAAGAGGAGTCAACAAACCATAACCATCGACCGATCGGGCGACCTACGAGAGTCGATTGGTCGGTAGACCAGAATGAGTCGACCGACCAATCCAAGATGCAGATAAATCAGAGAGGATCCCGCTCTTTCCGCCCCATGGCAGCGCCGATATCCACGCGAAGAGCTGGCACAAATATCACACACCAAGATTGTGCGGTAGTTATTCTCGAAAATCTCGACCAAGCGGCAATTACGGGAGGACAACCCACGCCTCAAGATTTTCAGTCGACCGATAAGGCATGAAGTATCCCAGCCCTAACTATCTAGTGCCTGCAAAGTGACACGCCACCCACTCGCGAGGCGGTTACATAGTTTCCAGGAGCATGTCACCAATCTCGCCCCACTCAGAGCGCCCCAGCTGTCACCTCGAGGCAATTGATCTGAATTCTGGAAGAGGAGGTGATGCATATTGCTTTCCGGAGTTTTCGGAGCTAGATAGAGAGAGTTTAGAGGTCAGCATTTGAGAGGCCAGTCATTTTAGGGTATAAGAGGGTGTGGCTAAGAATTTGTTACATGTTTGGCTTGTTAGTGCATTTCTTCCCCCACCCTGTGGTTTTTTCCCCTTCGATGTTGAGAAGGGATTTTTTCACGTAAATCTGGTCTACTTTGTTCATTGGTATGTTAGATTGTGCTTTCTGACTAAATCGCTCCAAATCCCCCCCCCCCTCCCCCTCTTGGCACCGTCAGTGGGAAATCATCTTCGAGACTTTCTATTAAAATTCTTGAACTGTCAGAGAGTTGACCAGCCAACCCTTCCACTTCCCCAAACTACCGACCAGTCGATCTGTGGGTGTTGATCGGCCAATCAGTTTATGAATCACCACTCACGACCACACGGTTGAAGTTATGGCTGGAGGACCGTACCATACATGTTCGAACTCGCAGCTCCAGTCTAATGCAGCAGCGCCCACCGACGCCAGCAATGTCGGACATCCTATTCAGCCGCCCCCACCTCGAAGCGCAACATCCCACCAACAAACCCTGTGTAGGGGGTCGGAGAGTCAAGCCAAGCTCCGACAGTGGTCATGGTCACTCAAGGAAGGGTCATATTTGAGACCTTCTTAGCAACCATAATGATGTCTCAACAAGTACTCACCACACAACAACAGACGATGCAATGCAACTACGAAGAGTTGCATGACCTTGTTCGAGCTGCCCCAGTTGGAGTACCAGTAAACCCGGCCGTGGGGGCACCGATTGGCCATGACCTTCCTGTGTCGGTTACCCGACCGATGCTGGTGCAGCAGCAATCGAGCCTTTCAGAATGGGGATGGTGCAAATCGGGCAGTGGAGGTCTAGAGTATGAATCCCAATGGATAGGGACCAAGTAGCCCGGAACCAGCCGAACGAAACAACCGAGGGCAGGCGGCTTCGGTACGCTTGGATGTCTGGTCTCGTCTTAGGCTTACCCCCAACAGCCACCCCCAGTCAAGCAATATTTGAGGATAGGTTCTGCTGAGCCTCGCCGTCAGACGTGAGGAGACATACCTACATGGTGGGAGTCACCTCTCTCGAGCGACATCGGCAAGCTGGCAACATGCATGTACCGCCAATAGGGGAAACGTCTAGGATCGCATCCGACGACCCACCCCGGATCATCTTAGAGATCGAGGGGAAGGTCAGCAAGATCGCACAGGGACACGAGCTCCAAACCAGCTGGAATAAGTCACCATCAAGGGGCTGCTTGGTTACCGCTCATCGACAAACTCCTCAATGAGCCTTTCCCACATAGATAGAACCCTTCATGCCTCCTGAAGTTCGATGGAACCAAAGATCCCGTGGAGTATGTGCTTGCCTTCCGAGATGCCCTGGTCCTCTACGAAGAAGACCATATCCTTTGTCGGACCTTCGCCAACAGTTTGTCGGGAACACCTCTTGAGTGGTTCCACAAACTCAGGCCCTCATCTATTTTCTCTTTCAGGGAGCTGAGCGCACAGTTTATCAACCAGTATTATTGCAACGGACGGGAGCTGAAAACCTTAGAGTCACTCTTTGGGATGAGCATGACTCAAAAGGAGACGTTGAGGCAATTCTACCATAGGTTCAGAGCTGAATACTTGAACTTGGCAGATGCTGATGGGCATAATAGCATGGCGATCGCGGCCTTCAAGAACGCCATCCAGCCAGGCCAACTAGTTAACGCCTCGCTCATCAAGCGCATGCCCAAGATAATCGATGAGTTATCATATTGGGTCGAGAAGTACATCAGATTAAAGACATCGATTGCAAGAGGAAGGTTGCAGATACCCGAGCTCAGCCCCCCGGCTTCAATCGGCCAGCAGCAATCAAATACGTCAACAAGCCGTCAAGCGAGTTGTTTCAACAAGACACGAAGCGGCAGAGACAAGATGGACCACCAAGGCCAAAGTGGAATAAAGAGCTCATAGTACTGAACTCCTCGATTGACCAAATCTTGGAAACTATCAAAGATGACCCATACTTCAAGTGGGCACCACCACTTCATACTTGAAAAAGAGGGTCCAGAGACCCGTCATGGTATTGTGAATACCACCAAGGCCAAGGGCATACCCCCCTGCAGTATCGGGTGCTCAAGCATCATATAGAGGATTTCATTGAGATTGGTCACCTAGACCACTTTCTTGACCTCCCTCAGCGCAAAGAGGCTAAAGCTGTAGGAGAGTCCATCGAGAAACTACCCACCTTCCCGGTCCTCCGCCAGGAAGGCACCTGCTATGAGAAGTAGATATAGTCTATGTGTATAACGGCCTAGTGCCATCCTCCAACTCTGTTGATCGTCAGGTCCGATGTAGCGAACAAGCACGACAAGTCCTCCATATGGTGATTGACCCCATTATTCTGTCGGAGCTAAAGATGATGGAGGCTGTGATTCAGTTTTCGGCAGCCGATTTGATTGGGATAGAGATGCCTCATAACCATCCTCTTATCATATGCTTCAAATAGCGAATTATCTGGTGAAGAGGATCTTGGTCGACGTTGGAAGCTCTATGGATGTGCTCTTACTCAATGCTTTTCGAAGCCATGCAACTTGACCGCAGATAGTTGGTCAATTCGTCGGCAACAATACTTGGATTCACTGGAGAAGCTGCGCGAGGAGTTGACAAGGTCACTCTCCCGATTACAACAGGGCATCTCACTAATCTCACTCGTTTTATTGTCAAAAAAACTGAGTTAGCATATAACATTATCCTAGGGAGACCATGGCTCCACCATCTCGATGCGGTCCCTTTGTCGGCCCACCAGGTCATTAAATTTTTGACTGATTGGGGAGTAATGAGCATCAGAGGTGACCATTCTTCCACAGTAAAGTGTGAGCTAAGCTCCATCCATCTGAAATCGACATGCCAAATTGATGAAGGCGAGTCAAGTGAAGCTACGGGTGAACCAGCCATCGTCAACCTCTAGTCCGTGGAACATAACCAAGTGGCCCAAAAAATTGAACACCTCATGCATCTTGCTTGGAAGTCCTAGAGGACAGGCTCTCACAGAAGACCGACTGATCGACTGAATTTAAAGAGCTGGCCGTGTCAACAACCTCCCCAAAGACCAATCGACTGGTTGAACTTGAAGAGCCGATCGTGTCGATGACCTCATGGAAGATCGATCGATCGGCTTAATTTAAAGAGCTAGCTGTGTCGACAACCTCGCCAAAGGCTGACTGACCGATTGAACTTGAAGAACCGGTCGTATCGATAACCTTACAAAAGACCGACCAGTCGGTTGAATTTAAAGATCTGGCCATGTCGGCAACCTCGCCAAAGACCAACCGACCAGCTAAACTTGAAGAGCCTGTCGTGTCAACAATCTCATGGAAGACCGACCGGTCGGCTAAATCTGAAGAGCCTGCCGTATTGAGGGGTTCAAAGAAGACCGGCAGGCCGATTGAATTTCAAGAGTCGGCTATACCGGAGGGTCCATGGAAGGCCGACCGACCGGTTGAACTTGAAGAACCGATCATGTCGGAGACCTCGCAGAAGACTGATCGACTGGCTGAACATAAAGAGCCAATCGAGTCGAAGGCGTTGAAGGGGTTGCCCACTGATCAGTGCATAAATATGTTATATCTATGCCCCTAAGCATAAGCCGAATCACAATATTTTTATTATACGATACGCTGATTACTTGTGTTTCCATAACTAACAAGAAAGGAGCCACAAGATAGAGCAAAGAACGCATCAAACATAACCCAGCGAAAAATTACTGAAGGCAGCAACAAGAAAGGGCAACTCCAAAGGCAACCCCCATAGCAACCGGTCACAGATAGAAGAAACGGCCTAGTCTGATCGATCGACCGCGAAGCCTGATCGATCGGGCGCGCCCGTTCCTATAGACAGAGACTTCACCTTATTCGATCGATTGACCACGAGCCCCGATTGATCGGTTCCGCCCATTCCTACAGACAGAGACTTTACAAAGCCCGATTGATCGATCGCGAGGTCCAATCGATCGAAAGTAGTCGCCCGTGCCTCCAACACCCTAGATCGGACGCTCTAGATTTGCTACAAGATTTCTACAACTTGCATACGCATGGGAATATATAAATACATGTTTCTCTTGGAGAAAAGCATCCGAATTTTGGCTCAAAGGTTGTCATCCCCGGGAGAAGATCGAGAGAGAAAGAAGAAGAAAGGGAGTCGTCATGGATCGTCAACAATCATTCATCAACCCTTATTCCGCTACCCCCATCATTAGTGGCTGATAACTACTTCTTTGTTTATCGTTGAAGTGAAGTAATTTATCAAAAATTCTCAATACCTGCATACATAAATTAGAGAGTTTTAACTAGTATATGGCAAGTAAGGATCGAACCACACGTAATTAGATGCCTAGAGAAAAGAGATCACATGCAAGTGAGACTAAATTGAATTGAAGAGAGTTGGATTTTTTTTTTAATTATTATTTTTGAAAATGATTTATTTTATTTTAGAAAGTAAATCTTAGAACTAATACTAATAATTGATAGTTTTAGAAAATATAAAAGGAAATCCGCCCAGGAGAGGGGTTTGTAAGCCATGGTATGGAGTAAAGTTCCCTTGCAATGTTACTCTTTTCTGTCCGCACTTGAGAGCGGAAGTTTTACCGACTCAAGTGGAAAATATAGAGTGAAAGCCCCCTTTTTTCTAATTTTATTATATAATATCCTCACAACATTATGAATAGAATTAATATGATTATGCATAGAATTCATAACAAAAAAGCTTTTTATCAAATGGCGCCATTTGATAAAAGCTTTTTTTTTATGTCGTTGTATGAAACTATTTATCAAAACCAATACCTGCATATATAACTCAGAGAGTTTAAATAGTATTTAGGCAAGTAAGGATCGAACCATACGTAGATGCAATGCCTAAAGAGAAGATCACAAGTGAACCTAAAATAAACTTAAGTGGTTTGGATTTTTGTTGTTTTGCAAATAATTCATTAATTTGAGAAAGTAGAAACATAAAACTAATAATTATAATTAAACTATACTAGAAATAAATCCACCTAGGAGAGGGATTTGTAAGCCATAGTATATAGTCACTTCTCTTGCAATGTTACTCTCGTTTATCCACACTTGAGAACGGAAGTTTTACCGTCTCAAGCGGAAGATTTAGAGTTTAAGCCCACTTTATCTCATTTCATTATGTAATATCTTCGCAATCTCAAGAACCGAATCCTTTTTATAGTGAAGAAGTAAGACTGGTACTCAATTGCGAAAATTTACATAATGAAAATTCGATAAGAAAATTAAGATATTTCTCATTTTAATCAATGATTCAATATTATAGTTTTCTCGGTTATCCACACTTGAGAACGGAAGTTTTACTGTTTAAAGCGAAAGGTTTAGAGTTTAAGCCCTATTTATCTAATTTCATTATAAAATACTCCCACAATCTCACGAACAAAATCCTTCTTATGGTGAAGAAGTACATTTAGTTAAATTGTACGAATTTATATAGTGAAAATTAGATAATAATAATAGTTCGCCTATTCAACTGTTGGAGTTTGAAGTATCACCCAAATTCCAATTAAATGGAAATACGGGTGAGCTTCTTCTCTCTTTGGAATCAAATGATTGAGAGGAATGAATGTTAAGTGCATTCGAGATCAACTTATAAGAGAGAAAAGTAACTATTTACCATGACATTGATCCCTCTCCCTGACGGGAGGGAGAGTTTAACCTACCATGGTTTTGGCTATGGTGTAAGTATGAATAAAATAAAAATTGCGGGATATAAAAGAAAGAAGACACATACGAATAAAATGAAAAGAACTTTATTGAAGTAAAAAATACGACTACACCCAACTGCTTAGAACATCATATCATAATATAAATGAACGACTACAATACACTCTCTTCGCACCCACTCTACAAACAAAAACTGATGAAAGCTATGTGGAAAATGGATGCCCCTCCCTGGAGGGAGGGGTGGGTCGGTTCCCCCTCCCCTTCCTTTAGGTTCGTCCGTCCCCTTATATAGGATAAAGAGGAAATTTGCAACGTGAGAACGTGAGAGGAAAAGATAGAAAGAAGTTAGGAGGGGTTAGTGCATGGGTTGGATGCATCTATGGTTGTGATTGGATTCGGGTAGAGAGAGGTAAGGAAAGAGGGAAGAGAGACGATCGGGATAAAAGAGCAAGAGGTTCGGATATGAGAGAGGGAAATAGATATGGAAAAAGAGAATTTTGGTTAGAGAGATTATAGGGCTTGAATGCAGAGAGAGATGTTCGCAATGAGAGAGAGAATGGGAAAGAACTGCGTGCATGGCTTTGTTGGAGTGGGTGGCTATGATTCGAATGGGTCGGGATGGTCAGATGAGATAAGGAAAGGAGTTAGAGAGAGAGTCCGATGGATCCCATGAGGCCGGATCGGGTAAGAGATCTAGAGGAGAAAGAGTAGGTAATTAATATGTTGGATTTGTTATGGGTTTTAGAGAGAGAGAGAAGATCGGGTGAGATTTAGAGAGAGAAAAGATGGCACAAAGCTGGGTTTGGTTGGATGGATGGCTGTGATTGAGGAAAATAAAAAGGAAAGAGAGAACGGGAAAAAGAGTGGGAGATGGGATCTTGGGGCTGGGTACAGCTGTGCATGGAGATCACGAGGGGATTCTCGGATAGTTTAGAACGATAAAGAAAAGAGAGAAAGGAGGAGATATTGAGGACGTGCATGCAATAACTCTTGGGTGTATTGTGGGAATTAATGGGTTTCCATGCATGTCATTTAGAAGTTAGGATTTTTAGAGAGAGAAAGATCGCAGAAGATGGGGCGAGTAGTCAGCTGGGATCGCAAGGGTTCTGCCAGGCTGGGTTGAGTGAATCCTGAGAGATTTAAAGAGAAAGAGTAGGGAATTGATATGCTGGATTTGATAGATATTTAGAAAGAGAGATCCCGAGATCTGGGGGTTAAAGAGATTGAGAGAGTTTCAGACTTGTGTGGGTTTTGCATGGATGAGAGTAGGTGGTACGGACGGTTGGGATCAAAGTTTTAAAGAGAGAGAGAGAGAGTTGGTTGAAAGAATCTAGGGGAGAGGGAGACGATCGGATGAAGAGATGGACGGCTGCGATTAATTAGGAAATAGAGAGAGAGAGAGACATTTGGGTGCCAACTGGTCGAGTTTTTAGAGAGGAGAGAGAGTGGTTTTCAGTTGAGAGAAGCTAGGAGTAATTTAATGGAAAGAGATCTAGAGAGAGAAAATCGAGAAGAGAGAGAGACGCTTGGTGAGGAGAGGGGAGGTCACATGCATGACTGGGGTGAATTGGATGGCTGTGATTACCGCATGAATGGGTTAGGTTTCGAATGTCTGCAATGCATGCAGAATGCATGGGTTTTGATCGGATGGTTGGGGTTTGATGGATTAGAGTCTCTCAAACGGCTGTGATCGTTTGCTGTAAACGGAGCTATGTGGTTGGCTTAGAGATAAAAGGGACGGATGTGATGAATGGGGTGGCTGAGTGGGTTTTATTTTTGCATGAAGCTAGATTGAAGCTAGATTGACTTGAAGGGAGTTTGTATTTTTTTATTATTTTTGAAAATAATTTATTTTAGAAAGTAGAAATAGAAAACTAATTATTTAAATTAAAATAAAACAGAAGAAATATCCCGCCTAGGAGAGGGATTTGTAAACCATAGTATAGAGTCACTTCTCTTGCACTGTTACTCTCGTTTATCCACACTTGAGAACGAAAGTTTTACCGTCTCAAACGGAAGATTTAGAGTTAAAGCCCACTTTATCTACTTTTATTATATAATATTCTCACAATATTATGAATAAAATTCTTCTTATAGTGAAGAAGTAAAACTAATTCAATTGTGAGAATTTATATAATAAAAATTAGATAAGAATAAATTTAATCGTTTGCCTACTTAACCAATGATTAACTATTGGAGTGTGAAGTATCACCCGAATCCTAATTGAATGGAAACACGGGAGAGCTAGCTCTCCATAATTAAAATTAATTAATTGAGAGACGTTAACATTTAGCGCAATAGAGAACAATTTACAAGAGAAATTAACTATTTATTATGGCATCGGATCCCTCTACCTAGCGGGAGGGAATTTTGTCGGGCATGATGCAAGAACGGAAAAAATCATTAAAGTAAAACATTGCGAAAAAAATAAAGTGCATAATAAAAAGATGACAAAACAACTTCTATTGAATTAAAAAAAAAAAATACGATTACACCCAACTACTGCAGAACATTCATTCAAAAATTACAGCACTACGCACACACACTCCGCACTCTCTCTACAGAATTCTGGTGAAAAATCTCTTGGAAAAACTACATGCCCCTCCCTGGCGAGAGGGGTGGGTCGGTCCTTCCTCTTGCCCGAGTCCCTCTCTTTATAGTGTCTTCCAGCTTGCACCCCAAGACTGTGGTTTTTTGGTAATTGGCTAGAATTGGTTATGAAATGAGCATGCACGGAGGTCTGATAGCAAGGTGCAGGTGTTGTATGAAATTTGGACGACTGTGATGAAATTGGTGGAAGAAAATTGTGAGAAGTGTAAGAAGAAAGGGACATCTGGGTTTCATTTAAGGAAGAGAGGTCAAGGGTGAATCCGAGAGAATTAAGAGAGACAAGGTAGTGATCAGGTCGGATTTTTAGAAAGAGATACATGGAAAGAGAATAACAGAGAGAAAGAATCTAGGGGAGAGGGAGATGGACGGCTGCGATTAATTAGGAAATAGAGAGAGAGAAAGACGTTTGGGTGCCAACTGGTCGGGTTTTTAGAGAGGAGAGAGAGTGGTTTTCAGTTGAGAGAAGCTAGGAGTAATTTAATGGAAAGAGATCTAGAGAGAGAAAATCGAGAAGAGAGAGACGCTTGGTGAGGGGAGGGGAGGTCACATGCATGACTGGGGTGAATTGGATGGCTGTGATTACCGCATGAATGGGTTAGGTTTCGAATGTCTGCAATGCATGCAGAATGCATGGGTTTTGATCGGATGGTTGGGGTTTGATGGATTAGAGTCTCTCAAACGGCTGTGATCGTTTGCTGTAAACGGAGCTATATGGTTGGCTTAGAGATAAAAGGGACAGATGTGATGAATGGGGTGGCTGAGTGGGTTTTATTTTTGCATGCATGCATGCATGTTGTGTTGTTGGGTGCCTGCATGCATGCATTGATCACAAGATGGGTTCTCAAATATAGACGGCTGCAATGGGGTCCGGATGGGAAATAGTGAATTTAGGAGGACGTGGGGCTCGGCTAGTTGGCTCGGTTAATAAGGGGTGACGCATGAGAATTGGATCAGACGGCTGGGTGCAACCAGGATTTTTAATGCAATGGAGGGTTATACTCAGGTCGGGCCGAGCCACTTTTTCAAGAAACCATCATCCTCCATTAAGCTCCTTAGCATACTCGGGGTTCTGCTCTGGTTCATTTCACGCGATGCATCAACCCGATGACTTTGATCCTCATCGGACTTCACAATTATCCATCACTCTTCAGAAAATGCTTCAAAACACACTATGCATACTCCATCGACCCGCCATGATAATATCCACCGCTCCATCTTGATACCCTTTATCTGACTGCGTCGAGTACCGGGTCAATTCCTGAAAACCACACATGAAATGACGCTTGTAAGGTTAAGATGCAATTATCGATAAGAAGGATAATTTTCGGGTTTCATATTTTTCATGCATGCAATGTATGAGAGCGATCCAATATATCACTACGTTTGTATTAAATCCTATTATGCAGTGGTGCAAAGAGGATCATGCAGTTTACGTATAGTATGAATGTTTTACGTTCCAAAGTGACACTATATGCATGATAAAGAAGGGATAAATCGCACCAATTGACCGCTCAACACACCCCCAAACTTGAATATTTCTCGTCCTCGAGAAAGCAAACAAAATAAACTAAAAATAATAGAAGAATAAAAAATTAATTTAACTCACTTTCGCAGGAATCGCGATTGCACTTAGCATGTGCAAGAAGCCGTTAAACCCCTGGGTTACCCCAGTAGACGAGTTTTGTCTCGTGAGGGTTTGCAGTGAATCTACCCACAAAATTCAATTTTTTTAAAAAAATTAAAATAGAAACTAAGAAATAAGAAAAATCGGTTTCGAAGAATAATTATAAAGTACTCAAAAATATGATTTCTAAGGCACAAAACTCACAAGGTAGTTAATCCAAGCTTCAACTTTCAAAGTAAGTACTTTAGGTTCTAACTATTAGTTTTCCGTTAGAAAAGGTCAATGTCAACTATGCTCGAGTGCACGGTGTTGTCTGGGCTAAACACAACTGGGGGTTTGGTTCTCTACCCACATATCATTCTAACAGTCTCCTAGAATGGTCAAAGTCGACCTTAGAACCTGAGTCAAAACCAACTAATCTAGACATGCTAGTGAGAGTTATGGATATTCACTTTAATACCCTATGGGCTTTATATGTGATATTCCAGTTTCTCCACATTGTTTATAACGACGGTTTTCACACTATTTTATTTATTTTTTTCTTTTTTTTTTCTTCTTTTTTTTCGGTCTTTTTTTTTTGAATCTAATTATATATCCCTTACTAACTTGTACCATGTCAGCTGCACTCTATGCCCATGACACGCTGCCAACGCTCTCATGAGTTAGGTAGCCATCCTCATGTTACCTTTATATTCGATTCACTCGAGTACATAGGATCATTCTCATAACCCTATACACCAAGCTTTACCAATACTAGGGTGTACAAGTTAGGACTTTTACATAATTAGGTCCTAGACCATGCTAATAGGTAGCCCTTTCCGCTATACCTTAAAATTCACTGGTCAATTTTCTCAAACCAAGTGAACCAGATCCGCATGGTTCATCAGGACTCCAAGTAACTATTAGGTGATATGAAAGCTTTGAATCTAAACCCTAGATGCGTAACCCAAATGTGAAGTGAAATATTAAGTCTAGTTTGTTTTGACAATCTCTAAAAGGTTTCTAAGGGTCAGAACCATATTAGACATACTTTTTCTAGCTAATCCTTGGACGTTCTATCTTGATTACCAAGTGTCTTATAGTCCTATTCGAATACGATAAAATTAGACTATCAAACTTGAAATAAAAGTAAAACTTTTTTTTTTTTGAAATAGATAAGACAAGACGATAACCAAGCATAAAAAAAATACTAATACATGAAAAAGTAAATGAAAACATGCAAATGTGAATTCCTATAGATTTCTATACTAACGCTGTAGTTTTGATAGGGGACTACAGACTGGACACACATACGCCGAGACGTATGTACCGAGCTTTCCCACTACAGCGTAAGTTGATGCAACAATATAATTATTTTTACTTTTTTTTTTATAAATAAACCTAAAACTGATAAATTAGATGCAGGCTGGAAAGTACACCACATGTGTAAGCCAGATGTAAAGTAAAAAGTTCAGTGAGGATATTATATAATATCCTCACAACATAAAAAGCTTTTTTGAAAGAAAGAGAAGTTCAGTGAGATTTAGAGAGAGAAAGAGAGAACGGGAATGAGAGATCGGGGAGGATTTGGACGCTTTTAATATTATGCATTTAAGAGAGATTTATTTAGAGAGATAAGGAAAGAGATTAGAAAGAGAAGAGGGAATAAAGGAGGGATTTTCGGAGATGATCAGGATACCGAGAGAGGGAAGATAGGAATTAGGAAGTGGGATGATTGTGCATTGGCTCTCGGAGATGGGATATCGGGGTTGGGTTTTGTAAGGGACGACTGCGATTTAGTTTTAGAGAGAGGAGGTCGGGCAGTTAGAGAGAAAAAGGAAAGAGAGAAAGAGAGAAGTTCGGTGGGCTCGCCTGGGTCTCACCGGTTTTCTGATCGGGTTGCCAAGTTGGGCGGCTAGAGAGAGAGAATCTTGGGTGGAGATTTAGAAAAAGCGGTGATGGATCGGAGGAGATCTAGAGAGAGAAAGAGAGAAATCAGGGGAGAGATGGATGGTTATTAGAGAGAGAATCTCTGATGGGATCCGGTTTTAGAGGGAGAAAAATATGGGTGGCTGCATGCATGGGTTCCTGGTAGAACGGACGGCTGTGATTGGGTTGAAGGTTCAGCTGGGTTTCGGTGAGAGAATAAAGGGGGAGTCCGATGGGGTTCTCAAGGTGGTAGGAGTGTATGCATGGGTTTTGGGTGCATGAATGGCTACGATGGATCGTGTTTACAAAGGATGGCTGTGATAAGATAGAGCTGGATTTGCATGATTTTTGGAATTTTGGAAATGAATGGCCATGATGCATGCTGGGTTGTTGGGTGTAATGGAGACTGTGATCACTGCATGTATGGCTGAATTGTAAGGGTCGGCTGGGATTGGTTTGGTGGACGTGCAAAGGTTTTGGTTACGGGTAAAATGGACGGCTACAATTTAGTAAAAAATTAAGATGGGATCGAATGGCCGGGATGTATGCATGCACATGGCTATGGATGGAGTTTGCGTATGGGAGTCGGAAGGGGACAATTGTGATGGGATCGTGCATGAATGCATCGATGGGTTTGGGACGTGCATGCATGTGAGGGATTAGGTGGCATGGACGGCTGCGATGCAAGCTCCGGATGGGAAAGAATGGATCGGAGGGGATTTAAAGTGGGCTCAAGTGCAATGCTTCATAGCTAAGAGGTTGGGTGCAAGACCGAGCCGGGTGAGCGGTTAGATGGCTATGAGACCGGGTGCGTTTATGAAGATAAAAGGAAATGAGAGAGAGAAAAGATGGCAAGCTTGGGTGTCCTCCGAGTTTGGATGTGCCTTGTTTTCTTGATGCTTTACTTCCGAGTTGTATGCGTGCCGGTTTTGCTAGGAATCTCCTTTGTGAGCTCCGATAATTTACATCTTCTTTTAAGCTAGTTCATCCGCTTGTCGATCATTGGCGAGCGTCTTAAGTCCGCTACCAAAGCATTGCATGTGATGATGCCCACCATATAGTTACGCTCCACAGTAGCTACGCGCGATGATGATGAATCCCATTTACTGCAAAACAGACATAAAATGATACACATCAGTTACTTATAGTGAAAAATAATAATTGATTATCGGTCTTTGTAATTTCTATAATGTATGAATGCAAAGTAATATACTGATGTTTCCATACAAAATTGTACTATGCAACGATGGAAAGAAGTTTATGCACTTTATGTGTAATATGAATGTTTTACACAAGAAAGTGATGAGATATGCATGAAAAAGGAAATGCAATAATACTAATTTGGACCCTCAACAGTGGCTAATCTCCCTCTAGTGCTTTGATGAAGCCCTAATCTTGTTCTTTTTATGCCTTTTAGGGTTTTGTAATTCCGATTGGAGAATAGTCAGGCCAATCGACCGACTGGCCGGACATGCCACTAGCCGGGCCTTGACAGGGGTGGATGGGCGCGACGACCGACACCGGACAGCGCATTGGTGGGCATGCCCCTGGCTTTCCCTTGGCAGAGGGTTGGCAGGCGCGACAGTCGGCCCCGAATAGCAGGTCAGTAGACACGTCCCTGGCTAGCCCTCGACAAGGGGTCGGCAGGTGCGACAGCCGTCCCCGAACAGCAGGTCGGCGGACACGCCCATGGACGACCCTTGGTAGGGGGTCGACAGACGTGACAGTCGGCCCTGGACAGCAGGTCGACTGACATGTCCCTGGCTGACCCTTGGTGGGGGGTCGGCGGGTGCGACGGTCGGTCTCGGACAGCGGTTCGACAGACACCCCCCTAGTTGGCCCTTAGTAGGGGGTCGGTAGGCGCGACGGTCAGCCCCGGACAGCGAGGCGACATACACGCCACTATCCAGCCCTCGATAGGGGGTCGACAGGCACAACAGTCGGCCTTGGACAGTGGGTTGGCAGACACGCCCCTGGCTGACCCTTAGCAGGGGCTTTGGCAAGCATGATTGTCGGCCCTGGACAATGGGTTGGTAGACACCCCTGGCCGGCCCTCAACAGGGGGTCGACGGGTGTGATGGTCGGCCTCAGACAGCAGGTTAGAGAATATGCCCCTAGTCGGCCCTTGGCAGCAGGTCGGTAGATAGACTCTTAGTCAACCCCGGACAGCAGGTCAGCAAGCGAAACGTTGGTCGGCCCTTGGAAGGGGGTCGACAGATTCTTTCCAAGAACTTATCAAGCCACCTCGACATCGACAAACCAGTTTTGCACCATAGAGTCCCAGCCAACTGGGTTAGCACCTGCATAGCTGGGAGGGGATAACTATGGGTGCAAAATATGGCTAACGCTCGACGGCAAGACCCGCCAGCCCTACCTGGGGCCCACGAAGATGACGGTGGGACCTGCTAGCCTTGCCTGGGGCCCTCGAAGATGATGGTGGGACCCGCTAGCACTGTTTGGGGCCCTTGAAGACAATAGTGGGACTCGCTAGCCCTGCATAGGGCCCACACATACTATCTTGGATCTGGTAAATCCCTCCGGGTATTTACCAAAACCCTCGATATTCCCAAACCTCTATAAATAGGAGACCCGACAAAAACATTCTAGATCAGAATTCATTATTCCCATTTTCATTTTATGTTTTCCAGAGTTCTCTGAGCCTTTTGGTGATCAGACTCTAGTCAAGCTTACTCGGCCCTCTGTCTATTTATATAAGCACTCCTTGGCCTGTCAAGAGTAGCTCTATTTCCTCAGAGATAGTGGATTCAAAGGTTACGTCTTACCATACGAAGGCATAGGCTTCGGCCAAACTTCATCACCACATCCTGTGTCAACTCTTCTTCTTCTTCTTCTTCTTCTCTCTCTCTCTCCTTTCTACTCTACAGTGTTTGTGTGTTAGCTAAGTACGCGACAACTCAACATCCCATAGTGTACCATATCTCGAAAGTCAATACCTTCCATCGACTGTTGAAGGGGGACTGTACGGTGGTCGTAATCTCCCCCTCCCCCCCAGAGGGCTGCTTCCCTTTCTTTTTTGTCGACCCAAGAAGATAGGTCTTGACCTGAGCGAGCTTCAGGAACAATAGCCTCCAGTCGTCATCATCCTTGGTGATCTTCCTATTCCTCCTGTCCCACTCCACCTCAAGAGATTCAGGGCATTTGAGCTGCCCGGTAGGGTAGTAGTTCTCCACAGTAGAAGCAAGATCAGAGGGCACCCCGGGCATAGCATAACCATCCCGCCAAGACCCCTCGACCAATAGCGGGCAGTCCTTTAAGCCCCTCACAGAGTAAACTAAACCAATGATAGGAGGGGTGTAGCCCACTCGAGCCTGGAAATTGAAGAAAGAACACGCAGTGCTGACAGGTACTTTGTAGTCCTTGATAATATACTTCTTCAGGAGATAAGTGACCGAGACCTATCAATCGGCCTTTTCCTCTATCGCCTCCATACAATGGAGAATGCTCCATCTGTTACCAACGATCTGGCCAGGGGAGACTCCCATCTGCTCCAAGACCTAACGAGAGAAGCTTGCTAGTAGCAGCCTCAAGCCACAATTCAACTGACCTAGAGTAACGATCGTCTCTTCACTAGAGGGACCTATGAGCCCGGTCGCAAATGAAAGAGAGATGTATGTGGGAATGCCAAACGCCGATTGAATGTCTTCGAATAGAAGGAGTTTCTCAATAGAGGAAAACCACTCAAAGACCATTATTTGCGAGGCAAAAAGTGTCTGGCCAACCAAATGAGGAGCGACTGACCGATCCTCAAAACTCGACCGACCAGTTAGCAAAGAAGCTCGGCCGACCAGTCAGGAAGCAAAGCTAATCGACCAGCTGATCCGTGGATCTTAAAAGACGAAGAAAAGCTCGAGTCAAAGAAGAGGAAGATATGAAAGTGACATTTCTCAAAGGTTTTGGGGCCCTATTTATAAGAGAGCCCGAGGCTTAAAGGGGTGCACGCATATACTTTGGAGGCACATTAATGGGGAGCGGTTCGAAATTGGAGAAGGCCCAGGAGACATGTAGGGTCGCCACGTGGCACAAGAAAGGAAAGGGACTCAACTGATATCTATGATACCCAGAGCACGAGAACCGAGGATCGAATGTCTCCCCTAGCACGAAAACCAAGGCAAACGAACTGTCACCATTGAGCGTAGCTTGCCACATGGCAGATTATCTAGTGGGAGAGAGGAACAGTCCCGACTGATCGAAAAACACTAAGAGACCAACCGATCGGGATGGGGTATTGTGTGTACCTTAATAAATGTAGAAAGAGGAGCAGACCAGAAGGGGTCAATCGACCAGTCTACTAGAATGAGTCGACCGATCGGTCGACTAGAAGGGGTCGACTGACTGATCAACCAGAATGAGTCGACCGACCAGCTGAACAGAGGGAGTCGACCGACCGATCAACTAAAAAAAGTCGACCGACCGGTCGACCAGAAGGGGTCAACCAATCGGTCGACCAGAGGGAGTCGATTGACCGATCAGCCAGAAGGGGTTGACCGTTCAGTCTACCAAGAGGAGTCGGCAAACCATAACAGCTGACCGACCGTGCGACCTACAGGAGTCGACTGGCCGGTCGACCATAATGAGTTGACTGATTAGTCAAGATGCAGATAAATCAGAGAGGATCTCGCTCTTTCCGCCCTAGGGTAGTGCCGATATCCACGCGAAGAGCTGGTCCGAAGATCAAGCACCAAGATTGTACAGTAGTTATTCCCAAAAATCTTGATCAAGCGGCGATTACGGGAGGTAGTCCACGTCCCGAGATTCCCAATCGACCAGTGAGGCAAGAAGTATTCCCAGTCCTAACTATCTAGTGTTTGCAAAGTGTCATGTCGCCCACTCACGAGGCGATTTTTGCAGTTTCCGGGAGCACGTCATCGATTCCGCCCCGCTTGGAGCGCCCCAGCTATCACCTCAAGCCACTATAAAAAGGGGCCTACCCCCTCAGAGCAATTGATCCGAATTCTCGAAAAGGAAGTGCTGCCTATTGTTTTTTGTAGTTTTCGGAGCTAGATAGAGAGAGTTGAGAGGTCGGCATTTGTGAGGCCGGTCCTTTCAGTGTGTAAGAGGGCCTAGGTGAGAATTTGTAACATGTTTAGCCTGTTAGTGCATTTCTTTTTCCGACCCTGTGGGTTTTACACCTTCAACATTGAGAAGGGGTTTTTCCACGTAAACTCAATCTACTTTGTTCATTGGTAAGTTAGATTGTGCTTTCCGACTAAACCGCTCCAAACCAAAAAACAATCCATCACGACGACCTTTTGGGGACTTCATCGTGCATGTCAATGACTTCCCAACAACCTCAAAGTACAACTTCGGGGGGTGGGGGTGGGGGGGTGTTATTTTGGAGAAAGTGAGGGTGCCTCGAAAGTCCAAGCTCAATTAATGCAGTACACTTGATTTTCTTGCAAGTCATACTATACTTGAATAAATATTACTCAGTGCCATGAGCATGTTCAAAGAAAAATGAGTTCTTTCATTCTACTTTGCAGCTTAGCCATTTGCAAGTGAAACTCATTTATAACCCTTGCAAGATGCTCAAGAATCCTTTTCCAAAAAGGCAAGAAGAATCGTAATTGCTGGCATTAGTTTACTCAGACTTATGTGGGCCCATGAAGATGATCTAGTGCACCACAACTCTAAATTAAAAAAAAAAAAAATCAAAGAGTACAAAGCTTAAATTGAAAAGTAAACTCATTAAGCGTTTCTTGGTTCTCGGGTATCATATCCTATCATATCAAATAATCTAACTTCCACGATGATTTACAAGGATCTGAATGAAAAAAGAATGAAGGATTTTCCATTGAAATTGTCCTATGCAATCTCAAGTAAATCAGCAATATGGCCAGCTAAAGCACAAACTCCTTATGAGTTGGGATACGGGCGGAAGCGCTTTCGATATCACGAGGCTCTGGGGTGGTTGCCTAGAACACGAGCAAAGCTATTCA
Organism: Chamaelirium japonicum; assembly: GCA_947650365.1. Lineage (NCBI taxonomy): Eukaryota > Viridiplantae > Streptophyta > Magnoliopsida > Liliales > Melanthiaceae > Chamaelirium > Chamaelirium japonicum. Next base: position 84,411,467 of record OX393549.1, read on the forward strand.
TACTGAAATCTTTTACCGAATTTCTCACACCGAATAATGTGGCATCCAATCACAGTGTCCCTTTGCCAGCTGGCTCGAGCTGAGTGCAATTCACTGATAGGGTGTAGGGTTTAGTCCCACATCGGCTAGGGACTAAGTGATGATGTGCTTATATACTCTCTGGTGGATCTCCCCTTACGACCTAGGTTTTGGGACATGAGGGCATCTACACAAAGCTAGATGAAATAAACGGCTGTGATTGCGACATGTCATTCTGTGAGAGAGAGCAAAACATAGATATGATTTGACCTGATGTATAAAAAGAAAAGGTACGATTACTACAAATGAAGATTGCATAGATGAATCACGACTTCAACATGATCCGATGGAAATGTGATGGAGGTTTCCAATAATCGCAATGCGTCGTTTCATACATCTGGGAGTTGGCCGATTGATTTGCTGCACTTGATTACGGCCCAATCATGATATGCCACGTCTTTATTAAAAATGTTATAATGGGCCAACTTAAGTGTAGCATACGTTTGGTAGCAAGTGTAGTTTTCGTTGTGCCCTTTCAATAGACGATGTGGCACACCACGATTGGGCTGTAAGCAAGTGATGCAAATTAACCAGGTAGCAAAAAATGCTCTTTTGGTTTTGTATTTAGGAAGGAACTGCTATTAGCAGTGCTTGAGTTTGATTTAGGTTGAAGTCCTTGAAAATATATGATATCTTGGGGCCTGTTTGGTTGCACAAAACTGAAGCCCGAAGTGACGAAAGTGTTGGAAGTGGACATTCGAGTTCCGATGTTTGGTTGCACCGAGGTCCACTCCGAAGTCAGAACTGAGACTTTCGAGGCCCTCCACTTCTTCTAAATATGTAAGTGTGACTTCAGTCCAAAAAGCTCCAAAGTCGCACTTCAGAGTGGTTGGGGAAGTGTATAAAATGCTATGTCACTATAAAGACTAATGTGGGGGATGATCCTCGTGCCGACCCAAGGACTCCACTCAACAGTCAATCGATTCAATTATCGGTTCGAGCGTTGGGTTTTTAGACTTGAGCTTTGAAGCAGTTGAGAGTTTGTGGACTTAAATTTAGAAGTGATTGAGAGTTGACACAAAATGTGGTATCGGAGTTCAGCCAAAGCCTACGTCTCTGTGCTATAAGATGCAACCTTAATTACCCACCAAGGGATTGGAGAGTTGGCAAAGCAACTGATGCTTTGTTGATGAGGTTGTGGGTTCAACTCTTCCTCCCCTCGATTTACCCAGGAGTGAAGTGGGAATTGCCGAGTGGGTCGGGCTTCACTCCCGGAGGGATTAGTCCGAGCCTGAAGTGGGCCATTGCCCGAAAGGTTTCGGGACACCCGCCGATGTCAAAAAAAAAAAAAAAAGATGCAACCTTAATTCACTAACACTTGAGATGTAGTGACCTCGACAGGCCGAGTGTCACTTGTCTTAGAAGAAGGAGAGAGATGCCAGAGCTCTAAAATTTGAAAGTCTGATATGGAAATCAGAAGATCGTTCTGGAATACTCATCCGGTCTGCTATTTATAGAGGTTTGAGAAATATTTGGGGTCTAGGGAGGTTTCTGCAGTCGCTTTGATAGACTCCAAGCTGGGTCGGTGGGTCCCGTTGTCATCTTTGTGGACCCCCAGGCAGGGCTAGTGGGTCTCGTAGTTGTCTTTGTAGGACCCAGGCAGGGCTAGTGGGTCCAGTACGTCTCAGGTCGTTGGCCAAATTTTGCACCCACATCTAGAGTTGTTGGAAAAGTGTATCACTTCCTGACAACCAAACAAGAAAATTGATGGAAGTGTAGAAAGTCGTAGTTCTGAGCTTGCCCACTTTTTGGCAACCAAACAACCGAACTACGGCTTCCATGGAAAAGTCCCAGTTTATGGAAGTGCTTGTTCCAGCAGTTCTCCGACTTCCTCAACACTTCGGGCATCCAAACACGCCCTTGGTGTTCCTTCTCCCCGTTCACATCCTCTCTTTCTCTCTCTTTCTTCTGCTACCAACCTCTTCTCTCTTTTTCTCCACCATGCATAAAACATAGAAATCCCAAAAGTCAGGTTAGAGATGAAACCTCTATAGATTTTCTTTCATCCCTTTCAATGTTGTTGAAAAAGCAGCGTATAACCAAGAACACCTCTCTCATTCACGAAATGAAGTGGTCGCAGTGAGGTCCTCCCTTAGGCTTTAGCAATTGTTGGGTTATCTATTTATAGAAATGCATCATCGATTTATATGATATGAAATTTATTTAGGCAAATTTTGAAATTGTATATTTATTGTAGCGCCAGACGTTTATAGGCGGACCCCTACAATATAGACCAGATTGTAAATAGATTCTCTGATAGATAAATCATGGAACACAACAATAATCTCTAGCAATAGAAGTAATAAAATACAAAACACAGAAAAAAGAAAAAACACAAACATAAAGCACACATATAAGAGACAATTTTTACATGGAAATTATTGCAGGAGAAAATCACAGACGAAGACGATGGGATGATAAACTATAATGGATAAACCAAGAAGTTACAAGCAACACTCAATAACAGCACCCTAATCTAGGGCAATCTCTTCTCTTAAGAATCTCACCAAGTCCCTCTCAGATCGTCCGTCAAATGTATCGAGTTTGGTTACTCAACACCCTTTATATAGTATGGCTTTACAATAAACAAAAGACTCAAACCTAAAAGGAACAAATTCCTAAAACGGACAAACCAATCGGTTGACCATAATGTCTGATCGATCAATTTGGCCTCGATTCGGGAAAGCATCGTCACAAGTAAATCATATCGGTCTGTTATAGAATTGATTGGTCTTCCAGAATGTACCTCTCATGTACAACAAAATCGATCGATCGGTTTAGACCCGTGAATCGGTCGGGCAATAAGTTTCCCTTGACCTCAAAATTGAGCCATAACTTAACAATTATCCACTTGGCAAAATTTGTCCTTGGATCTGATCGGTCATTACAAACCAAGTACCTCAATTGTGCATTCGGCTATTCGAGGCCGAGTGCATCTATAGCTTAATTGGCTATTGGAGGTCGAGTGATCAACAGTTGACGAATGGACTATAGACGCACTCGGCTTTGAATGTCCGACTGCAAAGTATAGAGGCCTAGGCTGAAATGGTCAATTGTAGGAGGAAAGAAATGAAGGAAAGAGGAGGAGGAAGGAAGAGTATGAAGTGGGAGGAGGAGGACGTGGTGGTGGTGGGTTAGATGGGAGTAGTGGCTGCAGATGGGTGGAGACCTGCATAGATTCGACAATGGTGGAGGTGGGTGGCAGGCGGCGACCTGCACAAGTCTGGTGATGGAGGCTATACACAAGCATAGGAGAGGAGAAATGGAAGAATGGGTAGATGCCCCTAGAAAATATGATGCCCCTAGTAATATATGTAGTGTGATTCGTATGAATGACTAGACCCTTCAAGGGTGCTATATTGCTATATGCAAAATCTTGGGTCTGGTTATTCACAACACAGAGCTTAACAGGGGCAACACATTTACAAACAAAACCCTATCCTACCCCTGCGCTATAGATGAAGGCCGCTCAGACCCTCTGTCGCCTCCGACTATGCCATGCAAGATGTTGCCCACCTTCTCCTTCTCCTCCTCCTCCCTACTTCCTCCTCCTCGTCCCCCCTCCTTCTTCTTCTTGTCGCACTCGATGATTGTAGGTTTAGTGCCTAAACTTGTCCACTCGGCAATGCGATGCCAAGTGCAGTTACAATCCATTCAGCAATCGGAGGATGAGTGCTCAATGGTGGTCGAATGGCCTGTAGTTGCACTCGGTATCGCATGGCCATGTGTATGGTTTAGGCTCTTATCCTGCAATTACCGAGTGCAGCAGGAGGATGAAGGAGGGGGAAGGAGGAGAAGGAAGAAGGTTGCTGATTTAGGAGAGGAGGCTGCTGGAGAAACGTTGGAAGCTGATTTTGATGGAGAATCAATGGATGGTTCTCATAGGGAGAATCGAGAGGAAGGGGATGAATGTCCAGGCTCAAAATCATTAAGGACAATGGGTGAGGAAGTACTGGTGTCCTTGGGTGAGGAAGAGGATAATGGATATGTTGTTGATAAAGGCAAGGATGTTGATGATGAGGAGGATGATGACGAGAACGAGGATGTTGAGAAAGAGTTCTACACTCTCAGTCCAGGAGCCAATTTTTTGACGAACGTGCAAGCCAATGACTCCATGAAGCTCCAAAAAGCTTTAGCAAGAATCTTGAAGACCAGAAAAGTGAGGCACCTAACGATGATAAATTTGATCTCGATCCGGAGGATTCGAAGTTCTTTCACGAGATGGCGATCAAGTATGGGAACTGGCCTTCTGCGATGACACCCTCCTCCCTAAAGCTACACCAGGATCTACAGATCTGGTTCTCTACAAAGCAGACCCTACAACGGTGGCCTACCAGAGAGTGTGCTAGGACTACTAGGAGTGGGAAAACTTTGAAGCAACTGCTTTGTGTTAACCTGTTTGAGCATGAGTCATTTTCTTTTCTTGTCATGTGACCTACATGCCATATTTGTGCTAAATTGTATGCGTACATCTGAGTGTCACGATCCACTAGAGCATTTGAGCTTGCTCACTCAGAGCAGAGCCCAGTTATGTAATTTTCCTTCTATCAACTCTGTGGGTTTCTAATACAATTTGTATTACCTTTCAAAAAAAAAAAAAAAGGAGGAGGAAGGAGGACGAAGAAGGAAGGAGGAGGACACGACAGTGGTTAGGTGGGATCAGTGGTGAAGGATGGACGGTGGTGGATCGACGACAATCAACACGGATCAGGCCGGTGGTCTGGCGACTACAAGCGGAGGTTTGCGCCACATATCACCGGGAGCAACATAATAGGTGCTGCCCTTGGTAACTTGCAGCTGCCCCCTGGCAATCTCTTTGCTCTAAGGCCGCGTTTGGTAGTCGGAAAGTGATGGGAAAGGAAGAGAATTCCCCCCTTTAAGTGATGTTAGATGTGTTTGGTAACCGAGAAAGTGAACAGGAATTAGAATACTTTTATACCTAAAGTATCCCTGTGTTAGTGTAATCGGGGAAAAGTGAGGGGATTTTCTTTTTGCTCCCACTCCTGGGAGGAAAGACTTTCCCCTCGAGAAGGGAAAAACTTTCCTTTCCTTTAATGAAATTTACCAGCTACCAAACGGGGCCTAAATAACCGGACCCAAAAAAAATCCCTAAATAGAGATGGGACGAATTTCCATCTCTCTCCTCTAGCTTTCTCTCAAATTGATTCCAAAACGGCTGTACAAGGCAAGCAATGGTTCCGATAGCCGATGCCAGGAAAGAGGGTTCGAGGCTTTCAGTCAGGAGGTAAAAAAATTAGGAGAAATTAAGTGTGTAAGAGCTGATGAAGAGGATTCGAGCCCCGATTAATGCAAGCAGGTATATCAGTATTTGCCAACGTTCAATTCACTCGTCTTCTCCTCTTGATCACCCTTCTCTTCTCTAATGTTTTACTACCGGATTTTCTTTCAATTTATGTTTCTCGAAGGCTTTGATTGGGGGGGGGGGGGGGGGTTGTTGTTTGTACTTCTTGTCAGTGTTTTTTGATTTACTTCACGTTTCATGGGGTTCTTGTTCTTGGATAGGGTTTTGCTTTGATCTGGCATCTGGGTTTCTCTTGAAATTCGAAAATTTGGCAGATTTATGTGTTTTTTATCATCTGTCTATGGATTTGTAGATGGGTTTCTGATTTTGGGGGTGATCTTACCTTATGTTTAACTTGGTGGGTTTAAGTGTTTCACAATGTTGCATTGTTTGATGAAATAAATGCCATCATCAATTAGTAGTTTAATTTCCTTATGGGTGGAATTACCCATCTTGCAGCTTGGGATTTTTAGATGGGTCTCTGATTTTGGGGGTGATTTAAGATATTTCATGTTGAACTTGGGGTTTAAGTGGTTCACAATGTTGTATTGTTTGATGAAATAAATGCCATCATCAATCAGTAGCTTAATTTCCTTATGGGTGGAGTTACCCATCTTGCAGGTTGAATTGATCATAAATCCTTCAATTATCGCCACACTTCCCTTTTTTGCTAAGAGAGAATGTAATCGATGCCCAAAATTTGATTCAAGTTCCATGTAATAGGACACTTTAGCTAGCTCGGACGAACGCTGGCGAAGGTTAGGGAGTAATTTTCTTGCCAATTCTCTATGCCACTTCTTGTTCCAATCCTGTCGACGAAGTTTGATGGCCGCTGATCCCTCACTGGGACTACAGTGCGAAGATCAGAGCGGCAGACATCCTTTGCTCATGGAGCGGCATGCAGATCTTAACAGCGATGGGCATGTGATCAACATAACCGGGTGCAGTGGTACCTCTGCGTCAGGATCCAATGGTGATGCCAATGGTGACTTGGATGGGTTGCGCTGTGGTGATGGGCCTTCAACAAGCGCACAAGCGCCTGTTCCTCAGACGTCTTCATCATCGGTCACTGTGTCTAATTCGGGAAACACTTCTCTCACAAGGAGAGGTGATAATTATGGTCGTCGCCGTAGGATCCCTTTGAATTCTGGTTTGTGGATTTCGATCGAGCTTGTTGTCATTGTGACCCAAATTATAGCAGCTATTGTTGTTCTCTCCTTTTCAAGACATGAGCATCCAAAATATCCATTATTCGAATGGGTCATAGGCTATACAGCAGGCTGTGTTGCTACTCTTCCTCATGTTTATTGGCGCTACATTTACCGCAGTAGCCAGGGCTCCGTGCAAGAGCCAGCACATTCACATCCTGGTTCTTCTCAAAATAACCCTCCTGAATCTAATTCTTATACTATCATTTCTGTTACACCAGTCACAGGCGGAGATCGTTATGCCACTCCTGCAATCTCACGATCTGGACACATTTTCTTCACTGCTAGTCCAAGGTATGTATACGATCTTGTAATGTCGTAAGCTAAAACCTGCGGATATCTTGCATTATATTTATGTTCTGTTGCAAATATACTTCTTACCCCCTTTAAGCTCTATCTTTTAGACTCGTGCATCTGGTATGTTCATCTACCTATGTCGAAGTTACATAATATTTCCCTTTTTTATTTAACCGTTTGTCTGGTTTATCACAAAACTAAGATCCTGTATTACAATGATATTCATCTGTTCCTTACGTGGTCGGATATATTTTTTTTTGTGGTGCAAATTTGTTGAAAGAATCAGTCAATCATTAGCTTCTGGCTTGTGCTTGTTCTTGCGAATTTTGGAATGGATCTTAGGTCCCTATTTTGGTCCCCTTTGTGAAGATTGAAATACTATCGACATGGATATATGTTGCAGATTCCACTTGGTATGGAATTGTGGATTAAAAGAACAAGCAAAATTCAGTAAAAGGCCAACATCTATGGGTGATATGGTACACATGTATTAGAAATAGAGGCTGCTTCATGTTGGGAAATCAGTTATGACTTTAGACGTGCATATTGTCTAGGTGGTTCAAATTAAGAATACGTTTGTTACTAGAGAACTTTATTCAGGGTACCAATTTCTTGCTTTTCTTTTGTGACAGTTTTGTACATCCTTCCTACTCTTTTAATCATGCTATTTGAATTTTCTATTCTATTATCTCCTACCATGTTGTCATAGATGTCCAATGCCATACTATTAAGTTAATATGGTACTATTGCACATGTTTCAAGTGAATATGAGTGTCAGCCTTAAGGGTGGTATGTACAACTTTTCCTACTCTTTGTTAGAAAATCCTAACCCCAATGACACACTATTAAGTTAATATGCCATACTATTAAGTTAATCTGGTACTACGTGCAGATTTTGGGACAACAAGTGTGTATTTCAGTCTTTTCACTTTGTTCCCTTTTTTGGATTTGGATGAAATTTGATGGGTGTGTAAGTCTAGTGGGGGTAGTTCAATGTTCTGAAATGCTCAAGGTGAACATAGGCGCAAAGGTCTCATTGAGCCTATTCTCAAGGCGCACACTTGATTGAAGTAAGGCACACATTTTAAAAAAAAATTATGTTAATTATAAAAGATCAAAACATGCATAGATTAAGAAATAAATATTAAACCAATTAGCTAAACTGGATAAATCGTTTTTGCAATAACACAAATGTTGGAGTCTTGTAGGTTTGAATTCTGGTTCAACATATGCTATTTACAACATGCGACATACTCAAGTATATCTAGTTCAATTATCAATTATGACAGATCAAAGGTGATATTATAACATATGAAAGATAAATATCGAATGTGATATTTCATTTATGTGCTTGTGCACATACTTTCAAATTAGTATGACAGGTGCAAATCCAAAAAGTGAAGGAAACTTACTGAATCTTGTAATATTTAAAATAACATCAAATCCATGATCAAATCAAACCCACAATAGCTCTTGCCATCCTACAGTCCTACAAAAGAATGATAGAACACAATTTTGAATATAAACAATATCCAATCAATGTGTCAAATCAATATTCAATATTGCTGCAATAATGAATCAACTTTAATTTGATAACTTAATCATATGGCTGAAAATATCAAGTTCAAGCACAAAGTTTAAAAACACAAATAGGGGAAAGAAGAAATAAATAAAACAAGGGATAAGAAAAGAAGAAAAAGTAAAAAACTCATCGACAACGAAATCAACATAAATAAGGGGAAAAGAAGAAAAAAAAGTCAGTAGAATTGCAAATGTTGTCGAAGGAAACCGAAGGAGTGCCAGAGGAGTGCTTTTGGGGTTGTGGGAGGGCGATGCGGTTGGAGGTTTTTTTTTTTTGGCGTTAGAGGTCAAGTCTCTCGCCCTTTGGTCCCGCATGCTCTCGGCGAAACCCTGATAAGAGAAGCCATATCAGTATTTTTTTTTTGTTGGGTAGATCAGCAGTGGGCCTTATTTCGTTGTTTTACATAACACCAAACATCGGATGATAGCCAAGAGAAATATTGAGCATCTGGTTTAGGAAAGGCGCACCTTTGATGCACCCGGGGGATCGCAGTTAAACGTGCGCCTAGCTTTTAGCTCCTCGCTTGGGCCTAGGTGCGCGCCTAGTCACGCCTTTAACAACACTGGAGTACTTTATGGTTAAAATTTGGGGATTATCCAACAAGCGGATCGTGAGATCTCGAGGTTAAATTAGATCTGGATTGTTAATTCCAGATTTGAATATAGGCCAAATTGACCTCCGATTCACATTTGAAGATTGGGACTTTTGTGGTGTAGGATTTTGGGATAGTGAAATGGATATTGGATAAATTTATGAAGTTGGAATCGCTAAGTTTTGAGATCTTGTGGGTTTTTGTTTCAGATTTTATTTTTGCAGGGTAGGTCTATGGATGCGAGGCTCGTGAAGGTTCGTCAATGGAAAAAGGTTTACAACGATGGATGAAAGGATTGAAAGTTGCTTCCACATATTAGATTATTGCTCCATATATCATGAACAAGAAATATTAAAAGATGGAACAAACTCACTCAGAGAAGAAGATAGGTACTAGACTACTTCAGCTCAATGGTTTGCACCTCGGAAAAGACTGATCCACGATAAGTAAGCTTTGATTAATAAAATTGCTGCAAACAAAACGTTCTTTTATTATAATGGCGTAAGAAATGTTCCAAGTAACTTAAGAGCCTTTATATATAAGACGAGAACCTTAATTAGGGCTGGTGGACAGTGGGATCCGCTAATACGTGAGAGGGGAACGGATCCTCCCCTCCGTCTTTCGATAGCCGTTGGATCGTGAGGTTGCCCCCCCCCCCCCCTCCAAAAAAAATAAAAATGAAAAAAATAATAAGAAAATAAAGGCTAAGAATGATAAGCTCATAATTCTAATGCATGATTCAAGTAAAGAAAAGCTAGACTTATCCTCGATGACGTTGGCGATGATACATCCTTATCTAGTGCTCCTCATGTCTCTTATCCCCGTCTTAGAATGAAGGTTTTGATGGATAGAGATAGATAAGGGTGATAAAGAAAGATGATTGCCAGGTCATCTCACACGCAACGACCTCTTGTTGTCAACCTCTCGTCTCATCGGGTATCCCTAGGCCTCTCGCTGTCAGGGAAGACAAGCCATCACAACCTACTTTAAAGTAAAGAGCTTTATAATATTTTTATTCATCAATAATATTAACCATAATAGAGGCTTTGGGTCATTTCATAAACTCCCAAGCAATACAACTACTATTAGGACTTGTGGACTCCTAAACACATAAAACCCTTGTTAACCTGTGCAGAAATTAAACTAAAATTATCGTCGAAAATAGTAAATAACATGAATAAATAGTAAATAAAATAACTAATACCCCCAAAACAATGGGCCATCGATAGAAATAGAGCCTGGCCTTGAGAATCGTGCATGGTATGATCTGCTCTCCATTATTCGCAAGGCTAAACTGAAAGCTCTAACATCAAAGTTGATGCGGCAGCGGGACAAATTCATGCAAGCTAATCTATATGATGCTTTCCTGAGATCAACAATGTATTCGTACTAGAAAAGCAAAATGTAATTTTATTATAAGCCAATTTCAAATACAAAGTGTTTAATGTAAGAGGCCAAGTTACTATCAAGACCAAACACAAGATGAAGCTTAACAATTCAAAATAAAGTAAGTATTGACCATTTGGAAGTTAACAGATTTCTGTTGGTTAGGCTAAGGTTAACAAATAATATTAAAGATCGAATTACCATAAAACTGTTTCAATCAAAAGGCTAGAAACTCAAGTGGGTGTCAACTTTCAAAAGGTCTTATTTTCATATAATGTTGTTCTAGCAATATATATTATGGCAAGAAATTAATGTAGTGATTTGCAAGGGTTTAGAAAGGTCTCATTGATGACCTATGAATAACGATATAGGAAGTGCGAGTTTAGCATGCGCCACGCGAAACTCGATGAAGATTTTGAGTGAGCAAATTAAATCCAACACAAGCGTGGAAGCCAAACCAAAGGAGCACGAACACAACTATAACAAATTCATGCGGAGCACGAACACACTCGGGCACGACGATGGGCTGTTGGTAGGTTGCTGGGCCCTGCAGGTAGCCTGGCGGCCTACCAGAGCTCGCGGGGTGTTCTAGTTGGCTGCTGGGCCCATGTGGTGGACTGTTGGCTGTAAAGCACGGGTACTTCGGAAGGGCTATCATACAAGTACCAGGTATGAGTAGGGGTGTAAAAAAGCCCATCGGCCCGGACCCCACCCGAAAGTCAACGGTTCGAACCCAGCCCAAACATACCATGGGCCGGGCTCGGGCCGCCACCTTGAGCCCGCGGCCTAGCTTGAAAGGAAGCTCGAAAGCCCAGCCCGAGAGCTCGATACTGTGTACTTAATTATATATATACAGATTGGATACATTGAACAATAAGGAAAAATGGTGTAGTGTGGTTATGGCTTCTCTAAACCTCTTAGAGGTTGAGGCTTCAAACCCCACTGTGTACAATTTTTTTTTTAAAAACCTTACTTTTAGTCCAAACTCGACCCAGCCCGGCCCAAAATTCCAAATATTTGTATACCCGGGCTCAGATTCTTGACCCGAGGCTCGGCCTGACAAGCCTGACGGGCCCATCCGGGCTTGACATCTCTAGGCTTGACCCGACCCGAAGTATTTTAGGCCCGACTCGTCCCGTTTTACACCCCTAGGTACAAGTACGGTAATTCCCGTACTCGGCACACCATTTTGAATCAGGTATGGGTACTAGATTTGGGTATGACATGGGTTTAGGTACGGGTACCAATACTATAAATTAGAAAAAATTTAGAATTTTTTTTTAAAAAAGAAAAAAATAATGTTTAATTAAATTTTTACTTTTAAATTATACTAAAATTATAAAATTATCATTGATATTATACTAAAATTATATAAAAAATACCTTGTTGCACCCATATCCTACTTTCTTAGGATAAAACATACCCGTACTCCTGCTTCATAGCCTGGCGGCATGTTGGAACCCGCAGAGTAGCCTAGTAGGTTGCTAAGCTGCCGCTGGGCAGCTAACAACCAACCACTTGTACTGGTCGGTAGGCGCTGCTACCGGCAAAGTGGTGGCCTCTAGTGGTGATGTTGGCCACGAGGAAGATAAGAGTGTGGGGGCGGTAGTGGTGTCCTGTGAGGTGGCCCATGCGTTGGGTAGCTCACGAACATGGGGAAGTAAAGAAGAATGGACCATGAGTTCTCACCGATAGCCCTCCGACCTCTCACTCTCACACCTCTTACAAAGAATTTTTGCAAACTAGTAGAATTTTAATCTCCATTATTGAGAACTAGAGCTTTGGACTTTTTATAAGCCACCAAGTATTACAAAACCCAATAGCAGTAGTATACAAAAAAAAAAAAAAACCAATAGGAGTAGAATACCTAATGTATTGGGGAGAGAGAGACCTAGCCAGTACAAGACAATTTCACTTCTTTTAACGTGATTCACCCAAACCTGAACTATATTCACGAGTACAACTTCTTTTTGGTGATCGTACACTACGCTCTTGCGCTCCGGTCTGTCTGACCATTTGCTATGCTTTGCGCTTTAGTCTATCACCCATCGACGATCCGTTGCACCTTCGCAGCCAGTGTTCTGTGTCTGACGCCTCCTACGTCCATCACCCTGGAACCACCGTACGTCAACGGTGCTCAGCACTAGGCACCTACTCTAGTCACCCATCGACTGCTCCATCTAATCACCCGTCGGTGCCTGGACAAGCCACCTGTCACTCGTTGCCTCGCAGGTGTGCCCGCTGCTGAGTCTGTTGTGCTATTGCGCATCCGTTGGCACCTCAGTCCGGTTCCCGTCAGCATCTCCATGTCGGCACCCGTCGGTGCCTTCTTAGCTGTCCGTCAATAGCCCAACACCATTCTCCACTGCAGGCGAGCCTGTGCCCATTCTCGCCACTATTGCGACCGTTGCCGCCTCCGACGTTCGTTGTTGACTCTCGTACCGATGCCCATCAGCACCTCCACCAGCCACCGTTGGCAACTCCATCAGTCCGCTTATCGGTGGCTGGAATAGTTGCTCGTCGGTGAGCGTGATCCGCTGTGCAACTAATCGGCCAAAAGGTCAGCATCAGTGTCATGGGTAGGCTCAACAAAAGGATTGCCTGGTAATGTTGATGGGACTTTTATAGACAACCAGATCCAGAATATGAAAAGTTGAACTTATAATCAGGCGAAAGGTCAATGATGTAGGCATTCAAACCAATTCTTTTCCATACCTTGAAAGGCCCATCACGACTTGCTTGCAAGTTTTTCACGACGACTGAAGGAAACTGCTATGATCGTACGCAGATTATAACATAGTCTCCAATATTAAACTCAAAAGTAACGTCTATGTGAATTAACTAAAGATTTGTACTTTGCATTATGAATTTGAATTCTTGCTGATCTCTTTATCAATGCACAAACTTATTGTGCAAACGACTCTGCAGACTCTGAGAATCTATGATGATGTGATATGGGAATGAGATCTAAAGGTTTTCTAGGTTTGCAACCATGCACTACCTCAAATGGACTCATACCAATGAATCTGTTCATTGAACTATTATGTGCAAAATCAGTAGTTGGAAGGACCAGATCCCAATTCCTGTTGTTTTCATGGACCAGACATCTCAACAAGTTTCACAGACTCCGATTTACCACCTCAGATTGACCATCAGTTTGGGGATTATAAACCATTAAAACTTTAAGCTTTGTACTCATCATGTGCCATATGATTTCCAAAAAAAATTCATGAACTTTTTATCCCTCTTGACACAATAGTTTTAGGAAGATCATATGATCTAACTACCTCATTGAAGTAAACTTTTCACATCTTTGGCATCTTAACATGATATGAAGTGGGCCATCGTGGAGAAGCGGTTCACTACCATTAAAATGGGATCATGACTTTTAAAAATGCATGGAAGACCTAACTTGAAATCCATACTTACGGCTTGCCAGGGACAGTCTGCACGGGCAAAAGAGTGTAGAACGTAGTATTTTATTTCCTTTGACCAGTTGACAGGTGCTTACATTGCCCACCCAGTTTGGTAACATCTATTTTAAGACTTGACCTATTTCCTTTGGCATTCAAGGTTATGACTTACAAAACCTTTTACAAGTGGAAATAAGTATGATTTTGGCCAGATGGTTTCCTTTTTAAAGCCTTCACTTCCACAAGAAACTTATCATTTGTAAACTAAATAGAGATCGTGTGCTTGATAGGCTCGATGCGCTAGCTGACCGTTTCAAGACGGCCTTGGATTGCTTTTTTGCTATCTGGTTTATTGTGGGAAGCGCGTGGGTGTTCGGTGGGCACTCCTCGGTTGCCGATGCTCCCAACCTCTACAGGTGAGTAGCATACTTGATTTTTTTTCACCTTGTTCACATCACATTCAATCACCACAGTATGTATTTCCTTTGTACTCTTTCAGGCTGTGCGTGGTGTTCCTTACATTCAGCTTCATTGGATATGCCGTGCCATTCATTCTGTGTGCAACGATCTGCTGCTGCCTGCCTTGCATAATCTCAATCATGGGCTTCAGAGAGGATTTTGGGCAGAACGGAGGAGCCACCGCCGAATTGATCAATGCGCTACCAACCTACAAGTTCAAGGAGGAGAGAAGCCGGAACAGAGAAGGGAGCGAGGTCGACTCAGAAAGCCAAGGCAGGGGCGGGATCCTGGCCGCCGGTACAGACAAGGAGCGAACAATCTCTGCTGATGATGCCGTAAGTTTTCCGTACAATTTGAGCTAGGAAGACCATAATAATTGCTACACTGTGTGGTAGCTCTTGGTTTGATCAACATAGACCATTATGTCTCTTAACTTTATTTTAATCCCATATATTTACGTCATTGGAAGCGTATTAGTGTGTTTGTATTCTTTGCTGCAGGTTTGCTGCATCTGCCTGGCAAAGTATGGGGACGGTGATGACCTTCGTGAGCTGCCATGTGCTCACTTCTTTCATGTGGAATGTGTGGATAAATGGCTCAAGATAAATGCACGGTGTCCGCTCTGCAAGTCCGAGGTGGGGAAGACACCGCCGGGCACCAACCCCGGTCGTCACCAGGGCGAGAGGCAGGTAAGGAGAGGTGCTGCGGAGTCGCGGTGAGAACTGCAATGACAGCTTTGTTTCCTTTTCGGGCGAGATTTCTTACCGACGGTAGGGCAGTGTAACTAATTTTTCACTGGTGGGTGGTTGTATATGTGTGTGAAAAGGGTCTGTGATGCATGGATCCAGATGTGGCTCTAGCTTTTCTTTTCCCCCTTATAAATAGGATCGTGGTCAGTGTTTATTGCAGTCTGAGGCGGGGAAGACACCGCCGGGCACCAACCCTGGCCGTCACCAGGGCGAGAGGTAGGTAAGGAGAGGTGCTGCTGAGTCACGGTGAGGACTGCATCGGCTGCTTTGTTTTCGTATCGGGCGAGATTTCTTGCCAACGGTAGGGCAGTGTAATTGGTTTTTCGCTGGTGGGTGGTTGTTTATGTGTGTGAAAGGATCTGTGGTGCATGGATCCAGCTGTGGGTCTAGCCTTTCTTTTTCCTCTTATAAATAGAATGGCGGTGGGTGTTTATTACAGGCATCGAGAATGTGTGTGTGTTTTACAGGCATCAAGAATGTTCAATTTTATATTTTTTGAGCACCCCCATAGCTTCTCATCTGTGGGAGGGTTATTATTATTGTTATTTGCTGAAGTGGTCATACTTATCTGGAGAGATCATGATTCGAAGCCTGCCAACTATAGAAGCACCGCAACAAACCCTGGATTCGATCATGTGACCACCTGAGAAGGAAACAACGGGTTAGCCGTTGGTAGGGGTGTAAACAAAGCCCATCGGCCTGAATCCGGCCCGAATATACTGTGGGCTGGGCTCAGGCCGCCACCTTGAGCTCGCAGCTCGGCCTGAAAGGAAGCCCGAAAATCCGGTGCGAGAGCATGATGTAATTGCTATCTATTTATTATCTAATAGTCTATATATCTATACTATATACTAAAACGGAAGCCTTACAAGGAGCTTCTGTCATGTGGCACAACATTAATTTTAATTTAAGCCTCGTAAGTTCTGACACGTGGAGGTCTATTGAAGACGAGTTCTATAAATGAAAAGTTAAACCCATTTCTTGCTGAACCATTTCACCCGATGTTCATAAATGGAAAGTTAAACTCATTTCTCCACATGCTCATTAATACTCTTATGAATCATGATCTATTCCTTTCTTAATGGTGTTTGAATTCGATGGTAGTGATTTTTTCCATTTCTCCCGATGCCCATAAATGAAAATTTAAATCTATTTCTCTGTATGCCCATTAATGCTCTCATGATCTATTCCTTTCTTGGACGGTAGTGATTTCTTCCATTTCTCCCGATGCATATGGCCATAAATGGAAATTTAAACACTCACCCGATGCCCATAAATGAAAAGTTAAACTCATTTATCCACATGCTCATTAATGCTCTCATGAATCATGATCTATTCCTTTCTTAATGGTGTTTGAAATTGATGGTAGTGATTTCTCTCATTTCTCCCGATGCCCATAAATGAAAATTTAAATCCATTTCTCTGCATGCCCATTAATGCTTTCATGATCTATTCCTTTCTTAGACGGTAGTGATTTCTCCCATTTCTCCCAATGCCTATGGCCATAAATGAAAATTTAAACCCATTTCTATGCATGCTTAATACTCTTATGATCGATTCCTTTCTTATTGGCATCTGAACCTCTTCTTGTATGTTGTTTTAAATTAAATGCTCTATCGTGTGCAAACCATTTTCTCCCATTTCTCCCGATACCCATTAGTGGAAAGTTAAACTCATTTCACCCGATGCCCATAAATGCTCATTTAAAGCCCTTTTGTCTTCAGATGATCTGTGTCATTTCTAATCCCTCTTGCAGACTTGAGACTTGAGATACCCTGCGCTTAATATCCGACGCTTGGGGAGCTTCGTTGACCGAATGTGAAAAGGGTGGGTTTATTCCCAACTAAATGAAATATCAGAGTAATCCCAAGGGTTCAACTCCTATTCTGTAACAGCTCTCCATAAGATCTCAACGAGACTATAAATCACCTCCATCGAAAGCCTCTCTCCCGTGTTGTGACACATGGACGTCTTTTAAAGAGCTATAATTATTCTTC
This sequence comes from Chamaelirium japonicum, assembly GCA_947650365.1. Lineage (NCBI taxonomy): Eukaryota > Viridiplantae > Streptophyta > Magnoliopsida > Liliales > Melanthiaceae > Chamaelirium > Chamaelirium japonicum. The sequence continues at coordinate 84,428,530 of OX393549.1, forward strand.
CGTGTGTGAACGCGGCACTCTTTTAAATCCATTTAAAAACCTACCATAAAGATGATACATTTTCATTCAATGGCATTTAATGATCATTTGATGTTAATCTCTCTCTCTCTCTCTCTCTCTCTCTCTCTCTCTAACAAGTGAATCACACTCATATCAGATTTCACACTTCTTCGAACAGTTATGATGTCGTCTTTGCCAAATGATGTGCATCAAGCACATTTAGGCATTGCCCGGGTTTCTTACAGTATATACTAAAATGGAAGCCTCTTTTTCCATGTTGTGACAGGTGGATGTTTTTTTAAAGAGCTAAAAGTCTTCTTCCGTGTGTGAACGCGGCTTTCTTTTAAATCCATTTAAAACCTACCATATTGATGATAAATTTCCATTCAATGGTATTTAATGGTCATTTGATGTTACTTTCTCTTTCTTTCTCTCTCTAACAAGTGAATCACACTCACTTCAGATTTCACACTTCTTCGAACAATTGTGTGTCGTCTTTACCAAATGGCGTGCATCAAGCACATTCGGGCATCGTCCGGGTTTTTTACTTGTCTATCTATATATCTATACTAAAATGGAAGCCTCTATCCCGCGTTGTGATACGTGGACGTCTTTTAAAGAGCTAGAATTCTTCTTCCGTGTGTGAACGCGACTCTCTTTTAAATTCATTTAAAAATTAACCTATCATAAAGATGATAAATTTTCATTCAATCGCATTTAAATGGTCATTTGATGTTAATCTCTCTCTCTCTCTCTCTCTCTCTAAGAAGTGAATCACGCTCACTTCAGATTTCACACTTCTTCGAACAGTTACGATGTCGTCTTTGCCAAATGGCGTGCATCATATCGCCAAATGACATGTATCAAGCACATTCGGGCATTACCCGGGTTTCTTTACTAATATATATAAAGATCGGATATTTTTTTTAAAAAATATGGTGTAGTAGTTCATGGCTTTTCTTTACCTCTTAAAGGTTTTGGCTTCAAATCCCACCGTCTACATATTTTTTTATTAAACATCCTATTTTTAGCCCAAACCCGGTTCGGCCCGGTACGAAATTCCAAATATATGTATACCTGGGCCTGACCCAGGCTCAAACCATTGGAGCGAGGTCCAACCCGACGGGCCCATCTGGGCTTGACATCTCTAGACCTGACCCGACCCATTCTGGCTCGAAGTATTTTAGGCCCATCTTGACTTGGCCCAGTCCATTTTACACTCCTAGCCGTTGGGATGCAACAACAATTGCGATTGCAGGAGATTAAACTGTGTAACTAACAAGGTAGGTCTCTCTACTTGCCAACTAATTCCTGAGATTAAATTGTGTTACTAACAAGGTAGGTCTCGATACATGCCAACTGACTTTATAGCTTTCTTGGTACTACCTTTCTTTGGCCATGTTGACAGTTGATTTAGCCACAGGTCAGACAACATTCGGCTTAGTGAAAAGCCCCTCCGTAACTAATTTATTTTAAGTACCTATTTTATCCCTTCATGTGGCTAACTGGCTATACAAGGAAAGCATATAGAATCCGGATATTGTCACAAATCACTATGGTAATTGTTATTCTTTAAATTTGCATTGCAAACAGTTACTCTTGCTAGAGGGAAATCGTCGTCTCAATTTTTTTGCAAAAAATCTCGCTATAAGAAAAAAAATAAAACTGCCATAGGAGAATCACTGTAGCAAAGGGTAATAATCTACACATATTGTTGCTTTTTGCTACAATGAAATCATTGTATAAAAAATAATAAATTTTTAATTTTTTTTTTTGCCATAGTGAAATCATTGTTGTAAAGAGCAATAATTTGTAAAGATTGTAACTTTTGCTATAGTGAATCACTGATACCATAGCAAATAGGATAATTAAGGGTATTTCTTAGGGGTGGCAATGGGTCGTGTCGGGTCGGGTTAGGGTCGTGTCTAGTCTCGGGTCGTGTCCAAAACCGTACCCCTAGACCTGGGCCAGACCCGTTTAAACCGTACGTGTCTAGATTCTAAACCCGTACCCGATCTGTTTATAAACGAGTAGACCCGATAAGACCCGTTTACCACACGGGTTTATTCACTTGACCCGATCAGACCCGATCCGACACAACCCGACATTACCCGATAGACCCGCTGATACTATATATATATTATAGTTTCGGATGTGGGTAGACCCGACCCGACATGACCCAATGAATTTTAAATGGGTCTTCCTGGGTCTTCTGTGTCCAGACCCTAAACCCGGACCCAACCCATTTATTAAATGGGTCTATTGTGTCGACACATTTACAACCCGAATACGTTTAGCCATGACCCAGCCCCGCTGACTTCGTGTCGGGTCCGAAATTACCAGCACTAGTATTTTTATCATTTGGATGATTAGAAAAGTCAAATCGGTGGTTAGGATGACGTTATGTAATAGGATATTTGGGATAGAAACCTTATGCAAAATCAAATTTTTAGCTTAAAAGGGTTTTCTTGGAAGCACTTAATGACGGTTCTTCAATTTTTTTTTTAAAGTTTGGGGTGGAGGAGGAGGAGGAGGAGGAGGGGGGAAGGCAGCAATTTTATGTAGGGGTGTGCATCGGTTCGAAATCGACCTATTTAGGCAAAACCCAAACCGATCCAACCTAGGTCGGTTTTGAGAATTTGGAATCCGATCCAAACCGATTGAGACTGGAATCCAATCCAATCCAATCCAATTAAAGTCGGTTTGGATTGGATTGGATGGTCGGTTTGGGCTTTGGCCCATATGCTTACTAATTTTTTTTTTTTTTTTATTTGGACATAGTTTCAACTTTAAAGTGATTATTTCAAAAATTATAAAATGATACTACATTACTTACCAAAATACAAAGTTATCAACAACAATACCATTATGTCCACAATATTCATATCCATTAAATATTAAAAACTACAAAGTACACATTTAACAATTAAACAAAAGTTCACATCAGTTACCACTAAATTAGTAAATTATAAACCGGAGTCCGGTTCGGTTCGGTTCGGTTTAGGTCGATTTTTAATTGATAAATCCGATAACCGATCCAATCATATATCGGTTTTGAGAAATCCTGATCCAATCCGATCCGTTGAGTGTGTCGAAACCGATCAAATTTGGTCGGTTTGGTTTGGTTCGGTCCGTTTGGTCGGTTTGGTTTGGATCCTGCACACCCTATTTTTATGGGTGCAAATATCGCGCGGGCTCCGAAGTACCAAGCCATCACCCAAATAGGTTGCGTCTACATTCCCAAGAGCTGGATCCGCGAATCTGGGCCTAGACGGGTTGAGCCAGCCAAGAACACTTCTTTGTTAGAGAGAGAGAGAGAGAGAGAGAGAGAGAGAGAGAGAGAGAGAGAGAGAGAGAGAGAGAGAGAGAGAGAATTGAGATTTATTAGGAAAATACAAGAGAGAGAGAGAGATTTATTAGGAAAAAACAAGAGTCCAAGCTTATTAGGGAACACTGGTGAGGTCAACCAACTTCTACGTCCGCCTACGTGCATGAGTCGCGCGATACCAACAGTAAGCTTCACATGAAGGCCACCGCCATGGAAGCCATCAAGCTAACCACACCACCGCCCATAACAACCACCAACCTCCGTCCATCATTCTTCGACGCCACTGATCCCCCACCAGAGGTTCCAGCAGAGCCAGACGAAGAACCCGACGACGAAGAGGACGAAGGACTTGTCGTCGTCGTCGCCTCCTTAAAGATCTTGGCGTTCGGGGAGCCCGGAGACAGCTTCAATATACCTACCAACAATCAAAACACATCATATTCTGCAGTATGTTCGAGAGAGAGAGAGAGAGAGAGAGAGAGAGAGAGAGAGAGAGAGAGAGAGAGAGAGAGAGAGAGAGAGAGAGAGATGATTAACTGGGGCAGTCGGAGACTTTGGCGTTGCTGCCGCAAGCGGCGGGCATCTGGAGGGCGAGGGTGGTGTTGATGGGGAGGGCCATGGAGGTGTCGGTGCTCTCGATGATGAGCACGCACAGGCACTTGGGCTGGCTGCTCCGCACCTTCTCCGCCTCGCCGCAGCACTCCGGCGTCGGCCTCCCCGCGCTCCCGCTCACGTACGGGATGCAGGACGCCAGGTTCTGTAGCTGCTCCGCGCACTCCTTCTCGTCGTCCTCCAACGCCCCGCCGCTCGCCGGCGACGGCAGGTGCCACGCTGTGAGGAGCAGCACCAAGAATAATGGGACCCACTTGGCCATCTCTCTCTCTCTCTCTCTCTCTCTAGATCTCTCTCTCTTTCTTCATCGCCGGCCTTCTCTCTAGTGTGGTATTTATAGAGAGAGAGAGGGGATGTGGGCATTCATGGTATCATAACTGTTGCCATTGTTTCTATGTGAGCTCATTAGTGCTACCGATTTACATTGCCATGTGCCGTTGATATTCCCATCGGATGGGCAGCAGGAGCCAGAGGCTACGCTTCGAATCAAAGAGTGAGGTGGGTGTGGAGTAATCAGAAATTGGGGGTGGCGATATCAATCCAGGTGGGGTGGTGTTGCGTCGGGAACTGTTGATTCCTGCTCCCAATGCGGACCATGCAGGGCTTAGCTTACCGGTAAAAGGACCTGAGTGCTTTGCCCATCAAAGTTGGGAGGTGGGTCGACCTCCTGCGAGCGTTAATGAGGCTCCGATAGGTTTGAGGTAAAAGTAGCGTGAGATTTTGGTAAGACAAATCCGGGAGTCGATCCTGCCACCTCCATGGGAGGAGAGGGAACCAGCGAATTAACTAGCTCAACTGCTGTGATACCACTAGGTATCCATCGGCGGCGGTACGGTTTAAAACCGAAAACAGCGATAACCGTTGCGGTGCGGTGGGATTCGGTTTTGTCCAAAATCGCACTGTTTAGACCATTATAATGATAAGCCGTACGTGGTGCGCCGCATCATACTGCCCCGCATGGTGCGGTTTCGATTTTACATAATGATACATCTTCGTGGTGCAGTGCGATTTTGGTGTGGCGGTTTGGTGTTATGGTACGGTTTTGGTTTTGAAAAAAAAAACCGCACCGAATTGAAACCGTTGTCAACCCTAGATACGACTACAGTACATTGTGTTGTAAACTTGTAATTGATCATTGAGATGATGTAATTTCTGAAGAGTGTGTTTGGTTGATGAGACTGTGCAAGGAAAGAAAAAGAAAGTAAAACTTGTTTATAAATTTTGAAGTTTGGTTCACAGATCTAGAAAACTATGAATGAATGGATAGGAAAACAGTTTTTCATAAGTACCTAGCACGGGAAAGAAAAATCACTCTTATTGATACACTTTCGTGTTAAAATCTATCTTTTTTTTTTTTCTCGACAACAAAAAAAAAACCCCTCAAACTACCCTCACCCCACCGTTGGAGCCGCTTCCTCTTTTATCTTACTTCACACCTATATCCGTGGCCAATGGTTAGAGCATGACTTCTTCTCTCTTCTTTCTTCGTTATCTTTTTGTTCTCTTCTCTCTACTTCTCTCTCCTCTATCTTTGTTTCTCTTTCTATTTTCTTGTGACTGATCAGCTAGGCTCGATATATTCATGCTAATAACGTATTATAAGATGAGAGATCACCACTGGAGCCGCCTGGATTACATGAGTTGAGGAGGAGAGTTCATGTAGCCCGCTGCCACCGTCGCTCGTGGAGCTACCACCATAGCCACCTCCTCCATCCTCCTCCTTCCTCGACCACTGCCTTCTCTTCTTCCTCCATTTTCCCCCACCGAAGCCCTAAACTATTCCAAAAAAAAGAGTAAACCCTAGATTCTAAATCTCATCGGAGACGTATGGGAAGGTTTGACGAACGGGGAGGAGGGAAGGGAGGTGGATCATGGACACCATCGGAGCCACCTTTCCTCTTCCTCCTCCCTCCTCCCACCACCATCACTGTCTTTCCCCTCGTCCTCCTCCATCTTCCATCACCGTCACCTTCCTCCTCCTCCTCCCCCTTGTTGTTGATGCTTGCCGATAAGTTGGTGTATGGGCTGGAGGTGGGGTATGAAATGATAGCGGCAAGGGCATCTGGGTCAGTGTAGATGGAGGGGGGAGGACTAGAAATCGAATGGGAAATGCGGTATGCGAAATAATTTTGGGGTATGAATTAAATTACCCTTTCCAAAATAACTCCATTTGTAATGCACAGCTTGGGCCCAAACAAGAGGCTCTAGCTAGGATTGAGATGGCAGCACATGATGGACCTTCACATGTGGAGCCATGCATCAAAAGGTGGGTGACAGCCTCGGCCGGAATGCAAATGGACACTGTGATTGAATGCCACAACAACATAATAGATTTTCAGTCCCTTTAAGCCTAAGAAAGAAAAGAACAGAGGTATTGAATGTCACAGAAAATTTAGTTAGATTTACCCATCAGAAAAGAACGTAAGACATTTAATTTTTGAGACATGATTATCTTTGCCCATGAATGTCTCAAGCAAATTAATTTCCAAACGCATTTATGTCTTGCCAAAAGAACATACCCTAAGTGTACTAGCTTGACCCTAGCCTCAGGCGATGACTAGAATCGATGTGTTAGGAAATGTTGACTATAGCTAGCTGGCCCATCAATTGGTGGAGTTTGTCAAATTCTTTTCCTTCAATTGCAGTTCCTGACGAATACAGTAATCAGGTGCAGTTGGTAAAAGAGTAAAGTTTGCATAATCTTCCAAATTGGTTGTGAACCTACATATTGTGAGACATAGATGGCTCAAGGGGAGAGTTCAAACTCACAGAACTCATCCTCGAGCCGACACTCCATGGCTGAAGTTTCATTTGATCCGACCAGCCCCTTCATGCAATCATCACCATTCTGATAACCCAGGTATACCTTTGGTTTCAAAACCACTTTCTGGAGACAACTACTCTACTTGGAGCCGGGCACTGACTATGGCACTCAGTGCCAAAACTAAAATTGGATTTGTTGATGGATCCATTATGAAGCTATCACAGATCACTTCACCCATGAAATATACTCTATGGAAACGATGCAATGATATGATTCTGTCATGGATTCTCAATTCCATCGATAGCGATTTAGCCTGTTACGATTCCCAAGCCTCCTTAAAACCGGTGATGCGATGGAGAGGGCAACGGTATATGAAGATGTGGAATTGAACTCCCACCCCTTTATCGATGTGGGACTATTCGCAACACCTGCCTGCACGCAAAGCACCTCTTGATTAGAGGGAGGGAGAAGATCTCGATCAGAGGGAGAAAAAGGGTGCGATGAAACCACATAGAGGGGAGACGAGGTGGGGCCTAGCTTTGATACCATGCTACGATTCCCATGCCCCCTCAAAACCGGTGATGAGAGGGAGACGGTATATAAAGACGTGGAACGCCCACCCCTTTACTGATGTGGGACTATTATCAAGTCTCAACATAGCCAATAGCAATATATACGCGGATTCGGCACTGAGATTTGGTCTGATCTCAAATATTGTTTTTCTCAGAGCAATGCTCCAAGAATCTTTAGATTCGAAGGGCAATTGCATCGCATGTTCAAAATCAATCATCTCTAGCTACTTATTCACTAAGCTAAAGGGGTTTTGAGATGAGTTAGCATCCTACACTGATCTACCAATTTGTACCTGTGGAGCCATGAAAACACTTGTTGAACATGAACAACAAGAAAAAGGTTTTACAATTTTTAATGGGTCTGAATGACTCATATTCGGCAATTCGTGGGCAGATCTTATTGATGTATCCTTTGCCCACCGTTAACAAAGCCTACTCATTGGTTCTTCAAGAGTAAAAACAGCGAGAAATTTCTATGGCCTTTTTCCAATAAGGAAAGTGCAGCTATGTTGGCCAACAATGGTTGGAAATCATCCGCAAATTCTCGAGATCCCTATAAGAGAAGTGCAGCTATGTTGGCTAACAATGGGTGGAATCAACCCCAAATTCTTGAGATTCCTATAAGGAAAGTGCAGTTAACAATGGTTGGAAATCAACCTCAAATGCTTGGGATGTTCATGGGAAACCTCGGAGAAAATAAAAAATTGCATTGTGATCAATGTGGAGGCAACAACTACACTATTAATCGGTGTTATGCTTTACATGGATATCCACCTGGACATCGACTTCACAAATCCAATGCCAATGCCACTATCAAATCACAAGGCAAGGATACCAAGCAAAGTACTTCATCTTTGAAAATAAATTAATGAATGTGCCTACTTTCACGTCTGAACAATACTAACAAATTTTAGCATTACTAAAAGAATGTACTTCTCAGTCAATGGTAAATGTTGTTTGTCTTCCTTTCCTTCAAATACTTGGATCTTGGATAGTGGTGCTACATACCGTATGGCCTCATCTCCAACACTTTTACATGATTATTATACGCCCACCGGATCCCAACCCATCAAGTTACCTAATGGTGACTCAGTTGCCATTTCATCCATAGGCTCTGGCAGTTTTGATTCTGATATCCAACTCAATAATGTTCTTTGTATACCATCTTTAATGTCAATCTCATGTCTGTTAGTAAACTAACCCAATCACTTCGTTGCTCAATCACATGTTTCCTGGCCTGATTTTTGTCTCTTATAGGATCTAGCAACGATGAGAATGATTGGATTGGGTAAGCAATGTGGAGGCCTCGATCAATGTGTTTACCATCTTCACCCTTGATGGTTCATTCCAGCATGAAACCTAGCTCCTAAGAAATAAGGCACAAACGGCTGAGTCATATGATCATTTTCCTACTCACATATGGCAGTTGGTGGAAACTATATCCATCTCAAAACTATCTTTTGATAATTTGCGTCCTTGTGAGTTTTGTCCTCTAGCTAAACAAACTCGCTTGTCCTTTGGTTTAAGTTCGATCTCTACCACTGAAACATTTTACTTAATTCATTGTGATATTTGGGGTCCCTACAAAACATCTTCACACACTGACGCACATTATTTCTTGACCATTCTGGATGATTTTACTTGATGCACATGGATATATTTAATACGTATTAAGTCAGAGAACCAACAATTTTAAAAATCTTTTTTTGCCTTCGTTGAGATCCAATTTCAACAAAAAGTTAACCAAGTTTGTACTGATAATGGGTTTGAGTTTTATTCCTTGTGAATTTTTTTTCACGAATTTGGCATTGTTTATCAACATTAATTCATGTGTTATAATTTACATGCACACCACAATAAAATGGTGTAGTTGAATGAAAATATCATAACATTCTTCAGGTGGCCCGAACCTTACGATTCCATACCCATTTTCCTTTGTCCTTTGGGGGGAATGTATTCTCATAGTTGCCTATCTGATTAACCACTTATCTTCACCTGTTCTATCTGGAAAGACTCCATATGCAATTCCCTACAAGAATAAACCAAATTATGATCACTTATGAGTCTTTGGATCCCTTTGTTTTGCCACTAATGTGATTCCAAGTCATAAGTTTGACTAACGAACTCGTAAATGTATTTTTGTTGGTTATTCTTTTGGACAAAAGGCTTATCGAGTTTATGATCTTGAAACTAAACAAACTTTCTCAAGTAGAGATGTCATTTTTCATGAGACAATATTTTTCTATTCATCGATAAAACAAGCTTGCATGGATGAAGTTCCTATTCTGCCAATTCCAGTCCTGGATAACACATGTTAATTGCCCATGTCAGAATCACAGTCCAATGATTCCACAATTCCCTTGTCGACTCAGTATACTTGAAAGTGTACCAGTTCCTACTACATCGGAAATACACATTCAATCCCACACAAATCCAAACGATCACGTAAACCATCCATCGGGATCCGTGATTATCATTGTTCATCGGTCACGTTGCTTGCAACCAGCTCAGCATCCTCGATGCTTTCTCTATCTATAGGTACTCGATATTCTCTTTCCAAATTTGTTGCATATAACCGTCTATCTACTGCTCAACGGTCTTTTTTACAGTTATTTCTTTTTCTTTAGAGCATGATACATTTGCACAGGCTGAGAAGGATCCTAATTGGTGTAATGCCATAGCTTCTGAAATTCAGGTGTTAGAGCACAATCACACTTGGTCTCTCATGCCTCTTCCACCAGGCAAGAAACCCTTTGGTTGTAGATGGGTTTATATGATCAAATATCATTCAGATGACTCCATTGAACGTTACAAAGCTCGATTAGTGGCCAAAGGATATACCCAAACTGAAGGATTAGATTACTATGAAACCTTTGCTCATGTTGCCAAACTTGTTATAGTTCGATGTCTTCTTGTTGTTGCAGCTACTCGTAATTTATCCCTTTATCAAATGGATGTCCATAATGCATACTTACATGGCGACCTTGATGAAGAGGTCTACATGCTTCCACCATCCGATTATTGCAGACAGGGGGAGACTCTAGTTTGTCGATTGTGTAAGTCCCTTTATGGTCAACAAGTTTCAAGGAATTGGTTTGCCAAGTTCTCCTGTGCAATACAAGATGTTAGTTTTAAACAATCTAAAGCAGACTACTCTGTATTCATTCGGGTTTCTAGAGTATCCTTTATCGTTGTTTTAATTTATGTTGATGATATGATTATAGCTGGAAATGACAGTGTTGCCATCAATTCTCTCAAGTCTTTCCTCCATACTCATTTCCATATCAAGGACCTTGGTGATCTTAAATATTTTTTGGGAATTGAGGTTGCTCGTTCTCAAAAGGGTATATGTCTTTCTCAAAGGAAGTATACCCTCGATATTTTTGATAAAACGAGCCTTCTTGGAGTTAAACCTTCTAATTTTCCCCTGGAGCAAAAGTTGAACCTCACTTCAACTGAGGGTAAACTTCTATTGAATCCCTACCTTTATAGCTGTCTAGTTGGACACTTGATCTATCTCACCATTACTCGGCCGGACATCAATTATTATGTTCATATCTTTAGTCAATTTATATGCAGCAACCGCGACAACAACATCTTTAAGCTGCTTTTCGTGTACTTCAGTATTTAAAAGCGACTCCTGGACAATGACTCTTCTTCCTTGCTGAGAATTCCCTTCACCTAAAAGGATATTCTAATTCTGACTAGGCTAGTCGTTGTCCAACAACTAGAGGTTCTGTTACTGCCTATTGCACTTTTATTGGAAGTGCTCCTATTTCCTGGAAGACTAAGAAGCAAACAACGGCTTCTCGATCATCTACTGAAGCAGAATATCGTTTCGTGGCTTCTACAAGCTGTGAACTAACTTGACTTCTTTATCTTCCTTATGATCCGAGGGTTGCTCATCCCAAACCTGCAATATTATATTGTGATAATCAAGCAGCTTTACATATTGCGGCCAATTCTGTCTTTCACGAGTGGACCAAGGACACCGAGCTCAATTGTCACCTTATAAGTGAAAATATTTAGTCTGAGTTGATTTCGACTAAATACATGCCATCAGCGCTTCAGCTTGCTGACATGTTTACTAAGCCTTTATGCAAAGTAGCTTTTAAATTATTGTTACGCAAGTTGGGCGTTTTTAACATTCACCCTCCCACTTGAGGGTGTATTAAGAAATGTTGACTATAGCTAGTTGGTCCATTATCTGTACGTCTTGATGTATATGACAGCTAGCTTGCCCATATTTGGCCTAATGTATATTGTAAACAATCATTAGGTATCTATCTTCACATGGCAGGTTCTACTATAGAAATTCCTTTATTGTGGGATTTTTTGTTTTACTTCTTCCTATATCTGAGTCATGTACTTGGTGTATATATACTAGGGGTGACAATCCTTGACCCGACATGCCAACCTGACCCGAAGTTAGCGGGTTTGGGTTTGGCCTAAACGGGTTCGGGTCATAAACAAGTCGACCCGATTGACCCGTTTATTTAATGGGCGGGGTTCGGGTTTGTACTTATTACCCGATTGACCCGTTTTTTTAATGGGTGGCCGAGGTTCGGGTTTGTACTTATAACCCGATTGACCCGACTTGACCCGTTTACCAAATGGATCGTTGTGAGCGCGGAAAAAGATACGGGTCGTCTTTATTGCGGATCACACGAGATTACAGAGTGGTCGGGACCCGGGTGGCTCGGGGGTGGCGAGTCCGGGTGCGGCGAGTGTTGATCAGGAGATTGTGGGAGAGATCCTCTGGAGGGTCCCTTTGATCCGCGTCTCCATGTGGTATTCGTGCGAGAGCTCTAAAGGGGTTGCCCAGTACAGAGGTCTTTACAGGGTGAGGGTTTTTGAGAGGCTAAGGAGTTTCCGCCGTTGATTTTGTCCCGTCCGTGCTTCGCGCTTTCTTGGCTAGGGAGGTTTTGGGCTTCGTTTCTCGGTCTTCGTGTCTTCCTCGATCCTTGCTCGACCTCGGCGTCCTTGATCGTCGGTTCGCGGCGTCGATCGTGTTTTTGGCGTCAGCTTTGGCGTGGCTCTGGCGTTTGCTTTGCTTTGGCGCTTGCGCTTGAACTTAGGCGGGTAGAGGCTTGCGATGCTTTAGTTCTTCCAGACTTTGCGTCGTATCGGCTAGAACGTGCGGTGCTTTGCTCGTGACCGTCGTAGTCGCTTGGCTTTGGCACGTGCGTTGCTTTAGCGCGGGCTTTACCGGTGCGTTTGCTTTGGCTTCTTGCGTCGGCTTTGGCTTTAGCTTCGACTCGATCTTCTTCTCGAACGGCGATGACTATTTCTTCAAGGCTTCTTTATTCTTCCAGCTTCCTCGACGGTTGTGGCGTCGGCTTGTTTTTTCGGCGGGGGTAGCGTCGATCTTCGTGCGACGGTTGTAGCGTCGGCTTTTGTTGATGAAGACGGTGGGGGTAGCACCGGCTTCAGCACGACGGTTGTAGCGTCGGCTTTTGTTGACGAAGACGGCAGGGGTAGCACCGACTTCAGGCCTTCTTCTCCCGGCTTTCTTCTTCGTGCAAGGAGTCGACACCTTTGTTGAAGACGACGGGTGTTGTCGGCTTCAATCTTCTTCTCCGGCCTTTGCTTCTGGCGTCTTCGGAGCTGATGAAGATCGTTGGAGCAGTCGGGGTGATGACGACTCCGGGTCTTCTTCTCCAAGCTTTCTTCTTCGTGCGAGGAGTCGAAGCTTTGATCTTCGAGTGCAAGGTCTTCATGTTGATGAGGACTTGAAGGGCCAAGGATTCCCGTAGGACGTGCTTGCCGTGCCTCGTGAAGCCTTCGGTCTTCAAGCGTTGGAGCTTCTCTTGCAGAGCCCTTTCGTTTTCAGCTCTCGGACCCTTGATGCCTTCCCCCACCCCTTCTATTTATAGGCAAAGGGGGGCGGTTGGGAGAGATATGGCTGAAATCTTTTTGTTTCATCCAATATCTCTCCCCATAACCATCAAGATATTATCCCCTTATTTGGGGAAACAAACTCGATCCCCTCCTTTTTAGTTGGGGTGGTTATAGGCTAGATGTGACTTGATCTTTGAAGATACGTCGTCATCTTTGCAACTTCCGGATCGCATGGCGACACGACGTCATCTTGTCCGTCGGATCGAGGGATCGTCGCGGATCTACGGCTGCGTAGACGTCCACGCCACCTCCCCCCGCATCGAAGCGGTTAGGATTTTTTTTCTTTTCTTTTTCTTTTTCTTTTTCTTTTCCTTTCTTTTTCTTTTCCTTTCTCTTTTTCTTTTCTTTTGTATGGCCGGCCCCACCTCCCCATGGGGAGGGGGGCACGGTTTTCAAGAAGGGGGGGCCGGTGGGCCCCCCTTTTTGTGTTCGAGTTGCGGGTCCGGTGGGACCCGTTCGCTTTGAGTTGGGCCGCGGCAGGCAAATTGAGTTTGCTCGCGGGCCGTTTGTGTGCGGGCCCAATTTCGCATGCGGGCCGTTGTGTATGGGCCGAGTTGCGCATGTGGGCCGTTGTGTGTGGGCCGAGTTGCATGCGGGCCGTTGTGTGTGGGCCAAGTTTACGCATGTGGACCATTGTGTGCGGGCCCAAGTTTCGTGTGCGGGTCGGGTTCGACCCGAAGGCCGTCGGGTATGGGCCTATTTTACGTGTGCGAATTGGGTTCGACCCGTGGGCTAATTTCGATGCCCACAAATGCCCCCTCAAGTTTGAGTGCACCCGCGGGAAACGCGTAGCACTTGGACTTGAGTTGTGTATTCGTGTGGGATTAGGTCTTTATAAGGACACCCATTTTTCGTTTCTCTTCATTGTTGACGATTCACGGCGGCTTGGAGACGAGGCTCTTGCTAGGGTTTCTTGCTTCGCGACGATGACGCGGAGGATGAAGGTGGTCACGCCATGGAGCTCGAGAAGGAGAGGAGATCGCCGGACTGCGTAGGGTGGAGCGTCACAGGCGAGGTGGTTCTCCTCCTCCTCCTCCTCCTTCTTCTTCTATTTGGGTTCTGGTTTGCATGGGACACAACAACAGCGGCGGCGTGCAAGGCAGCCAGCGGATGGCGGCGCGCGGGGCGGAGTGCAGCGGCCAGGCGGCGGTGGGCATGGGCCGGAGGCCAGAGCGCGGGGCGCGGGTCGGCGCGCGGGCCGGAGGCGGCGCACGGGTTGGCCTGTACGTGGGCCGGAGGCGGGGCGCGACCGGGGCTGCGGCCCAGAGGCGGGACGCGACCGAGGGCTGCGGGCCGGAGGCGGGGCGCGGCCGGGGCTGCGGGCAGGAGGCGGGGCGTGGCCGAGGGCGGCGTGCGGGGTCAGGTGTAGCAGCGGCGCAGCGCGCGCGCGAGGCGCGCGCGCGAGGCGCGGGTGCGGTGGTCGGCGTTGGTCGAGGCCGGCAGCACCCCCCCTTACAGGTTTTAACAGGAGAGAGGGGGTCGCGGCTTTTTGCCTTGGCCCCCCTCTCTTTTCTTCATTTACTCATGGGGGCGGCAGCCTTTTTGCTTAGGCCCGCCCCCGTTTTCTTTGTTTTACACATGGGGCCGACGGCTTTTTAGCCGAGGCCCTCCTTGTTTCTTTGTTTCTGCATTTGGGACCTGCGGCTTTTTAGCCGAGGCTCCCCCTTGTTTCTTCGTTCTGGGATTCAGGACCTACGACTTTTTAGCCGAGGCTCCCCTTTGTTTCTTCGTTCAGGTATTCGGGACCTGCGGCCCTTTTAGCCGAGGTTTTTTTTTTTTTTCACGTCGACTTGTACTTTTCTTGCTATCTGACTTGGGCTTTGTCTCCCTCCCTTTTTTTCAGGTCTTGTCGTTACGAAAGTTTTCCAAGTTCCGGCTAGATCGTCGATGTGGTCTCCCACGAGAGTACGCATCTTTGTTTTCCTTTTGCGCAAGTCCTCGACTCCCGTGTTTCGAGACAGGAGGCGAGACTGTCAGTACTTCAGCTTTCGACACATGAGCGAGTTTGTGAGGATGGCGTGGCCGACGGCTCTTGCCATGTGTTGAAACTTAGCGAGCGTATCCTTACTGACGAAGGATCTTCATGGCAGATCGTTCGACCGAGTTTGGGGTTGCCGTTTCACCACACTGGCGAGGAATCGGTTCCGGTCCCCGTTGTTGCTTTGAAGATATGCTCCCGCCGTATGCGATGGGGTGTGCAGATTCAATCGCGTGGAGATATGACATACCTGGGAGGTTTTCGGGACTGGATAAGAGAGCTGTCTGGCGCTTTGGAGGTAGAGCCAGGGATGGAGCGTCTGACGAGATTTGTGGAGCCGGCTTGTTGGGAGTACAGCCGTCCAGACGGTATGTACCGGGCCCTTTGCGAGCAGTGGTGCCCTGAGACCAACAATTTTTTGACCGGAGCTGGTGAAATCGGGATCACCCTTCGCGACGTGCATATTATCTCTGGATGTCCAGAAGTTCGAAGCTACTATCAGGAGGAGGTTCCTTCTTTAGAAGTCTTAACGGATCCAGACGAGTCTCCTGACTTCTGTCTTTTGCTTTTTAAGGCATACGCTATTATAGCAGCACGTGAGCAGTCAGATCGAGTACTCCACTCAGCTTGGATGGAATTCTAGTTTCGAGGAGAATATCGCCACGCCCCCCCTTCGAGTCACCCGATGTGGAGGTATGCATCGTCAAAGAGACCAGCGCCTGGCACTTTTCGGTGACCGATTGAATCTCTGAGGAAAGAATGGTGCTCCATGGCCGGGGCGCAACGTCCCTGGGAGGTTTTGGGACTTGAGGAATGCAGCGATGCCTGGCGTGCTGCTTACTGGTCAGCGGGGTTGGTACTTTTTCTTTGCCTCTTTGCTCTGCCCTGGAATGGGGATGTGATACGCCCTGGGACCTTCCTTGCAGCTGCTCGGATGGTGAATGGAGAGTTTCTTAACCTGGCGCCGGCAATCCTCTGCTCGTTGTACCAAGGGCTTAGTGGAACATACTGGAGTCTATCGAGTGCGGATAACGCAAGAGGGGAAGTAGGCAGGGCCAGTTCCTTTTGTCCCCTGCATTACCTCTATGGTTGGATTGGTCTCCACTTTACGAAGGGGATCTTTGCGGCGCGTGGACCTTCGACCTCGGTGCCCTTTCTTCCTTGTGTGGGAGGTGTGATGAACGCTTATTACGCGTGGGAGCGTCCGAAGCCCAGTGCCCTAGAGTGGTTAAGACGTATGGGCCCTTCTGACTTTGAATTTGTATCGGAGAATGCACTTGCACCTTCTACAATATCCTTGTTATGTAATGGGGTGGAGATGCCCGAGCACTTGTACTGGAGTATGGTGAGTTGCAGGCCTGGGTATCTCGTTTGGCGTCGTGGGGACGCAGTAGAGGTGGCACGGTACTCTCCCCACTGGTTTGCTCGACAGCAGGGTTTTCGCTAGGAGTTGCCGGGGACTCCTTTACGCATGCAGTCACGTTACACTCCGCAGGAAGCGTACCGCCTCTGGGGAGCACTTTATGATCGATTTACTGGGTGTATTTTCTCACCAGGGATCAAGTCGGGTGGAAAGGATGCTGCGACTCCTGAGTATCGCTGCTGGGTCAACGAGTCAGTGCTTCCCTTCCTGGCTAGCCTTCCACTGGACGTCCTTGCTAGCAGCGAGCGGGCTGACTTTTCTTTTGACTCTTTGGCGGGGTCAGAGGATCGCCGCCTTTGGTCCGAGGAGCGACGATCGGAGAGATCTTGTGGTCATTGAGAGAGTACTTCCCGAGCTTCTCTTTCTGTGCAAGAAGTCGAGATGGCTCCGTTTACCAAGGTTCAGAGTCTTCCTGAGACTCAGACTTCTTGGAGTGGGCGTGCTTCTCCCAAGAGAAGGAAGTTGGATCTCTTGTGTGAGGCCACTTTGGATGACACTAATAAGGTAGAGCCGGCTCGAGAGGGAGAGCCAGGGCTTTTTGCCAATGAGGTAATCCCTCTTTCTGGGGTAGCTTCATCGGATGCCGCAGGTATCTCTTGCTTCTAGTTGCTCATGAATTTCTTTGCTTGTACTCTTTTTTCGTTGGCTGAGTTGTTTAATTCTCATTTTGGCAGATTCTGCTGGGTTGGATTGCGAGTCTGCCCCCAAGGGGGTTGGGCATGAATGCTCTTCCATCAGAGCGACGTTGATTGAGAGTGGCGGGCTGGATGTACCTTGGGATAACTTGGAGCTTTTGGGAGCGTGTAGAGCAGATTTTGCCGGCAGTGCTGTCAATCTGGACGATATTGATATGGAGAAGTTGGGCTTTGGGGAGGATGATGAGGTCTCCAGTGTGGGGAGAGAACAGACTCCTCTGGTTAGGCCCGGTATTTCGGCAGAGATTACTCCCGCAGTCGCTCCGTCAGAAGGTTTGCCTATAGCTTCTCCTTCGACTCCGGTGGTACCGCTGACTGTTATCACAACGATGGTTCAGGAGGCGGTTCCTGCACTTGAGTCTTCAAGACCGGAGCCCATATTGCCTGTGCACTCAGGGGCTGACAGGCGAAAGTGCAGTTCGCGAGGCCTTCTTTCTGCGCTTCCTTTGGAGAGCTGTCGGAAGTATATCCAGGTGACGCTTGCACCTTTTCAGGAGGAAGGTCTTGATGCTTTGAATGGCTGGTGGGTCCTCGAGGGACCTGAGTTTTGCTAGAGTCTAGCGGCTTTCCAGGTAGATGGCTCTTTGTTTGAGGCACGGATGCGTGCTTTCTTGGCGGATAGTGAAGCTCATCGCTTGGAATGGGCTTCGATGGAAGATGACCTTCCCCTGATACTAGCAAAGGCCGAGGACGAGGAGCGTAGTTTGGGAGAGCAGTATGCACTTGCTACTGCGAGCCTTGTTCGGGCGCGGAAGAAGCTAGAGGCTGCTCGCGCATCTTTTGAGAAAGCTGAGACGATCGAGAAATCTTCTGGAGCAGATCTCGCAAAGCAACGTGTTGAGCTGGCGACACATCGGGAGCGGATAGCTTCTCGGCTTTCGAAGCTGCAGCGCATGGAGGTTACTGGCGGCGAGCTGCTCCAATGTCTTAAAGAGTTTAACTCGCTTTACTAGCAGTGTTGCATTTTCTTTTCTTTCTTGTCATTTCTGCTGGATAGACTCGTAGTTTTGCTTTCTTTCGTTTGATGATAACTTAATATCATGCATTTATTTTCTGGACTTGTCTTCTGGAATGACAGAGTTTGGTTGTATTTTTTTTTGTTTAGACTGAACCTTTACAGGCTGCCTACGTACCCTACTGAGAGGGATCAAGTTACACGTAGTTCCTTTTTTTTTTTTTTGCAAGGAGTGTAGCCCTGCTTTTAGGCATAGTACCTTTTGAGGTACTTGCCATTGATAGGGCCGAGTGTAAGCCCTTATGGCGTGGTGAGAAGATACGCACCGTTGGAGTAGACCTCTTTGACAGCGTGCGGTCCATCCCACTTGGCGTCGAACTTCTTTCCTCCTCGATGCGAAAGAATGATGGGGCGTTTGACTGCCAGCACCAATTCTCCTAATTACAAGGATCGAGGGTGAATTCTTTTGTTGAAGGCTCGGGTCAACCTGGCTTGATAGCATTCCAGGCGTTGCTGGGCTTCGAGGTGCTTTTCATCCAGGGCTTCCAATTCTGCTAGGCGAAGTTGGGCGTTATCGCCGTTGACGAGGCCTTCCTGAATGGCTATCCTGAGTGACGGGATCTGGAGCTCGAGCGGGAGAACAGCTTCTACTCCGTATACCAGTGAGTACGGAGTTGCCTGTATCGGCGTGCGAAAAGAGGTACGATATGCCCATAGCACTTCACCCATACGTTCATGCCAGTATTTCTTTGATTTTGAGACAACTTTCTCCAAAAGTTTGCAGAGTGTTTTGTTGAAAGCTTCAGCTAGACCGTTGGCCGAGGCGTTGTACATGGTTGAACACCTTTGCTTGATATCAAATTTGGCGCAAAACTGGCTGACAGCGGTATTCTTGAATTGCTTCCCATTGTCCATAACGATATAGCGAGGAATGCCGTACCGGAAGATGATGTCGTTCTGGATGAAGTTGATGACAGAGTGCCTGGTAACTTCTCGCCATGGTACTGCCTCAGCCCACTTGGAGAAGTAATCTGTTGCCGCCAGGATGTAAAGATGCTGTTTGGATGACTTGGGTAGCGGACCGACAATGTCGAGTCCCCATCCATCGAAGGGCCATGATGCGATGGTCGGATGCAAAGGTTCCGGAGACTGACGGATGTAATCGCCATGCAACTGGCAAGTGTGGCATCTTTTCGCAAACTCGAGAGAGTTCTTGATTATAGTGGGCCAGTAGTACCCCATCCGCCTGATGCGGAAGTGAAGCTTTGGACCGAACTGATGTGAGCCACAGATTCCGGCATGGACTTCTTCTAGTGCTGTTTCCGCTTCTTCTTTTGTAAGACACCTCAGGAGCGCACCATCATAGCTTCGACGGTACAACTCATTGTTGTAGTGGAAGAATTTTAGAGACTGTCGGCGAATGTCGACCTTACGCTTTGGATCTTTAGGGAGCTTCCCGTGGACAAGAAAGTCTATGAATGGTTGTCTCCAATCTAGCTCGTCAGTCACGAGAATATGTACTGCATTGACTTGGTCCAGGATTCCCATAGGGAGGTCCTCCTCGGTGATCACCATCCTCTTACAGATAGGAATGATGAGTTGACTTCTTTCTGGGAACGGAAGTGTATCTGCTAAATTTATGAGCGCATCAGCCTGCTGATTAAGGTTTCTGGGAACATGCTGGATTGAAGCATTTTCGAGCGTACCAAGGAGTTTCAGAGCTCGCAGATGCAATGGCACGAGATCTTCTTTGTTGACTTCGTATGCTCCTAATATTTGCTGAATGACGAGTTGAGAGTCGCCAAAAATTTCGAGCCCTTGAAGTTTCATATCATTGGCGAGTTCGAGGCCAATAATCAAGGCTTGATATTCCGCCCTGTTGTTGGAGCATGGTTCTGATAGTAGAAATAAGAAGGGGAGTACTTCGTCTTTTGGCGTGACGAAGATAACTCCTGCTCCTGCCACGTCTTGCCTCGCCGTGCCGTCGAAGAACATTTTCCAAGAAGGGGCGATATCGATGCAGAATACTTCTTCGTCTGGAAGATCTTCTGATAGTTCTCATTCCGCTGGAAGGGGGTATTCTGCCAGAAAGTCCGCGAGAGCTTGACCTTTGATCGCTTTACGAGGGACGAAGGTGATGTCAAACTCAAGAAGGAGTAAAGCCCACTTGGCCAAACGTCCGGAGAGCACTGGTCTCGACATGATGTATTTGAGTGGGTCGGCTTTTGAGATGAGTCTGATGGTGTAAGCTAACATGTAGTGTCGCAGCTTCTTTGTAGCGAAGATGAGCGCCAGACGCGAACGAACTGCTTCACCATCTTGTCACCGTATGTGCCGGCATTGTTGCAAGTTTCGACAAAGTGAGCAATGTGTTGCCTTGGATTGCCCTTCCCGTCGAAGTGCTGGAATTTTGGTGACTGGAACCCGGTAGGGAAGCGCAGCTGTTGGATCCTTATGATGTAAGGCTTTGAGTATTCTGCTGTGATTGGAGGTAGACTGCCGCCGTGGGAACGCATTATGTCTGCCACCAGTGCTTGTATTTGCTGGGCATTCATCGTTGCTGCCATCGAAGGTTACGCGGCCACCGAGACTGGCACAGGAGTCGAGGAAAGTGCAGGAGTAGTTGCTAGCATTGCCGGGCCAACTTCTGCAGGAGCAGGAGTTGGAGACGGGGCTGGAGCAGCTACTGGAGAAGCAGAGGGTTGGTTGAATGCTGTAGCATCCCTCGCACTTAGCCTTTGAAGCAAGGTATTAATGTGACGATCCTTTTCTTCCATTAGTTGGGTGATTTGTGCCATATGTTCACCCATTTACATGACTTGGAGCTGAAGAGCGGACGGAGGATGATGACGCAGGACGTCTCCATGCTGCATGCCTACATCATCGCCGTCCTCGTCGAAGACGTAGTCGCGCCAACTTGCCTCTACTTGATGACGGATGTTTGCCCCCGGCAAAGGAGGTGCAAAGTCCGCTGGAGAACCCGAACGGGCTCGGGGTTGGGGCTGGACCTCCCCAAATTTCTGGACTTGAATTCCAGGATCGAGGCTTGTTTCTTCATACACCAAGGCCTCATTGGTCATTTGGCGAGCACCTTCAGCAGCAGTTTCTGGCGTGAAGAAGTCCGCAAGAGTTTGAGTACGCCGAGTATAGACGCGTACTACCGGGGCACATAATCCTCCGGGTTTTTTGGATCGCCTTGTTGGAGTAGTGGAGACTCGACGAGAGGTGAAAGGCTTGTTGGAGCAAACATATCATCGTTCGTCCCGGCCATGACGAACTTAAAGCAACTCTTTCAAACGTACGGATAAAAGGAGAGGATGTCCCACCGGGCGTGCCAGAAATCTGTGAGCGCGGAAAAAGATACGGGTCGTCTTTATTGCGGATCACACGAGATTACAGAGTGGTAGAGACCCGGGTGGCTCGGGGGTGGCGAGTCCGGGTGCGGCGAGTGTTGATCAGGAGATTATGGGAGAGATCCTCTGGAGGGTCCCTTTGATCCGCGTCTCCATGTGGTATTCGTGCGAGAGCTCTGAAGGGGTTGCCCAGGACAGAGGTCTTTACATGGTGAGGGTTTTTGAGAGGCTAAGGAGTTTCTGCCGTTGATTTTGTCCCGTCCGTGCTTCGCGCTTTTTCGGCTAGGGAGGTTTTGTGCTTTGTTCCTCGGTCTTCGTGTCTTCCTCGATCCTTGCTCGACCTCGGCATCCTTTATCGTCGGTTCGCGGCGTCGATCGTGTTTTTGGCGTCAGCTTTGGCTTTAGCTTTCGGCTTTGGCGTGGCTCTGGCGTTTTCTTTGCTTTGGCGCTTGCGCTTGAATGTAGGCGGGTAGAGGCTTGCGATGCTTTAGTTCTTCCGGACTTCGCGTCGTATCGGCTAGAACGTGAGGTGCTTTGCTCGTGACCGTCGTAGTTGCTTGGCTTTGACACGTGCATTGCTTTAGCGCGGGCTTTACCGGTGCGTTTGCTTTGGCTTCTTGCGTCGGCTTTGGCTTTAGCTTCGACTCGATCTTCTTCTCGAACGGCGATGGCTACTTCTTCAAGGCTTCTTTATTTTTCCGGCTTCCTCGACGGTTGTGGCGTCGGCTTGTTTTTTCGGCGGGGGTAGCGTCGATCTTCGTGCGACGGTTGTAGCGTCGGCTTTTGTTGATGAAGACGGCGGGGGTAGCACCGGCTTCAGCACGACGGTTGTAGCGTCGGCTTTTGTTGACGAAGACGGCAGGGGTAGCACCGGCTTCAGGCCTTCTTCTCCCGGCTTTCTTCTTCGTGCAAGGAGTCGATGCCTTTGTTGAAGATGACGGGTGTTGTCGGCTTCGATCTTCTTCTCCGGCCTTTGCTTCTGGCGTCTTCGGAGCTGATGAAGATCGTTGGAGCAGTCGGGGTGATGACGACTCCGGGTCTTCTTCTCCAAGCTTTCTTCTTCGTGCGAGGAGTCGAAGCTTTGATCTTCGAGTGCAAGGTCTTCACGTTGATGAGGACTTGAAGGGCCAAGGATTCCCGTAGGACGTGCTTGCCGTGCCTCGTGAAGTCTTCGGTCTTCAAGCGTTGGAGCTTCTCTTGCAGAGCCCTTTCGTCTTCAGCTCTCGGACCCTTGATGCCTTCCCCCACCCCTTCTATTTATAGGCAAAGGGGGGCGGTTGGGAGAGATATGGCTGAAATCTTTTTATTTCATCTAATATCTCTCCCCATAACCATCAAGATATTGTCCCCTTATTTGGGGAAACAAACTCGATCTCCTCCTTTTTAGTTGGGGTGGTTACGGGCTAGATGTGACTTGATCTTTGAAGATACGTCGTTATCTTTGCAACTTCCGGATCGCATGACGACACGACGTCATCTTGTCCGTCGGATCGAGGGATCGTCGCGGATCTACGACTGCGTAGACGTCCACGCCACCTCCCCCCGCATCGAAGCGGTTAAGATTTTTTTTTTCTTTTTTTTTTCTTTTCCTTTCTTTTTTTTTTCTCTTTTTCTTTTCTTTTGTATGGCCAGCCCCACCTCCCCATGGGGAGGGGGGCACGGTTTTCAAGAAGGGGGAGGGCCGGTGGGCCCCCCTTTTTGTGTTCGAGTTGCGGGTCCGGTGGGACCCGTTCGCTTTGAGTTGGGCCGCGACGGGCAAATTGAGTTTGCTCGCGGGCCGAGTTCGCATGCGGGCCGTTTGTGTGCGGGCCCAATTTCGCATGCGGGCCGTTGTGTATGGGCCGAGTTGCGCATGTGGGCCGTTGTGTGTGGGCCGAGTTGCATGCGGGCCGTTGTGTGTTGGCCAAGTTTACGCATGTGGACCGTTGTGTGCGGGCCCAAGTTTCGTGTGCGGGTTGGGTTCGACCCGAAGGCCGTCGGGTGCGGGCCTATTTTACGTGTGCGAATTGGGTTCGACCCGTGGGCTAATTTCGATGCCCACAATCGTGTTAACCCGACTCGATCCAACCCGATCAAACCCGGTCCAATCCGACTTGTTTTGACCCAACCCGGCAGGTTTACATGGGTTCTGTTGACCCAACCCGAGCAAACCCGGCCCGACACGACCCGACCCGTTTAGTAAACGGGTTTAACGGGTCGGGTCAGGTCAACCCATTTATTAGGCGGGTCGGGTTTGAGTTTAAGTTTTTGACCCGTTTATTAAACGGGTCGGGTTCAAGTTTGGTGTTTTGCTCTTATACCAATGTCTCAACCCGACCTGAACCCGATCCGACCTGACCCATAATCACATCCTTATATACAACCATATTGTATCAAAGAATGCAATGAAAAAGAAGCTCCTTACTTTTTCCTTCCAAGAATTATTCTTCCTCTGCTTTTCTTTATGATAACACACCCAGAACGCTATGATGCAATCGACCAAGAACACCCGCTCATGCCTTGAACAGCTTCCATGCGATCAGCCCGTGTGCCCATCCACTACTCGAAACATGAGGAAACAAATTGGGATAAAAAACAGTTCATATATATATATATATATATATATATATATATATATATATATATATATATATATATATATATATATATATATATAGGAAAAAAGGATGCTGGACCTGAGGTGCAGCGTCGTTGCTGTATCTCAGGCATTGTTTTACCATATTAAAAGTTTTGGAATTTGATAAAATTTGGTGAGGGTGTTGTCTAAGGTAAAATGATCATCCTCACCAATTTTCATCAAATTCCAGAACTTCTAGGGGGGTCAAATGGTCGAAGAAAAACCAGCCATTTGACCCCCCTAGAAGTTTTGGAATTTGATGAAAATTGGTGAGGATGATCATCTTACCATAGACAACACCCTCACCAAATTTTATCAAATTCCAAAACTTCTAAGTAGGTAAACAAGCAAGAGGTGCAGTGTCGTTGCTGCACCTCGGATGCAGGCTCCCCGCCCCCCTATATATATATATATATATATATATATATATATGTATATATATATATATATATGTATATATATATATATATATATATATATATATATATATATATATATATATATATATATATATATATATATATATATATATATATATATATATATATATATATATATATATATATATATATATATATATAAATGCTTAAATGCGGTCCTGTGGTCCGTGCGGTCCGCACCCGCAGCCGTTCGATGCGGTGCACCGTATCGCGCCGCATGCATCGGACGGTTGCGGACACGGACCGCAGACCACACTGAAGCAGGCCACACTAAAGCTAGGGTGCGGCGTGCGGTGCATGCGGCGCCGGACCGCAGCCGTCTAATGCACCACTGCGGTAGCAGCGGTGCATCAGACGACTGCGGTGCGACGCCGCACGTACCGCATGCCGCATTTTAGCATTTCTCTCTCTCTCTCTCTCTCTCTCTCTCTCTCTATATATATATATATATATATATATATATATATATATATATATATATATATATATATATATATATATATATATATATATATATATATAGGGGCATACTATAATGCGGCATGCGGTACGTGCGGCACTGTACCGCAGCCGTCTGATGCAAGTGCTACGTGCATCACATGCACCGCTGCGTGCATCAGACGGCTGCGGTACAGTGCAGCACTTACCGCATGCCGCATTATAGCATGCCCATATATATATATATATATATATATATATATATATATATATATATATATATAGAGAGAGAGAGAGAGAGAGAGAGAGAGAGAGAGAGAGAGAGAGAGAGAGAGAGAGAGAGAGAGAGAGAGAGAGAGAGAGAGAGAGAGAGAGAGAGAGAGAGGCACTTGGCAACTCATGGGGCTCTGGGGGATGGGTTTTCTCAACAACGAAGGGTGCAATGTTTGGGCCCTCTGCTTTATATTATAGATATATAACCCAAGCAGCGAAATTTCTTCCAATATATAATGTCATGCATATAGTAAAGTCCATATATATTTTTTCCAATATATGATAATATTGTTTCGATTTTATCATATAGAAAAGACCACATATTTAGGGTTCAAAACATTACGATCGGCATTCCATCAATGGTTCAAAAATTTTCTAAATTTTATAAAATGTTTTTATTTTTTGGCACCTGAAACAAAATTTGGGGCTTAGAAATATTCCAAAATTAAAATTTCCACTTTCCATAAATTTTGAACCCTAAACCAAAGAGGTAGCTCGTGGAAAAGTAGAAACCTTAGATCTTGTGGGTGTCTACGTTATGCTTAAGTGGAGTAAGATAGTATTGATTAGCAGTTTGGAAATGCAGTCCCTCGACGGGTCAAAGGCCTCCCAGTGGTAAGGGGCACAAACTTTGCATGACTTCATAGCAGACTGGACATTTCACTATGAAAGGGTGGGCATATGCACAAAACAAATTCAGTGTAACCATCCTTGCATGTTGAACGAAACTCAATTCAGTAATATTTTGATTTTTTTTGAGTTTCGTTAATTTTTTATGGACCAACCAGGCAGTCAGAGGACAGGCGCTAGAGCACGGGCTCAAAGAGGTCCAGAGATCGAAACACGAGAAAGGGAACACAACTATTATTTTTATTAAATTTCTTGATCCCCGTGAGCATGACATCAACAACTAGGTTTCAAACACACAAACAAGGCAACAACAGCCTTGAGGGAAAGTTCCCTCCACGTTGTTTATATCAGGAGTCGAATAGGGAACCTCTCCAACAAGGGAGAGAGGAAGTATTACTCGGACAAGAGCCTATTGGTATGTTACTCTTTGTCGTTCATCCTTATATTGTAAACTCTCCAAAATATGCTTCTTTGCATCCCGACCTACATAAAAATTTTATAGGATTGAAAAAAAAATAGAGAGGCTACATCTAGTGCTGCAAATCAAGCGGGTTGGACAGGTTGGGGGGTCATCTCAGGACCAACCCAAGAGGTTAATGAATCCTTTGCCCAAGCCAAACCCAATATGAGGTCTGGTTGAACTTTCCTAGCCAAAGCCCAATTGCCCATCGGGTTGGCCGGGTTGTGCGTGGTTGGTTGGCCGATTTTAACATGGTAGAGGAGAAATAATCAACATATATATAACAATACGTTCCTTTGTAATAGTACAACACATAAAGCAGGTCTCTGCATTCTTATATGGGTGATGGTCTATCGTTGGATGGATAACTTCCATCCAATGGTGGTCATTAGAAGCGGGATAAATATCCATCAAAGTTCTATCACACACGTCCTCAACTTATATTCAACAGATGATCCAACATATGGATTTTGATCGGACATATTCAATATTATATTGCATTAAATCTTTATTTACTATATGGTTGGGTTTCGAGTTGGGTCGGGTTGCCTGAAGCCCCCACCCAAGCCCAACCCGAATTGAGGTCATGTTGGGATTTCCAACCTAAGCCCAACCCATTTAAGTAAAATCCCAAGCCGGTTCAAATTTGGGTTGGGTTTGAGTTAGGCCAATTTGCAATCCTAGCTACAACAATAAAAATTGGGATATCCATGAAAGCTTAAGTAGAAAGCCTTGAAAGTTACTCAAAACGTACTTTAGCACTAATCCTACTAGAACTAGATTTGGTAAATATATAAAAAAAACCTTCTTTCTATAAATCTAAACAAAAATACAAATAGATTGATAAAAAAAATTAATCACAAATTTGTGCATATATTAATTATTTTCAAAAAAAGTTTGAGCACATATTAAATACAAAAAAAAGGGTGGGCTTGGAGGGTGAATAAATAGTTTAAGTATATGAAATCTAACATGAGAAAACGAGGTTCAAGAGGAGAAATGTTCACAAATGCTTTAGAGAAAACAAATGGTCTATTGCTAATCCATACTTATATGTTTTGGTATCCATATATTATCCAAATTGGGAACACGAGTACTCTGGTAGATATGTAGGTTTTAGTACATTTAAAAATCTAGGGCATGTTTGTTACAATATAGTCTATTTGAGTGAAAATTTTATAACAAATGTTACTATTTTTTCTTCTTTTTCGTTGACTGTGTTTTTAAAGGTGTTGTGCTTGCATTTCTTTGATTTACAGATGCATTTTAGATTATACGTTTTAAAGCAAGTAATGCTATTTGAACATACTGTGAAATAACCCGCGGTGGTGTGGGGCGTTTGCTAGCGCTCGGTGCATCGGCATTCGTATCAAATCGTAGCTGATGCCCCCACACCATTGTGGGTTATCCATGAGGTTGTCCTACAGTATTCAAATAGCATTACTTTTTAAAGTCTTCAATCAAATGTGTTGTATTATACTTACCGCTAGGAATACAAACATGCTCCTAGAGACGACAATGTTTCATTACCGAGTACATTGTTGGGTTTGAGCCAATGAAACCCACACACACTCGACGGGAAGAAAGACCGACCTATTAGGCAGATCGTGCAGACGACTTGTTCAGATCATGTGCAGGACTTATCCAGGTCATTCACATGGCAAATCGACAAGAAAGTCAGGCGAGTAAACTCCAGAACGGATTATGTGCACGATATACACATCATGAGCACCACCGTCTCAAACTGGGCATCACGCACATGTTGTAATGTATCTAGGATTTATGATTTGTTTTGGTCTCCCATGTGTTTACACATGCTCTCCTATTTAGGGCTATGATCAGTCGAAATCAGAGAGAATTAAAGTTCGTGACATAGAGAGTGCAAGGCAAGCTCGGTCTAGGGTTTCTTGTGGTGTGAAGAGAAGAGAATGAGGAGAAGATAAGAGATAGAGGAGGAAGAAGAAGGGGGTTCGTCTATGGATTCTCGTCTGTCCATATCGGCATCAATTTTGGCGAGCGTTCTTATCTCTCGGGATCTTTTGGTATCCTTTGGATATCTTGTGTGGGTTTTCTCTATTCCGTGATTGTGGTGTTTTGAGAGGGATCAAGAAGAGGATTTGTAGGGTCGGACAAATGGTGACCCGTTACATGTATTTTTCTTGATCGTGATAATCCAATCATTGATTGCAGATGATACTATGTTGTTCGTATTGTTGTGTCATGCATTGATTTCTCTAATTTCCGCTTGGCTCCAATCCTTGATCCGTAGAGCGACGCTTCTAGTTACACTCAGTGGATCACCGTGGTGTCTGCGCAAATAGTGGGATCTATAGGATTCTTGGATCTCAACATACATTTGGATCTTCACACATCATTCTTAGATCAGTATTGTAATGATGATTTGTTACACTTTGAATATGTGATGATATGTCATACACTTGAAGATTTTTCACCTATACCAACGAGTTCTTGTTCTGGTGGCACTTCCTCTTTCCCATGTTGGAGAGGTACCATCTTCGACTTTCCGGTATGGACACCGTGGAGTGAACTTCCCCTCAAGGCTGGTATGCCTTGTTTGCACATGCGAATCCTAACCATTGATGGCATGCTTATGGGATTATGGAATTAATAAATAGTAGTTGCTGCCTTCCCGTTTCAATCTCATAACCTCTTTGAGCCCTTGCTCTAGCATCCTATCCTCTGACTGCCTGGCTGGTCTAGCAAAAAATCCCCTACTAAAAGAATTGGTCATATAGCATAGGCCTAAATAGATTTATCATTGCATATCTTGTGATTATTGCCATTGATCATGTTAGAGTTGTTAATCCAATCATCTTGCTTCCGTGCATATAAATAATTCCTGGCAAAATGTGGGTGTGATACTAAAAACAAAATTGAGAAAAAACTAGTGGAAAATTAGAAATAAATAAAAACATGAAAAATTGATCACAAATAAATATATTTAAATTATGCTATTTATTGATATTAAGTAACAGTGGATTTGAAAAATAACCAAATCTTTAAACGGCTCAATGTGTTACAGAGTTAATTGCAAAATATATTATTTTGTTATCTATTTCCAATAACCATTTGTAGGACAGTAACCCTTAGACCCTAAATTTAGATCAGGAATGATCATGCAAGTGCATTCAAGTGTGAAACGTAAATAGAGCTAACGTAGAAGTGTCTAGGAAGTCATATAAAAAAAATTAAATACTTGATAATTAAAAATCAATTAAAGACATTTTGATTTGAGTTTAACAAATATTAAAATAGAAAAAATTATGACATATGACCATATATTTTTTGAAAACATGATATAGGACAACTTATGAGTTAGGTTTTTCTTTCGAAAGAAAATCCATGTATGTTTTCTATGATGTATCCCCTCAGATCGATTCCTTTATGCAAAGGAGGATATGAGTTCTGTATCCATCAAGGTACAAAAGATAATATGCACTTATAAAGATATAAAGAAAATTTAGATGATTTAAGATCGAACATGCAAGAAAAATTAAAGAAAAAAATTCTATTTTTATTGCAACATTAAGTGGATAAAAAAATAGGCATATAAGATTCATCAAAAAGATATTATTGATATTGCATAACATTAGGGTTTCCATGTTCTTTACAAATGATCATTTTGGTCATGTCTCAACTTTACTTTGAGGAGGATTCAGAGCCGTATTTAAAATTGATTTTGACCTTGTTTGGTACAACGTCCATTAAAATATACATGTGTGTGTTTATATTCAACCTTGGGCTAGATATTTGGTTGAATCATGTCGTAATTTTTTACACCAGCAATTACTTATAAATAATTTTACATAATTAGATTAAAACTTTCAATAATATTAGTAGGATTAGTGCTAAACTCGTTATCTGAAACCTTATTTGTAGGCCATATATATTGATGAAGAGTAGGAATAACTTGTAATTCCAATGAATAAAAATTAGGATCTCTAAAACCTTAGTTGCATCATAATGATCATATTTTTGTGAAGATGCTTAAACTTCTATATTAGTCTCCGCTATTAGTTGGAAGAAAATAGTTCTTTCAAACACTAAGTTAATTAAAACTAAGATAACAAGGTCTCATAATAATAAAAAAATTTATTTGTTTGAAAGTGAATAACATATAAAGTTAAATTGGCTGATTGAATTTGCTTTGGGTTTATAGTTTATAACAATGTTAGGTATGCCAATCAAAGCTACAAAAAATTATCTTAAAGTGACTATAATCAGAGGTAGGAGCTGCTAGTGTGGTGCGAGAACCAATCGGAGCGACGAAGGGGGTGCTATTAGTGTGGCGAAAGAGGTTGACAGTCAGAGAATGATCAACGATTGTGGAGTGTGAGGCTGATCGTGACCGAGAGGAAATGGATTGCGGTTGGGGGTAGGATCCACGAGTATGATGGAGAAGAGGAGTCTGAGAGGTGGAGGTAGATGTCGTCGGTGTGGAGAAGACGGTTTGCCGGTTGAAGCTAGTGCAAGAGACAGTTTGTGGGTGTGACTAATTATGTTTGACAAGGGAAGCCGATATTATAGGAAACCCAGTCAAAGATAACGTCAATTTAATTAGTTTTTTCAATACAATACGGCTTTGGATGTAATTCCAAGATCACCACTTATCCGATTTGATATAAACTTTTAAAAACTAGGATTGTGTCATAAGTTTAAATATAACAAAATTAACCAGGTCATTGATGTGCACCATGAGGATGTGGGGATTTTATTCTCCAATGAATGAATATTCTTTCAGTGTGCATGATAAACCCTTAGGAAAATGTAGTTAGATTTACCACTCTTATTGCATTGAATTGAACAATCAATTGGAATTATTTTTGCTATATTTTAAAGGGTTGGGTTTAAAGTGGTTTTGGTTGAGCACTGCATGGTTAAAAACAATTAAGGATCAACCACATGGGGGCAAGAGAGCTTTTGTCACAAGATGCTTAAGGAGCATGCTACTCAAATGGCACAATAATGCAGGAAAACAAGCATGATCGAACTCACAACCATTGTCACAAGGTTATTAAGGCTAGGAGCATGCTACTCAAATGGATAGCTTAAGTAGTTTTGATTTTGTTCATTAGTGGAAGAGTTTCGCTTGTTATAATCACTTTTATAATCAATTCATCAAGTGTTATTCCTTCTACTTGGGTCGCTTTATTAACCTTTGCTATGATTTGTTCTTATTATCTGCTATCGTTGTTGATGGACTCGGAAAATATCACCGACTGGGCGGCCTCGTAGCAGTAGCAGGGGAAGTAAGTACGACGAGACAACATAGTCCCTAGGGAGGTCGCCCCCATTTTGGGGCGTGCCCAGGGCGACCTTCGGTGATCGGAACCGGAACCACCCCTTCAAAGGGTTCAAGACTCATTGCCAACCCTGATTCTTGGGCAAGCAGCTTGGTGGCCTGAGCAGGTCTTGGAGTTTTAAAAATATTTTCAGGAAGCTCGCCCTGAACGTTGCGACCAGCTCGCATGCATGAGAGGTCGCCCGTGGCTGGAGCTCACAGCTCGCCCAGGCCGCCACCGCCAGATAGGCAAAAGGAGAGGCTACCTGTGGCTGGTGCTCACAGCCTGCCCGGAGCTGACCCTGGCCGCATGCGACTAGCTCGCATGCGAAAGAGGTCACCCCACGGTTGGTGCTCATAGCCCACCAGAGCTTACAGTAGCGGTTCATGGCTTACAGCCCGCCCGGAGCTGACCCTGGCTGCATGCGACCAGCTCGCACACGGAAGAGGTCGCCCCGCGTGCGAGCTCTCCACACAGCCTGCCACTGGAGAGAGTATCTCGATCGCCGCCTATAGCTTACCGGAAGCCCAGCCCTAGCTCACATGTGGAGAGATTGCCCCTCTCCTAATAGGAAACTTAGAATGATATCTACGAACACCCATAGTTCGCCCTGACCGCACGCGATCGGTTCGCATGTGGAAGAGGTTGCACATGGCCGGCAGTCACTGCTCGCCTGGCGTTACCCTGACCGCATGCGATCAGCTCACACGCGGAAGAGGTCACCCACGGCTGATACTCACAGCTTTCCCAGAGCTTATAAGTAGCGGACCGTTGTGTCCCTTGGACAGAGCAGCATCTTCCTCGAGGCCTTATTTATGAGGTACTGTGAGTCAAAGTGCTCTACACAACTCAGCATCTAGAAAGAATACCCCCATCGCCGCCAGTATCCAACAGCTCGCTAGGAAGCTCGCTTGTCCGCACGTGATCGGCTCGCTCGCGGAAGAGATCGCTTCTAGTAGAATTCAAAGAACATTTCAAAAGGCCCTTCACCCACAACTCACTCAGGAGCTCGCCCAATCACGCAAACGGCCAAAGAGTTCACCTGTTGATAGAAGGAGAGTTTCTGAAAGTCCCCTTTCCCGTGACCAGGATCCCACCCTCTTTCCCACAGAGGTCGCCCACAGTGAGGCGGTATCAAGCCGACAGATGTCACCACCCCCGTGGAGCTACATGGGTGATTGCAGTCCACGGAAGTTGGTCAGAGTCGGTCTAAAACCTCCTAGACTAGAGCTTTCTAGAATCTCCACCTGGCAAAGACAAGACCGGTGCATCCCCCCCTTTTTCCACCGCCTGGCAGGTTAAACGACAAGGCTCATCAAAGACCCATGTGGACTAGTACATGGGGGTGAGGAAGGTGCGAGAAAGAGCCACCACGTGTCAGACTCTAACGGTCTACAAAAGGTCTATAAAGGTATGACCCCTGGCTCCAAAGTACAGGTTCGAAGCCCAAAACCCTACCACTTCCAACTATTACAGCTCTCTCTGATAAACCTTGACTGACTTGAGCGTCGGAGATTCTGCGCTCCTAAGGGAGCCAGCCGTTCTCATATTTCTTTTGCCTTGCAGGAGGAGCGCACGAGTCAGCAAAAAATATCCCCCAATATTTGGCGCCGTCTGTGGGATCGTTCGACTAGTTCCTGCGAGAATGCCCACGACCACACGGATAAAAGCAGGGCTTCTTGAGGATACCCTGATGGCTCCGACTATGCGGGGACAGAGACGGGAGAAAGCCCGCACCGAGTCTAAGCGAAGTGGGCTACTCGTTGAAGTCTCCCAACCCCCTATCCCACTTAGTGACCAGCTCTTTTTGGAGATGTTGACCACTCAGCGGGCCATGATGGATGAACTGGCGCGACTGCGCCAGGTTTCGATGGCAAGCCGAAGGACTGATCACTCCCTCGGGCTCGACCCGTGGAGGGGAGGGCCAGCGATCCTGCCCCAGCGTCCAGGAGTGTCAACAGGGATTGCTCCCCCAGTGTGACCTCCCCCGTCCCCAGCATCGCACCAACCCACGATGGCACCCACACGGTAGGCATCCCAACAAGAGCCCCCTGTGGATGATGCAGTGGCGCGCAGGGCGAAAGGGATCGCTCTCGAGCAGCTGCAGCGACTCGTCACCCAGTGCTTCAGCAACATGTCGACCCTGCCAACGGCCCTTCCTTGTCAACGAAGCCGAAGTGCAGACTCGAACGAGTCAGAGGCGAGGTCTCAAGGGTAAGACCCTGGTCGCATGCGACCAGCTCGCACGTGGAAGAGGTTGCCCCGCATGCGAGCTCTCCACGCTGCCCGCCGACTGGAGAGAGTATCTCGATTGCCGCTCGTAGCTCGCCGGAAGCCCAGCTCTAGCTCGCACGTGGAGAGATCGCCCCTCTGCTAATAGGAAACTTAGAAAATGATATCTACGAACACCTATAGTTTTCCCTGATCGCACGCGGTTGGTTCGCATGTGGAAGATGTCGCCCGTGGCCGACGCTCACAGCTCCCCCGGAGTTACCCTGACTAGGGGTGAGCGTCGGTTTTGTCAGTTGGTTTTGGTGTCGGTTTTATTTTTTTTTCGGTTTTCGAAAAATCAAAACCGAAACCAAAACCGAAATGGTAAGTTTTTGTCGGTTCGTTGTGATCAGTTTTCGATTCGGTTTCGGTTGATATGAGGTATGCTAGAGCCCTTGGCTCTTGAATCTTGATCATTAGTTCGTCACAAATAAGTGGATGATTGTGTCCTTACATGGTGCCAAAATGAATTCAAAGCAAAATCAACCGACGTTCACTCTTTGGAAGCATTGTAGATAACATAATTACTTCATGCTTGCACTTACTAGAAACAAAAGTATTATGGCCGTTGGGTTAATGATTTAAGGAGTCGGGTCGCTTTTTTCGGTTTCGGTTCGATGTTCCATATCCGGAAACCAAAATCGAAACTGATTTAATCGGTTTTGTCGGTTCGATTTGTTTTCGGTTCGGTTTGATGTTCAGTTCGGTTATTTCGATTAAATTTTGGTTAGTTTCGGGTCGGCTAGGCAGTTCGGGTCGGATTTTGCACAGCCCTAACCCTGACCGTATACGATCAGCTCGCACGCGGAAGAGGTCGCCCACGGCTAATGCTCATAGCCCACCCGGAGGTTACAAGTAGCGGATCATTGCGTCCCTTGGACAGAGTAGCTTCTTCTTCGAGGCCTTATTCATGAGGTACTGCGAGTCAAAGCGCTTTACACAAACTCACCAGCTGAAAAGAATAATCCCATCACTGCCTATATCCGACAGCTCGCCAGGAAGCTCGCTCTATCCACACGCGATCGGCTCGCTATGGAAGAGATCACTTTTGGCATAATTCAAAGAACATTTTGAAAGGCCCAACAGCCACAGCTCGCTCAGGAGCTCGCCTAATCACGCAAACGGCCAAAGAGTTCACCTGTTGATAGAAGGAGAGTTTCTGAAGGTCCCCTCTCCCGTGATCAGGAGCCCGCCCTCTTTTCCACAGAGGTCGCCCACAGTGAGGCGGTATCAAACCGACAGATGTCACCACCCCCGTGGAGCTATGTGGGCGATTGCAGTCCATGAAAACCGGCTAGAGTCGGTCTAAAACCTTCCAGACTAGAGCTTTTCATAATCTCCACCTGGCAAAGATAAGACCGGTGTATCCCCCCCTTTTCCACCGCTTGGCAGGCTAAACGACAAGGGTAATCAAAGACCCATGTGGGCTAGCACATGGGGGTGAGAAAGGTGCGAGAAAGAGCCATCACGCGTCAGACTCTGGCGGTCTGCAAAAGGTCTATAAAGGTACGACCCCCGGCTCCAAAGTACAGGTTCGAAACCCAAAACCCTACCACTTCCAACTATTTACAGCTCTCTCTGATAAACCTTGACTGACTTGAGCATCGGAGGGTCTACGCTCCTAAGGGAGCCAGCCGTTCTCACGTTTTGTTTGCCTTGCAGGAGGAGCACATGAGCCAGCGAAAAATATACCCCAACAGTTGTTATCATTGTAAGATTCTAATATCTTTTTTTTTTATAACTTTTATCAATATTATTTTAGGTCTTCCTCTTCACTTTCATGACTCTTCCATAATAACTTCTTATTACTGGATCCACATCTACTCTTCGTTGTATGTGCCCCCCCTACTTCTTTTGTCCATCATCATTAATTGGTGCAACTCCAATCCTTCCATTAATATACTCATTTCTCACTATATTGTTCCTAGCTTTTTGCAAATCCACATCAATATTTTTATACATTTTTTTTTCAGGCACGCTATTCTGTATAAATTACGACTAATTATAAGAAAATATATTTTCATTGCAAATATGACTTTAGTGGGATATCTAATATATATTCTTTTTCTACATCTTGAAGTTGGATGAAAGTAAAGTGTATTGGCTCTCTTTCCTCCCCCAATTTTTCATAGATGGTGCAGTTAGCGAATTTTCTTGGCCTCCATCCAAGTAGTTTTCTTCGAATTTAAGAAATCAATTGGCTATTGAGCTTCAATATTCTCTGGCAGTATTTTCCTTTTAATGGTTACAAAATATCATTACAATAATTATCAAAGTAATCCTAACAAAATAGGGTTATTTATGAGACATAATTTTACAAGAGTGGTTTATAAAAGAAATAAGAAGAATATTATAATGACCATTTTTCTTATGTTAATACTTCAAAGTTTCAATAATATGCTACAAAGCCATCATGGAAAGCAAAGAGGACCTACCAAAGATCAAGACAAATTTTAGAGGAGTTCTCTTCCACTTACTTTCCTCTTTCTTTATGTGGTTATTCTAATACAAGGTGGACTATATATAATATCCTCAAAGGCGATAACTATTATGTTAGATCATGATTATTGTTTATTCTTGCAGAGGATCAAATTAGTGTGCTTACTATTTAATTTATCAATCCGACTAAGATGCATTGAGTGATAAATCAAGCTATGCGTCAAACACCTATAAGTTGATATGGCGTCATTGCCAGTAGAGATGACAATGACTTGTTCATCGTGTGGCGAAATTAGAAAATTGATTGAAGGGGGTGGTGGAAAGTAATCAAATTCCAAATATGTTCTAGTTGTCTTTTTCATTTGGAGTTTTTTCTTAGAGTAAGTCAAATGTTTTGGTGGTTGGATTTATGATGTTGTAGTTGTACGTTTAATGAGGCTTGATATTCCAATTAGGTGAGATCCTAGAGGTCTTTGGTTGTTTATGACTTTATATATATATATATATATATATATATATATATATATATATATATATATATATATATATATATATATATATATATATATATATAGTGATTGGAGTTGATTAATTATGGGATTATTATAGGCATCCCTAAGTCAAGCTTCAGGACAAGCTAGAGAGTAGTTGGATTTGAGATGAATTGGTCTTTTGGATTGATATGAAGCCAGTTCTTGATAAACTTGAAGGCAAGAAATGAAATATCAGGTTAATTTGCTAAAGTTTACGAAATATCTCAAAATTTTTAGTTTATTGAAATAAAACATGCACACCAAAATTCATAAAATTTTTGGTTTTTTGGATTCCATAACACAGGGCCTTGTAAAAATTCGAATATTCTTGATTTTTTGGATTCCATAACACAGGGTCTTGTTTTTTTAGTATTCCAATAGAGATCGAAATTTAAAATTTCACACCTTATTTAAAGGCTTGAATTGAAATTAATCTTGTTTATTCTTCATTGGCATTTGTTTGATTAATCGAAATGGAACAAAAAAATTATTATCTTTATCGTCCAAAACTGAATATAATTTTTAGAGAAAGCTGATAATGTAGCTTTTGCTGCAGCTTTGATAACTATTTTTTTTTCTTTATTCTATCGTCTCCCTTATCTTCATCTTCTGATCCGCTTGAACTATATAACTGATATATCATAGCTCTATCAATTTCTAGAATGATTTTTCTTTTTGGAGTTGTCGATAAGCCATTCATATAAGATGCTTTTAAGCACTAGCTCCGATAATAGTTTTGTTTGAGCTAAGACCTAGTCTGAAAAGACACTTGTACATTAAACCCATGTTGATCTGGTCTACCCTATCAAATATCTAAAATACCCTTACCATTATCCCTATGTATTAACTGAATTTATACTCTGTTAGACCCAATTTATACTTAATAGTTGCTACAGTGATTTCACTGCAACAATTTAATTCCGGTGTATAAATTCGTTTGCTACAATTAAATCATTGTGGTTGCAATAGTGAAATTTCTGTAGTAATTGAATTTATACTCCGTTAACCCCGAATTTAGACTCGAGGTTTCGTAGCTGCTGTGAGATCAATTCTGGATAATGGAGTATAAATTCGATTATATATGGAGTATAAATTTGGTCGCTACAGTGAAATCACTATAGCATATACAATGATTTCGTTTTAGTGACCGAATTTATTCTTCAAAAATATTGCTGCTACAATGAAATCATTATGTACGTGGCAGCTATGGAATATAAATTTGGTTGTATATAGAGAATAAATTCGAGTGCTATAGTAAAATCATTTTAGCAGCTACAATGATTTTAATGTAGCACCCATATTTATATTCCAAAACATTACATCTACAGTGAAATCACTGTACCAGCTACAGTGTTTTGGGTCTACTATTGGGGCTTTCACTATACAACTCATTTAAAAAAAAACAATCGATCAGGTTCTACATGTGTAGTTTGAGGGCAAAATGAGCATTTAAACAAAAAGAGTGAGGAACCTAATGCACTTCGAAATAGTTAGAGGGGGTTTACAAATTGCAGAGTTAGTTAGAAGGGTTTTAAGCTAATAATCTCATCTTTTTTTATAGGAATTAGCGACGATGACGCCCTAGCCCAAATTTCTAGAATGATTAATTACATAAAAATGCTCACTAAAAAGATTAAGCAAGATTTTATGACCAATTCTCAACCTAATTTTGTAGTGCCGGCATCAATAATTTGAAGAAAAGAAACAATCGGCTTATATGGATGCCACGTAAGGCAGCAATGATTAGGGTTTGTTTAATCCACACTTGCTCCCCTCCAAACCCTTCCACGCAATTAAAACAACTGGTGGTGTGTTGAGTCTGTTGACTCGCTAATCTTCTCTTAAGAGTTAAGACAAGTCCGCACGCTTGTGTGATTAATTATTAATCACAACCAGACAAAATTCTCATTTTGTCGTTTTGTGTGCTTCAACGGAGTCAACGGGCACAAAGGCCTTCACTTGTTTTTTTTTTATTATCACTAAATGATTATTAAACTATGTTTACATTCAAAACCCTACGATCAAAGATAAACGGATAAACGGTGGTGGTTATTTGATGCGTTGCGGGCACCGGTGAGCCTGAGATGGACCTCCTTGAATCAAGATTCGTAGGTTTATGGTCCTACGGAGGGTTTCCACTCCTCTCCACTGATGATCGTCTCTCCTATGGGCCGCTTATGCTTTGGGAGCCGACATATGGTGATCTCAATTTCAATGACAACGATCTATGGTCATGGGGAGCTCTAGGGATATGCCACCACCTATCACCTTCCATCGTCGCTCACTGTTGTCGTCCGCCGCTGACCTCTGTCGCCAGCCACCACCCTGTTGACCACCGGCTACTCGCCACCGTCCGGTTGGCCACCACCTGTTGCTATCATCGGGTGGTGGTTGACGGGGTGGTGGCGGGCGACTGATTGTCGACTGGTGGTACGCGGACGACGACGAACGGTCGGTTGTCGATGGGGTGGTGGCCGACGGCGAAGGTAGACAGTGGCCGATAGGTACCGACGGACGATCGGTGGCAACAGCAGGTGGTGGGCTACGATTGGTGATGGTGGTATCCACCTGGGTTCATTCCCATGGCATGGTGGTCCAATAAAACTGCTGCACCATGTGATAACTTTGCTTGAAACTCGTGGGGAGAAAACGAGGGGAGGGCGGCCTTCCATGAAGGTCGCCGACAGAGAGCCACGAGAGCAGTCGACGCACGTGGGAGAGGAGGCTCATGGGGGAATAGATAAGGACGACACGTGGCGTGCCGGCGGCAGGTGGGAACGGGGGCTTCACGTGTGCACAACACACACGCTTCCCAGTCGTCGTTACTTGGGGCCGTGAGAGGACAATTCCGTCATTTAGTCGGGCCAGCCACGGTTTTTCTATCGAAGTCGTCGCTGTCAAGCGGCCCACCACTGCCCGGCAACAAGGGCCTATTTAGCGGCTCCGCCACAGCTGCCGTCTCGCAACACTCGACCCATCGATCGAATCCCCTCTCCTCCTACCTCTCCCGGAATCCTCCGGCCATGGCCTCGGCTGCTTACTACTCCCAAAGCTCCCATCCCCGCCGGCGGAGCTGCCGGAAGTCTGGACTCCGGCGGAGGTGCGTGATGATGGTGAAGCAACAGAAGACCCGCTTCTACATCTTGGGCCGTTGCGTCTCGATGCTCCTGTGCTGGCACGATCATGACACGACGGACTGACTCCCGGCGGGTTGAGGATCTTTCGCCCGGCGATCCGATCGGCCCTATCATGGGAGACAGGGGAGGGTGATCTTTCGAACCAGTGTCCCCTTCACATATCCTGTTCGGCCGAGAATTGGGGTTGATGGGGAGAGAGAGAGAGAGAGAGAGAGATCGCTGGTGGCCTTGATATTCCACGATTTCACATGTCCTCTCAGAAGCATTTCGTCGAACAAATCGTGACAGTCGAAATCATCACAACAGCGGGCGATTACACGGGGAAATTGGCCATGTTTGGTTGGGAGTCTGAAAGCTTTTAAAGTGTATTTCGCTGGACCGGCCATGAGGTCAAAGGACGGGGCACTAAAGCATGGGCTTAAAAAGGTCCGGAGATCGAAAAGAAAAGGCAGCAGCTGCTATTTATTAATTTCATAATATTGACCAATGTATTAATTGTTTGGATTTGTATGTACAAACAAGACACAATGGCGTTGAGAAAAAATTCACTTCACGATGTATATCCCAAGAGTTGAATAGATAACCCCTTCAACATGGGGAAGAGGGCCCGGCCCGTTCGTAGGTATGACAGTTATCAAGAATGACCCGATAATTATTATGTAATCGTATTTTTCAACGGAGGAAAAAGGCATGAAATGGAACAATGATTGATTCATCAATATATTTGTGAAATGATTTATTGAAAGTGTTTTTGGAAAAGAAATATGATCTCTTAAGGTGTCTCGTACTCTAAGGTGGCGTAACAGATGCATTCAATCCCGCCATTTAGGGTTGGTGCTTGTCATAGGACGATGTTGATATATCTAGCTCGCAACCTTACGATATAGGATGCCTAATCATTTCTTGTTCGGAGAAGTTTGGATTTGATGATTCAGCGGGTAGAGTCGTAGGCTTTTTATAAGCACATTTTGATGGAAAAGGAATTCATGCACTAGGAATTAGGGCGATGCGAACAATGTTTTTAAAGAAAATTCACGCTCCCTTCCATGTAAAATAGAACCTATCATTGGATTCTCCCAAGGTCTACAGATGGAAGAGTGCAAACATAGAACTTGAATGTATATACACGGCTTAAACTTCACAAAAAAGGAAGAACATGCAATAGTGAATGAGAGATCGAGAATTTTTTGTACTATTGAAGTGAGATCAAGGGCTTCACAAAAAACATCTCTTGCCGTAGAAAACTCAAGTGAGCTAAAGTTAGGGCTGGCAATTTCGGACCTGACACGAAGTTAGCGGGTCTAGGTCAGGGCTAAATGGGTTCGGGTCGTAAACGGGTCAACACGATAGACCCTGTTTATGAAACGGGTCGGGTCCGGGTTTAGGGTCTGACACGGTAGACCCAGGAAGACCTGTTTAAAATTCAACAGGTTAGGTCCGGGTTTAGGGTCTGGACACGGTAGACCCAGGAAGACCCGGTGGACACGGTAGACACGAAAGAACCGGGAAGACACGGTTTACCTGCAATCCGATAATGTAAGATATAGTACCAGCGGGTCTATCGGGTCAGGTCGGGTCGATTCGGATTGGGTCGGATCGGGTCAACTGAATAGACCCGTGTGGTAAACGGGTCTTCTCGGGTCTATCCGTTTATCAGCGGGTCGGGTACGGGTTTATGATCTAGACACAATTAGTTAAACGGGTCGGATTCGGATCTAGGGATTTTGGACACGACCCGAAACTAGACACGACACGAACCCGACCCGACACGACCGTTGACACCCCTAGCTAAAATGTAAAGGGCATAAATAACTGCCTCCACATTTACTCCAGCGAATCATCTCGCAATTGATTCCAATTTAGCTATGACTTCAGTGTAGTCTTAACAGTTTTTTTAAGGGTAAACTGGTGATACTTCTCTAACAGAGGACCCAAATCACGATAAGGGAGCTAAAACTTTTCCTACTATGTTAAGTCTCTGTACCTAACTTTTAAATGAAATTTAATTGTAAAGGCCAAACTACACTTGTGATCCTATTCTACTCGTGACTTTACATGGAAAGTATATAGAATCCGTATGTTGACATAGTGTAGTTCGGACTGCTATAATATTTTGGACTACTACAGTGGTTTCGGTTAAGTACGTTTAGAGTTATGGTTCACTGTTACGAGTATAGATTTAGGGTTATAAAAAAATCTCTGAAGAAGTATAAGATCAATTTAGAAACCCAAAGTCCGGTAAATATTTTGAATCTATAAAAAAATTCTTTCACTAGAACTCTTTTTTTCTCCAGATTTAGCGAAAATTTTGAAACACGATTTTTTTACTTTTTGACAAATAATCAGGGTAAAGCAAAAGCCATGTTCTTTTGAAAACAAGACCACTATAAAATGGGTACCGATGTAATTATTTTTAATTTAAAAACCGAAACTTCGAAACCGATCCTCAGTGGGCAAACCGAAACCGAAACTACAAACCTTGTCTGGAACCCACTAGATCCAAGGAATCCACCTCAAACGTGATCCAATACTTGAATTTTTTTTTATTTATTCATAGTCATTAATTTATATTTTTTTGCGAAAAGACCTAACACCTTTATATATGAGGTGAGATTACATTGCTAATGTCCACAGGCAACATGTGACTAAAAAACATTTGAAAGTGACCTATCCAATTCTAA
Source organism: Chamaelirium japonicum (assembly GCA_947650365.1). NCBI lineage: Eukaryota > Viridiplantae > Streptophyta > Magnoliopsida > Liliales > Melanthiaceae > Chamaelirium > Chamaelirium japonicum. Next base: position 84,471,333 of record OX393549.1, read on the forward strand.
AATTGGCATAATTAAATAATTAAGATAAGTGGCTAATGTCCACTGGCAATATGGGACCTAGTCATGAGCTTTCACATACTTACCTGCGTAGTGCCCGGCCGCTTATGTGATGTCACCCAGCATCATCTGACTTTGGGGAACACCTATCCGACTTCGATTAATAATGGAAAGTTGGTTAACATAAGACCATTTTGGATTAAGAAAGTTTAGAAATACCTAACTATTCATTGGGTGAGCAATAGTTTGCTCTAAATCTTTTGCTTCAGAAGATAATATCCTCTCACTGATAACTAAATGATTTAACTTTGCACAATCGATTTTTTTTTTCTTCTGAGCAATAGTTTGCAACTTTCGACAGGCCTAGATTGCCAATTTGTTTTTTTTTTTTTTTTTTTTGAGAACCCCTCCTACAGGAGGGAGGGTTTGGCGGATCCTAACCAGAAGTCATTAATCAATCAAGATAACAGGTTGTTACAAAAAGTGGTAGCCTCCGGCCCAAGCTTATCTCTCCAAGGCACAATCCAAGCACGGAAAAAGGAGACTACCGAAAGTCGCAACCTATCCGGCCCTGCCGACTTACCATTGAAAATCCTGTTATTTCGCTCAAGCCAAATAACCCAAAGTATAGCCATGACCAAGACGTCCCATGGCTTCCGGATTGCCATCGGGATTCTCCTTCTCCTCCAAGATGTCCAGAGGCTCCTAAGTGTCCTTGGATGTGAAGCGAGACCAGCCTTGGACTCGAAGTGGTTCCAAAGGTCCCTCGCAAACGGACACCCAAGCAGAAGATGAGATGACGTCTCCTCCTCCGAGGCACAGAAGGTGCAAGAAGCATCTGTCGCCTGAGGGTGATGCCGCCTAATCAGGTTCGCCTTCGTCAGAATCTTGTTCCTCGAGGCCAGTAGGAAGAAAATCTGGACTTTCGAGGGTGCCTTCGACTTCCAAATCGCCTTAGCCGGTCCATGCCGCTGCCCCCGAGGGAGAAGATGATCATAGAAGGAGCGAACCAAAAAAACACCTGACGAAGTGGCGCCCCAGCGAACCTCGTCCCTGACCGCCCTGAACGAAGCCGCCTGAAGAATCAAGTGAAGGTCGTGAAGCTCCCTCTGACCGTCCTGATCCAAAGGGGAATCGAATCTCAAGCGCCACCCAACCGTACCGCGCCTCCTACTAGCCTGGGATCGGACAGAAGCTCCCTTGTTCCGGACAACCGCAAAAAGGGATGGGAAGAGCTGCTCCAGTGGTCTGTCCCCGAGCCAAGTATCCTTCCAGAATCTGATATCCCGACCGTCACCTAGCAGCAGGGTGGTAGCCCGGCCCCCTATAAAGATCCTTGACCCTGAGAATGCCCCTCCAGAAAAGGGAAATTCTGCCTGACATTCGACCCCGTGCCTGCAGAGGAGAGAACCGCCTAAAATATTTAGCCAAAATAACGTCCCGCCATTGCCTATTTGTTGGGGTGAGCTCCGTCGGACTGGTGAAGCTACTACTGTGGTTTTTTGAATCATATAGTCATGATGTCCTAAGATAATGCTCTTTTATGCTGCAGATCCGCAGAGATGAAGCTGATGGCAAAAGCACGACCCCAATTATAGTCTACCAAGACATGGATAGCAGCGAGGAAGACGAGGGTGAAGATGCAATGGACAGTGATGATGAGGAGAACAAAGGATTGGGAGCTGTCATCGATTCTCGTGATTCTACTCATGATTTTGGCTCGTTTTTCATCGGATTGATCTCTGTTTTTTGTTAGATTGTCCTTCCATCCGACTTTTTCTGAGGTCATTCTGAGGACCCAGTAGGGTGTGATTCACGATTCCTTAATTTTAGTTTTCATGAGTGTTATATGACTCTTGGATGGTAATAAGACTAGGGTGATTGTGTCCGGCTCGTAGAATACTTGTCTGTCAGTTATTCGTATGCTTGAATCGGAGTCCGGATGAGAAAGTTGGAGCGGTTCTTTTTTTTGGGTTTTTTTTCTGGCAAATTAGGTATAGGTCCTTAACTATTTTGAAATATTAGTCGCATGACACCATGATTTGCTATATTAGCTACGGTCCCTACAAGCATACATTCGTCTCAGGAATAGTGTATATATTCGTGTTCAAAAACAGTATATAGTCGTTTCAGAAAGAGTATATATTCGTCTTTAGTAAAAGTATATATTCATCGGGAGAGACTTGAGCTATATTTTGAAATTAATGTGTACCGCAACTAAAAGTCATCTCTACATATGTCAAACTTTCCCTTTTTTTTTACTTGCACACCCATTTTTATATCAAAATTTCAGTTACACCCCCATAGTTCTAAAAAATTGACCTTACCCCCCAATCCGTTACGTTACCTCACTGTTAAAAGTCGGGGTGTAACTTAAATTTTGACATAAAACTGGTCTAGCCATTGACACATGTCCGACACCCATGACCATATATTAGCTAAGGTCCCTAGAAGTATACATTCATCTCTAAGAAGAGTATAGATTCGTGTTAAAAAACAGTATATATTTGTTTTAGGAAGAGTATATATTTTTCTTTAGAAGAAGTATATATTCGTCGGGAGGGATTTGAGCTATATTTTGAAACTAATATGTCCTGCAACTAAAAGTCATATCTCAAAAAGGACATATGTCAAACTTTTCCTTTTTTTTTTACTTGCACACCCATTTTTATATCAAAATTTCAGTTACACCCCCATAATTCTAAAAAATTGACCTTACCCCTCAATCCGTTACGTTACCTCACTGTTACAAGTGGGGGTGTAACTTAAATTTTGGCATTAAAGTGGTCCAGCCATCGACACCTGTCCCCACCGTTTGATCACCCGGCCCTAAAGGATGGGAGGCCCCTGGGGTTCTCTCGGTGGCCTGTGGATCTCAACAATCCGGAGCCGTCCGATCTGACACGCGTGACCGTATAACAAATCCGATATGTACTCGGATACGGTCTCCTAGTTTCATCTGGACTGCAGTAGACCCATCCGATTATGATCGTACGGCGAAGACTCGTCGAAAAACTAATTTGATCTCCTATTTAAACCCATGCATGCAACTAGTAGCGCGCAGTCGGAGAACCTAAACCATCGTTACCGACGCTCTCCATTTCCTCCCTCTTTCACCGTGTGGCGGCGCCGAGGATCATCGTAGCTCGCCGGAGCGGTGGCCAAGCGCTCTTTATCTTTCATCGTGTGCCGGCGCTGAGGATCATCGGAGCTCGCCGGAGCTGTGGCCAAGCGCTCTATATCTTTTCCCGTTGGCGGCTTTCGCGCGATTTCTCCGGCCGGCCGTTTCTGTTGAAGGGGGATGGGTCTCGGAGATGTTTTAGAATGCGGCAGGGGCTTCGGGTTCTCATCCCCGGAGCATCGCATCGGCGTCGGAGCTCGCCGGAGCGGTGGAAGCTATGATCGTATCTCGAAGGATTCATCAGGGATTGCGAATCATCTCCCCTACCACTCCTTCATGGCTGCTGAAGGTGCCATGATGGCGAAGAGGTCAGGCAGGAGGGCAAGGGAGGTGCGATCGGAGTCTATGATGGGGCTGACGTGGAGGGGCCTGGTGCGAAAGCTGAGGCGGCACACGAGGAACAAGCCGGTGTTCCATTACGACCCGACCAGCTACGCCTTGAATTTTGAAGCCGAAGACGAAGACAGGACGAGTCGGTTTACTTTCGCGGAGCGGATTGGTGCAGTACGTCAGGATTTTGCCTTTCTTGATCAGTTCTTGAGTTCTTGAGTTTCCTTTCATTGATGTAAAGATGTATGTGTGTCTGTGGTATAAAGAGTTGGAGTATATAGATAAAGAGTTTTTGGTAACTACTGTTATTGGCTGCTTGGGTACTAGCCCACACATGACTAGTACCCGGACCTGTATGTATCAAACACCACCGACACAACCTCGACTTGGGTTCTACATGTATATATCTAAACTTGATTTCCATTGACAAGAAAGAAAACATTTCATTCAACAAAATCCCCCAAACTTATTCATACATGTCAGCAACATACCAAATCCTTCACATTTTTTTCAACTAAATTGAGTAAAAACTAATAATCCACAAAAATTGATTCATACAAATATCCAACCGACAAAATCCATAACATTGTTCAACAACTAAATTAAGTAGTACGTAGCTGGCAATCCAATTATAATAAGGACTTCATGCAGTACATCAAGTAGTTTGAATAGCTTCATCTAACGAAAAACTTGCATCCAACAGCTTCGGCATCTAACAACTTCGGCATCCACTAGCTTTCTTAGAAAACATATAGTTGAATAGGTGGTATTCAATGGACCTAACAATCAACAATCTATTCTTGGAGGAGGACCGCGGTCCTCCTCCAAGAATAGATTTCGATCGCAATCCCAGCCGATCCTCTTCTCGAGATTTCAGCCAGCCTCTCCTCGCGATTGCCAATCGCGTTCCTGGCACGCGATCAACCAGTTTGCCCTTTCCTCAAGAAGGCGATCCTAGTCGGCCTCTCCTCGCAATCCTACCGGCCCTCTCCTCGAGATCCGTTCGTAGCCGACCTCTCGATCCTAGTCGGCCTCTCCTCGCGAAATTTCTGAGCCGCCTTGATCGGGGACCCCACCCCACAACCTTGATCGAATGTGGATGGTGTACGTGATGTAGAGTAAGTAAGAGAGAGAGAGATGACTCAAGGCCGGGATTGATGTTGTCGAAGTTAGGTCTTATGACCTACGTCTCTAGATGAGAGGTGCCACCTGATCTTCACTATAATTCCAATAAAGAAGGGGTGAACATCCTTTCGATATGTCGAGGGAAGCTTTTTACAATGGGGGGTTCCACACTAGCGCAACTAGAAGCGAACTAGAAGGAATCAGAAAACTCCTACTCTAGCTTTTGAATCTCCTCTGTTTCAGTGATCAACCAATCAACCCCTTTTCTGTAAGCCATAGGGGTCCTTTTGTAGCTGAAGTACGTGCTGATATGACAGTGATAAGATAGCATTGGGCTTGGGCCTTTATGTGGGCCGGCCATTGTCTGGGTTAGCCAGGCCCCTATTGGGCCGTTGTCTGGGTCGAATAAGGGGGGCTTGATTTGCGGGCCTGGTAGAGTAGATCCGTGGTCCTAAACTTGCCTTCTTGAGTTGTTGCATTGGCCCACGTGAGTTTGGTTTGGTCTGGTATAATTTTTGCACCCACACTTACCCAATTGGGTCTGGACCCTAGGTCAGCTGGGAGAGCTTGGTGCAAATACCTTCGTAGTCTGGCACGGTTGGCTAGGGCCAGCTCTTCCCGCTATTTCACAAGCCTTGCTCCAGAAGTCTTCTTAGTCGCTTGAGCTTCCTCCAAACAGCACTCTGACTTCTGAAGCGACGCACGAGCGGCCTCCACCTTCTTCTGCACCCGAACCAAGTCTACAGTAGCAAGCATGTGAAGCCCTTCCAGTTGATGTTCCTCTTCGTCAACCACAGCTAAAGCCAAGGAAGCATCCTTCTCCAGCAAAGCCAGTGACGAGTTATAAACCTAACTTACTCGAGGAAGGTATGTAGCTGCTCCGCAAATAAGCCTTGAAACCCACCAGGCTCATACAAAAGCTCAGGCCATCCGAAGGACTGGAACCACCACTAAAGTCAAAAGCAGCAACTCGAAGAAGGGCGTATGCATCAGTGACAACCGCATCCTCCACGACCTCCACGAAATCAAAAAGACCCACTATAAAAAAAACAGTTTTTACCGACGAAAAATATCCGTCAGTAAATTTCGTTTTCCGTCGGTAAAGCTTTATCGCGACGGAAGTCATTTCCGTCGCTAGTCTGTCGGGAAAAAAGGCGTCAGGAAAAATCGGCGACGGATACAAAATATCCGTCGGTATTAATAATTAATACCGACGGATATTTTGTGTCCGTCGCCGATTTTTATGAATAATTAATTATAAATATAAAAGATTTTTACCGACGAAATATTAGCATCCGTCGGCAATATATAAGATTATTGCCGACGGAATATTCATGTTCGTCGGCAATATATAAGGTTATTACCGACGGACGTTATAAATTCCGTCGGCAATATACAAATTATTTAAAAAAATAAAAGAGCTTATTACCGACGGAATTCATAAATTCGGTCGGCAAAAAACATGATTTTTTTTTAAAAAATTACTTAAATAATGTTTTTTAATTTTTGTGATTTACAACAATACCACAATATATTCAAATATTATCATAATTGACTAAATCAACTATTACCACAATTTATCAAATATTATCGCAATTTATCAAATATTACCATAATTTATCAAATATTATAGCAAATTATCAAATAGTACCACAAATTACCACGATACCAGACAATTATAGACAAGACCAAAAAATAACCACATATTTATTACAAAATTATTTTTATAAAATCCAAAACTGAGGAAAGCCGCGTGCCCTAGCTCAACCACCCCACGCCGCTCGGCACCAACATTGGTGCTCTCATCCCCTGATGCTGCACATCCAGCAATTTATATGTATTTGTTAAAAAAATAGTTTATATCTATAATTAAGAGTCTCAGCGTTGAAAAATCAGAAGTTAGCGTGTTTTAGATTTAAAATTAATTTGGATTTGATCGGATCGTCATCGGATCGGCATCCGATAATTCGTACTAGGATTTTTATCGTATTTCGGACTTGCGAGCAAGTTCTAATTAGATATTATCCTCCGATTGACCAATTGAGAGTCTAAGTATTGAAAAATCATAAGTTAGCGTGTTACGGATTTGAAATTGGTTTGGATTCGATCGGATCGTCATCAGATCGGCATCCGATAATTCGTACTTGGATTTTTTTTGTATTTCGGACTTGCGAGCAAGTTCTAATTTGATATTTTAATAATTTACCCTCCGATCGACAAATTTAAAATCTAAGCGTTGAAGGGGGATGGGTCTCGGAGATGTTTTAGAATGCGGCAGGGGCTTCGGGTTCTCATCCCCGGAGCATCGCATCAGCGTCGGAGCTCGCCGGAGCGGTGGAAGCTATGATCGTATCTCGAAGGATTCATCAGGGATTGCAAATCATCTCCCCTACCACTCCTTCATGGCTGCTGAAGGTGCCATGATGGCGAAGAGGTCAGGCAGGAGGGCAAGGGAGGTGCGATCGGAGTCTATGATGGGGCTGACGTGGAGGGGCCTGGTGCGAAAGCTGAGGCGGCACACGAGGAACAAGCCGGTGTTCCATTACGACCCGACCAGCTACGCCTTGAATTTTGAAGCCGAAGACGAAGACAGGACGAGTCGGTTTACTTTCGCCGAGCGGATTGGTGCAGTACGTCAGGATTTTGCCAACATCCAATGTTAGAGTAGAGTTTCCTTTCATTGATGTAAAGATGTATGTGTGTCTGTGGTATAAAGAGTTGGAGTATATAGATAAAGAGTTTTTGGTAACTGCTGTTATTGGCTGCTTGGGTAGTAGCCCACACACGACTAGTACACGGATCTGTATGTATCAAACACAACCGACACAACCTCGACTTGGGTTCTACATGTATATATCTAAACTTGATTTCCATTGACAAGAAAGAAAACATTTCATTCAACAAAATCCCCCAAACTTATTCATACATGTCAGCAACATACCAAATCCTTCACATTTTTTTCAACTAAATTGAGTAAAAACTAATAATCCACAAAAATTGATTCATGCAAATATCCAACAGACAAAATCCAAAACATTGTTGAACAACTAAATTGAGTAATACGCAGCTGGCAATCCAATTATAATAAGGACTTCATGCACTATATCAAGTAGTTTGAATAGCTTCATCTAATGAAAAACTTGCATCCAACAGCTTTGGCATCCACTAGCTTTCTTAGAAAACATATAGTTGAATAGGTGGTATTCAATGGACCTAACAATCAACAATCTATTCTTGGAGGAGGACCGTGGTCCTCCTCCAAGAATAGATTTCGATCGCAATCCCAGCCGATCCTCTTCTCGAGATTTCAGCCAGCCTCTCCTCGCGATTGCCAATCACGTTCGTTGCACTCGGTCAACCAGTTTGCCCTTTCCTCAAGAACGCGATCCTAGTTGGCCTCTCCTCGCAATCCTACCGGCCCTCTCCTCGAGATCCGATCGTAGCCGACCTCTCGATCCTAGTCGGCCTCTCCTCACGACCCTAGCCAGCCTCTCCCCACGTGCAGCTGGCCTTTCCTTGCGATTGCTGATCGTGATTCCTGCTCGCCATCTCCTCGCAATCCTAGTCGGCCTTCTCCACGCACACAATCTCTTACCTGAATCTCCCTCCGGAACCGGCAGCACCTTTGCACGACCTCTGCGTGTGCGTCTCCCCACGAGCAAGACGTCGATGTCGGCCTCCTCGTGTGCAGCCCGCTACCGTCTCCTTGCTGTGCGACGCCAACCCTCCCTTACAAGTAGCCCGTTGTTGCCCTCCTCTTTCTGTGCCACTACAAAGTGCATGGCGCAGGCGACTGGCAAGCTGCAGGCAGGCCGATAGAAGACTGGGCACAGGCACTCGGATCGTAAGAGCGCCGACAGAGTGCATGGCGCGAGTGCAGACGATCCCAAAAGTGAGACACTTAGAGGTGAGGTTGCAAACAAAAGTCAAGCGCAAGAGACATCTAGAAGATCGGACTCGGACACAAGGAGGGATATCGACATTGAGGGATCGAGCACGCAGCTCGAGAGGAGATAGAGGGAGAGAGAGATTGTGCAAGAGTTTTAAGAAGAGAAAGAAGGAGAAGATATGAGGGGAAGTCACACAGGTTTCACAATCAGATCTAGAGAGAGAAATTATTAGAGAAAAGATAGAGAGAGATATGATTGGGATTGAGATGGAGTCCGATAAAGAGAGACAGCTAGGTAATATATATGGAAGGTTGAGATTAGGTATGATATATATATAGTGAGAGAGAGAGAGAGATTGAGAGAGAGAGATATAGAGACAGAAAACATGATAGAAAAGAGGGGACTATGATGGATCTGGAGTCCGATTGGAGGGGATTGCCATGGAGATTATGGATTCGATCCCCAATAGGACTGCCATGGAGATTATGGGTTCTATCCCCAGTAGGACTGCCATGGATATGGACTAAAGAGAGAAAGGTATCACGCACGAGGTTGGGCCGGATCTGGCTTCCTGTGTTGCTGTCGCTATGAGCAAAATTTTTGAGCCGCCTTGATCGGGGACCCAGCCCCACAACCTTGATCGAATGTGGATGGTGTATGTGATGTAGAGTAAATGAGAGAGAGAGAGAGAGAGATGACTCCAGGCCGGGATTGATGTTATCGAAGTTAGGTCTTATGACCTACGTCTCTATGTGAGAGGTGCCACTTGATCTTCACTATAATTCCAATAAAGAAGGGGTGAGCGTCCTCTCGATATGTCGAGGGAAGCTTTTTACAACGGGGGGTTGCACACTAGAGCAACTAGAAGGAATCAAAAAACTTCTACTCTAGCTTTTGAATCTCCTCTGTTTCAGTGATCAACCAATCAACCCCTTTTCTGTAAGCTATAGGGGTCCTTTTGTAGCTGAAGTACGTGCTGATATGACAATGATAAGATAGCATTGGGCTTGGGCCTTCATCCGGGCCGGCCATTGTCTGGGTTAGCCAGGCCCCTATTGGGTCGTTGTCCGGGTCCAATACGGGGGGCTTGATTTGCGGGCCTTGTAGAGTAGATCCATGGTCCTAAGCTTGCCTTCTTGAGTTGCTGCATTAGCCCACGTGAGTTTGGTTTGGTCTGGTATAATTTTTGCACCCACACTTACCCAGTTGGGTCTGGACCCTAGGTCAGCTGGGAGAGCTTGGTGCAAATACCTTCGTAGTCTGGCACGGTTAGCTAGGGCCAGCTCTTCCCGCTATTTCACAAGCCTTGATCCAGAAGTCTTCTCAGTCGCCCGACGCCACCCCACCGGCCTCCGGGTCCACGGCTGCTTCGCTGACCCCCACGCCGGACCCCGACCCACCGGGCCGGCAGCCTCGCCCCGCGCGCCGCTCCAGCCTGACGCCAGCCCACCGGCCTCTGCGCCCGCGGCTGCTTCGCCGACCTCCGCAGCTCGACGACAACCGCACCAGCCCATCGGCTTCCGTGTCGATCTCGCGCCCCGGCCACCATTTGCACGCTGCCCGGCTCCCGCGCCGTTGCTGCTCAGCTGGCCTCCGCGCCTGATCTCGCGCTCGACCTCCAACTGCTGCACTGGCCCGCGTGACTCGGTCGCTCCGTCACTGTGCCCGACCGGCACCTGCGCCAGCTCCGCCTGATCTTCGAGTCCACACCGTACCCCGACCCGCCGCGCTGGTCGCTCGTCGCTGCTACTCCGAGACTGCTGCCTCGACACCGCCGGTCGCCTCCGCGCTCACCTCTGCTCCGCTTGCTGCTGCCACTGCTACTCCTCTGGCCCCCGCGCCTCCTACGCACGCCGGGCTCGTGCCCGGCACTACGCCGGACCACGTGCCTGTCGCTCGCGCTCAACCGCACACCAAATGCGATCAACCGCACGCCACCTGCGCTGCTCCACCATTGCGGTTGCTGCCGGTTGCACCCGAGCCCATGGCCGCAACCACCGCTACTATTGCCGTTCACCGACCCGATGGTAGAGAAGAAAGAAGAAAAAAAAAATGAAAACTGTTGGTAAAAAATAATCTATTATTCATTGAACCCCCTATTTATAGGCATAATCGGTTATTGGAATAGAGACAGAGTAAATCTCCTATCCCATGAATCTAGGGATCGATATCCGGAGTGCATCCCGATCCGATGCACCACCGTTTTATAACAGAAACCAGAGAAGAAAGAAAAAAAAAGGGAAAGAAAAAAAGGAAGAAGAAAGAGGAGTAGGAAGAAGAAGGAGGGAACCTACTGCATCTTCGACCATTCCGCCTTCTCCGCTCAGTGCACCATCCACGTCGTCACCACCATCGGCTGCGACAACTCTCCACTGCCATCGCAATCCCGCAATGAAAAGACGATGACGATATTCTGCCGAGGTGTACCACGGCCGCCTTCGCCCTCCCGTCACTTTGCCACCCTCAGACTTTGCGTAGCGGCCGACGTCGACATTCACACCATCTCCGAAGCAAGAAGAATCCCGTAACAAGGGAAAGGACCGAAACCGTGAAAGGTGTCTTCCTCTCTAAGCCGCCAAAGCCCTTTGTCTCCCGCAGTAGCAAAACGAAAGGGCGGGGGTCCGTATAAAGGCATCAATCCCACACAAACACGTAAGTCAGGTCCAAGCACTACGCGTTTCCCGCGGGCGCACTCGACATTGAGTGGGCATTTGTGGGCACCGAAATTAGCTCACGGGTCGAACCCGACCCGCGTGTAAAAAATTGGCCCACACACAATGGCCCGCATGCAAAATTGGCCCACACACAACAGCCCGCATGTAAAATTGGTCCTCACACAACGGCCCGCATGCAAAATTGGCCTACACACAACAGCCCGCATGCAAAATTGGCTCGCACATAACGGCCCACATGCGAACATGGCCCGCGCACAATGGCTTGCTTGCAAACTCAGCCTGCACACAATGGCCCACATGTGAACTTGGCTCGCATATAACGGCCCGTATACGAAATGGACCCGACTCAATGCAAATGGGCCCCATCAGACCCACAACTTAAACGCAAAAAAGGGGCCCACTGGCCCCCCTTTTTTGGAAAATCGTGCCCCCTCCCTATGGGGAGGTGTGTGGCCGGCCATAAGGGGAAGAGAAAAAAAAAAGAAAAGAAAAGAAAAGAAAAATCCTAACCGCCTCGATGCGGGGGGAGGGGACGTGTAGAGATGGCAACGATGCGGTTTCGGTGCGGTTTTGGGCAAAACCAAAACCGCACCGCAAAACCGACCCGCAACACCGAAACCGCACCGTACTGCGATGGTGTACCTTATGTAAAACTGAACCAGCACCATGCGGTGCGGTACGGTGTGGTGCACTACGGTTTAACATTATAATAGTCTAAATGGTGCAGTTTTTTGCGGTTTTGGATAAAACTGAAACCGCACCGCAACACCGAAACTGCAAACCGAAACCGCACCGCTCCACGACGGTTTTATATTTTGGCAAACCAAAATCGCACCATGCGGTGCAGTTTTCCGCGGTTCACAGTTTTAAACTGCACCATTGCCATCCCTAGTGACATGGACGTTTGCGCAACCGTAGATCCGTGACGATCCCTCGATCAAACGAATAAGATGACATCGTGTCGCCATCAATTTGAAAGTGCAAAAGATATGGCAACTTTTCATCAAAGATCAAGCCAAAACAAGCCCATAACTATCCCCACAAAATAAGAAAATGGATTAAATCTATTTTCCCCAAAAGAGGAAACAATATTTTGATGGTTATGAGGAGAGATATGGGATAAAATAAAAAAATCGCAGTCATATCTCTCCCAACCTCCCCCCTTTGCCTATAAATAGAAGGGCTGGGGGAAGGCATCAAAGTTCGAAAAGCTGAAGACAAAAAGGCTCTGCAAAAAGGAGATCCAACGCTTGAAGACCAAAGGCTTCGCGAGGAACTAGAAGGCGCATCCCTAACAAAGCGGAGTCGACCATCGAAGTCCTCATCAAAGCGAAGGCCTTGCACTCGAAGATCAAAGCTTCGACTCCTCGCACGAAGAAGAAAGCTAGCTTGGAGAAGAAGACCCGGAGTCGTCATCACCCTGACTTCTCCAACGATCTTCATCAACTCCGAAGACGCCACAAGCAGAGGCCGGAGAAGAAGGTCGAAGCCAACAACACCTCGTCGTCTTCAACAAAGGCGTCAACTCCTCGCACGAAGAAGAAAGCTTGGAGAAGAAGGCCCGAAGCAGGTGCTACCCCCGTCGTCTTCATCAACAAAAGCCGACGCTACAACCGTCGCACAAAGATCTATGCTACCCCTACCGTCTTTATCAACAAAAGCCGACGCTATAACCGTCGCATGAAGACCGGTGCTACACCCGCCGTCTTCACAAGAAGCCTTCAACTCCGATCACACCAAAGAAGCCCGAAGAAGAAGAAAAGCCGAAGTAAAGCCATAACCGTCGTTGCCAAAGCCTACCAAGCCAAAAGAATAATTAAGCCTTGAAGACATCCCTATCGCCTTCAAGAAGAAGATCAAGCCAATGCGGAAGCAAAAGCCAACAAATAAAGCCGAAGCAAACGCATCGGTAAAGCCCATGCCGAAGCAACGCAAGTGCCAAAGCCAAGCGACTACGATGGTCACGAGCAAAGCACCACATGTTCTAGCTGATACGACGTGAAGTCCAGAAGAACCAAAACATCGTAAGTCTCTATCCGTCTATGTTCGAGAGCAAGTGCCAAAGCACCGTAAGAGCCAGAGCCACACCAAAGCCAAGCCAAAGCTGAAAGGTAAAGCCAAAACCGATGCCAAAAGTACGATCGATGTTGCGAACCGACGATTAAGTACACCAAGATCTAGCAAGGATGAGGGAGACACAAAGACTTCTTAGCCTCTCAAGAAACCCTCCCCTGTAAAGATCTCTGTCCTTGGTAACCCCTTCAGAGCTCTCGCACGACATAACGTGGAGATGCGGATGAAAGGGACCCTCTAGAGGATCTCTCCCACAATCTCCTGATCAAATCTTCACCACACCCGGATCACCACCCCTGAGTCCCCGGGTCACGGCCTCCGTAATCTCGTGTGTTTGCAATAAAAACGACCCGAATCTTTTTCTGTGCATATAGATTTCTAGCACGCCCGGTGGGACCTTTTCTCTTTTCATCCGTATGTCTAAAGGAGTTGCTGCAAGTTTCACCATGACCGAGACGAACGATGATACGTTTGCTCTAACAAGCCTTTCACTTATCGCCGAGTCTCCACTACTCCAACATGACGATCCAGAAAACCCGGAGGATGATGTTCCCCCGGTAGTACACGTCTACACTCAGCGTATTCGAACTCTTGAGGACGTCTTCACACTAAATACCGCTGCCGAAGACGCTCGTCAAAGCGCTGAGGAGGTCTTGGTGCATGAAGAAACGAGCCTCGATCTTGGAACCTCTGTCTAGAAATTTTGGGAGAACCGGCCCCAACCCCGAGCCCGTTCGGGTTCTCTAGCGGACTTTGCACCTCCTTTGTAGGGGGCAAATGTCCGTCTTCAAGCTAAAGCAAGTCGGCGCAACTACGTCTCCGACGATGACGGTGAGAATACAGGCATGCAACATCGAGACGTCCTATGTCATCATCCTCTGTCCGCTTTCCAACTCCAAGTCATGTAAATGGGTGAACACATGGCGCAAATCACTCGACTGATTGAGGAGAAGGATCGTCACATCAACACCTTGCTTCAAAGGCTAAGTGCGAGGGATGCTACAATATTCAGTCAACCTCCCGCTTCTCCAGTAGCCATTCCAACTCTGTCTTCAACTCTCGTTTTTGTAGAGGTTGTTCCGACGATTCTAGCGACTACTCCGGCACTCTCCTCGGCTCCCATCCCAGCGGAAGTCGTCTCTCCAATGCCAGTCTCGGTTACCACACAACCTCCGACGACAGCAACGATGACTGTTCAGCAGATACAGTCATTGGTGGCCGATATGGTGCACTCCCACGGCAACAATCTCCCCCTATCATGGTAGCCTATTCGAAGCCTTACACCACAAGGATCAGCAGCTGCGCTTTCCTACCAAGTTCCAGTCACCAAAGTTCCAACACTTCGATGGGAAGGGCAATCCAAGGTAACATATTGTCCACTTCGCCGAAACTTGCAATAACGCCGGCACATACGACGACGAGATGGTGAAACAGTTCGTTTGCACCCTCAAAGGTAATGCTTTCGATTGGTTTGTTGATCTTTTTCCAGGATCCATAGACAGCTAGGACTAGATGAAAATAGAATTTCTCAACCGCTTCTACAATACCCGATGCATCGTTAGTATGACTGAGCTTACTGCAATCAAACAAAGGAAGGATGAGCCGGTAATCGACTATATCAATTATTGGAGGAACCTTGCACTAAATTCATAAGGTCGCTTGTTTGAAGACTCAACCATCGAGATGTGCACCCAAGGTATGCACTGGGGCTTGCTCTACATCCTCAAAGGGATTAAGCCTCGGTCATTCGAAGAACTCGCAACTCGAGCCCATGACATGGAGCTCAGCTTGACAAATTGCGAGGACTCGAAGAGTAAAGACTTCCTGAAGGTGGAGAAGAAAGACAAGCTGTCGGCACCGAAACCAATGCAAGTCAACGTTGCCGATGTCACCTCGACTTCCAAACCACTCAAGATCGGTGGCAATCCGGACAAAGACAAGGCCATTACAACGCCTTCACAGCCTCAGCAGCCACCCCGGATGACTCTCGAGGAGCTCGAAGCCAAGGAGTATCCCTTCCCGGACTCGAAAGTCTCCTCCATGTTCGACCAGTTACTGCAGGAGAAGATGATTGAGCTTCCTCCGTCAAAGAGGCCTGAGCAAATATATCGTGTCGATGATCCACTCTTTTGCAAGTACCATCGGGTGGTTAGTCATTCTATCAAGAAATGCTTCGTCTTCAAAGAAAGAATCATGATGCTCGCAAAGCAAGGGAAGATTGAGATCGACTCTGGTGACGTCGCTGCAGCAAACATGACATCAATCACGTTCGTTTCCTTTCAGCCGGTACTCGCTACTGGACAACAGAGAATGCCCAAGTTGCACATCAACCGTCAAAGACCAATCGCAAAGTCTGCTCCATAACCGAAGGTTTCGAAGTGACGACGACATACTCCTGTGCTAAAAAATAAAGCACCATTGCCCCAGGGGTAACTGTCACTCACGTCAGCACCTCTCCCAAGCACAGTCATGTCTCAATGAACTCTCCAAGAGAGGTATGAGCGAGGAGACCCAGAGGTCGGCCTGTTTGGCCAGCCCTCGGGTAAGTTCGACTACTACGTTCTCTACTCCCAGCCTCCATCGATCTCAATAGAGGAAATCACGCCAACTAGCTGGGGGTCGGAGCCTGTGAAGAAGCAAGTTCCTCCCGGCAAGGATACATCCCAACAAACTCTCCAAGAGAGGTACGAGTGAGGAGACCCAGAGGTTGGCCTGTTGGACCAACCCTCGGGTAAGTTTGACTACTACGTTCTCTACTCCAAGCCTTTGTCCATTTCAATAGAAGAGATGAAGCCCATCGGCTGGGGATCAGAAGATAAGCCAGTAGAGTCTCTAGAAGAGCAAGTCTCCCCAACCTATGAAGAACCTGCAGCTGCCACTCCAAATCTTCACCTTGGTGAGGGAGAATCTACCGATGAAGACGCATGGATCATGCTACCCCGGAGACGAAGGCAATGGCCAGCAAGAAGTCACAAACTAGATCGGGTGACAAGAAAGCTCCCTGAACGAAGAACCTACAAGAAGAAAAGTAGAGCTCCAGGAAGAAAGGCATTCAAAGTGCCGCCAGCAGATTCAGATTATCTCCTCCAGCAAAGCCCTCCAGAACCGGTAACGCTGCAAGAATTTTTCCCCGATCACTTCCTCCCAGCCGATTAGCACCATAGAGTATCATGTTGCATGGTTGAAGTTCACAAGATACCGGAAGAGGAAGGCGAGATCGAGTCTTTTGAAGAAAGCGACTCCAACAATAAGGAGGACAGCTTTGACAAGTAGGGTGCTGCTACCCACGATGAGGCAATCTTGCACTTGCCACTCATAGAAGCATTGCACCTCCTGAACCTAGCAATGGCCGCAGCCTTGGTAGATTCAGAAAGCTACAAGAAAAAGAGAAAAGATGGCGAGAAAAGCAGAACTATTACCTTTTGTGACACAACAATAACCTTCTTAAAATAAGATCTGTAGCTCGGAGCACGACTGCACAACCGACCTATCTACGTCTTGGGGTACATCAAGGAGAAGCAGATAAATCGAATCATGCTGGATTATGGCTCCGCCATCAACATCATGTCCATTCAAACAATACGACAGCTCGGCATCACCACCGACCAACTCTCACAAAGCCAACTGGTCATTCAAGGGTTCAACCAAGGCGGAGAGTCCACCATAGGAATCATTCATCTGAAACTCTCCATCAGCCAGCTTGACACGACAGTTCTCTTCCACGTCATCGACTGTCAGACATCATATCGCCTCATGCTGAGAAGTGCATCGTTGCAGATGGCATGCCGTTTAATGAGATCGAAGCACACCTTGCTGACGCCAAGTTTTACCAAGCAAAGCACCATCAAGCAAGGACAAAGACGCTACCGGCCAGAGCTGGTACCTCAAATAGAAGGTGAAATCAACAAGCTCATTGAAGCCAGCTTTATCCCAGAAGTCAAGTATCCGACATGGATCTCTAGCGTGGTCCCAGTCAAGAAGAAGAACGACCAAATTAGAGTATTCATGGACTTCAGAGATTTTAACAATGCATGTCCCAAGGATGAATTTCCGTTGCCAATCACGGAGTTGATGGTAGACGTGACAACAGGCCATGAAGCGCTAACCTTCATGGACAGATCCTCAGGCTACAACCAAATCCGGATAGCACCCAAAGATAAGGAGTTCACGGCTTTCCACACACCAAAATAGATCTACTGCTACAAAGTCATGCCCTTCGGCCTAAAGAATGTAGGAGCCACCTACCAACAAGCCATGCAGAGAATCTTCGACAATATTCTTCATCAAAATGGAGAATGCTATGTTGACGACCTCGTGGTAAAGTTAAAGCAAAAGGCAGAGCATTTTCACGACCTCGAGCTGATCTTCAAACGACTTTGAAGGTACCAACTCCATATGAATCCACTCAAATAGGCATTCGGAGTCTCCTCGGGCAAGTTCCTCAGCTTTGTCATACGGCATCGAGGCATTGAGATAGATTAATCCAAAATTGACGCTATTCTCAACATGCCTGTTTCAAAGACGGTGAGAGATCTCAGAGGTCTCCAAGGCCACCTGGCATATACTAGGAGATTTATCGCCAACTTAGCTGAAAAATGTCGTCCCTTCAGTCACCTCATAAAGAAAGGAGCACCATTCAAGTGAGATGAAGCTTGTCAGAAAGCCCTCCAAAACATCAGGGATTACTTACTCAAACCTCCAGTTCTGACAGCACCAGTTCATGGAAAGCCATTGGTCCTCTACATCAGTGCCTAGGAGTAATCCTTGGGTGCACTCCTGGCTCAAGACAACGAGCTAGGCAAAGAAATAGCGTGTTACTACTTGAGTCGTACTCTCATCGGCGCGGAGCTAAACTACTCCCCGATTGAGAAAGTCTATCTGGCGCTCATCTTCACTACAATGAAGTTGCGACACTATATGTTAGCTTACGCCATCAGGCTCATCTCGAAAGCCGACCCACTCAAGTATATCATGTTAAGACCAGTGCTCTCCGGATGTTTGGCCAAATGGGTGTTACTCCTCCTCGAGTTCGACATCACCTTCGTCCCTTGGAAGGCAGTCGAAGGTCAAGCTCTCGCGGACTTCTTGGCAGAGTACCCCCTCCCAACAGAATGGGAACTATCAGAAGACCTCCTAGACGAAGAAGTATTCTCCATCAATATCGCTCCCTCATGGAAGATGTTCTTTAACGGCGCGACAAGAAAAGACGTGGCAGGAGTAGGGGTTATCTTCATCACTCTAAACGACGAGATACTCCATTTCTTGTTTTTACTATCAGAACCATGCTCCAACAACAAGGCAGAGTATCAAGCCCTAATTATCGGCCTCGAACTCACTAATGATATGAAGCTTCAAGGGCTCAAAATTTTTGGCGACTCTCAACTCGTCATCCAGCAAATCTTGGGGGCATACAAAGTTAACAAAGAAGACCTCGTGCCGCTACATCTACGAGCTCTGGAACTCCTTGATGTGCTCAAGGCTGCTTCAATCTAGCATGTCCCCAGAAACCTCAATCAGTAGGCTACGTACTCGCAAATTTAGTAGCTACACTTCCATTTCCAGAAAGAAGCCAGCTTATTATCCCTATCTGCAAAAGAATGTTGATCACCAAGGAAGACCTCCCTTTTGGGATCCCAGACCAAGTCAATGCAGTGCACGTCCTCGTGGTCAACGAGCTAGACTGAAGACAACCGTTCATAGACTTTCTCGTCCATGGAAAGCTCCCTGAAGATCCGAAGCACAAGGTTGACATTCGTTGACGATCTCTAAAGTTCTTCCACTTCAACAATGAGCTGTACCGTCGAAACTACGATGGTACGCTTCTAAGGTGTCTTGCAAAAGAAGAAGCGGAAGTAGCACTGGAGGAAGTCCACACTGGGATCTATGGCTCGTATCAGTCCTATCCGAAGCTCCACTTTCGCATCAGAAGGATGGGTTATTACTAGCCCACTATGATCAAGAAATGTCATGCTTGCCAGCTGTACGGCAACTATATCCGTCAGCTGCCAAAACCTTTGCATCCGACGATCGCGTCATAGCCCTTCGATGGATGGGGACTCGACATTATCGGTCTGCAGCCCAAGTCATCCAAGCAGCATCTTTACATCCTGACGGCGACATACTATTTATCCAAGTGGGATGAGGCAGTACCATTGTGAGAAGTTACCAGACACTCTGTCATCAGCTTCATCGAAAACGACATCATCTTTCAATACGGCATCCCTCGCCACATCATCACGGACAATAGGAAACAGTTCAAGAATGTTGCTGTCAGTCAATTCTGTGCCAAGTTCGACATTAAACAAAAGTGTTCAACGATGTACAACGCTCCAGCCAACGGCCTAACGGAAGCCTTCAAGAAAACTCTCTGCAAGCTCTTAGAGAAAATCATCTCGAAGTCAAATAAGGACTGGCACGAACGTATGGGCGAAGCATTATGGGCATATCGCACGTCCTTGCACACTCCGACGCAAGCAACTCTGTACTCTCTGGTATACAGAGTAGAAGTTGTCCTCCTGCTCGAGCTCCAGATTCCGTCACTCAGGATAGCCATCCAAGAAGGTCTCGCCAACTACAGCAACGCCCAGCTTCGCCTAGCAGAGTTGGAAGCACTAAACGAGAAATGCCTCGAATCTCAGCAATGTCTGGAATGCTATCAAGCCAGGTTAACTCGAGACAAAAGAATTCATCCTTGGTCCTTTCAATCTGGAGAACTAGTCCTGGCAGTCAAGCGCCCCATCATTCTCTCGCATCGAGGAGGGAAGAAGTTCAACACCAAATGGGATGAACCACACGTCATCAAGGAAGTCTACTCCAACAGTGTGTATCTGCTCACAACACCAGAAGGGTCTCATCTTGGCCCTATCAATGGCAAGTACCTCAAAAGGTACTATGCCTAAAGCAAGGCTATACTCCTTGCAAAAAGAAAAAACTGAATAAATGAACTACGTGCGACTTGATCCCTCTCTGTAGGGTACGTCGGCAGCCTGTAAAGGTTCAGTCCAAACAAAAAAAAAAGCAAACCACCATTCCAAAAAATAAGCCCAGAAAAGATGCAAGTCTAACTCCGTGGATCGAGAAGCCGTCAGTCTCAGTCAATCCACCAGCTCCCGGTGCTATCACAGCTCGTCTCTCGAGGCACCCACGTGGTGCAACTCTGAAAGATAAGAAACCACCAGCTCTCGGCACTTCGTAAGCTCCTCCCGTTGCTTTGCAAGCTCCATTGCAGAAGTCTTCTCGGTCGCTCGAGCTTTCTCCAAACAGGACTCCAGCTTCTGAAGCAACACACGAGTAGCAAGTCGACGTCCTTGAGGTGCCGAAGTGGCTCGCCTCCTGCAGCTTACACGCGCTGCAACTCCATGGGTAGTGAAGCCGTCAGCTTCCGACGTGCCGCCAGCTATGCACGTTGCTTCGCAAGGTTCACTCCGGAAGCCTTCTTGATCGTCCCACCAGCTCAATGCGTCGTCAGCTCTGAATGCTACTTTGCAAGGTCCGCTCCAGAAGCCTTCCTGATCGCCCCACAAGCTTCTGACGTGTCGCCAGCTCTTCCCGCTATTTCACAAGCCCTGCTCCAGAAGTCTTCTCAGTTGCTCGAGCTTCATCCAAATGGGACTTCGACTTCTGAAGTAACGCACGAGCGGCCACCACCTTCTTCTGCACCCGAACCAAGTCTACAGTAGCAAGCGTATGAAGCCCCACCAGTCGACGTTCCTCTTCCTCGGCCGTAGCTAAAGCTAAGGAAGTTTCCTTCTCCAGCAAAGCCAGTGATGAGTAATAAACCTCGCTTACTCCAGAAAGGTGCGTAGCTGCTCCGCAAATAAGGAGTCGTCTGCTTTGAAACACACTAGGCTCATACAAAAGCTCGGGCCATCCGAAGGACTGGAACCGCCACTAAAGTCAAAAGCAGCAACTCGAAGAAGGGCGTATGCATCAGCGACAACCACATCCTCCGCAACCTCCACGAAGCCAAAAAGACCGTTGGAGCAGTCACCGATGTCAAGATCGACAAGCAAAAGATGACCAAAGCAGGCTGCTCCTTCTCGACGCTAGTAGCTCACCTTCCTCCTCGCCAAATTCCAAAACTCCCATCTCGATGTCCTCTAAGCCGACGTCGCCACCAGGAAAGCTCTCTCCGTAGGCCTCTAGCGACCCATGGTCATCCAGAGGAAGATCCAGTCCACCTCGCTCAGCCTGCCCAGGTGCAACCTCGCTAGTCGCTCTGCTCCCGCAGTAGACCTCCTCAATAATCCAGCCAGCCTTCAGAAAGCATTCGGAGGGATGAGTCCAGCAAGTATACGAAAAGTGCAAGTCAAATTAAGATGCAAGGTCAATTCCAGAAGAAAAGGCAGTTCAAGTCCAGAAGTCAAAAAAAAAAAAAATCAAGTCCTGAGGAAAAGTTGGTCAAAACTTAGAAGAAATAGATCAAGTCCAAAAGTAAAAAAAAAAAGCCAGTCAAATCCAGAGCAAATCAGAAAAAAAAAAAAAAAAAAAAAAACCCGGAGCTGATGCTGTTGCCGACACCGCAGCCACACCTTGCCCCGCAGCCGCCACGCTGCCGTTCGCCTTGCCCTCGCTGCAGCCGCGCCTCCTGCGCTGTTCCATGCGCACCACCTCCACACCCTGAGCCAGCCGCTGTAGCCTGCTGGACCTCTGGCCGCGCGACCAAGATTCGCGGCCTCCATGGGGGCTGATGTCCGTGCCTCGAGCCCACTGGCTAGCCCAACTCCTGCACTCACAGCCGGAGCCCGCACCCGCAACCATCGCCTGCCGGAGCTGCTCCCACACCGCCCACCCGCAGCTCCGTCCGATTTGCATCCTGCTCATCGCCATTGCTCGGCCCTCATCAGCACCACCCGCGACTGCCGCCGGCCTCTGCGCACCTTCAGCCTGAGCTTGGCAAGGACCCAGTGCCAGGCCTTCGCTCCACGCGCCTGCGGCCACCGGTCGCCTGCAACGCAGCCACCGCTGCTGCGCCTCACGCCGGAACCCGAGCCGGCCACCCCGTTGCTGCTACTGTTGTGTCCACGAAAAAAAAAGCTGCAGCCCCCAAAGAGAGCCAAAGCTCCTTTTCTACAAGTGGGACCCGCAGCCTCCCTCTCCCTATCAAAGCCCGGGTCGGCTCGTGGACCCCAGCACCAAAGAGAAATAAAAAAAAGGGGCCGCAGTCCCCTTCTTCTCATCTTAAAGGCCACCAGCCCCCCGTCTTCCATAAGAGACTCGTAGCCCCCAAAGGGGGCTGCTGTCGATGCTGCTGTTGCTGCTGCTGCTCGGTGCCCACGCTGTACCCCGACCCGCCGGGCCGGCCACCTTGCCCTGCGCACCGCTCCACCCCGATGCCAGTGATAACGCAGGAGGATAACTGCTGTTAAGATTCACATCGTGTAACCACTATGGTTAAGATAATTGATGTTAAGATAACTGCTGGCATGTGTAACCATCCCACTATCTATTGTAACCGAGCCCACTATCTATTGTAACCGAATGAGTTATAAATGATGGACGTCAAATGCAATGAAAACAATCTGAACGTATTAAGTTTCTTCAACATCTCTTCTTCTCTTTACTGTTTTTTACAAATCTTTCATGGTATCAGAGCCAGGGTGAGAGCTCTTGAACCAACGTTCATCTCTCATTGATCTCTCTTCCCTTCAACATAACATGGCATCAACTTCTTCCTCCACCACTGAATCATCACTATCCATCACCCCTTCTTCACCATCGAATATTTCCTCCTCCCCTCTCTTTCACCTCATTCGCAATCTTACCTCTCTTATCACCATAAAACTTGAGATCAACACGGATAATACGTCCAACTATCTCTTATGGCGCGCGCAGGTTTTCACTACGCTTCGTGCATATCAGGTGGATTCTCTTCTAAGTCAACCTCCACCATCTTCTATCCTTTTGAATGATCAAGGCATCTCTGCTCCCAATCCCGCTTTTCTTGATTGGACTTTGTCTGATCAACAACTTCTTGCGGCTTTGTTTGCTACTCTTTCTTCTCCTGTCCTCCAATCAGTAGTTTCTTTCTCTCACGTCCGCGACGTTTGGGTAGCTTTGGAGAAGCGGTTTCTCTCATCCAACCGCTCCAATATTATGCACCTAAAATTTCAGATCCAGCAAATTAAGAAAGGCTCCACCACCACCTCTGCTTACATCCAAAATCTTAAACTTCTTGCTGATCACCTCGCTGCTGTTGGAGCCCCTTTATCTGATGAAGATCTCATTCTTCATGCTCTCAATGGTCTCCCCGAGCCCTACAACGCCTTCAAAACAACCATCCGCACTCGTCCTGGGTCTCTGACAATGGATGAATTCATCGCTCTGCTGGCATGTGTAACCATCCCACTATTTATTGTAACCGATCCCACTATCTATTGTAACCGAATGAGTTATAAATGATGGACGTCAGATGCAATGAAAACAATCTGAACGTATTAAGTTTCTTCAACATCTCTTCTTCTCTTTACTGTTTTTTACAAATCTTTCAGCCAGCCCACCGGCCTCCGCGCCCGTCGTTACTTCACCGACCTCCGCAGCTCGACGACAACCGCACCAGCCCACCGGCCTCCGCGCTAATCCCGTGCCCCGGCCACCACTTGCGCGCCGTCCGGCTCCCTAGCCGCTGATGCTCTGCCGACCTCCGCACCTGATCTCGCACCTGACCTTCGACTACTGCGCTGGCCCGCGTGACTCGGTCGGTCCGGCACCATGCCCGACCGGCGCCTGCTCCCGCTCCACCTGGTCTCCGAGTCCACGCCTGACCCCAACTCGCCACGCCGGCCGCTCGCTGCTGCAGCTTTGAGCCCGCTGCCCCGGCACTGCCAGCCGCCTCCGCGCTCGCCTCTGCTCCGCCCGCTACTACCACTGCTGTTCCTCTGGCCCCCGTGCCTCCTATGCATTCCAAGCTCATGCCCGGCACCATGCCGGACCTTGTGCCGGTCGCCCGCGCTCAACCGCATGCCACTTGCGCCGCTCCACCGCTGCTATAGCTGTCGGTTGCACCCGTGCCCATGGCCGCAGCCACCGCTGCTGTTGCCGTTCATCGACCCGACGGTTAGGAAGAAAGAAGAAGAAAAAAAAACATAAAATGTTGGTAAAAAATAATCTATTATTCATTGAACCCCCTATATATAGGCATAATCGGTTATTGGGATAGAGACAGAGTAAATCTCATATCCCATGAATCTAAGGGTCTATATCCGGAGTGCATCCCGATCCGATGCAACCACCGTTTCATAACAGAAACCAGAGAAGAAAGAAAAAAAAAGGGAAAGAAAAATAGAGAAAAAAAGGAAGAAGAAAGAGGAGTAGGAAGAAGGAGGGAACCCACCGCATCTTCGACCACTCCGCCTTCTCCGCTCGGTGCGCCATCCGTGTCGTCACCACCATCAGCTGTGACAACTTTCCTCCGCCATCGCAATCCCGTAATGAAGAGACGATGACAACATTCTATCGAGGTGCACCGCGGCTGTCTTCGCCCTCCCATCACTTTGCCGCCCTCGGACTTTTCGTAGCGGCCGACGTCGACATTCGCACCATCTCAAAAGAAAGAAGAAGCCCGTAACAAGGGAAAGGACCGAAACCCTGGAAGGAGTCTTCGTCTCTAAGCTGCCAAAGCCCTTCGTCTCCCGCACTAGCAAAACGATGGGGGAAACGAAAGGGCGGGGGTCCGTATAAAGGCATCAATCCCATGGAAACACGCAAGTCAAGTTACAGCTCTACGTGTTTTTCGCGGGCGCTCTCGACCTTGAGGGGGCATTTATGGGCACCGAAATTAGCTCACGGGTCAAACCCGACCTGCATGTGAAAAATTGGCCCACACACAATGGCCCACATGCAAAATTGGACGGCACACAACGGTTCGCATGCAAAATTGGCCCGCACATAACGGCCCACATGCAAATTTGGCCTGCACATATCGGCCCACATGAGAATATGGCCTGCACACAACGGCCCACATGCGAACTTGGCCCGTACACAATAACCCGTATACAAAATGGACCCGACTCAATGCAAACGGACCCCATCTGACCTGCAACTCGAATGCAAAAAAGGGGCCCACCAACCCCCTTTTTTGGAAAACCGTGCCCCCTTCCTATGGGGAGGTGTGTGGACGGCCATAAGGGGAAGAGAAAAAAAAAAAGAAAAGACAAGAAAAAGAAAGAAAAGAAAAGAAAATTCCTAACCGCCTCGATGTGGGGGGAGGTGACGTGGATGTCTATGCAACCGTAGATCCGCGACGATCCCTTAATCCGACGGACAAGATGACGCCGTGTCGCCATCAATTTGAAAGTGCAAAAGATATGACAACTTATCATCAAAGATCAAGCTATATCAAGCCCATAACCATCCTCACAAAATAAGGAAAGGGATCAAATTTGTTTCCCCCAAAAGAGGAAACAATATTTTGATGGTTATAGGGAGAGATATTAGATAAAACAAAAAAATCACAGCCATATCTCTCCCAACTGTTGGAATTGGATCCGCTTATCAGAGTCACAGCGGAATCAAAAGATAGATCTGAAGATCATACGGTGTATGTTTCATTACAATTAATTCTACAAAATAATCTACATGCAAATCTATGATCTTAGCATATGTGCGGACACCCTAGAGGCATACTACGATCTACGAAAGACATGCATGCATCTAGTTAGGTGTTTAGAATCATCATACCTTATGGATCATGATCCGGAGAGGACGGAACGATGAAGAACCACACTTGAATAGCAAGGAAAGCTGTCGGATAGCACCTTGTCCTTTGCGAATTGAGGAATTCTCGAAGTCCCGTCTCTGAGTGTAAGGACTACGAGCCGACGGAGGAATTCGTTGCGAAGACGACGACGTGCCAGTAGATCTCCTCCTTCTCTTTCTTTCTTCTTCCTTCTCCTTCCTTTCTCCTTCTTCTTCCTTATTCTTCCTCTTTCTTCCTTAGCCGAAACCTTAGAGAGGGAGAGAGGCCGGGGAGGGAGTTCGGGTATTATGAGACGGGGAGAGCTTAGGCCGGCCCCTCCCTCTCTTTACCTCTTATAGAGCCGGTCTACTAGTGCTCCAAGCAAGCTAGGGCCGGCCCCTAGTAGATAGGGATTAAAGGGGGCGGTTTTTAGGGTTTCCAAGTGTCTATCGTGAAGCCTGGACGAAAACGCCCTTCACGAAAAGTAAAAAACTGAAAGAGAGACTGAGTGAGGTGCGCTACTCAGAATCGAGTTCCGTCAGTGCCTATGAGCTTCTGAAATTATTCTGCTCATTCTAAGATCCATAATCAATATATTCTAAGCCATATTTCAGTATTTACCAAAATACCCCTATGGCCTCTAACACATGTGAATTAGGTTCTTAGGCTTCGGGCTTCCGCTCCATCGCGCTACTTCGCATCCAACATATCCAACCAGGTCGGGAAACAATTCCTATAAGCAATGACAGGGTAGAACCTTCAGCGTTCGGGATCTCTAGCTCCAACCGGATCCCTGATTAACTGTTCCGATGACACACCGAAAGTTCCGTTAATCATCCCTAATCCGATTAACTCGCGGTGCCACCCAGAGTGCGACGCGAGTTGAACTCTAGTGATCCTAAACTTATGTTACTCCCTCGTAACCCTGTTCTCTACTATACTCCGATAATCCTTAGTCCCTCCTATTACTGGTGCCATGATATGACTCGGGCGGTGGGGAGCACCGTCAGATCCCGATCAATCATCTGACTAGGGTTTGATGACTTGTCATCTATAACACCACACACCTTCTGGTGCTATTCCTAGCATCTGGAACATCATCAGTCATACTGACAACCACCAGGCCTGGGTTAACTGTGTGGACAGATTGACTCATCAAAACGCACCCATCCAACACTGGACGTCGGATAACCTGTAGGGATTACATGTCACTCAAGCGCCAGCCGGGTAACCCAACGTACCGTGGTATTGGATTATGGAAGGTCCGCACATGTTGGCACATCAAAGCACTACACAACTGGTTGGCCCAGTGTACATGGTCCCTCAGGGTTAAGGATATATTATCTATAGTAGTAAGACGGTTTATGCACTAGTATCTGAATCACTGAACTGTGCACCGTCTTGGTTCCTGTTCAACACGATCATCGTGCTTGGTCAGGTGAATGGAAATCCCACGTTCCCGCGGTGAAGACTTCACCATATCCTCTACTTGCCAACAGCTTATTTTCGGTGAAGCGACCGACATCACCTAAGCTGTGAACTAGTTCTAGGTCTACACATAACTGGTCCACTGGGTCTCCCAAGCATGGATCCACCACGCGCCTCTGTGGCCTACTGTGTTCCCTAGGGTCCTTTATTATATGTGTATTAACATATACCATAGTAGTATTCTAATTAAAGCAATAACCAAAGGCATCTTTATTAATGTTAATACAGAAAATCCATGCTAAGGACACACGAGCTACAACACCAACCTCCCCCCTTTGCCTATAAATAGAAGGGGTGGGAGAAGGTATCAAAGCCCGAAAAGCTAAAGACGAAAAGGCTCTGCAAAAAGGAGTTCCAACGCTTGAAGACCAAAGGCTTCACAAGGAACTAGAAGGCGCATCCCCAACAAAGCGGAGTCGACCATCGAAGTCCTCATCAAAGCGAAGGCCTTGCACTCAAAGATCAAAGCTTTGACTCCTCACACGAAAAAGAAAGCTTGGAGAAGAAGACCCAGAGTCGTCATCACCCCGACTTCTCCAACGATCTTCATCAACTCCAAAGATGCCACAAGCAAAGGCCAGAGAAAAAGGTCGAAGCCGACAACACCTTATCGCCTTCAACAGAGGCGTCGACTACTCGCATGAAGAAGAAATTTTGTAGGAGAAGGCCCGAAGCCGGTGCTACCCCCACCGTCTTCATTAACAAAAGCCGACGCTACAACCGTCGCACCAAAGAAGCCCGGAGAAGAAGAAAAGTCGAAGTAACACGATAATCGCCGTTGCCAAATCCTGCCAAGCTAAAAGAAGAACGAAGCCTTGAAGACATCGCTATCGTCATTCGAGAAGAAGATCAAGTCAACGCCGAAGCGAAAGCCAACGAAGGAAGCCAAAACAAAAGCACCGGTAAAGCCCGCGCCGAAGCAACGCAAGTGCCAAAGCCAAGCGACTACAACGGTCATGAGCAAAGCATCGCATGTTCTAGCCGATACGATGTGAAGTCTGGAAGAATTAAAGCATTGCAAGTCTCTATCCGTCTACGTTCGAGAGCAAGTGCCAAAGCATCGCAGGAGACAGAGCTGAAAGCCAAGCCAAAGCTGAAAGCCAAAGCCGACGCCAGAAGTACGATCGACGCCACGAACCGACGATCAAGGACACCAAGATCTAGCAAGGATCGAGGGAGACACGAAGACTTCTTAGCCTCTTAAGAACCCCTCCCCCTGTAAAGATCTCTGTCCTGGACAACCCCTTCAGAGCTCTCACACGAAGTAACGTGGAGATGCGGATCAAAGAGACCCTCTAAAGGAACTCTCCAACAATCTCCTGATCAAATCTTCGCCGCACCCGGCCCACCAACCCCGAGTCCCCAGGTCATGGCCTCTGTAATCTCGTGTGTTAGCAATAAAGATGACCCAAATCGTTTTCTGCGCATACAAGCCGACCCCCCTTTAGTTTTTTGACAAAACCGAGGGGGGGTGGGACTGCTGTTGAAGCTGACGCCCCCTCTCGGTTTTTGATAAAACCGAGGGGGGCTTCTACTGAAGATGACCCCTCCCTCTCGGTATTTTTTATGAAATCAAGTGGGTGGGTGGGGGGGGGGGAGGGGGAGGGGGGGCTACTGTTGATGTCGACACCCCCCCCCCCCCTTCTCGATTTTTGAGAAAACCAAGGGGAGATGTTTGTTAAAGCCGACAACCCCTTCTCAATTTTTAACAAACCTAGGGGGCTGCATTTAATGCCGACACCCCCCCTTCTCGGTTTTTGACGAAAACGAGGGGGGTTGCTGCTAAAGCTGACCCCCCTCTCGGTTTTTGACGAAACTGAGGGGGGGTGCTACAGAAGCCGTGCCCCCCCCCCCCCCCCTCTCTTGGTTTTTTGATGAAACCAGGGGGATTGCTATTGATGCTGACTCTCCCCCTCTCGGTTTTTGACGAAACTGATGGGGGGGGAGATGTTTGTTGAAGCTGTCCCCCCCTTGGTTTTTGATGAAACTTAGGGGAGGGGGGGGGGGGGGGGGGGGGGGCTACTGTTTATGCCAACATCCCCCCTCTCGGTTTTTAACAAAACCGAGTGGGGGATGTTTGTTGAAGCCGAACCCCCCATCTCAGTGTTTGACAAAACCGAGGGGGCTGGTGCTGAAGCCGATCCCTCCCTCTCGATTTTTTGACGAAACCAAGGGGGGCTACTGTTGATGCCGACACCCTCGCTCTTGGTTTTTAACGAAACCGAGGGGGGGATGTTTGTTGAAGTCAACCCCCCTCTTTGTTTTTGACGAAGCTGAGAAGGGGGACTGCCATTGATGCCGACACCCCGCTTTTCTTGGTTTTTGACAAAATCGAAGGGGGGGATGTTTGTTGAATTCGACCCCCCTCTCTCGGTTTTTGACGAAACTGAGGGGGGCTGCTACTGAAGCCCCCCCCCCCCCCCCCCCCCTCCTCTCTGTTTTTACCGAAATCGAGAGGTAGCTGCTACTGAAGACGACCCCCATCCCTCTAGATTTTTTGACGAAATCGAGGGAGGCGACTGTTGTTGATGCCGAAACACACCCCCACTCTCGGTTTTTGATGAAATCGAGGGGAGGAATGTTTGTTGAAGTCGACTCACCTCTCGGTTTTTGACGAAATTGAGGAGGGGGGGGGGGGTGATCGGCACGTAAAAATATCATATCTATTCCCCTAAGTCTAGGCCGAATCATAGTATTTATATCATAAAATACCTTGATTACTTGTGTTTCGATGACTAACAGGAAAGGAGCCACGAGAGCAAGGAATGCATCGAATAACAATATTAATGGTGAAGAGATCTAGCAGGAGGCGGAGGGCAAGGGAGGTGCTATCGGAATCCATGCGGGGGACTAACGTTGAGAGACCTGGTTTGAAAGCTGAGGCCGCACACGAGGAAGAAGCTGGTGTTCCATTACTGCATTCCTGGTTGTACATGCAAAGAGTGCCACCAAAATAAGTATTTTGTAACGCAACTAACTGTTATAAAAATAATTAGTAATACAAAAAAACCGTTAAGGAATGGTTACTGAAACCAAGTAAGAAATACTGACTTTACAATTTTTGGCTGAAAAAGAAAATTCAGTGGAAAAAATATATAAGAAAAACCATATCCCCATTTGGATTTAATAAAAATATCAGAAAAATCAAAATCAAAAGGAAACAAAATGTAATTTTCTAGCTCATATACAAAATCAGAGTTTAAAATTTTTGCTAAAAAAGAAAATTCGGTGGAAAAAAAAACATCAAAATTATTTGGGACCGAAAAAAATCTCAGAAGAAATATAAAATCAGCTTAGAAACCCAAAGTCCGGTAAAATATTTTGAATCTAAAAAAAAATTCTTCACAAGAACACTTTTTTCCTTCAAATTTGGCCTAAATTAAGGATCATAATTTTTTTACTTTTTGACAAAAAATCAGGGTAAAGCAAAACCCATGTTCTTTTAAAAATAAGACCACTATGAAGTGGGTACTGATGTAATTATTTTATATTATTTTGATATTTTATAATTATTTTAAATTTAAAACCCGAAACCGAAACTTCGATCCGGAACTCCGAAACCGATCCTTGGTGGGCGGACTGAAGCCTAAACTACAAACCTTGTCTAAAACCCTCTAGATCCAAGGAATCCATCTCAAACGTAATCCAATACTTTGGGCAACACCTATCCCACATCGATTAATACTGGAAAGTTGGTTAACATAAGGCCATTTTGGATTACGAAAGTTTTGCTTCAGAAGATAATATCCTCTCACTGATGACTAATCCATTTTTTCCTCCTTCCCACTTCCCTTATTATCTTTTAAATGATTTAATTTGCACAATCGATTTTTTTTTTTCTTTTACTTTTCCGAGCAATAGTTTGCAACTTTCAACAGGCCTAGATTGCATATTTGTTGGATTGAGCTTCGTCGATCTGGTGAAGCTACTACTGTGGTTTTTTGAATCATATAGTCATGATGTCCTAAGATAATGCTCTTTTATGCTGCAGATCCGCAGAGATGAAGCTGATGGCAAAAGCAGGACCACAATTATAGTCTACCAAGACATGGATAGCAGCGAGGAAGACGAGGGTGAAGATGCAATGGACAGTGATGATGAGGAGAACAAAGGATTGGGAGCTGTCATCGATTCTCCTCGTGATTCTGATGGAACTGAGGCCATGATCGAGCGATTGATAGATTGACTTTCTACTCATGATTCAGGCCCGTTTTTCATCGGATTTATCTCTGTTTTTTGTTAGATTGTCCTTCCATCCCACTTTTTCTGAGGTCATTCTGAGGACCCAGTAGGGTGTGATTCACGATTCCTTAGTTTTAGTTTTCATGAGTGTTATATGACTCTTGGATGGTAATGAGACTAGGGTGATTGTGTCCGGCTCGTCGAATACTTGTCTTTCAGTTATTCGTATGCTTGAATCGGAGTCCGGATGAGAAAGTTGGAGCGGTTCTTTTTTTTGGGTTTTTTTTCTGGAAAATTAGGTATAGGTCCTTAACTATTTTGCAATATTAGCCGAGGACACCATAATTTGCTATATTAGCTAAGGTCCCTACAAGTATACATTCGTCTCCAGGAATAGTATATATTCGTGTTCAAAAACAGTATATAGTCGTTTCAGAAAGAGTATATATTCGTCTTTAGAAAAAGTATATATTCATCGGGAGAGACTTGAGCTATATTTTGAAATTAATGTGTACTGCAACTAAAAGTCATCTCTCAAAGAGGGCTTATGTCAAACTTTCCCTTTTTTTTTACTTGCACACCCATTTTTATATCAAAATTTCAGTTACAACCCCATAATTCTAAAAAATTGACCTTACCCCCCAATCCGTTACGTTACCTCACTGTTAAAAGTCGGGGTGTAACTTAAATTTTGACATAAAACTGGTCTAGCCATTGACACCTGTCCGACACCCGTGACCGTATATTAGCTAAGGTCCCTACAAGTATACAGTCATCTCTAAGAAGAGTATATATTCGTGTTCAAAAACAGTATATATTTGTTTCAGAAAGAGTATATATTTTTCTTTAGAAGAAGTATATATTCGTCGGGAGGGATTGAGCTATATTTTGAAATTAATATGTCCTGCAACTAAAAGTCATATCTCAAAAAGGACATATGTCAAACTTTTCCTTTTTTTTTTTTTTACTTGCACACCCATTTTTATATCAAAATTTCAGTTACACCCCCATCATTCTAAAAAATTGACCTTACCCCCAATCCATTACGTTACCTCACTGTTAAAAGTCGGGGTGTAACTTAAATTTTGACATAAAACTGGTCTAGCCATTGACACCTGTCCGACACCCGTGACCGTATATTAACTAAGGTCCCTACAAGTATACAGTCATCTCTAAGAAGAGTATATATTCGTGTTCAAAAACAGTATATATTTGTTTCAAAAAGAGTATATATATTTCTTTAGAAGAAGTATATATTCGTCGGGAGGGATTTGAGCTATATTTTGAAATTAATATGTCCTGCAGCTAATAGTCATATCTCAAAAAGGACATATGTCAAACTTTTCCTTTTTTTTTTGGGAAATATTATTCATACCCAATAAATCTGTAATTAGCCCCCATTTCCAACAAACTTGAATACACCCCATTTTTTTTTTTCATACCCCATTTCTATCCCAAAAATACCCTTCCCCCTTACACCCCACCTTCAATACATCCCAGTTAAATGGCCCACCCCAACTTGATTATACCCCAATCAAACACATACCCCCTTAAATATACCCTAATTATATGCACTCTTGAATATACCCCACTCTTAAATAAACCCCATGCAGTTGGCTGATACTTGAAGGCACAAGTAGAGCTGCAACTTGGGCGGGCCAACTTGAACCCAAATCGAGTCCAACCCGAACCCAACCCGAATTTGGGCGGGCTAATCCGAGCCCAACCCGAATTATTTCTCCTCGACCCGACAGGACCTAACACGAAGTTAGCGGGTCTGGGTCAAGGCTAAACGGGTTCGGGTCGTAAACGGGTCGACACGATAGACCCGTTTATTAAACGGGTCGGGTCCGGGTTTAGGGTCTGGACACGGTAGACCCAGGAAGACCCGTTTAGTATTCAATAGGTCATGTCGGGTCGGGTCGGGTCTACCAGCAATCCGATACTATAATATATAAAACCAGTGGGTCTTTCAGGTCAGGTCGGGTCAAGTCGGATTGGGTCGGATCGGGTCAACTGAATAGATCCGGGTGGTAAACGGGTCTTATCGGGTCTTATCGTGTCTACCTGTCTATTAGCGAGTCAGGTACGGGTTTAGGATCTAGACACGATTAGTTAAACGGGTCGGGTCCGGGTCTAGGGGTTTTGGACACGACACGAAACTAGGAACGACACGAACCCGACACGACTCATTGCCACCCCTAGC
This sequence comes from Chamaelirium japonicum, assembly GCA_947650365.1. Classification (NCBI taxonomy): domain Eukaryota; kingdom Viridiplantae; phylum Streptophyta; class Magnoliopsida; order Liliales; family Melanthiaceae; genus Chamaelirium; species Chamaelirium japonicum. Next base: position 84,505,156 of record OX393549.1, read on the forward strand.
TGCAACTTGGGCGGGCCAACCCGAACCCAACCCGACTTTGGGCGGGTTAATCCGAACCCACCCCGCACAACCGGACGGGTTGGGCGTGGGCTAAGTTTAAACGAACATTGGGTTGGGTTGGGGTACAAAAGACGCTGAGTAAGGGCTTTGGAGTATAAAAAAAAAGGGCATTGTTGGTATTAAAGGATTGTTGAGTAAGTTATTGAGAAACGCTAGGGATACGGGGGCTAATTACAGATTTTTGGGGTATGAATAAAATTTTCCTTTTTTTTTGGGAAATTTTATTCATACCCCAAAAATCTGTAATTAGCCCCCATTTCCAACAAACTTGAACACACCCCATTTTTTTTTTTTCATACCTCATTCCTATCCCAAAAATACCCTTCCCCCTTACACCCCACCTTCAATACACCCCAGTTAAATGACCCGCCACAACTTGATTATACCCCAATCAAACACATACCCCTTAAATATACCCCAATTATATGCACTCTTGAATACACCCCACTCTTAAATAAACCTCATACAGTTAGCTGATACTTGAAGGCACAAGTAGAGCTGCAACTTGGGTTGGCCAACCTGAACCCAACCCGAGTCCAACCCGAACCCAACCCGAATTTTTTCTCCTCGATCCGACAGGACCCGACACGAAATTAGCGGGTCTGGGACAAGGCTAAACGGGTTTGGGTCGTAAACGGGTCGACACTATAAACGGGTCAGGTCTGGGTTTAGGGTCTGGACATGGTAGACGCGGGAAGACCCGTTTAGTATTCAACGAGTAGTGTCGGGTCGGGTCTACCAGCAATCCAATACTATAATATATAATGGTCTTTTGGGTCAGGTCGGGTCAAGTCGGATTGGGTCGGATCGGGTCAACTGAATAGATCCGGGTGGTAAACGGGTCTTACCGGGTCTTATCGTATCTACCTATTTATTAGCGTGTCGGGTACGGGTTTCGGATCTAGACACGATTAGTTAAACGGGTCGGGTCCGAGTCTAGGGGTTTTGGACACGACACGAAACTAGACACGACACAAACCCGACATGACTCATTGCCACCCCTAGCTGCAACTTGGGTGGGCCGACCCGAACCCAACCCGACTTTGGGCGGGTTAACCCGAACCCACCCCACACAACCCGGCCAACCCGACGGGTTGGGCTTGGGCTAACTTTAAACAAACATTGGGTTGGGTTGGGGGTACAAAAGACGCTAAGCAGGGGCTTTGGGGTTTGGGGTACAAAAAAAAGGGCATTGTTGGTATTAAAGGATTGTTGAGTAAGTTATTGAGAAACGCTAGGGATACGGGGGGCTAATTACAGATTTTTGGGGTATGAATAAAATTTCCCTTTTGTTACGAGAGAGAGGGAGAAGGAGATAGTTGCACACGGGGATGGCGGCTGCGCTATCACGAATCCGTGAGGCCTCTTGTTTATTCATAACACATATATAGAGAGTTAGGGATAAGGGATAGATGTGTCGGTTAGATATATCCCACCAAAGTGGGCAGCCATATATATATCCGTAACACTCCCCCTTGGATGCCCACTTTTCAAAACATTGCGTCGTTAAAACCTTACTAAGGAAAACCCAATGGGACAAAACCTTTAGTGAAGGAAAAAGAGTACAACGCGTTCTTCAGGAACGTAGTTCTTCAAGAACAAATTCGTCTGGAATCTCAGATTCTTCTGGAATCTTAGTGGGTGCGACTTACACTGCCTCATTAAAACCTTTCGATGGGAAAACCCTGTGGGAAAAACCTTATCGCAGGAAAAAGAGTACAATGCGCAAAAGACATTCTTCTGGATGTCTCCATCTGCATCTGCAGGATGCGCTCCCTCATCTTTATCCTACTTTCTATTACAAGCATTGCTTACATCAATCTTCAAAAGAAAAATACTTCCTTCCCCTAATACATTTAAGATCCTACTTCCCACCCTGTTAATACATCAATTTAAAATAAAATTCAGATGCTCTGTTGGTGAAGTCTCCTCATGCCAATCTGATGCACCAACTTCTGGATTGTAGACTTTGGAAGCGCCTTGTTGAAGAGATCTGTCAGGTTCTCAGTTGACTTCTCCTGCTTTATAATAGTCTCTTCATTCTCTTGGAGTTCATGGGTGCAGAATATTTTCGGGGAGATATGCTTGGTCTTGTCGCCTTTGATGAAGCCACTTTGAATTTGAGCTAAGCATGCTGCATTACTATTAAGAAACACATAACATAATTGTGATCTACCTTTATGGGGATCAGATAAATAACCAGAGTCTGTATATCCAATTGGGTTAGTCCTTTTACATGAATAGTATAAACCAATGTCAAATGTCCCCATTAGATATCTAAATATGTGCTTTATACCATTCCAATATCTATGTGTAGATGCAGAAATATATCTAACAAGTAGATTAACAGAAAATGGAATATCAGATCTAGTGCATTGAGATAAATAAATAATTGCACCTATTGCACTTAAATAGGGTACTTCAGGACCCTGGATACTTCAGGACCCAAGACGTCTTTATTTTCTTTTCTAGGCCTGTATAGGTCTTTGTTAACATCTAAAGACCTTACAACCATGGGTGTACTAAGTGGATAACACTTATCCGTATTAAATCTCTTCAGGAGATTTTCAGTATATTTTGTTTGATGGACTAAGGTCCCATCCTTATTGCGTTCGATCTGCAGGCCGAGGCAAAATTTGTCTCACCCAAGTCTTTCATTTCAAACTTCTTTTAAGATAGCCAGCAGTCTTCTCAATCTCTTTGGGAGATCCTAGTAGATTTATATCATTTACATATACTGCTGCTATTGTAAATCCATTCTGGGATTTCTTAATAAATACGCATGGGCATATAGTATCATTTTTATAGCCTTTCCTAGACAGATATTTACTGAGCCGATTGTACCACAATCTTCTGGATTGTTTCAGACCGTACAATGCTCATTTTAATCTAATTGAATGCGTATTTCTAGATTTGGAGTTTGGTAAATCAAATCCTTCAGGGATTTTCATATATATTTCACTGTCTAGGTTACCGTATAGGTAAATCAAATCCTTTAGGGATTTTACATAGTTCAGTATCATTATCATCACCCTTTATTATCTCATTTGTCGTAGTATATAAAAATATATCATCAACGACTATTTCTTTTCTATTCCATATTTCCCCTGAGTATATGTAGAACACAGATATCTCATCATTGTTGGGTACCGGTACCTCTTTCCCAGTCTCTTCTAGGATCTGGGGCATAACCTCTTCCGGAGCGATATGCTATAATTTGGGGAAATTGGATTATTGATTCATGACATCTTCCGGACCGTCATGAATCCTCTCTTCAGGAGAGTTTATATTAAGAACAGCTTCTTCAGGAGCTGTATGGTGAGATATGCTATTTAATCTCCTCTTCGAGGGAGCTAAATCTTTGGAACCTATAGGTCTGCCATGCTTCTGGCATATGTCAGACTCATTTACTACGTACCATTCTCCTAACGTAATGCTCATATTAGGGAGTCTTGGGGTCTAGATGAGACAGAGTAGAAGTATTCCACGATAATTCACGTCGTTCCTTCTTGGACATGACGTTTATTATCTTTCTTATCTCCCCCTAACGACGGGAAGACTGTCTCATCAATGTGACAATCCGCAAATCTTGCGGTAAAAATGTCACATATTAAGGGTTCTAAATATTTGATAATGTGCTAATGAATGACCACAAAAGTTTTCTACGATCGTTTTTATCATTATTGTCCTAGGATATCCTAGACGATCATGCCAGATATTAAACATTATAGGATTATGGAGCTTCTGGCTCACTATTTGTCTTGGATTAGTACTGAGCTGCTGGCTCATGTTTTCATATGACTCAACAACCCCAATGTGAGTGAAGTATATCCCTAAGAATAGATTGGAGAATTTCTCTAGAGTAAACTTCTGGTTTCCAATACTAGAGGTTATACATAAGAATTCATTGTTCCCCTCGTTCAGGGTTTCTATGTGATACCCATTTACTCTTATATGTTTGAAACTGAGTAAGTTTCTTTTAGAGTTACTAGAGTATAAGACAGATTGTATAAAGATATGGGTTCCATTAAGTAACACTAGGTGTGCTCTACCGGAGCCTTCTATTATCCGAGCGAGGCCAGCTATAGTCTATATTCATGTCTCTCTTGGATTCTATTTCCTCACAGAGAAATAAAGTATTATTTGATATAAGGTTCTGACAACTCAGATATATAGGAAATGAGAAATATTTAATAAGAGAGATCTAAAAGATATCAAACAACCGAAATATCAACTATAATAAAGCAAATAACTGTTCTGATAAAAATAAACGATATGACAGTCTAACAAGCAAATGAAATATTGACTACTAGAAATCAAACAGTTGTTCGAATAAACGATAGCAGTTTATCACTAAAAATATCCTGTCCCCCCTAGTTATCGTTGAAGAAATCAGAAGTTGTGAGCTTGGTTTTTCCTTGCATCTCATTGAGTTCATCTTCAAGGAGGTCACCATTATCGAGGTCAAACATTGCATTACCCTCAGCTTTCTGTGATGCTTGAAAGTTTGCCACCTCTTCTTTAGATGTACGACAGTTGCGAGACCAATGACCTTCACGCCCACACTTGAAACAAGTGTCTGTAGGCCACTTATTAGAAAGAGAGTCTTCCGTCACTTGTTCTGCGTGCCAGGGCTTGTTATTCAGTTTCTTGAAATTTGTATTTTGTTGCGGATTGAGTCCACCTCTGCTGGGGTGGCCACACCTACCTCTACCTCGGTAGCCTCCTCTGCTGGGGTTGCCACCTCTGTCGCCCCTGCCACTTCTGCCGGAGTGGTTATGGCGACCACCTCTTCCAAACCTTCCTCTGCCTCTACCTCTGTGGTATCCTTCATTAGCATGCGCTTCAGGGAACGCCAATGCTCCAGTTGGTCTGGAGTTGTGATTCTTCATAAGAACTTTATTGTTCTCCTCTGCAACTAAGAGTACCAAAATCAAATCTGATATTTTCTGGAAGTTTCGCTCCTGATATTGTTGTTGCAGTAGGACGTTCGTTGCATGGAAGGTGGATAGAGTCTTATCGATCATCTGTCCTTGGGTAACTGGCTCTCCACATAGCTCAAGTCGGGACACGATGTTAAACATTGCAGAATTATATTCTGCGACCGATTTAAAATCTTGGTAGCGCAGGTTTATCCATTAATTCCTCGCTGCTGGGAGGATGACAGCCCTTTGATGATCATATCTATCCCGTAGGGATTCTCACAGAACTAAGGGGTCTTCAACGGTTAATTATTCGTTCTTCAGGTCTATATGTAGGTGACGACGCAGAAAGATCATCGCTTTAGCCTTGTCTTCAGGACTAAGGTTTTCCGTGCCTGTAGGCTTTATAATCGCCTTACCCAATTTGATTGATTGTAGATGGAGCTTAGCATCTAGCCTCCATACTAAGTAATTATTGTCGTTGACATCAAGTGCGGTGAACTCCAACTATGCAAGGTTAGACATCTGGGGACGGGATAGGAGCCTAGTTAATTGATAGATTAAAGACTATCGGATTCTAGGAACATCGAAATCCTAACCGTTATGGAACTACTAGTCCTCTACATAGTGGAAAAACTAGTTAAGATGTATCCATAGCCACATTGTACTGTCTCGGCTGACAAGGGCCGAGCTCACACACAGGCTATGGATGAGGTTAAAGATTATCATTTTAACTAGTTGACATGTGTCCATAAACAAATAATATTCGGTATTGGCACTGACAATAGTGAAATCAATTTATCTAACAATGATAAAATTAATACACACTACGAGATATAAGATATCTATCTTGAATAACAAATTGAAAAAATGACCAACAAATAAAAATCACTTGAACCAATTTAATCAAGCAAGATATCTACCAACTATATGTTCATAAGCAAGTGATATGATATAATGAAACACAATTAGAGTTTGCAAGATCAGATGATTCCAATGCATCCGGAGCAGTCCCAAAAGCTAAGATCCATATTTGGATCGTCTAGATCGGGTCTAGATCGAGTTCACAAGCATATAACTGAAATCGATGATCCATATTAAACAGGCATTAACTTATTTAAATTGATAAGATCGGACCATACCGATGAGTCTGGAATGGCCCAAATACTCAATAACCATATATAGATCGCTGAAAACGGATCTATATTGGACTCGAGATCACAATATCAAATTAAACGGTTCAGATTAAAAGCATATATTAAATAGTTTGAATTTGAAAAATCAGACCGTACTGATGCATCCGGAACGGTCAAAATAGTCAGGATCTATAATTGAATCGACTAAATCGGTCCCCAATCGGGCCTCGTGATCACATAATTAAATCAGACTAAATCAGTCCCCAAGAGGTTATGCCCCAGATCAAAACAGATTAAATATACAGCAATATAGGGGCTCAAAATAGATTGGGCCTGGATCTGGGCTTGCCTGAGACTGGGCTTGGGTCTGGAGGGGTTCGGGCCTTGGCCTGATCTAGGCTGGGGCCTGGTTTGGACACCATTTTGGGCCTGATCTGGGCTCGGGCCCGGATCTGTATTCAGGCTTGGGCTTGGGTCTGGATCTAGGCCTATCTGAGCCTGGGCTCGGGCCGGGTCGGTGCCTAATGCTTGGATCGGGTCTGCTGTATAAATCCAAATCGGGTTGAGCCACTTATGGCTAATGAGTCCGGAATTAAAACCGGATCGGGTCAGGTTTAGAGTTGTAATTGGGTTTAAACCCAACAAAATAACTAACGACTACTGTTCATCTTCTTCCCGATTTCATCGGGAGTAAACCCTAAACGTCTCTGTTCATCCTCATGCGCCGCACGGAGTGAATGGCCGCCGGGAAGCCGCCGCTCGGGTTGTCTCTAGGATCAAAATCCCATGGCTCACGTTGCCTCTAGGATCAATAAATCCATGGTTCAGGTTGCCACTAGGATTAAAATTACCCATGGCTCAGATTGCCTTTGGGATCAAAATCCCATGGTTCCAGAGGCGAACTGATAACGAGAGACAAATCTCATACATGATCTGATATTGTTGGAGTCAAAGCACAGATTCATGGCGTACCTTTTAGAAGAAAGTTCTTCACTACTCGTCGCCGCGATACTGTGCCATGTCACGAGTTTGGTTGCCGCAAAGGTTCAGGCCCTCTCCGATCTCTGGATCCGTTGGGGCTGATGTAGGTCGAATTGAGTTGTTACCGTGTCGTCACGAGGATCTTTTTGATCGTTGCTAACCCCCCTCTCGATCTCTTTAGTTGTGTGGCCGGCCGGGTGGTAGGGCTCGTGCTGATAACGTGTTACGAGAGAGAGGGAGAAGGAGATAGTTGCACACGGGGATGGCGGCTGCGCTCTCACGAATCCGTGAGGCCTCTTGTTTATTCATAACACATATATAGCGAGTTAGGGATAAGGGATAGACAGTGGCGGAGCCAGGAATTCACTCTAGTGGGGGCATAAATTCAGAAAGAGAAAGAGAGTTTTGCCATACACCTTGCCTCTTTATTTATTTATTTATTTATTTATTTATTTATTTTTTTTGGGGGGGGGGAGGGACTCGAGCAATTGCTTGGCTGGGGGTAAGGAACAGGCTGTCGTCTCTTGCCGTGAGTTTCAGACAGAAGAGACACGGACGGAGGTATGAGAATCCGAGAATAACCGTACGATGCAGCCTGTGTGCGAGATAGTGATCTGCGAGCACTACAAGCCTGCGAAGTGCGGAGGTGGGACGAACCAGATGAATCAGTTATTTAAAAAAAAAATTACACTCCCCCCCCCCCTTTAGCTCAAAATGACTTAGCCTCCTTATAGTTTATGTTATTTCAAATCGCTCCCTAAAGTTTGAAATGTTAGCATAATACCCCTTTTGTCTACTACTTAGTTTCCTCATTTGGTGATTTTTATCTGATCGAGACATAAATGACGTGGTAAAATGTAGTTTTTTACCTATAGAGGGGTTAAGTGTATTGAGCTAAACTTTAGGGGGGCTAGTGTAAATTACTCTTTTTTACATTTCAGTGGGGGCACTTGCCCCCACTGGGCCTTAGCTGGCTCCGCCAGTGGGGATAGATGTGTCGGTTAGATATATCCCACCAAAGTGGGCAGCCATATATATATCCGTAACACCTTTTTTTTTTTTTACTTGCACACTCATTTTTATATAAAAATTTCAGTTACACCCCCATAATTCTAAAAAATTGACCTTACCCCCCAATCCGTTACGTTACCTCACTGTTAAAAGTCGGGGTGTAACTTAAATTTTGACATAAAACTGGTCTAGCCATTGACACCTGTCCGACACCCGTGACCGTATATTAGCTAAGGTCCCTAGAATTATACATTCATCTCTAAGAAGAGTATATATTCGTGTTAAAAAACAGTATATATTTGTTTTAGAAAGAGTATACAGTTTTCTTTAGAAGAAGTATATATTCGTCGGGAGGGATTTGAGCTATATTTTGAAATAAATAGTCCTGCAACTAAAAGTCATATCTCAAAAAGGACATATGTCAAACTTTTCCTTTTTTTTTTTTACATGCACACCCATATTTATATCAAAATTTCAGTTACACCCCCATCATTCTAAAAAATTAATCTTACCCCCCAATCCGTTACGTTACCGCACTGTTACAAGTGCGGGTGTACCTCAAATTTTGACATAAAAGTGGTCCAGCATCGACACCTGTCCCCACCGTTTGATCACCCGGCCCTAAAGGATGGGAGGCCCCTGGGGTTCTCTCGGTGGCATGTGGACCTCAACAATCCGGAGCCGTCCGATCCGACACGCGTGACCGTATAACAAATCCGATATGTACTCGGATACGGTCTCCTAGTTTCATCTGGACTGGAGTAGACCCATCCGATTATGATCGTACGGCGAAGACTCGTCGAAAAACTAATTTGATCTCCTATTTAAACCCATGCATGCAACTAGTAGCGCGCAGTCGGAGAACCTAAACCATCGTTACCGACGCTCTCCATTTCCTCCCTCTTTCACCGTGAGGCGGCGCCGAGGATCATTGTAGCTCGCCGGAGCGGTGGCCAAGCGCTCTTTATCTTTCATCGTGTGCCGGCGCTGAGGATCATCGGAGCTCGCCGGAGCGGTGGCCAAGCGCTCTATATCTTTTCCCATTGGCGGCTTTCGCGCCATTTCTCCGGCCGGCCGTTTCTGTTGAAGGGGGATGGGTCTCGGAGATGTTTTAGAATGCGGCAGGGGCTTCGGGTTCTCATCCCCGGAGCATCGCATCGGCGTTGGAGCTCGCCGGAGCGGTGGAAGCTATGGTCGTATCTCGAAGGATTCATCAGGGATTGCGAATCATCTCCCCTACCACTCCTCCATGGCTGCTGAAGGTGCCATGATGGCGAAGAGATCAGGCAGGAGGGCAAGGGAGGTGCGATCGGAGTCTATGATGGGGCTGACGTGGAGGGGCCTGGTGCGAAAGCTGAGGCGGCACACGAGGAACAAGCCGGTGTTCCATTACGACCCGACCAGCTACGCCTTGAATTTTGAAGCCGAAGACGAAGACAGGACGAGTCGGTTTACTTTCGCCGAGCGGATTGGTGCAGTACGTCAGGATTTTGCCTTTCTTGAGTTCTTGAGTTCTTGAGTTTCCTTTCATTGATGTAAAGATGTATGTGTGTCTGTGGTATAAAGAGTTGGAGTATATAGATAAAGAGTTTTTGGTAACTACTGTTATTGACTGCTTGGGTACTAGCCCACACACGACTAGTACACGGATCTGTATGTATCAAACACAACCGACACAACCTCGATTTGGGTTCATACATGTATATATCTCAACTTGATTTCCATTGACAAGAAAGAAAACATTTCATTCAACAAAATCCACCCAAACTAATTCATACATGTCACCAACATGCCAAATCCCTCACATTTTTTTCAACTAAATTAAGTAATAACTAATAATCCACAAAATTTGATTCATACAAATATCCAACAGACAAAATCCATAAAATTGTTGAACAACTAAATTAAGTTGTACGCAGCTGGCAATCCAATTATAATAAGGACTTCATGCACTACATCAAGTAGTTTGAATAGCTTCATCTAACGCAAAACTTGCATCCAACAACTTCGGCATCCACTAGCTTTCTTAGAAAACATATAGTTGAATAGGTGGTATTCAATGGACCAAACAATCGACAATCTATTCTTGGAGGAGGACCGCGGTCCTCCTCCAAGAATAGATTGTCAATCGCAATCCCAGCCGATCCTCTTCTCGAGATTTCAGCCAGCCTCTCCTCGCGATTGCCAATCACGTTCCTTGCATGCGATCAACCCGTTTGCCCTTTCCTCAAGAACGCGATCCTAGTCGGCCTCTCCTCGCAATCCTACCAGCCCTCTCCTCGAGATCCGATCATAGCCGACCTCTCGATCCTAGTCGGTCTCTCCTCGCGACCCTAGCCAGCCTCTCCCCACATGCAACTAGCCTTTCCTTGCGATTGCTGATCGTGATTCCTACTCAACATCTCCTCGCAATCCTAGTCGGCCTGTCTCCACACGCACAATCTCTCACCTAAATCTCCCTCCGGAACTGGCAGCACCTTTGCACGACCTCTGCGCATGTGTCTCCCCACAAGCAAGACGTCGATGTCGGACTCCTCATGTGCAGCCCGCTACCGTCTCCTTGCTGTGCGACGCCAACCGCCCCTTACAAGTAGCCCGTTGTTGCCCTCCTCATTCTGCGCCCCTACAAAGTGCAAGGCGCAGGCGACTGGCAAGCTGCAGGCGGGCCGATAGATGGCTGGGCACAGGCACTCGGATCGTAAGAGCGCCAACAGAGTGCATGGCGTGAGTGCAGACGATCCCAAAAGTGAGACACTGAGAGGTGAGGCTGCAAACAAAAGACAAGCGCAAGAGACATCTAGAAGATCAGACTCGGACACGAGGAGGGATATCGACATTGAGGGATCGAGCACGCAGCTCGAGAGGAGATAGAGGGGGAGAGAGAGAGAGAGAGATTGTGCAAGAGTTTTAAGAAGAGAAAGAAGGAGAAGATAAGAGGGGAAGTCACACAGGTTTCACAATCAGATCTAGAGAGAGAAATTATTGGAGAAAAGATAGAGAGAGATATGATTGGCATTGAGATGGCACTACAACAGATCTGATCGTTTGCGGCGGCGGAATCGGCGGCCATCTCCTCTCCGCCACAAATGAAGGTGGAATCGCAGTCATCTCAGCTCCGCCGCAGAGGAGGATGGGAATCCGGCAGCCATCTTCAATTCGCCTCAAATGGAGATGGAATTCGGCCCCAATCTTTGCTTTGCCACATGGATATCGGCGGTCAGGTACGCTTCGCCGCAATTGGAGGATGAATTCGACGGGTAGCTGTGCTCCGCCGCAAAAGAAGGGGGAATCGGCAGGCAGTTGCGCTCCACCGCAAATCTAGGCCGCCAGATATGGCATTTTTGGCCGCCGACTTCATCCACGAACAACTCGCACAAAATTTTACAAAAATGGTAAAAAAATTTCCATACGCTCGCGCGCGATCATCCACGAACTGCACACGATCCATCATCTACATCGATATCCAGGTTTGCCAAAACCCTAGCTACAAAATTTCTCTGCCATCCCTCATCGATAATCTGTCCTATAATCGCCATCCCTCATCGACAATCTGTCCCAGCCGCCGACAATCTGTACGGATGAGGTAGGTCTTTGAGGCATTCATCCACGAATCAGCATGTACCACTGCTCGTGACTGACCCTTTCCCTGCGATCGAGCTCTCCCAGATTGACCAACCCTAGTGTTGGTTTGAGAGCCCCATCTCATTCCCATTTTGCCGCTTGAGGTATGTAGGGATTGGTAACAACCCCATCTGCTTTCTTCTATTTTCTTTGGCTAGTTTTAAACATCTCTTAAAAATAAACCTTTAAATATCTTCGGATAATTTTTAAATTTTATTTTTCTATGCCATTGTGCACTACAACATGGACTTATTACGACGTGTAATGCATGTTGTAAATGATTTTTTACGGCCTATATATGCATGCTGCAAATAGCTCATTTTTAAGACTTTTCACGGCATGCATTGAACGATGTTAATGTATTTTTGTAAAGAAAAATATATACATAAAGGTTTAAAATCTACTTATGGAAGCCTAGTGGACTAAGAACTTGGCTGAAGCAAATATTTTGAAACAGAGCATTGAATCCATGAAAATCAATAGAAATTAGAGAGAAGCACGACATCCAGAAGTTCTACAATATGGTGATCGAGGAGTTGCCGTCCAATGTTGCTGACCTCATCTAAGTTCTTTGTTTCGGTGTCCGAGATTTATGGTCTTATAGGTTTTGCTAAATTATATGCAAGTCTCATGGAACATGACTATTTTTTAGTGTTAAAAGTGTTGGCATTGTTTGCTCAGACTTGGAATAAATAATTGTTTTACCCCATTCTGAACATCTTTTTAGCATCTAAAAGAGGAGGCAGTGTTTCTTCATACATTGGTTAAGCTTGGTTTGATTATTTTCTTATTTTCTGTATGTTTTTTATTAGCAGATTTGTATATGTTGTTTAGATTCAGTTGTGGGATAAAATATTCCTTGGGTCTGATGTGGTACAACACATCACACAGCCGTCCGATGCACTCATCACTTAGGCAAGCACATGCGTGAAGGGTTGGCCTGATAGCTAGGCAAATGAATTTCTCATGTATTTCAGCAATTCCGGCAGCGAAACATGAAGTATTTGAGCAATCCTGGCTGGCCTGATAGCTAGGTAGATCAAGTGGAGTAATTCCGGCCGCCTACAGTCTAATAAAGTGGAGTATTTTCGGTGACCTGATAGCCGTGTAAAGGGACCAATTCCGGCGAGACAATCCAAATCCGGCAAGACCAATTCCGGCGAGACAATCCAAATCCGGCGGCTTGGCCCCCGTTAAATCCGGCGGCCTAAAGAAAATATGGCGGACCAAATCCGGCAATACAATCCAAATCCGGCGGCCTGGCCCCCGTTAAACCTTTAGCAATTCCGGCGGCCTGTCCACCGTTTAAAGTGACCATTTTCGGCGGCTTAGTCATTTGCGACGGGTCTTTATGCGGCCATTATAATCGGCGGCCAAACCCCAGTTTAAACACTAATATGGCCATTTTTAGCCGCCGGAATCGGCCTGTTTAGCTGTAGTGTGGAGTCCGATAAAGAGAGACGACTAGGTAATATATATGGACGGTTGAGATTAGGTATGGCAATATATATATATATATATATATATATATATATATATATATATATATATATATATATATATATATATATATATATATATATATATATATATATATATATATAGAGAGAGAGAGAGAGAGAGAGAGAGAGAGAGAGAAAGAGGGCCGATCCAGTAAGAAACCCCTTATTTGCGAAACCTTGTACGAAACCCCCCTAGAGATTTCAGAATTTGATGAAACTTGGTAGGCATGCTACCTATGCCATGTTGATCATCCTCACAAAATTTCATCAAATTCTAAAACCTCTAGGGGCATCAAATGTTAGAAGATTTACCGACCGTTCATAAAAACCGTTAATTTGATTATCAAATTTGATGCCCCTAGAAGTTTTAGAATTTGATGAAATTTTGTGAGGATGATCAACATGGCATTGGTAGTATGCCTACCAAGTTTCATCAAATTCTGAAGCCTCTAGAGGGGTTTCGCACAAGGTTTCGCAAATAAGGGGTTTCTCACTGGATCGGCCCTCTCTCTCTCTCTCTCTCTCTCTCTCTCTCTCTCTCTATATATATATATATATATATATATATATATATATATATATATATATATATATATATATATATATATATATATATATATATATATATATATATATATATATATATATATATATATATATATATATATATATATATATATATATATATATATATATATATATATATATATATATATATATATATATATATATATATATATATATATATATATATAGTGAGAGAGAGAGAGATTGAGAGAGAGAGAAAACATGATAGAAAAGAGGGGACTATGATGGATCTGGAGTCCGAGAGGAGGGGATTGCCATGGAGATTATGGATTCGATCCCCAATAGGACTTCCATGGAGATTATGGGTTCGATCCCCTGTAGGACTGCCATGGATATGGTGTAAAGAGAGAAAGGTATCACGCACGAGGTTGGGCCGGTTCTGGCTTCTCGTGTTGCTGTCGCTATGAGCGAAATTTATAAGCCGCCTTGATCGGGGACCCCGCCCCACAACCTTGATCGAATGTTAATGGTGTACGTGATGTAGAGTAAGTGTGTGTGTGTGTGTGAGAGAGAGAGAGAGAGAGAGAGAGAGAGAGAGAGAGAGAGAGATGACTCAAGGCCGGGATTGATGTTGTCGAAGTTAGGTCTTATGACCTACGTCTCTAGGTGAGAGGTGCCACCTGATCTTTTGGGGCTGACGTGGAGGGACCTGGTGCGAAAGCTGAGGCGGCACACGAGGAACAAGCCAGTGTTCCATTACGACCCGACCAGCTACGCCTTGAATTTTGATGCCGAAGACGAAGACAGGACGAGTCGGTTTACTTTCACTGAGCGGAATGGTGCACGTCAGGATTTTGCCAACATCCAATGTTAGAGTAGAGTTTCCTTTCATTGATGTAAAGATGTATGTGTGTGTGGTATAAAGAGTATTCTTGGCCTTCCATATATAGAGCCATAATATGATATGATTGAATCTCCCCAATTCCTATCATGGTATAAAGAGTTGGAGTATATAGAAAAAGAGTTTTTGTGAGGGAAAGCCCGCGAATTAGCTGCAGTTTTTGGTTGGGAATGGCCCTCAAAATTGGATCTGAACACAAATGCACACAAAACTGCTGTTATTGGCTGCTTGGGAATTGCTTGGGTACTAGCCCACACACAACTAGTACCCGGACCTGTATGTATCAAACACAACCGACACAACCTCGACTTGGGTTCATACATGTATATATCTAAACTTGATTTCCATTGACAAGAAAGAAAACATTTTATTCAACAAAATCCACCCAAACTGATTCATACATGTCACCAACATGCCAAATCCATAACATTTTTTTCAACTAAATTAGGTAATAACTAATAATCCACAAAAATTGATTCATACAAATATCCAACAGACAAAATCCATAACATTGTTGAACAACTAAATTGAGCAGTATGCAGCTGGCAATCCAATTATTATAAGGACTTCATGCACTACATCAAGTAATTTGAATATCTTCATCTAATGAAAAATTTGCATCCAACAGCTACAACATCCAACAACTTCGGCATCCACTAGCTTTCATAGAAAATAGTTGAATAGGTGGCATTCAGTGAACCTAACAATCGACAATCTATTCTTGGAGGAGGACCTCCTCTCCAAGAATAGATTGTCGATTGTCGATCGCAATCCTAGCCGATCCTCTTCTCGAGATTTTAGTCAGCCTCTCCTCGCGATTGTCAATCACATTCCTTGCACGCAATCAACCAGCTGGCCCTTTCCTCGAGAACACGATCCAAGCCAACCTCTCCTCGCAATCCTAGCCGGCCCTCTCCTCGAGATCCGATCACAGCCGACCTTGCAATCCTAGCCGGCCTCTCCTCGCGACCCTAGCCAGCCTCTACCCATGTGCAGCTAGCCTTTCCTCGCGATTGCTGATCGTGATTCCAGCTTGCCATCGCCTCGCAATCCTAGTCGGCCTTTCTCCGCGCGCACAATCTCTTACGTGAATCTCCCTCCGGCACCGACAGCACCTTTGCACGACCTTTGTGCGTGCGTATCCCCACGAGCACGACGTTGATGTCGACCTCTCCTCGTGTGCAGCCCGCTACCGTCTCCTTGCTGTGCAATACCAACCCCCATTTACAAGAATCCTGTTATCGCCTTCCTCATTGTGCGCCTCTACAAAGCGCAAGGCGCAGGCGTCTGGAAAGCCGCAGGCGGGCCGATAGAGGGCTGGGCACAGGCACTCGGATCGTAAGAGCGCCAACAGAGCGCATGGTGTGAGTGCAGATGATCCCAAGGTGAGACACTGAGAGGTGAGGCTGCAAACAGAAGACTAGCGCAAGAGATGGCGTCTAGAAGATCGGACTCGGACACGAGGAGGTATATCGACATTGAGGGATCGAGCACATAGCTCGAGAGGAGATAGAGGGAGAGAGAGAGAAAGAGAGAGAGAGAGAGAGAGAGAGAGAGAGAGAGAGAGAGAGAGAGAGATTGTGCAAGAGTTTTAAGGAGAGAAAGAAGGAGATGATAAGAGGGGAAGTCGCACGAGTTTCACGATCAATTCTAGAAAGAGAAATTATGTGAGAAAAGATAGAGACAGATATGATTGGGATTGAGATGGAGTCCAGTAGAAATAGATCGACAGCTAGGTAATATGGACGGTTGAGAATATATATATATATATATATATATATATATATATATATATATATATATATATATATATATATATATATATATATATATATATATATATATATATATATATATATATATATATATATATATATATATATATATATATATATATATATATATATATATATAAGGAATGGGATGCTACCTATCAAAGCAGCGTTTTTTGCTGCTTTGATACATTGTTTGACCATCCTAGAAGTTTTGGAATTTGATGAAATTTGGTGAGGGTGTTGTCTAGGGTAAGATTATCATCCTCACAAATTTTCATCAAATTCCAAAACTGCTAAGAGGGTCAAATGGTCGAAGCAAAATCTGCAAAATCTACAGTCACCATTAAAATCTGCAGATTTTGCTTCGACCATTTGACCCTCTTAGAAGTTTAATTTGGAATTTGATGAAAATTTGTGAGGATGATCATCTTACCCTAGACAACACCCTCACCAAATTTCATCAAATTCCAAAACTTCTAGGATGGTCAAACAATGTATCAAAGCAGCAAAAAACGCTGCTTTGATAGGCAGCATCCCATTTCTTAGTTTGGGCTGTCAGCACATAGTCGTCCGATTGCCCATCACAGTTGTAGATTAAAAAAAAAAAAACATGTTTTTCTGTCTCTCTCGATCTAGAGCTCGAGATCCAGCCCGACCACCTCCGGCCCGGCTCCCCCTCCGGCACCGGCTCCCCCCGATGCCGGCCGGCTCCCCCATCCGGCACCGACGAGCTGCAGCCATCATCCCCGACGCCGGTCGGCTCCCCCCTCCGGTGGCAGATTCGGTTCCTCCGTCCGGCAGCGGCTCCCTCCGGCAGCAGCCCCGACCCCAAAACCTTTCGACGCCCCTTCTCCTCCCCCTCCGGCACAGATCCGCGCCGGAGGGGGAGGAGAAGGGGCGCCGGAGGCTTTTAGAGTCGGGGCTGCTGCCGGAGGGATCCGCTGCCGGAAGGAGGAGCCGGCCGGCGTCGGGGGGAGCCGGGCCGGAGGTAGTCGGGCTGGTGCTGGTGCTCGAGATCGAGAGAGAGAGAGAGAGACAAACACAGTTTTTTTTTTTAATCTACGGCTGTGATGGGCAATCGGACGGCTGTGTACTGACAGCCCAAACTAAGAAATGGGCTGTCAGCTTATTTCCCGTATTCTCTATCTCTCTCTCTCTCTCTCTCTCTCTCTCTCTCTATATATATATATATATATATATATATATATATATATATATATATATATATATATATATATATATATATATATATATATATATATATATATATATATATATATATATATATATATATATATATATATATATGGGGCGTGTTAGGATGCGGCGTGCGGTGTCGCACCGCAGCCATCTGATGCACCGCTGCGTGCATCGCACACACGCATCGGGTGCATCAGACGGCTGCGGTGTGACACCGCACACCGCATTTTATCATTCCTCTATCTCTCTCTCTCTCTCTCTATATATATATATATATATATATATATATATATATATATATATAGAGAGAGAGAGAGAGGCGTGCTAGGGTACGGCGTGCGGTGCGTGTGGCGTCGCAAGCAGCCGTCTGATGCACCGCTGCGGTGCGTGCGATGCACACAGCGATGCATCAGACGACTGCGGTGCGACACCGCACGCACCGTACGCCGCATTTTAGCATTTCTCTCTCTCTCTCTCTCTCTCTCTCTCTCTCTATATATATATATATATATATATATATATATATATATATATATATATATATATATATATATATATATATATATATATATATATATATATATATATATATATATATATATATATATATATATATATATATATATGTATATATATATATATAGAGAGAGAGAGAGAGAGGAATGATAAAATGAGGTGTGCGATGTGTGCGGTGTCACACCGCAGCCATCTGATGCACCCGCTGCATGTGTGCGATGCACGCAGCGGTGCATCAGATGGATGTGGTGCGACACCGCATGCACCGCACGTCGCATCCTAATACGCCACTATATATATATATATATATATATATATATATATATATATATATATATATATATATATATATATATATATATATAGTGAGAGAGAGAGAGGAATGATGAAATGCGGTGTGCGGTGCGTGTAGCGTCGCACCGCAGCCGCCTGATGCTCCGCTGCGTGCATCGCACGCACCGCAACATTGCATCAGGCGGCTACGGTGCGACGCCGCACACACTGCACGCCGCATCCTAACACCTCTCTCTCTCTCTCTCTCTCTATATATATATATATATATATATATATATATATATATATATATATATATATATATATATATATATATATATATATATATATATATATAGAGAGAGAGAGAGAGAGAGAGAGAGAGAGAGGAATGTCATAGTGAGCTACGATCTACGTTAGGATAAAATGAGCTACGATCATTTTGACCACCGTAGAAGTTTTGGAATTTCTTGAAAATTGGTGGGTGTGTTGTCTAGGGTAGCATGATCATCCTCACCACTTTTCAAGAAATTTCAAAACTTCTAGGGTCATCAAACGGTAGAAGCTTTATCAATCGTTCGTAGTAACCATTTATTTTGCTTCTACTATTTGATGACCCTATAAGGTTTGGAATTCCTTGAAAATTAGTGAGGATGATCATGTTACCCTAGACAATATGATTTCTCGACCAAGGCTCCTTCTGTTGTTGCTTGCCGGGACCTTTTTGGTGCAGGCCAAAAAGTCTCGGTTTTATAAGAGAGTGTTCACCGAAAATCAGTTTGTTTCTCGACTGACGCTCCTTCTTCTGCTATTTCTTGCCGAGGTCGTTTTGGTGTAGGCAAAAAAGTCTCAATTTTATAAGGAGGTGTTTCCGAAAAATTTATGTGTTTCTCGACTGAGGCATCTTCTCCTATTGTTGCTTTTTGAGGCCTTCTTGGTGTGGGCCGAAAAGTCTCAGTTTTATAAGTGGGTGTTCCCGAAAAACTAGTGTGTTTCTCAACCGATGCTCCTTCTCTTGTTGTTGCTTGCCGAGGCTTTCTCTTCTAGGTAGGGTTTCATGATCCCTTCTCTCCCTCACCTATCAAGGTACGAAGGGCCACCTTCTCTCTTGATTGGATCCAACGAGGGGGAGAAGATATTTGCCGATACCGATCCCCCCCCCTCCCCCCGTCGGTTGGTTTTGGAGATGAGGGAGCTGGGTCCACCCTCCCCTATCAGTTTTGGAGGGAAAGGGATGGGATCCCCTCCTCCCTCCTTGTTGGTTTTAAGGAGGAAGGGGGTCGGGTCCTCCCCCCCTTATCGGCTTTGGAGAGGAGGAAGAGGCTGGGTGCTCCCCCTCCCCTTGTTGGTTTTGGAGAAGAGGAGGGGAGCTGCTATTTGTCCCTTGACACCCCCCCCCCTCTCGGTTTTTAATGAAACTGAAGGGGGGGAGGCTGCTGATGTCGACTCCCATGGGAAGGGGAGCTGCTATTGATGTTGACACACACCCCTCTCGATTTTTGACAAAACCGAGGGGGGTTGCTGTTGATGCGGACACACACACCCCTCTCGTTTTTTTCATAAAACTGAGGGAGGGGGGGCTGTTGTTGATGCGGACACACACCCCCTTCTCGTTTTTTGATTAAACAAAGGGGGGGCTGTTGTTGATGTGGACACACACACCCCCTCTTAGTTTTTGGTGAAACCAAGGGGGGTTGCTGTTGATTTCAACACACACACCCCTCTCGGTTTTTGACAAAACCAAGGGGACTGCTATTGATGTAGACACACCCCTCCTTTTGGTTTTTAATGAAACTGAGGGGGGGGGGGGTGCTGTACCGACACACACCCCCTCTCAATTTTTTATAAAACTGAGGGGGACTGCTGTTGAAACTGACCCCCTGGCCTCTCATTTTTTTTAACAAAACCGAGGGGGGGGGGGGGGGGCTACTACTGAAGCTGACGCCCCCTCTCGGTGTTTGATGAAACCGAGGGGGGGCCGCTACTGAAGCTGACCCCTCCCTCTCAGTATTTTTGATGAAACTAAGTGGGGAGGGGCTACTATTGATGTCGACACTCCCCTTCTCGGTTTTTGACCAAACCAAGGGGAGATGTTTGTTAAAGCTGACACCCCCTTCTAAATTCTTAATGAAACCAGGGGGCTGCATTTTACGCCAACACCCCCCTTTCTCGGTTTTTGACGAAATCGAGGGGAGGGGTGTTTGTTGAAGCTAACACCCCTACTCTCGGTTTTTGACGAAACCCATGGGAATTGCTGCTGAAGCTAACCCCCCCTCTCGGTTTATGATGAAACTGAGGGGGGGGGGTACTGCTGAAGCCGTGCCCCCCCCCCCCCTCTTAGTTTTTTGATGAAACCAAGGGAGCTACTGTTGATGCCAATTCCCCCCCTCTCAGTTTTTGACGAAACCGATCAAGGGGAGGGGGGGATGTTTGTTGAAGACGACCCCCTCTTAGTTTTTGAAGAAACCAAGGGGGGGCTACTGTTTATGCCGACCCCCCCCCCCCTCCCTCTCAATTTTTGACAAAACCAACTGGGGGGGTGTTTGTTGAAGCTGAACCCCCATCTCAGTTTTTGACGAAACCGAGGGGGGGCGTTGCTGAAGCTGACCCCTCCCTCTTGTTTGTTTGACGAAACCAACGGGGGCTACTGTTGATGCTGACACCCTCGCTCTCGATTTTTAACAAAACCGAAGGGGGGATGTTTGTTGAAGTCAACCCCTCATCTCGATTTTTGACGAAACCGAAGAGGGGGGAGGGGGGTTGCCGTTGATGCCGACACCCCCCTTTTCTCAGGTTTTGACAAAATTGAAGGGGGTGGATGTCTGTTGAATTCGACCCCCCTCTCTTGATTTTTGATGAAACCGACGAAACCGGGGGGGGCTGCTGTTGAAGCCAACCCCTGCTCTCTGTTTTTGACGAAACTGAGGGGTAGCTACTGCTGAAGTTGACCCCCCTCCCTCTCGGTTTTTTAACAAAATCGAAGGGTGGGGGGACTGTTGTTGATGCTGAAACACACCCCCACGTACTCTCAATTTTTGAGAAAATCGAGGGGAGGGATGTTTGTTGAAGCCGACCCCCCCTTCTCGATTTTTGACAAAACTGAGGGGGGGAGGGTGATCGGCACGTAAAAAGCGTTATATCTATGCCTCTAAGCTTAGGCCGAATCACAGTATTTTTATCATAAAATATCTTGACTACTTGTGTTTCGATGACTGACAAGAAAGGAGCCACGAGAGCAAAGAATGCATCGAATAACAATATTAATGATGAAGAGATATAGCAGGAGGAGGAGGGCAAGGGAGGTGCTATTGGAGTCCATGTGGGGGTTTGACGTGGAGTGACCTGGTTCGAAAGCTGAGCCCGCACACGAGGAAGAAGCTGGTTTTCCATTACTGCATTCCTGGTTGTGCATGCCAAAAGTGCCACCAAAATAAGTATTTTGTAACACAACTAACTGTTATAAAAATAATTAGTAATATGAAAAAACAGTTAAGGAATATGGCGTTACAAAAATTTGCAACACTTTTTGTAGCAACCATTACAAATTGTCTGCTTTCGTGTAGTATAGTCCCCAATATGAAGATATGGTTACTGAAACCAAGCAAGAAATACTGACTCGCAACCGAATTTATACTATGAAATATTACTGCTATAGTGAAATTATTGTAGCAGCTATGGAATATAAATTTGGGTGTATATGGAGTATAAATTCGGTTGCCACATTAAAATCATTATAGAAGCTACACTGGTTACATTGTAGCAACCGAATTTATACTCCAAAATATTACTGCTATAGTGAAATCATTGTAGCTAGCATCTACAATGTTTTGGGTCTCCAATTGGGGGTTTCACTATACAACACATGTAAAATAAAAAAACTGTGCATCAGGTTCTACAGAGATAGTTAGAGAGGCAAAATGGCCATTTAAAAAAAAATAAGGGACTTAACTCACTACGAAATAGTTAGAGGGGTTTATCAAACTATATGGTTAGTTAACGGGGCCTTAGATTAATAACAAAAAAAAACATACCTATATTGCCAAGTCATGTTGTTTGTATTCGAAAATAATGTGTTTGTGGTCAGCAATTTATTGCTCTTAAATTTATTTCAGCTTGATCGGGATGCTTTAAATTTTTTGTTTTTCTAGTTCTTTTTTTTTCATAATCCTTATTCCAAGTATATATCAATATTGTTTTGCCATACGCCACACATCCACACAAAACAAGTTAAAAAATGTGTGACACCTTTTTAGTTGGTGACTAATATCGATATATATATATATATATATATATATATATATATATATATATATATATATATATATATATATATATATATATATATATATATATATATATATATATATATATATATATATATATATATATATATATATATATATATATATATATATATATATATATATATATAATTTGATGAAAATTGGTGAGCATGCTCTCTATGGCAAGTTGATCATCCTCAACAAAAATCATCAAATTCTAAAACCTCTAAAAGCATCAAATGTTAGAAGATTTATTGACCGTCCATTAAAATCAATAATTTGAATTGTGTATTTGATGCCTCTAGAGGTTCTAGAATTTGATGATTTTTTGTGAGGATGATCAACTTGCCATAGAGAGCATGCTCACAAACTTTCATCAAATTCTAAAACCTGTAGATAGGTTTCTCAAAGTTATCTCATAGAAGAGTTATCTCACTGGATCGTTATTCTATATATATATATATATATATATATATATATATATATATATATATATATATATATATATATATATATATATATATATATATATATATATATATATATATATATATATATATATATATATATATATATATATATATATATATATATATATATATATATATATATATATATGAGAATGATAAAATGCGGTGTGCGGTGCAGACCGCGGTGTTGCACTGCAGTCGTCTGATTCACCCGCTGCGTGCGTGCGGTGTTGCACCGCAGTCGTCTGATGCACCCGCTGCGTGCGAGCGATGCACGCAGCGGTGCATCAGATGGCTGTCATGCAACACCGAACGCACCGCACCCCGCATCCTAACAGCCCTATATATATATATGTATGTATATATATATATATATATATATATATATATATATATATATATATATATATATATATATATATATATATATATATATATATATATATATATATATATATATATATATATATAGTGGAAACGGGAAATGAGCTGCCAGCCCATTTTGACGAAATTGGCAGCCACCTATTTGAAGCCCTTAGGAGTTTTAGAATGTGCTGAATTTTTGTGAGCATAAGCACCTTATCGTAGATAAAACACCCACAAAAAATCAGCACATTCTAAGACTCCTAGGGGCTTCAAAAGTTAAGAGTTTTATCGAACGTCTGTTGTTACCGTTAATCTGAAATGTAACATTTGATGCCCCTAAAAGTTTTAGAATGTGCTGATTTTTTGTGGGTGTGCTATCTAAGGTAAGATGCATATGCTCACAAAAAATCAGTATATTCTAAGACTCCTAAGGGTGTCAAATAGGCGGCTGCCCATTTCGTCGAAATAGGCCGCCAGCCTATACCCCGTATCCTCTCTCTCCCTCTCTCTCTCTCTCTCTATATATATATATATATATATATATAGGGGCATGCTATGCTGCGGCATGCGGTGCGTGCGGCACTGCACCGCAGCCGTCTGATGCACGCGCTGCGTGCATCACATGCACGCAGCAGTGCAACAGACGGCTGCGGTACAATGCCGCACTTAACGCATGCCGCATTATATATATATATATATATATATATATATATATATATATATATATATATATATATATATATATATATATATATATATATATATATATATATATATATATATATATATATATATATATATATATATATATATATATATATATAAGCGCGTGTTAGGATGCGGCGTGCGGTGCGTGCGGCGTCGCACCGCAGCCGCCTGATGCACCGCTGCATGCATCGCATGCACCGGAGCGATGCATCAGGCGGCTGTGGTGCGACGCCGCACGCACCGCACGCCGCATTTTATCATTCCTTTATATATATATATATATATATATATATATATATATATATATATATATATATATATATATATATATATATATATATATATATATATATATATATATATATATATATATATATATATATATATATATATATATATATATATATATATATATATATATATATATATATATAGGGGCATGCTATAATGCGGCATGTCGTAAGTGCGGCACCACGCCGCAGCCGTCTGATGCACCCGCTGTGTGCATCGTATGCACACAACGGTGCATCAGACGGTTATAGTGCGGTGTCGCACTTACCACATGCCTCATTATAGCATGCCCATATATATATATATATATATATATATATATATATATATATATATATATATATATATATATATATATATATATATATATATATATATAGAGAGAGAGAGAGAGAGGGAGGAATGGGATGCTGCCTATCAAAGCAGCACTTTTTGCTGCTTTGAGACATTGTTTGACCATCCTAGAAGTTTTGGAATTTGATAAAATTTGGTGAGGGTGTTGTCTAGGGTAAGATGATCATCCTCACAAATTTTCATCAAATTCCAAAACTTCTAGGGGGTTCAAATGGTCGAAGCAAAATCAGTCGTCTGCAGTCACCGTTAAAATCTGTAGCATTTTGCTTCGACCATTTGAACCCCCTAGAAGTTTTGGAATTTGATAAAAATTTGTGAGGATGATCATATTACCCTAGACAACACCCTCACCAAATTGCATCAAATTCCAAAACTTCTAGGATGGTCAAACAATGTCTCAAAGCAGCAAAAACGCTGCTTTGATAGGCAGCATCGATCATTTTGATGACCCTAGAAGTTTTGGAATTCCTTGAAAATTGGTGATGATGATAATGTTACCCTAGACAACACACCCACCAATTTTCACAAAATTTTAAAACTTCTAGGGTGGTCAAAATGATCGTAGCTCATTTTCTCCTTCCGTAGCTCATAGCTCACTGTAACATTCCGTAGCTCATAGCCCGAACCACATCCTTCATATTAGGGTTCAGCCTTCTTTGTGGCTCACGAGATGTTTTTGCATTATCTTCTAAGTGGATCCTATGGGTGCAAATTGAGGGGCTAATTCCTTTAATATCAGCGATGGTCCAACCTATTGCACTCCTATGCTCTTTTAACACATCCAAAAGTTTGCATTCCTGATCCTGATCGAGTTCAGACGAGATGATCACAGAGAATGTATTTTCTTTACCTAGATAAGCATACTTGAGTTCAGAAGGTAGGGGCTTCAACTCAAGTTTGGGTGCTTGGATACTAGATGGAAGAGGAATATTATTGCTAGGGGGCAACTCTTCAAAACCTGCCTTCCATTTTTCTGTATCCAGCAATGCAGTTGAATCTAATAAGGCATTGACTTCTTCAAATATCTCATTCTCATCTATTCCAGCGAAGTGAGCTAGACAGGCCTCTAAAGGATCAGAAAAAAGGGAAGGGACGAATGTATCCTCCGTGATTGTGTCAATCAAATTAATCTCGTGGACTTCACCATCTTCATTTTCATCACTAGGTTGTTTGCAAATATTGAAGATATTAAAATCTATGGTCATATTCCCAAAAGAGAGCTTCATCATCCCATTTCGACAATTGATCAAAGCATTGGAAGTTGCCAAGAATGGGCGACCAAGAATGACTGGAATTGCAGTTGTACTATTCGTGACAGGTTGAGTGTCCAAAACGATAAAATCTACTGGGAAGTAGACTTTATCAACTTGGACAAGAACATCTTTAACGACCCCTCTCGGTATTCGAACAGATCGATCAGCAAGTTGAAGAGTGACCTTGGTGGGTTTTAGTTCACCGAGGCCCAACTGCTCGTATACCGAATAGGGCAGTAAATTAACACTTGCCCCTAAGTCAAGTAACCCTTGCTCGATCCGGGAGTTTCCTATAATGCAAGATATTGTAGGGCAACCAGGATCTTTGTACTTGGGTGGGGTATTGTGCTTTAAGATGGCACTAACTTGTTCTGTCAGAAAAGCCTTCTTTTGTACATAAAGATTTCGCTTTATAGTGCAAAGGTCTTTGAGAAATTTCGCATAAGATGGAATTTGCTTAATTGCATCTAGCAAGGGGATATTGATCTTTACTTGTTTGAAGATGTCTAAGATTTCTTGGTTAGTTGTCCCCTTTTTAGTTGCAAGCAATCTGTGAGGGAATGGGGCAACTGGTATATATTTAGGCAAAGACTCTTCATCAGGTTCTGCATTGCTAGTTTCTTCTTCACCCTTATCATTAGGATTTTTCATAGGACTGTCAACCTTTGGTGGAATCTCTTTATCAATGATTTTCCCACTTCTAAGGGTGGTGATAGATTTAGCATGCTCAGCTCGGGAGTTTGAAGGATTTGACATAGGCTTTGACATACTAGAGGATCCTACTTCGTGTTGGCTTTTAGGATTGGTAAACGGTTGGGCTGGAAAAGTTCCTTTTTCCCTAACATTAAGTTGTGATTCAATTCTATCGATCGATGTTTTAAGCTCTTGCAAGGTTTGTTTTGTATTTTGATTAATATGGAATTGACCTTCCATGAATTGCTGCAATGTCTCTTCAAGGGTTTTCTTATGTGGTGGCACATAAGGAGTTTGAGAAGAATTCCCTTGAGATTCATTAGCAGAGGGTCCATGTCTCCAGCTAAAGTTTGGATGGTTCCTCCAATTAGGATTGTAGGTGTTGGAGTACAGAGAACTAAATGGCCTTTGATAAGTATTGACTGAGTTTGATTGTTCGACCATTAATTCTTGAAAAGCATGTATGGATGGACATTCTTGAGCTGTGTGAGAAGGGCTCTCACATAATGCACATACCGTGCTTGCCATTGGGTTAGAAGAGCTAGGTCTTTTGACAAGCTCAATTGCTTCCACTTTCCTAGTAAGATTTGCCATTTTAGCATTCAAATCAGCTTCTTCTCTTAGTTGATAAATTCCTCCTTTAGTAGGAGTGGATTTTTTCGTTTTCTCTGATAATTCCCATTGTTGGGCATTTTCGGCTAGGGACTCACAGAAGTCCCATGCCTCATCAGGGTTCTTGGCCATAAACTCTCCATTACACATGGTTTCAACTAATTGACGCATATGGGGTGTTAGACCATCATAGAAAAAATTAACCGTCTCCATATCTCAAAACCATGGTGAGGACATTTAAGGAGCAGATCCTTATATCTCTCCCAACACTGATAGAACGATTCACCCTCCTTTTGGGAGTAGCTAATGATGTGCCTACGTAGTGCATTGGTTTTGTGAGTGGGAAAAAATTTCTTTAAGAACTCTCGGCTCATCTCGGCCCAAGTTGCTATAGAGTGTGCTCTTAAAGCGTGGAGCCAAGATTTTGCCTTTTCTTTCAGAGAAAAGGGAAAGAGACGTAATCTAATTGCATCTTCAGAGACGTTTCGAAACACCAAGGTGGCACATATATCATCAAATTCTTTTAGGTGAAGATATGGATCTTCAGATTCAAGGCCATGGAATCGAGGGAGCAATTGGATTACACCAGGTTTTAATTCAAATTGATTTACATCAGTTGCAGGCAACACGATGCACGATGGTGTACTAGATCTAGCCGGTATTAAGTAATCTCGAAGAGATCGGATTACTGGATTATTTTGAACTTCATTGTTGCCATGATTACTTCCTACATCATTTTCGTTATCAGCCATATTTTCAGAATGGTTTTTAGATAGATTTGGTTCAGATTCAGTTCTACTTAACCTTTGTGTATGATCCCGATACCACAAGGGCATACACAACATGCAGAGGCAGAAGGTAAGTCAAGGGTTTGCAAGCAAATGTATGCACCACCTAGAGCCTTCTATACGAACGCTTTTGTTTGAAGGGGATAACAGACTAGACACACATACGCCTACACCGAGACGTATGTGCCGAGCTTTCCCACGAGAGCGTAAGTTGATGCGAGATAGCAAATACAGAGAATTTAAAGAACGAGTGTACCAGGGATAAGCAGATCTTTATTTAGGCAAGCGCGCAGTACTCCTTCGCAATCAACGGTCGACTCCTCTACCAATATTCAGATTTTTTTTTTTTTAAACCTGAAAAGATAGAAAGAAGTACTTAGTATATTGAATGCAAAGAAAAAACAAAGACTAAAAAGAAAAACGTGGATGCAAAGTTCCTATTCGTCCGTTGCAATCCCCGGCAACGGCGCCAAAAACTTGCTACAACTTTAAGTAGTCCTAATTAAGGGACTAAAAAGTACAATTTAACCCCAAGTATAGGATGTGTAGCGAAGTAGTAATCTCGGTGAGTCCGAGGTCGATTCCACAGGGACTGAAGGACTAATGGGAACTAATGTGATGACAGTGCGTGAACGTGAGTGCAAATCAGGGTTTTCCACTGAGAGTGGAGCACGATAGAATGAAACTACGTTACTAAATTAAATAGAACTAAATATTGCAATCAATTAAAGGAGGTTACGATGGAGATGAGGCTAAGGCATCCGGGTTCAACCTAGTAGTATATTATGTATTCTTTTGATCGATAATTTGTACGAGGATAGCATGAAGACTAAATTCGGACGCATGCTACAGAGGTCTTTAAGCATTGCACATGCCCGGAGTCGATGTGCAATCAAAAGGACTTGTACACATACATCGATTTCTAGTGATAAGCATCCAACATACGAAAATAGATTGAAACTCATATGACGAGAGACTCGTGAAGCTCGTGTCATCAAGCCACAGGGATTCGCAAGCATTACGTATGCCCGGAGTCGATACGAAATCAAACAAATTTGCAAGCTAGATGCCATACATCTTAGAATAGTGTCATTCATATAGGATTCAATCATAAGACAATTAAAACATTATTACTGATCAAAGAAACACATAATAACTACTAGGCATCCCCCATAGCCTTAGCTAGGGGTTTAGCCGTGCATGTTTATAGAATTCAATATAAAAGCATAACAGCACGCAAACTTCATTAATGAAAATACGAAGGTTGCCGAGCGTGGACGACGGCTTCCGGCGATGATGACGACGTGCGACGATGACGGCGTGACTTCGGCAAGGATGAAGCGTGGCTCGGAGACGATGGTCCAGGTGCGTTGATGACGATGTGCTTCGAAATGGGCTTCCACGGCGAGGACGATGGACCGTAGCTCAGAGATGATGGTGCGTGGTATGGTGACGGTCCGGGGGCGATGGTCAAGTTTCGGAAGGATGGCGAATGAATGGTGGCCGGGTGTATTAGATGGTGATGCTCGGCCTAGATGATGGAAGTGTTGGAAATATAACCGTTCTATACTAACAAATTTAGGAATTAATCAAATTCTTAAGATTAAAAATTGATTAGCAAATATTATTTTAGCAAACAAGGACAAATCACAAAATTCTTTTAGAAATGGTTTGCCAAGGCAGAGCGGGTTCTATGGAACCGTCATTCACCT
Source organism: Chamaelirium japonicum (assembly GCA_947650365.1). Lineage (NCBI taxonomy): Eukaryota > Viridiplantae > Streptophyta > Magnoliopsida > Liliales > Melanthiaceae > Chamaelirium > Chamaelirium japonicum. The sequence continues at coordinate 84,535,112 of OX393549.1, forward strand.
TGCCGAACTTTTCTAAAAGTGATATATATATAAATATATATATATATATATATATATATATATAATTCTAAATATTATTTATCGCTATTTAGGTTTTGAATTAGATGCAAATTGTTTTTATGGATTAAATAATAGCAAAGAAATGAAGTTAGAAATTCTGGCCTGATAGTCGAAGCACGCTAGGCGTTGTCCCAAGAAACTTATTGCCCCCCCTCGTGCGGGTCTCGTGGCAATGGTTCTCGGAGATACGACGACCCCGGTCAGGCGACCTCCTTCTCGTCGGCACGGCTCCAAGAAGGCTTTGCGAACCTCGATTGACTTATAGGAACCCAGCGACACTAAAGAAAAACTGGTAGAAGAAATCCCTCCGAAAATGAAGAAGCGGAACCGCAGCACTTCTTCTTGACCAAAATATGAGAAAGAAATTGCACAGAGTTTTTAGAGTGGAAGATGATATTTTTTCTATGTCAAAGCATTGGTCTCAAGTGGCTTTTATAGGCTTTTCCCAAGGTTTTACCGTTGGGCAGCCATAAGTGGCCATCAAGCCGTTGGATAGCCATAAGTGACCATCAAGCCGTTGGGCATTTGATGCATGGGTTACCGTTTGAGCTCATGTGACCGTTGGATTAAAATCCAACGTATTCTCAAAGGCTTGGATGTTACCGTTTGGGCCCATGTGACCGTTTGATAACATCAAAGGCCTTGATGTTACCAACGGTCAAAAGGGCAAAGGTAGTGGACAACAGCTGTACTGCACTGCAGTAACAGCTCATTATGTTGTTTTTTAAAACATTTCTCTAACAATCCCCCACATGTTTTAAAAAACATCAAATAAAAAAAAAAATTCAAATAAATAAAGACTTTTGCTGGATTCCTTATACTACGCAGTAAGTGTAGGTACCTTCCGGTTTGAACCTTCACTTAGTACAATTGTATACATCCGTGAGGACTTGGTGGACTGCACCTTGAACCAACCTCATTTATCGGGCTTCTACAGGTTGTACACGTAGTACAGTTTTCGATGGTTCTAAGCGGGTTGCGCTATTAATGGCCTTGCGCAGATATCTTTTCGTGTATGTTTCTAGGGAGCAGCCCTGGTCCCAGAGTTGCGGCCTCACAACGACATACATATAGGTAAGTCCTAATAGGGGTGTGAACAAGGCGACACCCCGCCTCATGGGTCTTGGACTTATTAAGAGTTTTAAACTCATCCTACCCCTTGCTTTTAATAAGCACTGACGTCATAGGGACGGGAGCATTATTCAGTGCTCCTCATTTTCAATCACTACTACAGTTTGTTTCTACCCATTGAACCTCCGTGAGGTTGGGTTCCCACTGCGGTGATTTTTCTTATGGGCTTAATCCCATCCCCCTCGACGATTCTAAGACCACTGTCCTAGAAAGGCCCTTAGTTAGATGATCCGCTAAATTCTTTTCGGATCTAACAAAGTCTAGGGCAATTATTTGATTTTTCATTTTATATCTGAGAGATCTATGTCTCACTTTCATATGTCGATTTATTTTTACATCAGCATTCTCTTGATTACATTTATCAATAGCTGATCGACAATCACAATGGATAGATATAGCCGATAAAGGCTTTTCTATCAATGGGATCTCATATAGGAGATCTCGAAGCCATTCTGCTTCTGTGCTAGTGGTATCTAGCGCTATCATTACCGATTCCATGGTACTCCTAGCTATAACGGTCTGTTTGGTGGATTTCCAAGATATGGCTCCACCTCCTAGTAAGAATACAAACCCGGTTGTTGACTTAATATCTATCGAGTCACTAATCCAGTTGGCATCAGAGTATCCCTCTAATACAGCTGGATATCCACTATAGTGGAGACCGTATGATATGGTTCCCTTAAGGTATCTAAAGACTCTTTCTAACGCATTCCAATGGGACAAATTCGGGTTAGACGTATAACGACTAAGTCTATTTACCGCGTAAGCGATATCGGGTCGAGTATAGTTTGCTAGAAAACCTAGCGATCCTATGATCTGAGCATACTCGCTCTGTAGTCTAGGAAGTCCAGTATTCTTTGTCAGATGGGTATTTGGATCATATGGTGTAGATACCGGTTGGCAATCGGGATCGTAAAATTTCCTAAGAATTTTCTCGACATAGTGGGATTGGGATAACACTAAACCATTGTCCTTTCTAATGATCTTAGTGTTCAAAATAACATCGGCTTGTCCTAGATCTTTCATGTCGAAGTTTTGGGACAAAAAATGTTTGATATCATTTATGATTTGTATGTTTGAACTGAATATTAAAATATCGTCAACATACAAACATAAGATGACAACATTATTACCATCTACTTTATGGTATACACATTCATCCGTTGAGTTGATATCAAATCCATAGGATAAGATAACTTCATCGAATTTCTTGTGCCATTGTTTTGGGGCTTGTTTAAGTCCATAGAGGGATCGAATTAACTTACACACCTTTCCCTCTTGTCCAGGTGCAGTGAATCCCTCGGGTTGGTCCATGTATATTTCCTCATTAAGATCGCCATTCAAGAAAGCAGTCTTAACATCCATTTGATGTATGACTAGCTTATAGATTGAAGCTAAGGCGATGAGGATCCTAATCGTGGTTATCCTAGCGACAGGTGAGTAGACATCAAAGTAATCTACTCCAGGTTTTTGGGTAAATCCCTTGGCTACAAGTCGTGCCTTAAATTTATCTATGGTACCGTCGGGTCTAAGCTTTTTCTTAAACACCCATTTACATCCTATGGTTTTACAACCAGGAGGTAAATTAGTGAGTTCCCAGGTATGGTTTTGAAGTATGGATTGGATCTCGTTATCTATGGCTTCTTTCCAAAAGGGTGAGTCTATGGACTTCATTGCATCTGTATAGGTGGAGGGAGAGTTCTCCACCAGAAGTGCATAGAAGTCATCAAAGACTTTCTCTACACGGGCACGTTTACTCTTCCTAGGTTCGGTTTGGGTTACCGGTTCAGTCTGGTCTTCAGGTTCTAATTGGACTTCAGGTTCGATATTAGTAACCTGATTAGAACTAGAGGCCTGGTTACTAGTATTAATTCTAGTGTTGATCCTAGTCTTATAAGGGAAGATATTTTCGAAGTATGAGGCATCTCTAGCTTCGATTATGGTGTTATTGGCTATTTTGCTTATTTCAGAGTTAAACACTAAAAAACGATTAGCGTTACTATCTGAAGCGTAGCCAATAAAGATGGCATCTACAGTTTTAGGTCCTATCTTCTTCCTTTTGTTATCGGGGATTTTTACCTTAGCTAGGCACCCCCACACTTTTAAATATTCTAAGTTAGGTTTTCTATGTTTCCATACTTCGTATGGGGTCAAGTCATTATGTTTGAAAGGAATACGGTTAAGGATAAAACAGGCCGTCATTAGGGCTTCTCCCCACAAGTTCTCTGGCGCTCCAGAGCTTAGTAACATGGAATTGACCATGTTCATTAGGGTCCTGTTTTTCCTCTCCGCTACACCGTTGGATTGGGGAGTGTAAGGAGCTGTGACTTCATGGAGTATTCCATAGTCATCACAGTATTCACTTAACTTATTTGAGGTGTACTCCCCTCCTCGGTCTGACCTAAGGATCTTAATGGTTTCGTCTAATTGGTTTTCAACCAGAGCTCTGTAAATTTTAAATTTACTGAGTACTTCATCCTTAGTTTTAATAAGGTATAGGTGGCAATATTTTGAAGCGTCATCTATGAACGTTACAAAATATCTATTGCCACCTCTCGAGGTTCTCCCAGAATCACAGACATCGCTGTGAATTAATTCAAGTATATGGGAGTCTCGATCGATGGTTTTAAAAGATTTCTTAGGTTGTTTGGCTTCTACACATATCTCGCACTTATCGAGATTCCTAGTATCGGATTTAGGGATAATGTTTAAGGTCATGAGTTTCTTAATAGAATTATAGTTCACATGACCTAATCTTTGGTGCCAAGTGACCGAAGACTCAACATTCAGAATTGTAGAAGAAGGATTATAAACATTCAATTTAAATAATCCATCACAGAGAAATCCTTTTCCAATAAAATTTGTTCCTTTAGTTATTACAACTTTATTGGACTCGAATACAAGCTTATACCCATGTTGTACTAACAAGGACCCACTAATAAGATTTCTCCTAATCTCCGGAACGTGGTGGACTCCGCGCAGGGTCAGGGTCTTCTCCGACGTCAGCTTCAGGTCAATCCGTCCTATCCCTAGCACACGAGCCTCAGCATTGTTCCCCATGCTTACAGCTCCTCCACTTGAGACCTGATAGGTGGAAAACAAAGATTGATCAGAGCAAACATGGATGTTAGCTCCTGTGTCAATCCACCAATCAAATGCTTGAAAGGTCATGTTAACTTCAGGGGTGAAGAGAACAGACCTGAAAGCGGTCCCAGAAGAGCCAGCTCCAGAGGTCACCATGTTGACTTGGGAGCCGGGTGGCATTTGACCATTTCTTCTTGGATTTGGAGGTGGTGCTGTCTTCTTGTAGAAGCATTGGTTGGCCATGTGATTGGTCCGACCGCAGACATAGCAGCAATGCACTCCTTCCTTCTTTTGGTCCTTGGGATTGTTTGGATTATGGTTACTATGGTAGGGCTTCTTGGTATAGGGTTTAGGCTTAGGGTGAAAGGGTTTCTTTTGGAACTTATGTCTAGGTTTTTGGAATGGCTTGGATGGTTGACTCTCTATGATGTTGACCTTAGGTTTGGATTCAGAGGATCCCTTTTCCCTGAGCCTATGTTGCTCCTCAATTCTAATAGAGTTTAGAACTTGAGTTAGGGTTAGATCACCTTGGGTATGACTTAGGTGCTTAGAAAACTCGGACCAAGAAGCAGGTAGTTTATCTATAAGACAGGCTATTTGGAATGTTTCATCAAGGGTAGAACCATTAGTCTTCAAGTGTTGGACTAGGTTCTCAAACTCATGAATCTGATCATTCATTGGTTTGGAGTCAACCATTTTGAAACTGTTGAAGTCTGACGCTTTGAAGCGTTTTACTCCAGCATCATCTAGGCCATACTTACGCTCTAGGGTATCCCATAGGTCCTTAGGGTTTTGAATGGTATAGTAGATATCATATAGTCTATCAGATAAGGCCCCTAGGATCCTATGAAGGCCATGGTAGTTGATTTCTTCTGGAGTCCTAGTGGGAATGCCAGAAGTTGATTCAGGTTCAGGTTGTGAAGTGGAGGCTCGGGTACGACGTGTTTGACTAGACCCACTGGATATTCCTGGTGCGGTTTCACCTATGGCTGACAGTAATCCAAGTGTGGTTAGCCAGAATCGCATCTGGTTTTGCCACCTCTTGAAGTTAGACCCGTCAAACTTCTCGGGTTTGGCACTAAGGGTTTCACGGTTTGGTGATGTCATTTCGGACCAAAGTAAGGAGTTGAAATCTGATAATTGAAAAAATAAGAGTTTTGTCAATTTTAAAGCAAACTGTATAGATTTGACTTTCAGAAGTCCAAATGAAACTTCCAAATCCTAACGGCCAGATGGGCTCCAGGTAGGAGGTGGAGCACTAGGCTCGCTCAAATACCAAGCTACCTTGGGCAATTTAATGCCGGTTTGACAAGCCTTTCTAGACACCGTAGGCAGTGGAATATTTCAATGACAACTTTTAGTCTTTTCTATAATCTATGATTCTAATTTACTTTTGTAGAAAATAGTTTTGTAATTAGTAGCAACTAATAGGTAGCACGAAATAAAGACTAATTGATGATCACGTAGGCTAACTTAGTGAGCACGTTGCAAAGAAAATAACTTATGAACGATTAAATAACAATAAGTTTCTTGGATTGTTGGAAATATAACCGTTCTATACTAACAAATTTAGGAATTAATCAAATTCTTAAGATTAAAAATTGATTAGCAAATATTATTTTAGCAAACAAGGACAAATCACAAAATTCTTTTAGAAATGGTTTGCCAAGGCAGAGCGGGTTCTATGGAACCGTCATTCACCTTGCCGAACTTTTCTAAAAGTGATATATATATAAATATATATATATATATATATAATTCTAAATATTATTTATCGCTATTTAGGTTTTGAATTAGATGCAAATTGTTTTTATGGATTAAATAATAGCAAAGAAATGAAGTTAGAAATTATGGCCTGATAGTCGAAGCACGCTAGGCGTTGTCCCAAGAAACTTATTGCCCCCCCTCGTGCGGGTCTCGTGGCAATGGTTCTCGGAGATACGACGACCCCGGTCAGGCGACCTCCTTCTCGTCGGCACAGCTCCAAGAAGGCTTTGCGAACCTCGATTGACTTATAGGAACCCAGCGACACTAAAGAAAAACTGGTAGAAGAAATCCCTCCGAAAATGAAGAAGCGGAACCGCAGCACTTCTTCTTGACCAAAATATGAGAAAGAAATTGCACATAGTTTTTAGAGTGGAAGATGATATTTTTTCTATGTCAAAGCATTGGTCTCAAGTGGCTTTTATAGGCTTTTCCCAAGGTTTTACCGTTGGGCAGCCATAAGTGGCCATCAAGCCGTTGGATAGCCATAAGTGACCATCAAGCCGTTGGGCATTTGATGCATGGGTTACCGTTTGAGCTCATGTGACCGTTGGATTAAAATCCAACGTATTCTCAAAGGCTTGGATGTTACCGTTTGGGCCCATGTGACCGTTTGATAACATCAAAGGCCTTGATGTTACCAACGGTCAAAAGGGCAAAGGTAGTGGACAACAGCTGTACTGCACTGCAGTAACAGCTCATTATGTTGTTTTTAAAAACATTTCTCTAACAGGAAGATGGTCCGGGGTGAATGGATCGGTAGTGTTTGGGCTCAATGGTGATGAAGTTCCTCGCCCCCTCTATGCTCTACAGGGTATGCAATATATAGGGACTTAGGGAGAGAGGTACGTGCCCGGTTTGTAGGAGGAGAGAGAGGGAGCTGGGTTTGAATGGCTGCATGTATTCTCGGTGCACGAACGGCTGGGATGAGTGGGCCGGCTGGTTAGTTAGAAGGGAGGGAGAGTAAAAGCTGCTCATGGGTTCAGAAATAAAGGGATGGCTGCATGTGAGTGAGGTAGCACACGGACGGCTGCGATTAAAGTGGAATAAAATGACGAGAAAAAAAACGCATGGAGTAACGGACGGCTACAATTAAGTCCGAATGAGAAGGAGTTGGACGGTTACGATCAATGGCTTTTATGCATGGACGGCTGCGATGCGAGCTGGTCGGGTAAAGGATTCGATGGGATGCAATGGACGATTGCCATGAGTTCGGGTAGAGAGGGAGAGGGTGCATGATGTGCATGGGTTTGGTGAGAGCTTCACATGCATGGGATGATTTGATAGAGGAGAAAAGAAAGAGAAAGAAATGAGGAAAGAAGATGAGAGAGAAAAGGTGGCAGGTCTGTCCGCTCTCCATACCACATTCGCAAGCCACCGTCATACTCCATTAAGCTTGGTAAAACGTCCGGGGTGCTCCTCTGGTTTGTATCATGCGATTTGTCCGCCCGATGAGGTCATTTTTCCGTCGAATCTCGTAATTATCCTTTGCTTAATTGTTCTTCAGAAACTGCCTCCAAACGAGCAATGGATTTTCCATCGACTCGTCGTGAGAATATATGTCACTTTAGCACGATGCCCTTGGGCTAGCTGCGTCGAGATCCAGACCAATTCCCTGAAAACGCACATGAAATGATGCGTATAAGGTCCCAATACGATTATCGATAAAAAGAATAATTTAAACTACCGGGCTCCATATTTTTCATGCATGTATCGTATGAGTGCAAACCAATATACCGTTATGTCCGTATTAAAGTCTACTATGCATTGGTGCAAAGAAAATGATGCGCTTTACGAGTATATGAAAAGTTTTACGTAGCAAAGTGATGATAATGTAGTCAGAAATAAGCGACAAAATGCATTATTTGGAGACTTAACAGGCGGAGGACGTGAGCGTGCTGGGCTCGGACCTGAGGCTGTTGCATCTGGACTCGGGGAGGAGGGTCTGCCCTGGCAAGGCCATGGGCCTGTCGACCATGCATCTCTGGTTGGCTCGGCTGCTTCAGGGCTTCAAATGGGCCTCCTCGGTGGCCGGCGTGGAACTCTCGGAGTGGTTGAAGATGTCCCTTGAAATGAAGAACCCTTTGGTCTGCAAGGTTGTTCCGAGTTCTTGATGGGCTCAAGTTTGGGTGGTGCTTGGAGATTAGGGTGCATGGTCTCCATAATTTTGTAACTTGGTAGCTAAGAATGTCTTTCTTCTAAGCCTTAGGGCTAGTTTGGAAAACCTGATACTAAGCTGTGGTATTTTTTTTTTGTAAGCAAAAGCTGCTATGTGGTTTGGTGATCATGTATACAGATTGTGGTATGCAATGTATACAACCTTTGCCCTTTGCATATGGACTGATAGGTTTCTAGCTCCTTCTGGCTTCTCTCCTTTTCCACTAAATTGTTCACATCCAAGAGTACCTTGAGTGACTTGGATTGTTAATATTTCTGCGATTGATTGGAAATAAATATAACAAAAAAAATCAAAATTTTAAAACCACATAACACAAATCACATAGAAAATCATATACATCATCAAAACCATAATCATAGAACCTTAAATCTCATACGAAACACCATATATATTGTCAGCAATTGGGATTTTCATATTCATCACCAAAACCAATTTAGATAATAAAAGAGAATAATCAATATGTGGACTGTTTTATACCAATATGTGGATGCTATTGAAAAGTTCAACTCAAATAAAAAGTCTGCAATCAATGCTCCACCATGCCATCCTTACAGAGCATAATGATAATCCAAATACCCACTTTTATAGAAATCTGGTTGATGCATTGTTGTGATTGCTAAGTGTGCATCATGATATAATTAACAATTTTTGCTGGCTTCCCATAGCAGAAATTTCTTAAAGCTGACAACACAAACAAAAGAATCTGATTGCATACACAACCCAAACAATTGGAATGTCTCCCTTAAAACAACTATCAATATGGCATTATAGAGCTGAATGCTATGTGAGATGATTTAGTTAAATATATTAGGCGAAATTTGAAATGTCTCCTTGTTGCTAAACCAACGTAGTATGTCTAAGCGGCATCGCGTACTAAAGCATCGACTATTGCCTTGTCCATCGGACAAAGCCAATCCTTCGAAGGAAATGAGTCCTCGTCCATGACGCAGTACCTATTGAAAACAGTCATTTGTGTGAAACACATTTTTTATAATTCACAAGTTGAACTTGAAAAACGGTTGAGAGGTTTCCTTACGAGTGGGCGATGTAGTCACACAGGCAACAGGTCCTTAGACATTCCACTTGTCAAATTTCGTGGCAGATGAGACACTCCTGAAATATAACGATGCATATACTTAACTTATCGAATGTACTATCACAAAGAATAAATGTAAGAAATTTGTGTTGCATCGATTCCTACCTTTGATTTACAATAGGACCTCTGGGTATATAATATTTGTCATGTTGTTTGGACTTTCTTTTGAGAGTAGGATGCTGACAGATTCAAAATTTGTGCATCGGGAGAGTGCGACGTATAGTTATCCATGAGTGAATATCGCGGTACGTAGATCGACGCCGACGACTGAAATGGATTGTCCCTGAGACTTATTAATTGTCATAGCGTACGCTAGTTGTACCAGAAACTGGCTTCTTGTCATGTTGATTGGGATCTTTGAATTTGACGGGTTCAAGGATATCCTTGGGATTAAAACCAGGTTGCCAGCTTTATCGTCAGTTAGAATCCTTGCTTGAATGATCCGCGTCGCGCATCTGGACACCATGAGTCGTGTGCCATTGCAAAGACTATCTTTCGGAACGATATTTCAGAGAAGTATGACCGGACTCCTTACCTTGAGTTCCAGCTTGAATGGTGGTAACCCTAAGGGGTTTAGTGAGTTCAAGAACTCAAAGGGATATCGGAATGTAATACTCCGATCGTTTTCCTCCTCTGCAATCGAGTCTGCTGCGACGTAGCACTTGGACTCCTCTAAAAATTGGTCTAACGCTGCACGATTGATCATGTCAACATAGTCGTTTCTGTTAATGCTACTCCATATAAGGATAAATTAAGCCATATATATGATCATTAGAGGTGAAATAATTATGTAAACTCTACTCTATATAAGGATAAATTAAGCCGAATCCCTTAAAAACATATACAAAGCAACCATTATTTTCCTTCATTACAATGATTAATTACAAAGGGCCAGGTGAAGAAATTTGACCTTCTTTTATGAATTTGAGGTTCTATATAGCAATTTTTGTATCATCAATCAGGAACCAAAATGAGTTAGAGAATGTACCGTGCTTGACAACATATCATCAATCATGAAAATGCAACTCCATAATCGAGTATACTTATGACATTATAATTATAAAAGTTTGATGCATAATGGTTCTCAAAATAGACATACATGTGTCTTCCTCCACTTCCAAACAAAATGATTAAAGAACCCAGAACCCTTAAATTAAAAAAGCAATAATTTATTTTCCCTTCATTACAAAGTTATATCTAAACTAAAAAACCTAAATGCAGATGACGGATTAACACAATTTCTTTTGTTTCCGTGTTGACAAAGATAACGATGGCCTCCTTCCGTCAATTTTTTTTTATCTCCGTGTAAATTTTTTGTAAACCATCCTCAAGTATCAAATCAATCGTCCGTAGGTATATGAGTCTTCTTTTTTTCGTTGATGTACCAAAGCTCATGGGATGAAGCAAGGCCTCTACGGTATACCATCTGCTCTCGAAAGCCATGAATGCATGCGTACCCATACGACCTTTGTAGTACAACATAATATATTGATTCTCCTATTTAAAATAGTAATTAATTATAATGATTAAAAAACAATAAATCTGACACCATGCTTTAATTAATTGTTAATTAAAGTAGTAATTAATTGTTATGATATTATTCATTATGCAAGCAAGGATACAAATTTTGTAACGTGAAATTTTTATTTCCTATAAGCAAGCTAGGATACTATTCAGCAAAATTGAACTAAAAAAAATGGTTGAGACATATTAACTTAGTTGTTGTACCTATGTCATTCACTTGAAGGGTGGTGTATCACCGAACGGGAAACATATTAACTAAACACCCATTTATAAAAATCAGACATTTAAAAGACTTACCTATGTCTTTTAAAAGACATATTAACTTGACACTTATTTATAAAAATATCAAGTATCACCCATTTAGTATAAATGTTTCTTTGTAATGAATATAAAAATCAGGCATTTAAAACACTTACCAAAAAATTTTAAATATTGCAAAAACACTTTCCAATAAAATAATAATAATGTCATGTTTTTTAATGATCCAATGCAAAAACGTTGATTTTTGAATGATCCAATGCAAAAACGCTGATTTTGATCTGTCTATTCAAGAACGGTTAGAGTTTAGGTTGGTTGTTTTGCTTTTGGAAAAAGCAAAATCAGCAATGAAAAAAACTGACCATGACATGTTTGGATTTTTTTACCCGTCTATTAAACGGTTCGAGTTCGGGTTGGTTATTTTGCCCTTGTGCCTATGTTTCAACCCGACCAAAATCAAACTCGACCCGACCCATTGCCATCACTGCATATGTTTTGAATGTCTCAGTTGTTGCTCCTCCTGACCACCCAATCTTTTCATACATGGGAGACTTTAACTAAGATCTAGACATGTATCATTAAAGTATTAATTTTTTTCTATAAATAGAGCAACTTACTTTTTTATTTCTCACTCACAAGTTGTCATTCATATAGATTCATTATTCTCTCTTTTTATTTTAAAGTATTATTCTAACTCATAAATTGCTTTCGAAAAAAGCAAAATTAGCAAGAAAATAAATGTGACCCGTCTATTAAACGGTTGGAGTTCGGGTTGGCTGTTTTGCCCTTATACCTATGTCATTCAAAAAATCCAAATGCTGATTTTACAATAAATATAAAAATCAGGTCTTTAAAACGCTTACCAAAAAATTTTAAATGTTGTTAAAACACTTTCCAAAAAAAAATAATAATGTCAGATTTTTGAATGATCCAATGCAAAAACGCTAATTTTGATCCATCTATTTAACGGTTAGAGTTCGGTTTGGTTGTTTTGCATTTGGAAAAGGCAAAATCAGCAATGAAAAAATCTGGCCTTGACGGGTTTGGATTTTTTGACCCGTCTAGTAAACGGTTCGAGTTCGGATTGGCTGTTTGCCATTGTACCTATGTCTCAACCCGACCAAAATCAAACCTAGCCCGACCCATTGCCACCACTGCATATGTCCTGAATGACTCAGTTCTTACTTCTCCTGACCACCCAATCTTTTCATACATGGGAGGCTTTAGTTAAGATCTAGACATGTATCATTAAAGTATTAATTTTTTACCACAAATAGAGCAACTTATTTTTTTATTTCTCACTCACAAATTGTCATTCATATGATTCATTATTCTCTCTTTTTATTTTAAATTATTAATCTCACTCACAAATTGCTTCCGGTTTGGAGAGGAATGGAATGCTCTCTATTGAGGGACTCAAGCCCAATATATATGTACATGTTAAGAGATGACGGCTAGGGTTTGGAGAGGAATGGAATGCTCTCTATTAAGGGACTCAAGCCCAATATATATGTACATGTATAACCATACAACCCGACCCGACTGTACATGGAACCCGACCCAGTATATACATTAACGCTCCCCCCCAAACTCACGGTGGATCATGTACCGAGAGTTTGCTTATAAAATGACAAAATCTAGCAATCGTCAGGGGCTTTATGAGAAAATCAGCAGTCTGCTCCGTCGAGGGAATGAACGGCAAGGATATTATGTTTGCAAGAAACTCCTATCGAACATAATGACAGTCGACCTCGATGTGTTTGGTCCGCTCATAAAAAACCGGGTTGCTAGCAATGTGAATGACACTCCGGTTGTCATAGAACAGAGGTGTAGCCCCAGAAATCCTGACTCCCAAGTCGAGTAGAAGACGTCGAAGCTAAACAATCTCGGTAGTGGTGGAAGCCATAGCTCGGTATTCAGCTTCGGTGCTGGAGCGTGCAACAGACTCATGTTTCTTGCTGCACCAAGAAATGAGAGAATCACAGAGGAACACGCAGTAGCCGGTAGTAGATCGACGAGTAGCAACATCGCCGGCCCAATCGGTATCGGAGTAAGCACGCAGAACCAGTAGAGATGCGGAGAGAAACAGCAGTGATGGAGTGACAGTGCCACGGAGATACCGAATAATCCGAAGGACTGCTGCAAAGTGAACCGAGCGAGGAGACTGAACGAACTGACTGACAAACCGACGACATAGGCAAAGTTAGGCCTAGTCATGGTGAGATAAACGAGCATCCTAACTAGCCGCTGATAACGAGAAATATCCTAGAGAGACTTACCGTCGGTAGAGAGAAGCTTCAAGTTAAGCTCCATAGGCGTGTCAGCAGTACGAGAATCAGTAAAAGCAGCTTCAGCAAAAATATCGAAGATGTACTTCTGCTGGGAGATCAACAATCCTCAAGCTGATCGGGCAATCTCAAGGCCAAGAAAGTATCGGAGAGGGCCGAGATCCTTTATCTCAAACTGGCTCTAGAGGTGACGCTGAAGGGAAGCTATGGTAGCACTGTCATCCCCGGTGACAATCATATCATCCACATACAGAAGTAACACAGCAATACCCTGACTGGAGGAGCGGGTGAATAGAGCGTAGTCAGAGTATCTCTCAACAAACCCAGCTACTAGAACTGCACTGCGGAAGCGATCAAACCATGCCCGAGGTGCTTGTTTGTGCCCGTAGATAGCACGGCGTAAACGACAAACGTGCCCTGGAGGAACTGAAACGCCCAGAGGAGAAGCCATGTATACTTCCTCGGAGAGGTCACCGTGGAGGAACGCATTGGTGACATCCATCTGATAGAGAGGCCACCCTCGAGCAGCTACCACAGCTAAGAGGGTACGCACAGTAGTCATCCGAGCAACTGGAGCAAACGTCTCCTCGTAATCAATCCCATACTCCTGGGAGAAACCACGAACAACGAGGCGGGCCTTGTGTCGCTCAATGGATCCGTCAGGTCGAGTCTTGACCTTGAATATTCACTTGCAGCTAACAAGCACCACGCCTGAGGGACAAGGCACCAAATCCCATGTCTGGGTCCGCTGAAAAGCCTCAAGCTCAACTGGCATGGCCTGTCGCCACTTTGGATGTAAAGCTACATCACGGTACGATTGGGGCTCCCGGTGGGTGTGAAGAGCAGTAAGAAAAGCCTGATAAAATAGCGAATAGGAGGCAATGGCAGAGTAGCTAGAGGAGTCAAGAGAGTCAGAGGAAAGGCAGAGTAGCCAAACCTGTCCGGAAAGTAGTCATATATGTCAGGAGGGTGATGTTCGCATATTGGATAGCACCGAACAGGAGCAGGATTCACGACCGGGGAGGAGGGGGCAGCAGCATCAGGCGAGGGAGTACCAGTGTGAACCGACTCTGGAGGAGGAGCTGCAGACCGACGAACATAGACACGAGTAACAGGTGGTGGTGGAGGTGACAAAGGAGACGGAGGAGGAGGAGGTGGTGGTGGTGGTGGTAGTGGTGGTGGTGGTGGTGGCATGGAAGATGGAGGTGGAGTAGGTATGGGTGGGGCAATAGAAAACGGGGGTAGAACGGGGATGTGGAGAAGTGATGAGGGCGAGGAGGATGACGCATGAGGCAAGGAAAGATCCCAAGACTCAGGAGAAAAGTACGGGACATCCTTAATAAAGGAAACGTAACGGGAGACACGAATCCGGCGAGCCAAGGGATCGTAACAACGATACCCCTTGTGCTCCTGACTGAGCCCTAAGTGAACACACCTAACAGACCTCGCAGAGAGTTTGGTGCGCTCATGAGGAGGAAGAAGAACGAAGCACGTGCAGCCAAACATGCGAAGAAGAGAGTAGTCAGGTGGGCTGGAGTGAAGGCACTCATATAGGGTGGCACCGGACAGAGCAGATGACGGAGTGATATTGATGAGGTGGACAGCCGTCATGACAGCTTCAGCCCAGTAGGAGTGAGGGACAGACGCAGAGATAAGCAAGGCTCGTGCAGTCTCAAGGACATGACGATGCTTGCGTTCAACAACTCTATTCTGCTCATGAGTGTGGGGACAGGACTGCTGGTGAAGAGTGCCGTGAGATTGAAGAATCTCATGCATCTCAGAGGAGAGATACTCCTTGGCACAATCAGACCGAAAAGTCTTGATGCGCCGACCAAACTGAGGGTGTATCATAGTGGTGAATCTCCTAAAGATGTGAGGGACTTCAAACCGGTGACGCATAAGATAAACCCAGGTGCACCTAGAGTAGTTATCGATAAAACACACATAATACATGAAACCAGAAATAGATGCAATAGGTGCAGGACCCCAAATGTTAGAATGTACTAAATCAAATAAAGCATCAGATTGGGAAGCACTAGCAGAGAAGGGAAGAGCTAGATGTTTTGATAGTCTACAACCCGTACAAACAGAGAGAGGGGAGAAGGATGCTCGACCCAAAGCGCCTGAACGAAAAATGCTTTTGAGTCGATCACTCAATATATGACCTAACCTTCTGTACCACAGGTCGGCATCAGAAGTAACAGACATGACAGACGCAACAGGGATAGAAGACACGTGTAGATAGTCCAGCTGGTAAAGTCCTCCTGCTCTACGGCCCAGCCAGAGTCGCAAAGAGAGTAGATAGAGATCAGATTAATGTTAAGACGGGGGGCATGAGGGACATGGGATAGGATCAGGCAACCAGAAGGGTCAGAGGTAGTAGTGATGGATCCACATTGCAAAATAGGGATGAAGGTCCCATCCGCAGTGTGAACCTCCTGGTAGGTGGTAGTGGGAGAACAGTCAGTGAGTACAGTGGAGTCAAAGGTGAGGTGACAGAAGGCACCCGAATTGAAGATCCATGGAGCAGTAGTACCAGAGGTGGCAGATAAGCCGTGAGCAGTCACGGATCCAGTGGAGGCTAGGTGGCAAAGAAAGAGCTCCTCGAGGCGCTGAAGACGGTCCGGCTCAAGCTGAGAAGGTGCTATGGTAGCAGTGGGGAGCGTCGAGGCCTTTACAGTAGCTGTTGTACCACCAAAGTGGCAAAAGGAGGACGAACCACATTCACGGCTTCATCCACCTCGACCGCCGCATCGATCATCGCGGGAAGCCGAAGCCCAGCATGAGGCTCTCTCATCCGGACCCCGGTGGGGGTTGCGTGGAGGACGTGTAGGGCATTCACGCTTTATGTGTCTGGGCTCTTTGTAGTAGTGACAGAAGACAGCCTCATCGGAGAACCCGGCCGCTAGGACAGTGTCGGAGCTAGGAGCAAGTGGAGGAGGATGAGTACCCTAAGTTTGAAGGCGGGTCTCCTCATCGACCAAGGTGAGTAGAGCATCCTCTAGCCGAGAGAGTGGCTCACGGTGCAGGTGCTGAGCAGCGATGAGAGCAAAATCTGGTCGAAGCGCTGCCAGGAACTGGTGCAAGTGGCCCTCATCGAGGTAGCGCTGGAAATCCTGAGAGCGGGCGCAAGCACACCGCTCCAGGATCAGAGAGTCCAGCTTATGCCAGTATGCACTCATCAGACTGAAGAAGTCCTAAATCGTGCGCTCCCCCTAACGTGCAGACTGCGAGTCACAAATAAGCTGATGCCGGCGTGTGCCGCCGCGCGAGAGAAACCGGTCCCGAAGATACTCCCACATCGCGCGCGCTGTAGGAAGGCGGCCGATAGAAGCAAGGAGCGGACAAGCAACAGAGTCCAAGAGATAGGCCCGGATGGCCTGATCGTGGCACCGCCACGTGAGAGCAGCAGCCATGGCTGCTGTGGGAGTAGTCGGGACAGTAGCAGTCGCAGCAGAGGATGCGGCACTACTGGTGACAGAGGAGGAGCCGGAGAGGACAGCTGGAGGAGGATCATCGTCGGTGATATGACCCCACAGATCACGACTGGAGAGCGCGGCCTCGACGGTGAGAGACCAATCAGGATAGTCGCTGGCCGATGACAACTGAAAGGCGACCACCTTCAGCGGTGGAGAGATCACAACGATGGACGGCACAACAGGAGATGCCATGGAGAAAGCTTAACAGAGGGGGGAACAGGGAAAGGCTATCGGGCGAAGGGGAGGGGGCGGGTGGGCTGAGGTAAGCGGTGGGGGGGTCGGTCGGGTGGAGGAAGGGGGTCGGGGGGGTGGAGGAGGGGGGTCGGGAGGTCGATCGGGTGGAGGAAGGGGATCGGAGGGGTGGTCGGGTGGAGGAGGGGGGTCGGGGGGGGGGGGGGGGGGGGGGGGGGGGTCGGGTGGAGGAGGGGGGTCGGGGGGGTGGAGGGAGGGGGCGGGGGGCCTGCCGGGTGAGGAGGAGGGGCGGGGGGGGCTTGTCGGGTGGATGAGGGGGGTCGGGAGGCCGATCGGGTGGAGGAAAGGGGTCGGGGGGGTGGTCGGGTGGAAGAGGGGGGTCGGGGGGGTGGAGGGAGGGGGGCGGGGGGCTTGTCGGGGGAGGAGGAGGGGGGGGGCCAGGCGGTGGAGGGAGGAGGGGTGGTGGGCTGCCGGGTGGAGAAAAAGGGGTGGCGGTGGGCTGCCGGGTTGAGGAAGGGGGGGGGGGGGCTGCCGGGAGGATGAGGAGGAGGGGCGAGGGGGGGGGGGGGGGGGCGCTACCGAGCGGGTGAAGGGAGGCCGAAAGGGGAGACCGTCGTCGTCGTCGTCGCGCAAGAGAACCCTAGAGCTCTGATACCATGTTAGGAGATGATGGCTAGGGTATGGAGAGGAATGAAATGCTCTCTATTGAGGGACTCAAGCCCAATATATATGTTCATGTATAACCATACAACCCGACCCGACTGTACATGGAAACCGACCCGGTATATACATTAACAATATGATTCATTATTCTCTCTTTTTATTTTAAATTATTAATCTCACTCAC
Organism: Chamaelirium japonicum; assembly: GCA_947650365.1. Classification (NCBI taxonomy): domain Eukaryota; kingdom Viridiplantae; phylum Streptophyta; class Magnoliopsida; order Liliales; family Melanthiaceae; genus Chamaelirium; species Chamaelirium japonicum. Next base: position 84,553,014 of record OX393549.1, read on the forward strand.
AAATTGCTTCCGGAAAAAGTAAAATTAGCAAGAAAATAAATATATATGACCCGTCTATTAAACGGTTGGAGTTCGAGTTAGTTGTTTTGCCCTTATACCTATGTCATTCAAATAATCCAAATGCTGATTTTTGAATGATCTAATGCAAAAAATCCAAATGCTGATTTTGACCCATATCGGGCAAAAGTTTTCTAAAAAAAACAGAGAAAGTTCTATCAAACAATTGGTGAGGATGATCATCATGCCATAGATAGGACCTCCACCAAAAATCAGCAAATTACAAAATCTCTAGGTCCCTCAAATGTGTTCTTTATTATCAACCGTCTATTTTAACCGTTAAATTGAATAGCATATTTGATGCACCTAGCGATTTTATAATTTGTTGATTTTTTGTGGAGGTCCTATATCTATGGCAAGATTATCATCCTCACCAAAATTCAGCAAATTATACAACATATCGGTCCCTCAAATTATTTTGTCGGGCAAGATAAGCATGCCCGACGTTGGCCACCAGCTTGCTTTGAGTTTGGATCTCCTCCAGTTGGTCGGTGGGTCCGACGCTCATCACATCCGCATGTAGTCAGTGGGAGTACAATTCACCCTCGTGTTGCTTGCCATAGTGAGGTTATGATGCGCGTGGGCCGTGTAACTAATCCCATACGGATACGGCAGTGGGGGGAGTCTATCGTGGGAGATCGGGACTGAAGTAGACCCATCCGATTATGATCGTACAGCGACGACTCATCGAAAAACAATTTCGATCTCCTACTTAAACCCATGCAACTAGTCGGAGAACCAAAACATTAGAGAGAAAGAGAGAGAGAGAGAGAGAGAGAGAGAGAGAGAAGGGTTGACACGCCACCAGCTTGCTTTGAGTTCGGATCTCCTCCAGTTGGTCGGTGGGTCCGGCGCTCATCACATCCGCATGTAGTCAGTGGGAGTACAATTCACCCTCGTGTTGCTTGCCATAGTGAGGTTATGATGCGCGTGGGCCGTGTAACTAATCCCATACGGATACGGTAGTGGGGGGAGTCTATCGTGGGAGATCGGGACTGAAGTAGACCCATCCGATTATGATCGTACGGCGACGACTCATCGAAAAACAATTTCGATCTCCTACTTAAACCCATGCAACTAGTTGGAGAACCGAAACATTAGAGAGAGAGAGAGAGAGAGAGAGAGAGAGAGAAGGGTTGACACAATAGGTGGTGACGGAGTTCGGCTGAAGCTTACGTCTCCGTACGATAAGACACAACCTTTGAATTCACTATCTCTGAAGAAGTAGAACAACTCTCGACAAGCCAAGGAGTGATTATACAAGTAGACAGAGGGTGGAGCAGGATTGACTGGAGTCTGATAACCAGAAGGCACGAGGTGCTCTGAAAAACAGAAAGTGGAATGTAGTCTGGAATATTTGATCCTCAAATATTTGTCGGGTCTGCTATTTATAGAAGTTTGGGAATATCGGGGTTTTTGGTAAATATCCAGGGGATTTATCAGACCCCGAATAGTATGCGTGGGCCCCAAGTAGGGCTGTGGGTCCCACAGTCATCTTCTTGGCCCCGAGGTAGGGCTGCGGGTCCCACTGTCGTCTTCATGGGCCCCAAGCAAGACTGCGGGTCCCACTGTCATTTCTGCGCGCCCAAGGTAGGGTTGCAGGTCCCACTATCATCTCTGTGGGCCCCAGGCAGGGCTGTGGGCCCCACTGTCATCTCCGCGGCCACAAGCAGGGCTTCGGGTCCCACTATCGGGTGTTGGCTAAATTTTGCATCCACAGTTATCCCCTCCCAGCTAGGCAGGTGCTAACCTAGCTGGTTGGGACTCTATGGTACAAAATTGGCTATGTGTCCTTCGACCCGCTGTCCGGTGCCGACCGTCACGCCCACCGACCCCCTGCCAAGGGCCTGTTGTGTGAGTATCTGCTGACCTACTGTCCAGGGCCGATCGTTCGTGCTTGCCGAGCTCCTGCCAAGGGCCGGTCCAGTAATATGGACGAACCTATGGTCTTGGGTTCAACTTGTTCATGATGCGGCCGGGTTGGTGGGTGGACCTAATCAGGACCCTACCGATTGCAGCTTTTATTTGTGGGAGAGTAATTTTGTTAACCTAGGGTGATTTTGTCTGGCTCGTTGAATTGGAGTCCGGATGAGAAAGTTTGAGCGGCTCTTTCTTTTGTTTTGTTTTTTTCCGAATGACTTAAAATAGTCTCCCCGAACCACAGAATCACCATGGTTCGAGGTCCAGCTAGGGGTGCAACTCGGTTCGGTTCAGTTTGGTTTGGCCCCAAACTGGAACCAACCCAACCTAGGTTCGGTTCCAACTTTCCTAACCCAGAACCAACCCAGAACAAAAAATATAAGAGATCATACATAAGTAGAATATAATGCAAAGATGAACCTCATTATTCATTAGTGACAGTTGATGCTAATTTAGTTGGGGAAAATGGGTGAAATGCTTGTTCTGAAAGAGGATAATTAATAATGTCTCTTCTTTTCTAGAAGATCTGAGCCTAAGCATGGCCTTTCAGCTTCAAATTAGTAACATTGCAGTGATAACTCAAACAAAAGAACTTACAACAGATTTCTTCAAGAAAAAAATGGCCAATCAAATAAAAGAGAAGCATCCACTAAATCCTTAACCAAGAAAGTGACCCAATATTTTCAAACTTTGTATTCAGTCTGGATCAGGAAAATAAAGAGAAAAGAACAGACAATTATAGGCATAAATCAGCAAGTGGTAGAGAGGAGAGTTATGTGACAATTCAAAATGATCTTGCACCAAGTCCTGGTTCTTCCATGATACCTAAAAAGAATGACAATGTATTAAAGTTCTTAAATTTAAGAAACTAGCTATGCTTAATTAAAGAAACAATAGAAAAACTTAATAAAAATATGAGAAGTTACATGAATCAACTTCTTCAAAATCTTCTAACTTTCCTTCAATATCAATGGGGGATGATGAAGCCCATAACCAATCTTGTCCATAAATCAAGCACTCCACTGGCTAGCTTTGGTGTCAATGAGCTCCGAAACTGATCAAGAACTCAACCTCCGGTGCTAAAAGCAAACTCTTAAACAACTATTGAAACTGGTATCGTCAAAACGTCTCGTGCCACTTTAGAAAGTACTTTATACTTTTGATTATTCAATTTCCATCAAACTAGTATATCAAACTCTGAGCTTTCTTTCTCATTAGATACCGATCCAACTCTTATTTGTGTTGCATATTCTCTTCTTCTTCCATATGCTTTAAAAATTCGGACTGGAGGAACTTATGTTGAACACAACTATCATCACATGATTGCTCAACTTCCATCTCAATATATAGCATGTTCCATTAGGTCACTTGGAGATGACATTGATGATGAGTCAATGTCTTTATAATGATTGAAAATTTGTTCCATCGATTCTTTTACCTTTCCAACCAGTTCAAGCGGCAATATGTTTATAGAATCGGACAGGCCAACCTGGTGACTTAAGAAATAAGAATGGCAGCCGATCTCGTTGATTTATATCAGTGTTTTAAAAAATTCGCCCCGGCGTACAACAGGGGCGCGCCCCGGGGCGGGGCGGGCCCCGGGGCGGGGCGGTCCTAAAACGCCCGGAGCGGCTAAATCTGGGGGGTTTTTTTTCTGTGGGGCTTACGCCCGAACCACTGGGGCGTACGCCCCAAACGCCCGGGCACGCCTTTTACGTCCAAATGGCTTGGGCTTACGCCCTACTGGAGTTTGTCTGCATAGTTAAAAAAAATGATTTGACTACTACCGTGTGATCTTTTATATTCGTCTTACTCTCTTGGATGACGATTATGACATTTTTGGAAACTAAAGTTGTTTTAAATTGATTATATATCATGTATAGAATGATAGAATCTACGGAATATAAACGTAAATAGTTTGGATTTTGGCTAGAAATTTAGAATTAAATCTTAAATGATATTGAAAGACAATGATAAGTTCATTTTTATTATCGTTTTGTATATATTTGTGATTTATCAACCAATTTTGTAGGCTTAAATATTTTGTTTGTTCATAATATTTTTTATTTTATTTATTTTTAATCTATTTTCACTATTTATATAATATTTTTTATTTCTATATATTTTTTAAATTAGAAAATAAAAAATTCGTGGGGCTTACGCCCCATCCCGCATCAAGCAAAACGCCCCGCCTTACGCCCCCGCCTCTGAAAACACTGATTTATATAATTATATACTTATATTAGTATTAAGTTCCTACCAAAAAAAAAGTATTAAGTAAGTACAATCGGTTCAGGTTGGTTCGGGTAAACTGAACCCCTGAACCGAGGCCCGTATTTAATCGGGTTTGCAATTTGGAGAACCGGGACCGACCCAAGATGTTTAAAAAACCAATCCAATCCAAACCATTGCCGTCGGTTCGGTTCGGTTCTCGGTTTGACCCGGACCAAGTTACACCCCTAGGTCCAGCCATCAACACCTGTCCCCACCCGTTTGATCACCCGGCCCTTATGATGAGAGCCCCCTGGGGTTCTCATGATGGCATGTAGATCTCAACAATTAGAAACCATCCAAACAGATGAAAAGAATATGTGTCGATGGCCGGGACCCCGAACCATGCACGGTGATACCGTGGTTCGGGGTGACTAAGTTAAGGGCTTTATCTATTTTTTACTTGCAACCTCTTTTTTATATGAAAATTTGATTTACACCCCTATCTTTCTAAAAAATTGACTTTACCCTCCAATCCATTAGGTTACTTCGCCGTTAGTGATCCGTTAAAAGTGGGGGTGTAACTTAAATTTTGACATAAATGTGGAGGTGTAAGTAAAAAAAGACCCCTTTTGATGGGTCGCTCAATGTCAAGTGACTGATTAGGGGGTGATGTCAAATTTTTAGAATGGTGGGGGTGTAACTCAAATTTTTAGACCGATCTCCTCCCTGGTCGGTGGACGTGGCCCTCATCACAGCCACATGTAGTCTGCTGGAGTACAATTCACTCTCGTGTCGCCCGCCATCGTGCGGCTATGATGTGCGCGGGTCGTGTAACTAATCCCAAACGGATAGGGCAGTGGGGGGAGTCTTTCGTGGAAGATCAGGACTGAAGTAGACCCATCCGATTATGATCGTACGGCGACGACTCATCTAAAAACAAATTAGATTCTCCTACTTAAACCTAGGGGTGGCAATTCTTGACCCGACCCGCCAACCCGACCCGAACCCGACCCGAAGTTAGCGGGTTTGGATTTGGCCTAAACGGGTTTGGGTCATAAACGGGTTGACCCGATTAACCCGGTTATTAAATGGGTCGGGTTTGGGTTTATGCAGTTGACCCAATTTGACCCGTTTAGTTAACGGATCAGGTCAACCCACAACCCGACCCGACCACTATAACTAAAAATTTAAAAGAAAACCCTAAGCCCTAAGCCCCTTACCGGTTACAGCCCATAAAGGCTTACAGGTTATGGGTTTACAGGTTTACAAGTTATGGGCTTACAGTTTATAGGCTTACAAGTTTACAAGTTACAGCCCACAAAGGCAAAAACACTCGAACTGTTTCACCAGCAAATAATGCAATTGGCCCCAGTCCGACCCGACCCGACCTGACCCGACCCGAGTATTAAACGGTTGAGCGGGTCGGGTCGGGTCAACCCGATTATTGGCGGGTCGGGTTTGGGTTTATCTTTTTGACCCGTTTATTAAACGGGTCGGGTTCGGGTTGGCCATTTTTCTGTTATACATAGGTCTCAACCCGACCCGAACCCGACCCATTGCCACCCCTACTTAAACCCATGCAACTAGTCGGAGAATCTAAACCCCCCCCCTAGCCGCTGCCGAAGATCTGAACTCGCTTGCTTTTGGTTCTTGGATCATGCCCGATCCCTAGGATCCGATCCGATCCGATCCGATCCGATCCGTGACCTATTACTAATCCCATACGGATACGTCAGTGGAGGGGGTCTATCGTGGGAGATCAGGACTGAAGTAGAACCATCCGATTATGATCGTACGGCAACAACTCATCGAAAAGCTTATTCGCTCTCCTACTTAAACCCATGCAACTAGTCGGAGAATCTAAACCGCCCCCCTAGCCGCTGCCGAAGATCTGAACTCGCTTGCTTTTGGTTCTTGGATCATGCCCGATCCCTAGGATCCGATCCGATCCGATCCGATCCGATCCGATCCGTGACCTATTACTAATCCCATACGGATACGGCAGTGGAGGGGGGTCTATCGTGGGAGATCAGGACTGAAGTAGAACCATCCGATTATGATCGTACGGCAACAACTCATCGAAAAGCATATTCGCTCTCCTACTTAAACCCATGCAACTAGTTGGAAGGAGAACCTAAACCATCGTGGGTGTGACGCTGCCGAGGACATCAGAGCTCGCCGGAGAGCGGTGGCCGGCCAAGCGATCTACATCGATCTTTCCCAGTTGGCGGCTTTCGATCTCCCCGTTTCAGTTGAAGCTAGGGTTAGGGGGTGCCGGCCAGGCCATACTAGCTGTGATGGGTCTCGAAGAGGTCTTGGAATGCACCAAGGGTTTAGGGTTCTCATCACCGGAGGATCGCACCACCACCGCTACTCCTGCGGTTCAGGCAGAGGTAACTTCTCCATCCCCTCCCCCACCACCCCCCTCCTAATTGGGGTAACTCAAAATTACCCCCGATGAGCTTAATTTTCTAGTCTTATCCCCCAAAAATCACTTTTTCATTGCAAAAAATTATGTTGATTTAGGGGGTAAGACTCAAAAATTAAGAATGGAGGGTGTATTACTTAATTAACTAAATCAACTAAGGGGGCAAAAAAAACCTCTTTTTTTTTCAATTTAGGAGTATTCATCTGGCATCAGCTACAACAACGTCTTCCAACCCATAGCCCAATCGGTTCCCTCCATTCAGGAACGACTACCTTGCAGTAGGCCCTCATCTCGCGGCGGCGGCCATGGCCAATCTCTGCTGGCTCATCAAACGTATTCGACCGACATGTCGTTCGGGTTCGGGTTCGGGTTCGGGTTCGGGTTCGGATTCGGGCCCCCATGTGGAAGCTATCATACCTCGCAAGATTCATCAGGGGCTGCGAATCATCTCCCCTACCACTCCATTGCAGCTGAAGGTGACAATATTGAAGAGAAACAGCACGATGGAGCCGTGACGAGGTGGTTAATTACAAAACTTAGTGAGAATCAACTATTCAACATGCCGCTCGATCTCAATCGAAGAGCGAGGTTTTGATCGATTCGATCCACTCGATCGATCAAATTGCCAGTTTGACTAATTTAATTTTCCCTCTTTTCGTTGTTTTTGTATTATTATCATAATTTGGAGTTAATTTGTGATATGATATCGCGCGCGCAGGAGGAAGAGGGCAGCGGAGGGTGATGGAGTTGGTTGCCATTGTAAGAAGTCTCAATGCTTACAACTGTACGTATATATGTTAATTGGTTTGAGAATCAATCAATCATTCATGTCAAATACTTGTTTGTGACTTGTCTGTCTGTCTGTGCGGTCTGCAGATATTGTGAATGTTTCAGAAAAGGAGCATACTGCATTCCTGGTTGTGCATGCCAAGGGTGCCATAATAGTCCCCAAGACGAAGATATGGTTACTGAAACCAAGCAAATCATACTGATTCACAATCCAATTGCATTTGCTCCCAAGGTTGTCGTCGATTGGGTGAGTAGTACTCTACATGGGCAGCGCTACAAATGGTTGAGTGGGGTCAATTAAATTAGAAATTATATTATCTTTTTATTTTTATCATAATTTATTTTGTTTTGACTGTTGGTTTGACCCCACTCCATCGATTCACCAAACCCTACTTCATGTCGTCATGTGAAAAATATTTTTAAATATAATTTTTGACCCCACTGATACAAATTTCTTGTGCCGCCACGGGTACTCTATATATAGCTAGCTAGCTACTTTATTCCAACTACGCCGCCACCGTCCGTCCGTCCTTTCGGACATACTAATGTGAAAACCGATGGGGGTGCATGCAGGGCGGCAAGCCAAGTAAGCACAGAAAGGGTTGCAAGTGCAAGCAGTCCATGTGCCTTAAAAATTACTGTGAATGCTATCAGGTTTAATTTTTTCTTTTCTTTTTTTTTCTTTATTACTTGCGTGTTTAATTAATCTATTTTCATGTTAATTCCTTTTTTTTTTTTTTCTCTCAAAGGCACATGTTGGATGCTCTGTTGGATGTGGATGCAAAGGCTGCCAGAATACTTATGGGAGGCATGTTGGTAAGAAGCCCGCCCGCCCGTCTCTACGATTAATGTGCATATTAGTCCCTCTCCAGCCCTTATATTAATCATCAGTAGAGGGAGGGACTTAACTCACTACGAAACAGATTTAGAGGGGTCTACTATTAATTTTTTTTTTCCACTTATTTTCTGCTGTGACCGAAAGAAGATGAAGCGGGTGGATCAGGGAGCCATCCACCTAATAATAATGGGGATAATCTGGAGGAGGTTGTGATCCCTGAGCAATGGAACCCACAACCTGCAGCCACACCAACTCCAGTACTCGTCCAAGGCTCCAAGTATGTGAAACCTATGGCTAATTAATTTGTTTCTTAGATCAAAAGTCTCTCTCTAGCCATCAATCTAATGCAAGTCATTTGGATACATGTTGCAGCCCTTTTTTCGACGGCAGCCGATGCGATGATCTGCTTAATTCTCCTCACTCCATGCCGCGCGCACCGCCACCGCACTCCATGCCGCCGCATTTCCCTCCTGGCGGTGATTAATCTCGGCGGCAAGGCTCCTATTGAATGCATTTTTTTAGTTTGTTTAGTGCAGTTAATTGTGCATGTAATCAGGACCTGAGTGTTTTCTTCCTTTTGACCTGCATAGGAACTGATTCAATGCGTTTTTATACAATAGCAGTGGACTTTTAGACTCCAGTCCCTAATTTCTTTTGTCTCATTTTAACATCACTTGGTCACACTTCTAATGCATAATTATAATAACAGGTCGGTTATGAAAAGCATCATGCTTGCTTCAGTTTCACCCCCACCTACATGCACCACAATTATCAATTGTAGTATTTACCCCTCCAAACTTAACAACAACTAATATTCGACCGTGGAATATATTTGTCAAGGGTGTGTTTGACATTGGTTTTGAAATTTTAGGTTTTGATTTCGGAATAGTAAGAGCTAGTTTTGTGCAAAACCAATTTTAGCTTATCGAAAATCAATTCTAGAATTATCAACATTTGAACATTTGGCAATAAAACCAATTTTGAGCCTAAAACTAGTTTTGCAGTTATGTCCTCTATTTTTAAATATTCTATTTGCAAAACATTATCTATATATTATACTCTATCTATCATATTATTTTTATATAGTATCTTCGATCTCTCTATATCATTTACTCTCTCCAATAATTTTTCATTCTAAAACATTGTTTGTCTAATACTCTCTCTGTCTATATTCTCTCTATAAAATATTTCTCTTTAGAGCACTTTCTCTTTCTATAATATTTTTTATGTACAATATTTTCTCTTTATAATATTTTCTCTCTATGATATTTTCTTCTCTCTCTTATGTCAATTTCACTCTACAATATTTTATTTTTCTAAAATATTCTCGCCAATATTTTATGTCTACGATATTTTTTCTTTCTACAATATTTTCTCTCCAACATTATCTCTCTGATATTTTCTCTCTATACTATTTTCTCTTCTCTCTGATATGTTCTGAAAGAAGATAAATAATGTCTCTTCTTTACTAGAAGATCTGAGCCTAAGCATGGCCTTTCAGCTTCAAATTAATGTGGGAAAAAGGAATTACAGTTGCAAAATTTGCTTGATTAATTCAATGACAATTCCACAAGTATCCTTGTTACCTATGAATCAGCAGCAAGTGAAGCATATATCCAAGTAGGTTCAAAAAGCATACCATTTGCCTTGATGTCAACAAACTAAAGGTTAACTAATTAGTAACATTGCAGTGATAATCCAAACTAAAGAACTTACAACAGATTTCTTCAAGAAAAAAATGACCAATCAAATAAAGGAGAAGCATCAACTAAATCCTTAACCAAGAAAGTGACTCAATATTTCCATACTTTGTATTCAGTCTGGATCAGAAAATAAAGAGAAAAGAACAGACATTTCTAGGCATAAATCAGCAAGTGGTAGAGAGGAGAATTCTGTGACAATTCAAAACGATCCTGCACCAAGTCATGTTCCGTGATACCTAAAAAGAATGACAATGCATTAAAGTTATTAAATTAAAGAAACTAACTATGCTTAATTAAAGAAACAATAGACACATAATAAAAATATGAGAAGTTACATGAATCAACTTCTTCAAGGTCTTCTATCTTTTCATCAATGTCAATGGGGGATGATGAAGCCCTTAACCAATCTTGTCCATAAATCAAGCACTCCACTAGCTAGCTTTTGTGTCAATGAGCTCCGAAACTGATCAAGAACTCGACCTCCAGTGCTAAAAGCAAACTCTGAAGCAACTGTTGAAACCGGTATCGCCAAAACGTCTCGTGCCACTTTAGAAAGTACTTTATACTTTTGATTATTCAATTTTCACCAAACTAGTATGTCAAAGTCTGAGCTTTCTTTCTCATTAGCTTCTTCCAAATACCGATCCAACTCTGATTTGCATTGCATATTCTCTTCTTCTTCCATATGCTTTAAAAACTCGGACTGGAGGAACTTATGTTGAGCACAACTATCATCACATGATTGCTCAACTTCCATCTCAATATATAGCATGTTCCATTAGGTCACTTGGAGATGAAATTGATGATGAGTCAATTTCTTTATAATGATTCAAAATTCGTGCCATAGATTCTTTTACCTTTCCAACCAGTTCAAGCGGCAATATGTTTATAGAATCGGACCGGCCAACCTGGTGACTTAAGAAATAATAATGGCAGCCGATCTAGTTGATTTATATCAATGTTTTAAAAAACTCGCCCCGGGGTACGCCAGGGGCGCACCCCGAGGCGGGGCGGTCCTAAAACACCCAGGACGGCTTAATCTGGGGCTTTTTTTCTGTGGGGTTTACACCCGAACGACTGGGGCGTACGCCCCAAACGCCTGGGCACGCCTTTTACGCCCCAATGGCCTGGCTTACGCCCCACTGAAGTTTGTCTGTATAGTTAAAAAAAATGATTTGATTACTACCGTGTGATCTTTTATATGCGTCTTACTCTCTTGGATGACGATTATAACATTTTTGGGAACTAAAGTTGTTTTAAATTGGTTATATATCATGTATAGAATGATAGAATCTACGGAATATAAACATAGATAGTTTGGATTTTGGTTAGAAATTTAGAATTAGATCTTAAATGATATTGAAAAACAATGATAAGTTCATTTTTATTATCGTTTTGTATATATTTATGATTTATCAACAAATTTTGCAGGCTTAAATTCTTTGTTTGTTCATAATATTTTTATTTTGTTTGTTTTTAATCTATTTTCACTATTTATATAATATTTTTTATTTCTAAATATTTTTTAAATTAGAAAATAAATTATTCATGGAGCTTACGCTCAGCCCCACATCAGGCAAAAAGCCCCGCCTTATACCCCCACCTCTGAAAACACTGATTTATATAATTATATACTTATATAAGTATTAAGTTCCTACCAAAAAAAAAAAGTGTTAGGTAAGTACAGTCGGTTCAGGTTGGTTCGGGTAAACCAAACCCCTGAGCCGAGACCCGAATTTAATCGGGTTTGCAATTTGGAGAACCAGGACCGACCCAAGATGTTTAAAAAACCATTCCAACCCAAACCATTGTCATCGGTTCGGTTCGGTTTGGTTCTCGGTTTGACCCAGACCAAGTTACACCCCTAGGTCCAGCCATCAACACCTGTCCCCACCCGTTTGATCACCCGTACCTTATGATGAGAGCCCCTAGGGTTCTCACGGTGGCATGTAGATCTCAACAAGTAGAAACCATCCAAACAGATGAAAAGAATAGGTGTCAATGGCCGGACCCCGAACCATGCATGGTGATACCGTGGTTCGGGGTGACTAAGTTAAGGGCTTTATCTATTTTTTACTTGCAACCTCTTTTTTATATCTAAATTTGAGTTTCACCCCTATCTTTCTAAAAAAATATGATCGTACGGCGACGACTCCTCGAAAAACTTATTCGCTCTCCTACTTGAACCCATGCAACTAGTTGGAACGAGAACCTAAACCATCGTGGGTGTGACGCTGCCGAGGACATCAGAGCTCACCGGAGAGCGGTGGCCGGCCAAGAGATCTATATCGATCTTTTCCAGTTGGCGGCTTTCGATCTCTCCGTTTCTGTTGAAGCTAGGGTTAGGGGGCCGGGTGCCGGCCAGGCCAGTACTAGCTGTGATGGGTCTCAAAGGGGTCTTGGAATGCACCAAGGGTTTAGGGTTCTCATCACCGGAGGATCGCACCAACACCGCTACTCCTGCGGTTCAGGCAGAGGCAACTAATTCTCCATCCCCTGCTGCTTTCTTTTCTTTTTTTTTTTATTGTTCTGACCTTGCACGACCCCCATTAATGTTTCTCCCCCCTCCTCTCTTTTTTTTTTTTTTCAATTTAGGACTACTCATCTGGCATCAGCTACAACAACGTCTTCCAACCCATAGCCCAATCGGTTCCGTCCATTCAGGATCGACTACCTTGCAGTAGGCCCTCATCTCGCGGCGGCGGCGGCCATGGCCAATCTCTGCTGGCTCATCAAACGTATTCGACCGACATGTCGTTCGGGTTCGGATTCGGGCCCCCATGTGGAAGCTATCATACCTCGCAAGATTCATCAGGGGCTGCGAATCATCTCCCCTACCACTCCATCGCGGCTGAAGGTGGCAATATTGAAGAGAAACAGCGGGAGCACAATGGAGCGATGACGAGGAGGTTTTTTTTTTTTTTTTTTGGAGCATCCCTCTCGGTGAATGAGGGGGGGTTCGGCCTAGACCCCTACCGGTTTATTAAAAAGAAAGAACATGAAGGACAGAGGATGCCTAAAGGCATCGACACCCGAGGTGTACCCCCTTCCAACACGGGCTAACAAGAATGCCCTGCACAACAAGCCAGAAAAAACAACAAGCCGAAAGTCCTAAGGCTCAGAAACCCTCGATCTTTCCATATCACGGAAAAGAGCTAGAAGCGATGCCGAGTCTTTCTCCTTGATGGAGAGACCTGCAGCCGAAGCTAACTCGAGGATGGTACTGTCCTCCAGATGACAAGGAGGTTAATTACAAAACTTAGTGAGAATTGAATCAACTATTCAACATGCAGCTCTCAATCGAAGAGCGAGGTTTTGATCGGTTCGATTCGCTCGATCGATCAAATTGCCAGTTTGACTAATTTAATTTTCTCTCTTTCTGTTGTTTTTTTTTTTATTATCATAATTTGGAGTTAATTTGTCACATGATATTTCGCAGGGGGAAGAGGGCAGCCGACGGTAATGGACTTGGTTGCCATTGTAAGAGGTCTCATGCATGTCAAGTACTTAACTAGCTAGTTAATTACTTGTCTGTCTGTCTGTGTGGTCTGCAGTTATTGTGAAAGTTTCAGAAAAGGATCATACTGCATTCCTGGTTGTGCATGCCAAGGGTGCCTTAATAGTCCCCAAAACGAAGATATGGTTACTGAAACCAAGCAAATCATACTGATTCACAATCCAATTGCATTTGCTACCAAGGTTGTCATCGATGGGGTCGATGGGGTGAGTAGTACTCTACATGGGCGGCGCTACAAATGGTTGAGTGGGGTCAATTGACCCCACTCACCGATTCAAATCTATTAAAAATTATATTATCTTTTTATTTTTATCATAATTTATTTTGTTTTGATTGTTGGTTTGACCCCACTCCATCGATTCACCAAACCCTACTTCATGTCGTCATGTGAAAAATATTTTTTAATATAATTTTTGACCCCACTGATACAAATTTCTAGAGCCGCCACTGGTACTCTATATATAGCTAGCTAGCTACTTTATTCCAACTCCGCCGACACCTTCCCTCCGTCCTTTCGGACATACTAATGAGAAAACCGATCGGGGGTGCATGCAGGGCAGCAAGCCGAGAAGTAAACACAGAAAAGGATGCAAGATCAAGCAGTCCATGTGGCTTAAAAATTACTGTGAATGCTATCAGGTTTAATTTTTTCTTTTCTTTTTTTTTTCTTAATTACTAGCGCGGTTAATCTATTTTCATGTTAATTCCTTTTTTTTTTCTCTCTCAAAGGCACATGTTGGATGCTCCGTTGGATGTGGATGCAAAGGCTGCCAGAATACTTATGGGATCAGGCATGATGGTAAGAAGCCCGCGCGCCCCTCTGTACGATTAATGTGCATATTAGTCCATCTCCAGCCCTTATATTAATCATCAGTAGAGGGAGGGACTTAACTCACTACGAAACAATTTAGAGGGGTCTACTATTAATTTTTTTTTCCACTTATTGTCTGCTGTGACCGAAAAGAAGATGAAGCGGGTGGATCAGGGAGCCATCCACCTAATAATAATGGGGATAATCTGGAGGAGGTTGTGATCCCTGAGCAATGGAACCCACAACCTGCAGCTACACCAACTCCAGTACTAGTCCAAAGCTCCAAGTATGTGAAACCTATGGCTAATTAATTTGTTTCTTAGATCAAAAGTCTCTCTCTAGCCATCAATCTAATGCAAGTCATTTGGATACATGTTGCAGCCCTTTTTTTGACGGCAGCCGATGCGATGATCTGCTTAATTCGATCTCCTCACTCCATGCCGCGCGCATCGCCACCGCACGCCATGCCGCCGCATTTCCCTCCTGGCGGTGATTAATCTCGGCGGCAAGGCTCCTATTGAATGCATTTTTTTAGTTTGTTTAGTGCAGTTAATTGTGCATGTAATCAGGAGTTGAGTGTTTTCTTCCTTCTGACCTGCATAGGAACTGATTCAAAGCAGTTTTATACAATAGCAATGGACTTTTAGACTGCAATCCCTAATTTCTTGTCTCATTTTAAGATCACTTGGTCACACTTCTAATTAATATTCGGCACTGAAATATTTTTATTAAGTTTCCACTTCATTTTTTACCATGACTAATCTTGAACAGATTCAAAATAACCAAATCCTCTTTATTTAAATGTCAGAGAATTAAAACTACAATTACTATCCAAAATTTACTTTCAAAAAGATTAAAATAATCTTTTACATACATCACAAAGAATCGATCTATAATTGGAGACATGGTTCGAAAACTTGGCAAATCGACTTGAAACTCGGTCGAAGCTACTCGATGTAGATTCGGATTGACGTACTAAGGGTGCGTTTGGCATTGGTTTTGAAATTTTAGGTTTTGATTTTGGAATACCAAGAACTAGTTTTGTGCAAAACCAGTTTTAGCTTATCGAAAACCAGTTCTAGAATTATCAACATTTGAGCATTTGGCAATAAAACCAGTTTTGAGCCTAAAACTAGTTTTGCAGTTATTTTTCTAAAATGTTCTCTCCAATATTTTCTATCTACGATATTTTCTCTTTGTATAATATTTTCTCTCCAACATTACCTCTACGATATTTTCTCTCTATAATATTTTCTCTTCTCACTACGTCATTTTTTATCTAAAATACTCTCCTTCTATAATATTTTCTCTCTACAATATACTCATTCTATAATATTTTCTCTCTTTAAAATATTCTCTTGCTACAATATTTTCTCTCTCTAGATTTTCTCTCTCTAAAAATATTCTCTCTATAACACTTTCTCTAATATTTTTTCTCTACAATATTATTTCTTCTCTCTCTACCCCATTTTTTCTCTCTATGATATTTTCTCTCTATAATATTTTCTCTCATTCAGTTTCTCTTTAAATATTTGCTCATTAAAATATTTTGTCTTTACAATATTTTCTCTCTCTAAAATGTTTTTTTTGTATAATATTTTTTCTCTCTCTATAATATTCTCCTTCTACAACATTTTCTCTTTACAATATTTTCTCTTTATAAAATATTATCTTTCTATAACATTTTTTCTATCTGCAATATCTTCGATCTCTTTCAACAATATTTTTTTCTAACCCATTTTTTTGTCTATGATATTTCCTCTGTATAATATTTTTTCCTCTTTATCTCATTTTCTCTCACTACAATATTTCCTCTTTCTAAAATATTCTCTCTATAATATTTTCTTTATCTAAAATATTCCCTTTCTATAAAATTTTCTCCCAAAAATATCATATTTTACAATGTTTTCTCTCTACAATATTTCTCTCTCTAAAATATTCTCTTTGTATACTATTTTCTCTCTCTAAAATATTCTTTCTATAATATTTTCTCTCGAACATTTTCTTACTCTATGATATCTTCTCTCTCTATAATTAATATTTTTCTCCCCTCTTTGTTATTTTCTCTCTCTATAATATTTCTTTTCTAAATTTTTCTCTTTATAATATATTCGCTCTCTAAAATATTCTCTTTCTATAATATTTTATCTCTATAAAATATTCTCTTTCTATAATATTTTCTCTCTCTATAATATTTTTTTCTTTCTAAAATATTATCTTTCTATAACATTTTCTCTCTCTAAAATATCCTATTTCTACAAAGTTTCTGCTCTATAACATTTCTCTCTAAAATATTCTCTTTTTATAATATTTTATCTCTCTAAAATATTCTATTTCAATTATATTTTCTCTCTCTATGATATCTTCTCTCTCTATTATTAATATTTTTCTTCTCTCTTTGTTTTTTTCTCTCTCTACAATATTTTCTATCTAAACTACTCTCTATAACATATTCTTTCTCTAAAATATTATCTTTGTATAATATTTTCTCTCTCTAAAATATTCTCTTTCTATAAAATTTTCTCTCTAAAATATCACATTCTACAATGTTTTCTCTCTACAACATTTCTCTCTCTAAAATATTCTCTTTGTATACTATTTTCTCTCTCTAAAATATTATTTCTATAATATTTTATTTCATGAATATTTTCTCTCTCTATAATTAATATTTTTCTCCCCTCTATGTTATTTTCTCTCTCTATAATATTTCTTTTCAAAATTTCTCTCTATAATATATTCTCTCTCTAAAATATTCTCTTTCTATAATATTTTATCTCTATAAAATATTCTCTTTCTATAATATTCTCTCTCTACAATATTTTTTCTTTCTAAATATTCTCTTTCTACAATATTCTCTCTCTAAAATATCCTATTTCTACAAAGTTTCTACTCTATAACATTTCTCTCTCTAAAATATTCTCTTTTTATAATATATTCTCTCTAAAATATTATATTTCTATTATATTTTCTCTCTCTATGATATCTTCTCTCTCTATTATTATTATTTTTATCCTCTATGTTTTTTTCTCTCTCTAAAATATTTTCTATCTAAACTATTCTCTATAACATATATATTCTTTCTCTAAAATATTATCTTTCTATAATATTTTCTCTCTAAAATATTCTCTTTCTATAACATTTTCTCTCTCTACAATATTTTCTTTTTTTATAATATTTTCTCTCTACAATATTTTCTCTCTCTATAATATTTCTTCTCTATAATATTTTTTATCTTCAATATTTTCTCTCACTACATATTTATTTATTTAATACTCTATCTATATTCTTCTCTTTAGAATTTTCTCTCTCTATAATATTTTTATATCTATCATATATTTTCTCTAAAGTATTCTCTCTATAATAATTTTCTCTCTCTACAATATGATATGTATATATTCTCCCGGTTTTAATTTTTTCTCTTTACAATAGTTTCTCTCTACAACATATATGTTATTCACAATAATTTTTTTTAATTATTGTTTTGCCTTCTTGCCTCAAGAACCAAAAAGAAGAACCCAAAAGCAGAAAATTTCTGCTTTTGGGTTTTGATGATTTTCTGGTTTTGGTTTTGGAAAACCAATTTTCTAATCGAATCCCAAACGCACTAAAATCTTATACCAAAACCAGTTTGGCAAGTGGAACTAGTTTTGACGCAAAACTAGGCCTCCAAAACCAATGCCAAACACACCCTAAGCCAAAAACTCGGTGACATCAATTAAGTTACCAAGTAACTTGCGTGATTCGACCTATTCGCATCAAGATACGCAACTTAATTCTTTAACCTGGCCGAGTTGATACATATGCAAAATCAATCAGAGAAGAAAACATAAGGATATGGACCGCCTCATCTGTCCAATGTTGGTGCTTTACCCGCCTCGAGCAGTGCCACCTTGCCACCCTCTCGCGACAGCCATGCGGCCGCACCTTTCGATCATAATGCGCAGTTGCATTAAAAAGTAATTGGCACCACTGCCTCGCATTCATAGGCTTCGCCGGTGACATGACAGCGTCCCTACCCCTCTTCAATCGCGCAGCAAATGACCCATTAGAGTTTTGCCTCGAGTGGAGGAGGATTTCAGACCGCGGAATCCTTCAGGTATTTGGGGCTCTAACTGACCGAGTTCTGCGGGTCATGAATAACAAGTCGAGTCCTTTTTTTTTTTTTTTTAAATTCCACACCCCAAAAACCTGTAAACATACCCTGATTCCCACTCGATTCTCATTTACTTACCAAATTCTTTATGAATATCATTTCCCCCTTTCAGCTCTCTTTTTCTATGGCCAATCAATAACCATTATACGATGGAGTGTTACAAATGAAGTTGATTATGGGTTTTTTTTTTGGTAAACATAAGCTGATGATAACTTGATGACCTTCATGTCCTCACACACGAGGGCAGACAGACCAAAAGGAAAGTCACATTACACCAAATTAATAGATTTACTACATAAATTACAACGATCTTAGACCATGGTAAAGTTAACGACGGGCATATTATTTAATGATGGCCGAAAACCGTCGTATAGTATTAGTAAAATAATTTTTATAAATTCTCATTGTCGTATATTAAACGTCGGTTTACGACCGTCGTTTAATACGACCTAATTGACTACAAATCAAATCCCCCCCCCCGAATCCCTCTTTTTCCTTCGCTGTGTTTCCCTCCTCTCTGAGGTTTGCGGCCGGCGTCGAGCTCTTCCGATCAGAGGTACCTCTCTCTCTCTCTCTCTCTCTCTCTCTCTCTCTCTCTCTCTCTCTCTCTCTCTCTCTCTCTCTCTCTCTCTCTCTCAACCTGCCAACACCTCCCCCCCCCCCACCTGTCGCGACCCCCACCACCTCCTCCACTTCCCCTGTCACCGACCGCCACCACCTCCTGCTCCTGCCACCGCCACCTCCTCCACCTGTCGCGATCCCCCCCCCTTCTCGCCCTACCTCCCTTTCCACCACCACCACCACCTGCTCCATTGTCGCTGCCACCACCTCTCTCTCTCTCTCTCTCTCTCTCTCTCTCTCTCTCTCTCTCTCTCTCTCTCTCTCTCTGGATCTGATTAGTCTTCCCTGTCTTTCAGTCGGCAGCGGAGCTTCTTCTCCAATTCTTCGATCAACTTCTCCCCGTGCTCCTTTGGCAAAACCCTAGGTAAGGCTCTATCTCTAGTAAGGGGTAAGGCTCTATCGGTAGTTTATTTTGTTCCAAATCGCTTCCTAAAGTTTGAAATGTTAGCACAATACCCCTCCTGTCAACTACTTAATTTCCTCATTTGGTAAATTTTATCTGAATTGAAGGAAGAAAAATGTAGTTTTCTAACTATAGGGGGTTTAGTGTTTTTGAGCTAAATTCAGAGGGGGCAAAGTGTAATTTACTCTTTTTTTAGGTGTTTTCTCTATAAAAAATTAGTAACTTTGAAACAGTGGATTTCAAGGCTACGTGAAGGATGGATTCCCCTAGGTGTGTCACAATAGGGGTGCAACTCAGTTCGAGTTTGAGCCAACCCGGAACCGAACCAAACTAGTTTGGTTCTACAATATTGAAACCCGAACCAACCCGACTTGGGGATAGACCCGAACCAACCCAACCCACACTAAGGTCGGGTTGGTTCGAATCAATTCTCGGGTTGGTAGTTGGTCTAAAAAAAAATGGTCATCAGCTATTTACTAGCAAGCCGGAGGTCCAAGTTAGGCTTTAGACTTTAGCCACCCATTGAGTTCTCTCGGTACACTACAACAAAGTAAGAGATAAACTACATATATTAATGATGGTCATAAACCGTCGTTATTATAACGACGGGCAATTAATATTACGACAGTCTTAAACCATTGTTTATTATCATTAAAATAAGTTTTACAATTTCTCACTGTCGTATAATAAATTACGGTCTAAGACCGTCGTTTTATCAGCCCTAAATATCTGCTCACCTCCCCGATCCTTCCTCTTTCTCTCTCGCTGTGAGGAGTTGTGGTACCCCCCTCCTTCGGATCTAAGGTACCCCCCTCCCCCCCCCCTCTCTCTCTCTCTCTCTCTCTCTCTCTCTCTCTCTCTCTCTCTCTCTCTCTCTCGACCTGCCATCACCGACCCCCCCTCCCCCCACACCTGCCGTGACCTCCCCTACCTCCCCTGTCACTGACCACCACCTCCTCCTGTTCTTGCCGCCGCCACCTCCTCCACCTGCAGCGACCCCCCCTTCCCCCCCTCCTCCTCCATTACTGTCGCCACCACTACCACCTCCTTCATTGCCGCTGCCACCACCACCTGTCGCCTGCCTTCTGTCGCCACCACCACCTCCTCCATTACCGCAGCCACCACCACCTACCACCTGCCTTCTGCCGCCACCACCTCTCTCTCTCTCTCTCTCTCTCTCTCTCTCTCTCTCTCTCTCTCTCTCTCTCTTTCTCTCTCTCTCTCTCCCTTTTATTTTTGGGATTCGATGTCTTCCCTGTCTATCAGTCGGCAACAGAGCTCCTCCTCCAATTAAGTGATCTACTTCTCCCCGTTGTCCTTCGGTAAAACCCTAGGTAAGGCTCTCTCTCTCTCTCTCTCTCTCTCTCTCTCTCTCTCTCCCCCCCCCCTCCCTTTTATTTTTGGGATCTGATATGTCTTCCCTGTCTATCAGTCGGCAACGGAGCTCCTCCTCCAATTAAGAGATCAACTTCTCCCCGTGGTCCTTCGGCAAAACCCTAGGTAAGGCTCTCTCTCTCTCTCTTGAATGCCATATGTAGGCCTCCTACTGGCATCCATATGGGCACAATGCATGGCATGTGTCATCCTCAATACAATCCTTTACACAGTTGTATAAAAGGACACAAATGATTTGTTGTTCCCAATATGGGGCAGTAGTAGTGAATGAATCTATATTGTCTCTTTTATCCCATAAACCAAGTGTAAAAAGAAAAGGTAATGGAGGTGAGGTTTTGATCTCACCACACTACAAAAAAAAACATTTTTTACTGACGGAATATATCCGTCGGTAAAAATAATTTTTCGTCGGTAATAATTTATCGCGATGGAACCAATTTCCGTCGATAGTCTGTTTGGAAAAAAGGCGTCGAGAAAAATCTGCGACGGATACAAAATATCCATCGGTATTAATCGTTAATACCGACGGCTATTTTGTGTCCGTCGGTAATATATGAATATTTAATAAAAAAATATAATAGAGTATTACCAACGGACAATTATCTTCCGTCAGCAATATATAAGGTTATTACCGACGGATACGGTTCTTACCGTCGATAAAACTTTGTATATTACCGACGAACAAATAATTTTCGTCGGTAATATATAAATAATTTAAATAAATAAAATAGATTATTACCGACGGAATTTATAGTACCCGTCGGTAAAAAAACATGAATTTTTTAAAAAAAATACTAAAATAAGGTTATTTAATTCCTGTGATTTAAAATAATATCACAGTATATTCAAATATTACCATAATTGACTAAATCAAATATTATCATAATTTATCAAATATTACCGTAATTTATCAAATATTACAACAATTTATCAAATATCACTGTAATTTATCAAATATTACCACAAATTACCAAATATTACCACAATACCAGACAATTATAGACAAGACCAAAAAATTACCACATATTTATTACAAAATTATTTTTACACAATCCAAAACTGAGGGAATCTGTGTGCCCTAGCTCCACCATCCCACGTCGTCCGGCACCAACGCTGGTGCTCTCATTCCCTGACGCTGCACATCCTGCAATTAATATATATTTATTAAAAAAATAATTTATATCTATAATTTAGAGTCTAAGCGTTAAAAAATCATAAGTTAGCGTGTTTTGGATTTGAAATTGGTTTGGATTCGATCGGATCATCATCGGATCGCATCCGATAATATGTACTTGGATGTTTTTTTATATTTCGAATTTGTGAGCAAGTTCTAATTAGATATTTTAACAATTTACCCTCCGAATGACCAATTTAGAGTCTAAGAGTTGAAAAATTATAAGTTAGCATGTTTCGGATTTAAAATTAGTTTGAATTCGATCGGATCATCATTAGATCAGCATCCGATAATTCGTACATAGATTTTTTTTGTATTTCGGACTTGTGAGTAAGTTCTAATTAGATATTTTAATAATTTACATTCCGATTGATCAATTTAGAGTCTAAGGGTTAAAAAATCATAAGTTAGCATATTTCGGATTTGAAATTGGTTTGGATTCGATCGGATCGGCATCGGATCGGCATCCGATAATTCGTACTTGGATGTTTTTTATATTTCGGAGTTGCGAGCAAATTCTAATTAGATATTTTAACAATTTACCCTCCGATTGACCAATTTAGAGTCTAAGCGTTGAAAAATAATAAATTAGCGTGTTTCAAATTTGAAATTGGTTTGGATTCGATCGGATCGTCATCGGATCGATATCTGATAATTCGTATTTGGATATTTTTTTGTATTTTGGAGTTCCGAGCAAGTTCTAATTAGATATTTTAACAATTTACCCTCCGATTGACCAATTTAGAGTCTAAGCGTTGAAAAATCATAAGTTAGCGTGTTTCGAATTTAAAATTGGTTTGGATTCAATCGGATCGTCATTGGATTGGCATCCAATAATTCGTACTTGGATATTTTTTCGTATTTCAAAGTTGCGAGCAAGTTCTAATTAGATATTTTAAGAATTTACCCTCCGATTGACCAATATAGAGTCTAAGCATTGAAAAATCATAAGGTAGCATGTTTCGGATTTAAAATTGGTTTGGATTCGATCAGATCGTCATCGGATCGGCATCTGATAATTGGTACTTGGATTTTTTTTATATTTCGGACTTGCGAGCAAGTTCTAATTAAGTACCGGAATTGGCCCCTAGATACCCCCTTGCACTTCTTCCAATTGCATCAGGACCTTATCGATCGATTCCTCGCCAATCAGGTTAAGCAACGCAAGTCAACAATGGAGAGCGATCGTATAACCAGAAGTGGGGTGAGGAAGTGATCAACCCTTGATCTAGTCCATGTGGAGCGCATGTTTTATGATGCTCGTTTGTTTGAGATCGCATTCCAATGAGATCTTTTAGTTAGAGAGGTGTTAAAATGTCTGTGCATAGCTGTGAGTCTAGCTCTTTGGGAACCTTTCGCTTGCTCATTTTGAGTATAGCCTGGATCTGTAATTTTCCTTCTTCCCACTTTATGGGTTCTTAATGAAATCTTACTTACCGTTCAAAAAAAATCATAAGGTAGCGTGTTTCAGATTTGAAATTGGTTTGAATTCGATCGGATCATCATCAGATCGTATCTGATAATTCATACTTGGATGTTTTTTCATATTTCGGACTTGCGAGCAAGTTCTAATTAGATATTTTAAGAATTTACCCTCCGATTGACCAATTTAGAGTCTAAGCGTTGAAAAATCATAAGTTAGTGTGTTTCGAATTTGAAATTGGTATGATTCGATCCAAACGTCATCAGATCAGCATCCGACAATTTATACTTTGATTTTTTTTATATTTTGGACTTACGAGAAAGTTCTAATTGGATATTTTAATAATTTATCCTCCGATTGACCAATTTAGAGTCTAAGCATTGAAAAATCATAAGTTAGCGTGTTTCGGATTTAAAATTGGTTTGGATTCGATCAGATTGTCATCGGATCGGCATCCGATAATTTGTAATTGGATTTTTTTTATATTTCGAACTTACGATCAAGTTCTAATTAGATATTTTAAGAATTTACCCTCCGATTGACCAATTTAGAGTCTAAGCGTTGAAAAATCATAAGTTAGCGTGTTTCGGATTTTAAAATTGGTTTGGATTCGATCAGATCATCATCGGATCGCATAAGATAATTTGTACTTGGATGTTTTTTCGTATTTCGGACTTGCGAGCAAGTTTTAAGTAGATATTTAAAAAATTTACCCTCCGATTGTCTAATTTAGAGTCTTAGCGTTGAAAAATCATAAGTTAGCGTGTTTTGAATTTTGAACTTGGTTTGGATTCGATCGGATTGTCATCGGATCGCATCCGATAATTCATACTTGGATGTTTTTTTGTATTTTGGATTTGCAAGCAAGTTTTAAGTAGATATTTGAAGAATTTACCCTTCGATTGTCTAATTTAGAGTCTAAGCGTTGAAAAATCATAAGTTAACGTGTTTTGGATAATCGTGTTAAGCTCAAATAACATGGCAATCGTACTTGTATTAATTTTAGTAAGATGTTTACTTTATATTAATATTATAAAGATTAGTAAGTACCTGATCATGAGCATGAGCCACCGCTAGACCGTCTCATGAACTCATCAAGCCGACGCTCTAGTTCCCTATGAGCTTCTCTTTCCTCCTCAACTCACCGCTCGAGTGCCTGCCTTTCCTGACGCTCCGCCTCAACCCTGTGCTCGAGGGCCTACCTTTGCTCGCGCTCAACGTCTAGCGCAGATTGTAACTGAGTGATAATTTGCCATATGGTGGAGTTTGACATAAGTCCTTTTTGAGAGATGACTTTTACTTGCAGGTCACGTTAATTTCAAAATATAGCTCAAGTCCCTATCCTCACGATGAATTTATACTCTTTCTGAATACAAATGTATACTCTTTCTTATAGCTTGGTTCTGTTAAAAGCTTGGTTCTTCAAGCTTGGGATTGGCTTGTTTAGTAATCGAGCCGAACAGAGCTTTGATCTATTCGAGCTTGGCTCGTTTAATAAATGAGCCTACTCGAATGAGCTCTTACCGAGCTTGGCTCATTTAATAAACATAATCTTAAGCATAATCCTAACTTAAAGCCTAAACCTTAATCCTAACCTAAACCTAAATCCTAAACCTAATTTAAACCCTCAACCTAACTCTAACCCTAATCCTAATATAAACCCTAAACTTAAACACTAAAATCACATTAATATTTTAATAAACTTCTCCAAAGTTTGAAGTTTGACATATGTTTAGGACCTATACCTAATTTGCCATATGGTGGAGTTTGACATAACTCCTTTTTGAGAGATGACTTTTATTTGCAGGTCACGTTAATTTCAAAATATAGCTCAAGTCCCTCACGATGAATTTATACTCTTTCTGAATACAAATGTATACTCTTTCTTATAGCTTGGTTCGGTTAAAAGTTTGGTTGTTCAAGCTTGGGCTTGGCTTGTTTAGTAATCGAGCCGAACCGAGCTTTGATCTATTCGAGCTTGGCTCGTTTAATAAACGAGCCTACTCGAACGAGCTCTTACCGAACTTGTTCATGAACTCTCCCATGTCGTAAACCCTAAACATAATCCTAACTTAAAGCCTAATCCCTAAACCTAACTTAACTCTAACCCTAATCCTAACATAAACCCTAAACCTAAACACTATAATCTCATTAGTATTTTAATAAGCTTCTCCAACGTTTGAAGTTTGACATATGTTAAGGACCTATACCTAATTTGCCATATGATGAAGTTTGGTTAAAAGCTTGGTTGTTAAAGCTTGGCCTTGGCTTGTTTAGTAATCGAGCCGAACCGGGCTTTGATCTATTTGAGCTTGGCTCATTTAATAAACGAGCCTACTTGAAGAAGCTCTTACCGAGCTTGTTCATGAACTTTATCTTAAACCAAATCATAGACTATATATATTTGGTCTATTCATGCTTTTTATGAACTTATTCACAAGCCTATTCACGAGCTTGCTCACGATCCTAAACAAACAACACTTGCCCCCCTATACTTTAGCTCAAAAACACTTAACTCCCCTATAGTTAAAGAACTGCATTATGCCCCCTTCATTTCTGTTTTAATCATATAAAAATCACCAAATGAGGTAATTAAGTAGTTGACAAAAGGGGTATTGTCCTAACATTTCAAACTTTAGGGAGCGATTTGGAACAAAATAAACTACAGAGTGCTTTAGTGTTTTTGAGCTAAACATCAGAGGGGCAAAGTATAATTTAATAAAAAAAACTAAAGACTAGAGATGCTCTAATATTGCAATATAGTTAAGGACCCTGCAATTAGTTTTAATCAGATAAAAATCATCAAATGAGAAAATTAAGTACTTGACAAATGGGGTATTATGCTAACATTTCAAACTTTAGGGACGGATTAGGGTTACCGGAAAGGGAGAAGGAGGAGCAGTGGCGTCGGCGGAGGAGAGGCCGGAGCAGCGGCGCCGGTGAAGGAGAGGCCGAAGCAGCGACACCGGCGGAGGGGAGGCCGGGGGGGCGGGGGGACGCACCGGAGGGGAGGCCGAGGGGGTGCACCGGAGGAGTCCGGGGTGCATCGAAGGGGAGACCGGGGGGCCGGGGGGGTGCGCCGTAGGGGGCTGGGGGGGTGGGGGGGACGGGGATTGAAATCGGGGGGGGAGGAGAGAATAGATCCAGACAGCAACAGGGGGGGTCGTTTAAACCTTAAAACACAGGGCTTATTACCGACGGACATTAATTTTTCGTTGGTACAATATTATTACTGACGGTATTTTTATTATCCGTCGGTAATAATAAATATTATATCGACGGATATAATAGTTACCGTCGGTAAATATATATCACCGACGGATAATAAGTTACTATCGCGGTAATACATATGTAAAAAATTATTAAAATAAAAACAACTATAATTGGCGACGAGTTTTTTTATTACTGTCGGTAATAACACATTGTACCGACGGACATAAAATATTTCGTTGGTAAAGATATATTATCGATGGATAATAAATGACTGTCGGTAATAAATATGTAAAAAGTCATATTACCGACGGAATATAACATTACCGTCGGTAAAATATATATTATTACCGACGGTAATATAAAATTCCATCGGTAATAAACCTATTTCCTGTAGTGCCACCTCAAAGAAACCCAACCACTAAGCGGCGACCTATAACTACCAAGTAACTAAATTTGTTGTGATATTTTAACTTAAAATTTAAATTACATATCTAACAGTGTACACACAAGTTAGAGGGCAGTTGTGTTTCGGTATTGAGGTAACCATCCTCATACCCTAAAGTTAATCGGGTTGACACCGGCTGAAGGGCCATGACCATGGTGCAATCATCGGAGCAAATTGGGTTACAGAGGCAAGGTCACGAGTGTTGAGATGGCCATGCCTCACACGAGTTAGCCCCACATTGGTACTGGGAGCGGATGATGGGCCGTTTATATACCAATTTTGGACCTCCCCTTACAAGCCGGTTTTGTGAGAAGGCAGGTATCCAAAGGTATGGATTCGTTCACATGGTATTAGAGCCAAAATCGCTCCGGGAGCTCCTACCGATTGTGTCCGTGCCAAATGTGTCCTGTGTGAGGGGGGGTGCTGAGATGGTCATGCTCACACGGGTTACTCCCACATCGATAATGGGAGCAGGTGATGGGCTGTTTATATACCAGCCTTGGACCTCCCCTTACAAGCCGGTTTTATGAAGATGATGGTATACAAAGGTCTAGGTTTGTTCACAACGAGCTCAGGAGGCGCGGAACGCATTAGGGGCAACAGCCGGTGCATTTTTCTTTCCTTCTCATTTCTCGACTATGTCGTGGCATGAGGTTGGAGCTTTCTCCTAATTAGGGATGGCAATTAAACTGGCTTAGGAGGTTACCCGATCCTATTGGGACAAGTTTGGGTTGGAATTAAAAGGATTTGGACTGATTGGGGATTGCTTGAAAAAAACCGAACGGTTTGGGAAGGGGTCGATTTGTGACTAGTTTGGCCAGAGTTAACTTGGGCTTTTGGTAGGGTTGGGCTCGAACATTCAAGCCCGATTGTGTTATGGTCCGGGTATGGACAACCAAAAGCCTCCACTAACAGGTATGTATCATAAGTCGAAAATAAGTCATTCATGCTTACTCATTCCTAAGTCGGAAATACGAAAAACCATAGGAGTATAAATTATCGGATGTGATCCGATGACAATCTGATCGAATTCAAACCAATTTCAAAATCCGAAACACGAAAACTTACGATTTTCAAACCCTTAGACTCTAAATTAGTCAATCCGACAATAAAATTTTAAAATATCTACTAAATACTCGTTCCTAAGTCGAAAATACAAAAAAACCATACGAGTATAAATTATCAGATGCGATCAAATCCAAACCAATTTTATAGATCAAACGGCCCATTCGGATACGCCAAGTGTCGAATTATTACCAAGTCGGCCGAATCGGTCCAAAGTTGCATTAATCAGCAAAATTAGGGCGTGATTAGGGTTCATAATCTAATTCAGCCATTTTAGAGATCAAACAGTTCATTCGGGTATGCCAAGTGTTGAATCATTCCCAAGTTGGCCGAATCGGTCCAAAGTTGTATTAATCGGTCGAAATCCGGCACATATATGGTTCAAAATGCAATTGAACCATTTTAGATGCAAACGAGTGATTTAAGTATGAATCTAGCACGCATCGGATTGAATCGACTCGATCCGGGCTCGAATAGTATGAATCGGCCAAATTAGGACGTGATTAGGGTTCATAATCTAATCCAGCCATTTTAGAGATCAAACGATCCATTCGGATACGCCAAGTGTCGAATTGTTCTCAAGTCGACCAAATCGGTCCAAAGTTGCATTAATCGGCCAAAATTTGGCACATATAGGGTTCAAAATGCAATTGAACCATTTTAGATGCAAACGAGTAATTTAAGTACGAATCTAGCACACATTGGATTGAATAGACTCGATCCGGGCTTGAATAGTATGAATCAACCAAATTAGGGCATGATTAGGGTTCATAATCTAATCCGGCCATTTTAGAGATCAAACGATCCATTCAGGTACGCCAAGTGTCGAATCATTCCTAAGTCGGCCGAATTGGTCCAAAGTTGCATAATCGGCCGAAATTCGGCACATATAGGGTTCAAAATGCAATTAAACTATTTTAGATGCAAACGAGTGATTTAAGTATGAATCTAGCACGCATCAGATTGAATCGACTCGATCCCGCCTCGAATAGTCTGAATCGGCCATATTAGGGCATAATTAGTGTTCATAATCTAATCCGGTCATTTTAGAGATCAAACGGTCCATTCGGGTACACCAAATGTCGAATCGTTCCTAAGTCGGTTGAATCGGTCCAAAGTTGTATTAATATGCCAAAATCTGATACATTTAGTGTTCAAAATGCAATTGAACCATTTTAGATATAAACGAGTGATTTAAGTATGAATCTAGCATGTATTGGATTGAATCGACTCGATCAGGACTCGAATAGTATGAATCGATCAAATTAGGGCATGATTAGGGTTCATAATCTAATCCGACTATTTTAGAGATCAAACGATCCATTCGGGTACGCCAAGTGTTGAATCTTCTTAAGTTCGCCAAATCAGTCCAAAGCTGCATTAATCGGTCGAAATCTGGCACATATAGGGTTCAAAATATAATTGAGCCATTTTAGATGCAAAAGAGTGATTTTAGAATGAATCTATCACGCATTGGATTTAATCGACTTGATCCGGGCTCAAATAGTATGAATCGACCAAATTAGGGCGTGATTAGGGTTCATAATTTAATCTAGCATTTTAGAGATCAAACGGTCCATTCGACTAGGACAAGTGTCGAATCATTCCCAAGTCGGCCGAATTGGTCCAAAGTTGCATTAATCTATCGAAATTCGGCACATATAGGGTTTAAAATGCAATTGAACCATTTTAGACGCAGACGTGTGATTTAAGTATGAATCTATTACACTTCGGAATGAATCGACTTGATTCGGGCTCGAATAGTATGAATCGGCCAAATTAGGGCATGTTAGGGTTCATAATCTAATCCGGCCATTTTAGATATTAAACGGTCCATTTAAGTACACCCAAGTATTGAATTGTTTCCAAGTAGGCCGAATCGGTCCAAATTTGCATTAATCGGCCGAAATCCGGCACATATAGGGTTCAAAATGTAATTGAATCATTTTAGATACAAACAAGTGATTTAAGTATTAATCTAGCACTCATCAGATTTAATTCACCTAGAATCGGATTGATTTGGTCCAATTTGAGCACGATAAATGTAAAATTCTAATTCTCTTTCTTTTTTTTTTCAGGGATCGAAAGGTGGAGGTTGGATTTGTTTTTTTGTGGTTGGATGTTGCATGCATATGGTTGTATTTTTATTTTTTATTTATTTTTGTGGTTGAATGTTGAATATTGGATGTTATCGGATTTTTTTTTTGTGGTTGGATATTAGATCGTTGAAATGTAATCGTATTTTATTTTTTTTGGATGTTGGTTGGATCGATGTTGGATGTATATGTTGTTGTATGGTTCGATGGTTGTGTATGGTCGGATGATTGGATGTATATGTTGGATGTTGGTTCAATATTGTTATAAATGTGCAGAAATTTTGGCAACCAGTTCACTGTTTTTTTTAAAAAAAAACTGTACACATAAACAACGGTCTTAGACAGTCGTTTTCTGGAGGATAGTTTTTATAAAAAAAAACTAGCATCAGTTTATACAACGGTCAATGACTGT
Organism: Chamaelirium japonicum; assembly: GCA_947650365.1. Lineage (NCBI taxonomy): Eukaryota > Viridiplantae > Streptophyta > Magnoliopsida > Liliales > Melanthiaceae > Chamaelirium > Chamaelirium japonicum. The sequence goes on from OX393549.1 coordinate 84,583,691, forward strand.
CGTTTACTGAAAAATAAATTTTTTTAAAAAAATATTTTTAGATATACGACAGCTTATGATCGTCATTTACTGTGTAAACGACAAGTTTAAACCGTCGTTTAATTAAAAGCTCATCGTTAAAAAGGACGGTATACTATGACGGTTATAGACCGTCATATATTAACGACGGTTTTTGTAACAACCAAGATCCAATAGGCCAAGAGCCAAGACTCCTGAGGCGGGAATACCAAGATGGATGAGGTGAGGTGAGGTGAGGTGAGGTGTACAAGGCCATAAGTTAGCCCCACATCGCCTGGAGAGAAGGAGATCCTGAGCTACTTATATAATTTTCCCTCCCAACCATAGAAGACGCGTTTTAAAAAACCGTGCGCCGCTACGGAATTCGTAAGAACTCCGTAGTTACGCGTGCTTGGGCGAGAGTAGTACTAGGATGGGTGACCACCCTGGGAAGTTCTCGTTCGGGCACGGGCAAAGCGGACTATATCTTACGTGTTTGGGACGGATGTTACAAAATGGTATCAGAGCCGGTTCTCCTCGCTATGGGGGGTCCTAACCCTACACGAGGATGTGTAGCCCTGCAGGGGGTGGATTGTGACGACCAAGATCCAATAGGCCAATAGCCAAGAGCCAAGACTCCTGAGGCGGGAATACCAAGATGGATGAGGTGAGGTGAGGTGTACAAGGCCATGAGTTAGCCCCACATCGCTTGGAGAGAAGGAAATCCTGAGCTACTTATATAATTTCCCCTCCCAACCATAGAAGACATGTTTTAAAAAACCGTGCGCCGCTATGGAATTCGTAAGAACTTCATAGTTAAGCATGCTCGGGCAAGAGTAGTACTAGGATGGGTGACCACCCTGGGAAGTTCTCATTCGGGCACGGGCAAAGCGGACAATATCTTGCGTGTTTGGGACGGATGTTACAGTTTTAGACCATCGTATAACAAAAACGACAGGATCAGAAACGACGGACGTGGTGACGCGTTATGATCGTCGTTAATTATTATAAACGACGGTTCAAGACCGTCGTTTGTTGACAGATATACGACAGTTTATGACGATCGTTTACTATGTAAACGACAAGATTAAACCGTCGTTTAATTAAAAGCTCATCATTAAAAAGGACGGTATACTATGACGGTTATAGACCGTCATATATTAACGACAGTTTTAGACCGTCGTATAACAAAAACGACAGGATCAGAAACGACGGACGTGGCGACGCGTTATGACCGTCGTTAATTATTATAAACGACGGTTCAAGACCGTCGTTTTTTGATAGATTTGGTGTAGTGTTATTCTCCCAAAAACCTTCGATCCCATGTATACGCGCTTCCATGGCAAGCCAGTGGGCCGCCCCATTGGCAGTTCGAGGCACCCATTGTAAAGAAGCCATTGATAGGGTATCCCACGCACTCAGACATCGCGTAAGGATGGGACAAATGTCCTCCGTACATCCTTTACCTAGCACCAGTGCATTCCTAGCCTATGCCGCATCAGTAAGAAACCACCAAACAGCACGACATACTCCTTGCCGCCGTCAACGCCGTAAGGATCGCCCATAACTTAGTGTAAGGAAGAATTTACCTGACATCGGAATGAGGCCGCCGCATATAGCTGGCCCTCTATATTAGTCATAACCCAGCCTCCAGCCGCTACCTCCTCAGACTTGCAAAATGACCCATCCGTCCAAACTATATATGGTGTCACCATATGACCTCCTCTCTCGAACTCCCGGGGCCACAAACACCTCAAAAAATTGGTCATCAACTCCATTCCCTGCTTAGCCACCATATCTGATACTCATCCCCCGCCGTAGGAATTCAGTTCTCGGTAAAACTCCATGTAAAACTTTCCACAAAAAAAGTTATACCTTAGGGGGAAGGCGTAGCTCCCACATTCCAACTCCCCTCCAGTTGCCAGGATCAGTCGTCACCGTCGTTGCTCCCCCCATAATGTCCCCAAACATCCTGCTATATTTGGGTCCAAGAGCAATATTATCTGAACCAACTCGCTGAACCCGTAGTATAGTACGCTTAAGCCATGAGGATGCTCGTCGCCTCGCCCGGAGCCCCCAGGATTCCACTGAAATACTATTATGATTTCTGATCCACCTCGCCCCCATTGTATTCCCGCGCTAAATATACCAAAGATTAGCCACCCCCCCTGAATAGGAATACCCAGGTGCATCCATGGGTCTCTTGCTTCCGTCATTCTGAAGGTTTTCACCACCTGTTTTCGTATTCCCATTGGAACACATTTGGAAAATTTAACACTCGATTTTTGCGGGTTAATACATAAACCCGTGCTGGATGATACACGGGCGAATACCCCCCGAAGTCCCCATGCATCCAGAACATTCGCCCGAGCAAAAAACAAATAGTCGTCTGCATAAGCGAGGGTTGTCACCGGCTGGGGGATTTGCCTCATGGTAAAGCCATCCAGATTCCCGGTGCTAAAACTTTTACTCACCTCCCAATGGAACACTTGGGCCACCAAGAGGAAAAGGTAAGGCGATAAAGGATCACCTTGATGCAATCCACAGCTGGGTCGGAAAGCAGTTGTCTCTTCCCCATTGATCAGCAACCACAATGTGGTAGATTGAACAAACTCCATCACCCAAGCACACCATCTCGGAGAAAAGCCCATCTCGGTAAGGATAACGGGCAGAGCATCCCATTGTACCCGGTCATAAGCTTTCTCAAGGTCCGCCTTTATCGCCATTCTAGCTTGCCTCCGTGGGGCACGATGTAAAGCATGCAAAATCTCCTTCGCAAAGAGCACATTATCCCTAATCCTCCTACCCGAAATGAAGGTGGTGTGATTCTCACTAATAAGGGATGGGAGAATCAATCGTAACCGATTAGACAAGATCTTCGAGATAAATTTATATCTCAGGTTACAGAGACTAATAGGCCGGTAATCGGACGGAGTTGCTAGCGAAGAAACCTTCAGAATAAGGACTACTGCAGTATCGTTCCATCCACTTGGCATCACCCTAGATCTGAAGAACTGTTGAACCTCTCTGATGATATCCTCCCCAATAAGATCCCAATAAGCCCGGTAGAACTCCCCATTAAGACCATCAGGACCTGGCGATTTATTCCTAGGGGAATTAAACACCGTCCTTATAATCTCCCCATGATCAGGGATTCGAGTAATGAATGTATTCATATGCTCATCAACCTTGGCCGGAAAATCAACTAACAACTCCGAATCCAACTCCGCCGCCCTCAACCACCTGATCCGAAAGAAATCGACCAAAGCATCTCTAATCTCCGCTGCTGTCGAGATCTCCACCCCATTAACCTTGAGAACTCAAATCCTATTCCAATTACGTCGCACATTCGTACTATTGTGGAAAAACTTTGTGTTTCGGTCCCCCTCCCTCAACCATTGCATCCTTGATTTCTGTGCGCAGATACTCTCCTGTTGAACCAAAGCCCATTCAAGCTAAGAGCGCATTCGGTCCTTCTCAGACAAAGCCAACTCTCCCACCGGGTGCGGATCCTACCATGCACCTGTTCTAGTATCTACAACGCTCAATACCAGGCCCAATTTGAGCACAATAAATGTAAAATTCTAGAAGATGCTTTGTTGTCATATCATCCAGCTTCAAAGTCCAGTTAGTATTGACAAAACATCTATCTAGCCTCTCCGATATTCGCTCCTGACCTTGCCGATTATTGCACCAAGTATACACCAGGGGGATTCCAGACTCCCGATCAATCGCAGCTCCGCCCACAACTGCCTCCTTTCCATAGCAGTCGTCGCGGCATAAACCACCGACATAATCATGGATCCGATCCTAGGGCAAGTAAACACCACATGCAAAACTTGTTTCTGCCTCGATAGAGCCATAACCATCCCAATCTTTGGCCTCCACATACACACTATCCCACCGAACAACCCATCAGAAGGAACACACCTCAAACCGACCCTGGAACACATCCCGGATATTCCTTAGTTGATTATGGGTTGAAGCTGCAAGAGACACATAAAATTGGGAAAGAAGTTACTAGGTACAAACATTGATCGTGGTATGTTCAAGAGGGATGCGGGGGTTTAACTGGGTGTATTCAAGGGAGTGTCCAGTTTAATTGTTGAGGTATCAAGAGAAATGGTGGGTTTAACTCGGGTGTATTCAAGGGGGTACATGGTGTGGATGGTTGGGGAGGGGGGGGATTACGGTCGTTGTACGATCCCCCTCCAACAGTCGATGGAAGGTGTTGACCTTCGAGATGTGGCGCCCTACAGAGCGCTAAGCTAGCATACTAACATTGTAGAGTAGAAAGAGAGTGAGAAGAGTTGACACAGGAGATGGTGACGGAGTTCAGCCGAAGCCTACGTCTTCGTACGGTAAGACACAACCTTTGAATCCACTATCTCTGAAGAAGTAGAACTACTCTCGACGGGCCAAGGAGTGATTATACAAGTACATAAAGGGTTGAGCAGGATTAACTGGAGTCTGATCACCAGAAGGCACGAGGTGCTCTGGAAAACAGAAAGTGGAATGTAGTCTGGAATATTCGATCCTCAAATATTTGTCGACTCTGTTATTTTTAGAGGTTTGGAAATATCGGGGGTTTTGGCAAATATCTGGGGAATTTACCAGACGCCGAATAGTATACATGGGCCCCAAGCAGAGCTACAGGTCCCACAGTCATCTCCGTGGGCCTAAGGTAGGGCTACGGGTCCCACTGTCATCCCCGTGGAGCTCAGGCAGGGCTGTGGGTCCCACTATCATCTCAGTGGATCCCAAGCAGGGCTGTGGGTCCCATTGTTGTCTCTGTGGTCCCCAAGCAGGGCTGCAGGTCCCACTGTCGTCTCCTTGGGCCCCAGGCAGGGATGCGGGTCCCACTGTCGTATCTGTGGGCCCCATGCAAGACTGCGGGTCCCACTGTCATCTCTACGCGCCCAAGGCTTGCAGGTCCCACTATCATCTTTGTGGGCCCCAGGCAGGGCTATGGGTCACACTGTCATCTCTGCGAGCCCCAAGCAGGGCTACGGATCCCACTATCGGGCGTTGGCCAGATTTTGCACCCGCAATTATCCCCTCCCAGCTAGGCAGGTGCTAACATAGCTGACTGGGACTCTATGGTACAAAACTGGCTATGTGTCTGTCGACCCATTGTTCGGTGCTGACCGTCACGCCCACCGACCCCCTGCCAAGGGCTTGCCGGGTGAGTGTCTGCCAACCTACTATCCGGAGCCGACCGTTCGCGCCTGCCGAGTCCCTGCCAAGGGCCGGTCCGATAATATGGACGGACCTATGCTCTTGGGTTCAACTTGTTCATGATGGGGCTAGGTTGGTGGGTGGGACCAATCAGGACCCTACCGATTGCCACTTTTATTTGTGGGAGAGTAATTTTGTTAACCTAGGGTGAATATTACCGTCCAATGTGAACCACTAGCTAGATGCGAGCAATGTAAATACACATGATTTTTAGTAATTTATTAAGTTGGAAATAATTGGTTGTTTTTGTTCGAACCCCTTTTTGCTACCTTATCCTGAAATCGATTTTGCGAACAATCTAGCCGTGGACTTCGTGGTTTCGAGTCCAGAATAGCTAGATGCACTCGGTTTTCCCTGGGGCAATTGTGTGTGTGTGTGTGTGTGTGTGTGTGTGTGTGTGTGTGTGTGTGATGCGAGATAGGAAGGAGGTCCTACCAAAATAGAAGGATTTGCTCTAGCTGATCTAAGGATGGGGATTTAGGAATATGTAGATTTTAAGAACAACACAGGGATATTTTGGTCTTTTCACTAGGTTCAAATTTTTAGATCAGGATTAAAACTTGGTGGGCAAGTAGATCTAGCTATAGGGAAGGAATGTTAAAAGCTTGATAGTATTAATCTATCCATTGGATGTGGAGATATCAAATGATTACCATATATGGTCTGAACGGCCCGGATTTGGTTTCAAGCACAATTCGGCTTCAAATTTTTTTTGAGAAACTTTTGGACTTCAATTTACGAATAGAAACTGTGGCTTTTAGTATGGGAGGATAACAAACGTGGGTAGCGAGTTTTTGGGTCAAATTTTGATGGAAACGGATGAGGAAAATGTTACGAAATTCAAATCAGGACAACTTGCTGTTCTAAATTGGTTTTGGATCTTTTCAGAGGATTTTGAAGATGGAAAGTGGTGGATCTTGTGGGGGAAAGATGGGGAATCGTATAGTCTTGCTATGGCTAGGTTTTGATGTGATTTACATGGGATTTGAGGGGTTTAAGTGCTATTTGTGATCATGATATTATGGAATCCAAAAATAGGTGATAGGGTGATGCAGAATAATTTGAAGGACAATTAATGTTGGTTTGATGATGCAAAATTAATGCAAGTATGCAACCTAGACTTATATGCAAGCGAGCAAAATGTCATAATTTTTTAAAACAATAATTCATGATATATATCGTTGCATCATTAGATTAAAATTTCCAATAATATTAGTAGGATTAGTGATGAACTCGTGATCTGAAACCTTATTTGTAGGCCATATATATTAATGAAGAGTATGAATAATTTGCAATTCCAATGAATAAGGATTAGGATCTCTAAAACCTTATTTACATCATAATTATCATATTTTTGTGAAGATACTTAAACTTTCATATCGGTCTCTGCTTTTTTTTTTTTTTTTTGAGAACCCTCGAGGTGAGGAGGGTTAGGCATGGATCCCAACCAATTTATTAGAAAAAGGAAAAAGACATTACAACTCACACCATTACAATGCTTGGACCAAGTTCCATTGCATGTTCCTTAAAGCCCCACCACCACCAACACTCCACTCGCGGATTGAAAGTTGAATACCAATGTTAATATCCTCATGAGATAGTGTCATCCCACGAAACACTGTATCATTGTGTGGCCTCTAGATCTGCCAAATGATAGCCAAAGCGAAAACGTCCCAAGCCTGCCTGAGTGCACCCCCCACGGACTCTCTTGCTTCTCCACTTGGTCTCCACTATTAGTTGGAAGAAAATGGTTCTGCAAAACTCTAAGTTTATTAAACCTAAGAAAACAAAGTTTTTATAATAAAAAAATCATTTGTTTGAAAAGTGAATAATATATCAAGTTTAATTGGCTAAACGAATTTTGCTTGGGGTTCATAGCTTATAACCAAGTTAGACATGTCAATCAAAGCTACAAAAAAATGGCTTTAAGTGGCAACAATTGTGGGGGATGATCTTCATGCCGACCCGAAGATTCCGCCCAACCAGTCAATCGAGTCGAGTCGAATGTCTGATCGAACATTTGTCTAGTCTGCAGGTTCGGGGGTTGATGTCTTCGAGTACTACCTTTGAATTAGAAGAAAGAGAGAGACAGAGAACAGATTGACACAAGGTATGATCTCGGAGTTCAGCCGAAGCCTACGTCTCCGTGCTATAAGGTGCAACCTGAATTCACTAACACTTTTCTCAAAAGTGATCTCGATAGGCCAAGTATCACTGATCTCTTCGAAAAGCAGATCGAGGGGTTAAGGTGTCAGAGCTCTGGGATTTCTTGAAAGTCTGATTCTACAATCAGATATTCGTTCTTATTACAGTTGCAGGGTCTGCTATCTATAGAGCTTTCTGGGAGGGAAACTAGGGTAAACGGCGGTTTCTGTTGTCGTATTTAGGGACCCTCCAGGCTAGGCTGGTGAGTCCCGCTGTCGTCTCTGTGGACCCCCCAGACAGGACTGGTGGGTCCCGCTGTCGTCTCTGTGGACCCCCAGACAGGGCTGGTGGGTCCCGCTATCGTCTCTGTGGACCCCCCCAGGCAGGGCTGGTGGGTCCCGCTGTCATCTCTGTGGACCCCCCAGGCAGGGCTGGTGGGTCCCGCTGTCGTCTCTGTGGACCCCCAGGTAGGGCTGGTGGGTCTCGCCGTTTGTGAGGCTTCCGGTCAAAATTTGCACCCACAACAATCAGAGGCAGCTCAGGCGGAAGTTGCCGGTGTGGCGTACGCAAGAGCCAGTCTAAGTAGCGCAGGGGGTGTTGTTGGTGCGGCGAAGGCTGTTGACAGTTGGAGAACGACCGACGACTTGCCTAGAGGAGCTAGATTGCGGTTGGGGTAGGATCCACGAGTATGATGGAAGGGCGGAGTCTAAGTGGTACAGGCGGGTGCCATCGATGAGGAGAAGGTGGTTTGCCGGTCAAAGTGCAAGTGGCAGCGGTTGGGTGTGACTAATTGTGTTTGACATGGGAAGCCGATATTGTAGGAAACCAACCCAAAGATAACACCAATTTAGATTTTTCAATACAATATTGCTTTTGATATAATTCCAAGATCGTCACTTATCTGATTTGCTATATACTTTTGAAAACTAGGATTGTGTCATAGGTTTAAATATAACAAGTTAAGCAAGTCGTTGTTGTGCACCATGAGGATGTGAGGATTTTATTCTCCAAGGAATGAATATTCTTACATGTGCACGATAAACCCGTAGGAAAAAGTATTTAGGTTTATAAATTTTATTTTTTTTGTCTCTAATACTACTCCCACTACATTGAATTGAACAATTAATTGGAAGTATGTTTGCTACATTTTGAAGGGTTGGGTTTAAAGTACTTTTGGTTGACTACTACAGGATTGAAAACAATTAAGGATCAATCACATGGATGTTGAAGATGTGGCTCCAAACAAGCCGCATACAACTCTAAGGTTTGTGCGCAAAGAAGAAGCGACGAAAGACGGAGCGTCCAGAGGAAGGAAGGCTCGGCAAAGCACAGTCGTGCGCACGTCTGGCATAAGCAAATTTTTCGGCAAGAAAACAAGGCCAGGTTGTGCTCATGAGTCAGGTCGTGCACACGACCCCTCCAGGTCATGCGCACGACTGGTTACGACAGGACGCAGTTGACGCGGTTTGGCCTGAGTATTCTCATGGGTTTCTTTCTACAAGTCATGCACGAATGCATGCATATATAAAAGCAAATCTAAGACGAACCTAGATATGAAGAGAAGCAATAAGAGAGGGCAATCATCATCAAGGGAGAGAGAGAGAGCTATCTAAGGAAGCTTGTGGGTTTCGGTACGGATTTCTTCTTTCTCCAAGTTTAAATGTTGCAGGATTTATATCTGATAGTGGGATTCTCTTTGTGGGTATTGAGAGGGATTAGAGAGAGGCAAGATGTTGTACTCGGGTAAACTCCTTAATAGTTAATCAATTGATCATCATTGTCGTATATCTCGTGTGTTTGCTTTGTGCTTTATTTTTTTATTTGTTCGTCTTCTCGGTGGTGATAAGACATCGTCTTCTCCGTGCAAGTTCTTTATTTAGTTGGAGGATGTCACATGTACTCTTCTTGCAAACGAACTTCGTTTAAAAGGAGTGAACGAGGCAGATGGTGGTGATAAGCAACCCAAGGCGTTAATGGTGGTTACAGGGGCGAAGAAGAAGAAGAGGTAGGGCACTTGTTGGAAGTGCGGAGGGTCCGGGTACTTCAAATCGGAGTGCAAGTGAAAAGATGGAGTAAGACCAGATTGCTCAGGGTCAACCAAGGGCAAGGATGATGCATCCGCAGGTTATGCCTCGTCGATGGACTCCGACGAGGGGAATGTTCTGATGGCTACCACTGATGTCATATCAGATCAAGACTGGATAATCGATAACAGGGTCACATATCATATTAGTTCACATAGGGCATGGTTCAACAAGTATGCGGAGTGCGATGGTGGCAAGTGTTGTAGC